>JAOWBP010002559.1:39074979-39120024 GCA_028571105.1 Tragopan temminckii | reverse complement strand
GAGCCGAGCGGAGCGGGAGGGGCGGCTGCGGCCGTGGGAAGCCCCGGAGGCCCGCGGCGAGGCGGCGAAGGGAGCGCGGGGGAGTCCCTGCCCGGTCGTGGATGGATCGGTGCGGAAGTAGTGCGACTTCTTTGCTCGTCTGAAACGTGAGGTCGGGCTTTAGGCTTCTAGGAGAACTGCGGGCATCCTCTGCAGTTCGTGGCACAGCTAAGGCTGTGCGTAAGAATGAACGGGAGCAAAGCTTGGTGTTGGTCGGGCTGTCCTGTTGAGGTGACCCCAACTCGTGTGGTTGCATATAACGTAACTGTTTCGTGTATCACTGCTTAGGAGGTTTCAGTGTGAATATATGGTGATGATTTTGCAATTTGTAAATTATGATTTTCTCACTATGCATGTAACTCCTGGGACACAAATCCGCTCTAATGGTAGTTTTTGTAAACCTGGTGCATACCAGTAGTTATGAATGGGAGAGCGTGTGTTTAAAACCAACACGCTCTGTTCCTTAAAGAATTTTGATCCATGTGTTGTTTCACGGTTCATGCTTGCAGAACATGAGTTGTCTAAGGCAGTGCTATTGGGCAGTTTGTATACAGACAATGCTGCACACCTGCATTGCCTTGCCATCTCCACATCCTACCAGTGGGGCTTGGAAGTGAAGACCTCCAAGTATCTGGAGTTGGCTTCTTTAAGACTTTATGAGTATTAACTTGGCAGCCTCCTTCCAAGATTGGGCTTGGAACTGTGTCTTCTGATGAGTGGTAGACCTTGAGAAATGGAGGTAGGTAGAAAAACAGTAATTTTATTTAACTATTACAGAATTTAAATTTTCATATAAATTAGGTCCAGTATTAGATTATACTTATAGTCTCAGACTGATATTGCTATAAGTAAATGCCCTTGTGCAATCAAAATGTTCTTTGTGAATTAATATCTAAATGTTGTTATACCAGGCCAGAAATAACTACCTGGATCACCTTCTGCAGATATGCTTCAAGTAATCAGTCACAGGTTAGCCAAAGCTTAAATGGAAATCATATTGCAGCAAACTGGTCTTGTAACTTTCCTTCAGTGTGGAAGCCTGCCCAGTGTTACATGTGATGCACTTCTCTAGATAAGAATGGAAAGGTAGATATCGTGGTCATTCCTTTAGTTCACACTTCCAGGTGGTACAGTTGTGACTGTGTAGAAAGGGGACAAGATCTCAACAGCAGTATGCTGGGACAAACCTGTGAAGCACCTGGGCATCTAATGATCCTGTGGGAGCTGCTCTGTAGGGCTAGACATGTGCAGTTCTAACCCTCGCTCTCTGATCTGTGTAGGCTCAGGTTTTTCTCAGTAACATTTGCTGAATACATTGAGGTCTGCTTCTTGCTGTGGCTTGAGTTTTGTTAGCTTTGAATAGTTAGGTGCCTAAGCTGTCCTGGCATCCACAAGTGAGTGAGGCATTCCTTGACACGTTGTTCTCATAGAGATCAAGTATTTTCAGATTACGTTTAGATTATCAGGACCCACTTAAAATACCTGTAGGGGAGTATCCCAACATGTCTTTTTTTTTTTTTTTTTCCCCTTCCTTCCTCCTTGCTTCTTATTCCTTAGGTTTTATCTAGACTTGTTACCGGACATGAAGAGCCAAGTTCTGAATTTGCACCTTTCATTTCTCAAGAATGCTTGACTGTAAACTTGTGCCTTGCTCTGGGCTGGTGATCTCCAACTCCTCACTTGTGAAACAGTTTTGTCTTGTTTTCAGTGCAGAATTAGGTGAGCTGTGATCCTATAATTCTGTGGTTAGGGCACAAATCCAAGAGTGGGGAAGTTTGATTTCTAGTCCCTTTTCCATCTGTATGTTGAATATTAAAAATTTTTGTGGAATACATATGGTTGAGCAATATTGAATTTCAAGAAAAATGTATTTCTTATTAAAGTGTCCCTTGATTCTTCAAAATATGTGTAGAAGTACTAAAAACGCTACATCCAAAAGGGGATGTTGGACCCCACAGAAGTCCCATTAGTTCCCCTGTCCTTTCCTGCACTTAATTTAGGTGATGGATCCGCAGGTGATGAATCCTCTGTCTTCCTATGCAATGGAAAGAGTGAATGTTGATGGAATTGTTCAGTCAGTCATGTGTGCATAAGTTATTAAATAATTATGATGACGAAAAAGCTCTGACTCTGGTCTCCTCTTCTTTCTCCTACTCACGTGGGTCAGTCACCTCACTTGTTTGTTCCAGCACTTCTCTTTTCTACCAGCTGATTTTCATTTTCACTCAGCCTGAGTTCGTCTTACTCATAGGTGTTTAAGTTTCAGATTTACTTTACCCCAGAGTAGTGGGTTGGCTTTGGAGAGTGCTGTCCTGTACTGGCTGCCTGTTTTCCCAAAGGTGCATTCTCACTCCACTCTTGTGCAATCAACTATTGGAAAACATTTTTTTTTCCTATATTTTTAAGCATATTTTGTTTATTCTGGTGGTTTATGTTTCCATCTAATCAGTTAACTGGGCCAACTCTTCAAGCAGCTGTGTATTTACTGGATCCAGCGTGAATGGTTTTGGCACAGGAGAGCAGAACTGCCCCTCTCAGTAGCAGCCAACAGCCCCTTTGCTCTCCCCATGTGTGGTAGTGCATTTTGTGTGGTGCTTATCCAAACCCACTGTTCCCTTGTTCAAGTTCTTCTTTTTTAATTTTATTTTGTAAAATAACTACTTTGTTTACTCTGAATTGGCTCTCCTGAGATACCTTAAATCTAGTAAAATGTTCTCTCTCCAGTCTAGGACAACACCCAGTATTTGTCACCAGAGAGCTTAAGATCTCATCTTTGAAGTGAAAGGCAAAGTGAGCTTTGACTTTAGGTAGGAAAAGCTGAGTTTAGGCTAAGCTGTGTTGTCATTCTGGTTAGAAATACAGTTTGGCCTTCTGAAAAATTCTTTGTGTGGAGAAAAAATTCTATTGATCCCTTTCGGCAGAAGGGATAAATCTTCAGACCTAAACTGAAGAGCCTCATCTGGGAAAAGGTTCAAATCTTGGATTTGATTTCAACTCATCTGTATTGCATTATATACCTTAATCACTTTAATACATCAAGCCATGCAGAATTAGCAAGGACACTTCTTTGAAGCTTAGTATGAGCAAATGTTTGCTTGCCTGTCATCACAGCTGAAGTTTATGTTAATTCCACACCAAAAAAAAAAAAAAACTATGTCAGAAATCTGGTGCTTATCTTTCCTGTTAATTGTACCCTGGTGATTCTGTTTCGAAGCTTTGTTTCTCAGTTACCTAATAGCCACACTTAAACTGGAAGAGACATATCATTTGGCCCTAAAATAACATCTCTGGTGTGTGAGGAGTTCTTGTAGTAATGGCAGTGAGCTTTGGATTTGGGCCTCAGAGCAAGAACTAGAAAGGTGGCATTGATAATTAAACCAGCTTCAAAGCCTAAGAAAGTAATCCAGAAAGAGCGTACCCAAGCGGCCTCAAAACCTGTTAGGTGCTTAAACTATTTTGGCACCTCAGCTTGGGAGTCTGAAACTTAGACATGAGCTTGTATGGTGTGCTGGAACCTGGGGGAGCAAATGCCTCACTCCCTGCCTGGTGGAGGGAGGCCTGACCCCAGTGGCCTCATAGGCATGGTGTGGTCTGGGTACACTGGTGCACACAAATAGCTCCACAGTTTCATCTGAAGCACAGAGAGGAAGAAGGGTGCTTGCCTTTGTGACAGCATGGTCACCAGAGCACTGAGGACTTCATCCTACCTGCAGAAGTTCAGCCCCTCTCTCCCACAGAGCCTCTGTACTTCCAGACAAAGGGGATAGAGGTGGCTTTCTGACCACTGTTTGTTGATGCTGGGCCCACATGCATGGCGGGATGGTTCATACTTCCAGAAGATGGCCAAACTCTCGGCCAGAGCTTAGTAGGGGAGGATGAAATGGGACTGAGATTGGCTTTCTGCCAAATTCAGACAGCAAATCTGTTTTGTGTATATGTATTCTGTTGAGGGAAGCACCAGCCTTCCCTACAAAGGAAGAAGGTTTTAAAGGTAGCTCTACCTATCAATGCTTCTGTGGTTTGTGATGAACTGGTGCAAAAAAAAAAAAAGGTTCTTCCTGTTTCTGAGAGATTACTAAATTTAGGAAGGGCACTGTATTTAGTATCTAACGGCTGGGTACAACAAAACATCTTCAAGACCATATTCAGTTTCCAGTAGCGGAAAATTCAAATGTTTTTAGCTGTTTTCCAATTTATTTTGAAAAATAGGATTGTCGGCTCTTTAATCCTCAGTTGAAGTTCACTGTCTGCTCAGCAGTGACTGGAATAGCTAAAAATCTTCCTTCTGTAAACCTTGACCAAACCCGGAACATCTCCCTGTGAATCATCCTGGCTTTTGTTCAGCTCAGTGGTGTGTTTACTTCCAGATCTAGTGTCACCAATGTTTGAATCTCTTGTGAAGGGTGTTGATTTGAACTCCAGAGTGTGAAAAAAATATACATTCATGATGTAGCCATTGTGCACTTTGTCTTGAGAGAGGGAAAGGGAATGTTGCCAGCTCATGCTCCAGGACCTCTGTCCGGAGTGGCAAGGGCCTCATCGTTCTAGCAGCATTTGGCCAACAATAATTGGGATGTTAGATACTCTCATAAAATTGCAACAACTCTGATTTCTGCTGGCTTCTTCCAATATCTGTATAAAGTTATTCTAAAACACCTCCTTTATTCAGTGTCTGGTTACCACTCATCTTTCTGGGCAGCTGCCAACTATTCCAGCCTGTTCACATCTCTTGAGAGGCACTGGTGGGGCTGTTAAAAGTGGCTGTGGGCTGCTGGTGTGGGTGGATTTAAAGCAAAAAATAAATAAATAATAAACTTTATAAAGTCAGGATCCTCCTGGACTTCTAAGTGTGGTTAGGCAGCCTGAGCTCAGTGCATGTGCCCTGTAGAGCCATACCCCTTGTCTGGTTTGGATTTGAATTAAGATCCATTCCCATTTCCTCTTCTCTCATCATCCATTTAACCTATTTTCATGTATGATATGTACTAGAGTCCTCTGTTTCCTTTCTTAATACCAGCCATAGCATTTTAATCTTAATTTATACCATTTACGTATTTCCTTCCTCTCGCCACATTGTTGTAACTGGTTAAAGGCTGTGACAATGAGGAGCAGAAGTACTGAACAGGGTTTCCATCATGTGGAAGCTCCATGATTTGAAGTTTTTGTTTTCATCATGAAGCAGGATAATAATTATATGTAAAATAACTATTACATAGCTAATGTAAAATAACAAATGGGAAACTGTTTCACCTGAAACAAAGTACTGGATGTGTGTGTGCAGTTATATATAAAGAAATATTCCATCTTGATTCTTGTAGGTCAACAGAGAAGTTATATAAAAATAGTGTTAGTGGTAAAGAAACAGTATTTTTCCATGCAAAATTGTTTGGGTTTTCTTCATTTTTTTCATATATACAGTAGGAGCTATTTTTCATTAGTTGTCTGGATACTATATGTCTATCCATGTTTCTTCCATGTGACTATGTGGTCATGGCAGATGGCTGAGACTTCTGGATGCCATTCGGTGTTACATTAACCTGGTATCTGAAGGCCATCATTTCAGACCTGGACACCATGCTAGGGAACCCCAGTGCACAGACAGAGGCTCTTGCCTTAATACCTTCTTCTTGGCTGTCCTGTTGAGAAAAAAAAAAAAATGCATCCAGATGTTTCCAGTTCTCTTTGGTATCAGGGCTATAGACAGGGACTGCTGACAGCTCTATTTTTACTGCTTGCTGGCATTACTGCAGAAGGAGAAAATATTGGATTAAAAACTGACACAGAATACATGTAGTCTTGAGCATTAAGTTAGGTTATAAAGTAACTGTCAGTGATTGTTGTGATTTTTTCCTAATCTGCTTAGAGCAAAGAACTTATCTTGAATTGAATTCTTTCCTTGTTCTTGTCAAAAGCCAAGTTCTTTTTTTACAGAGATTTCAGTCTCTGCATTTTCTTTTCTTGTGTCCTGATTTCAACTCTTGTTTTGCTGTTTTCCATCTGAGTCCAAAGTGATCTGCAGTCCAAAAAAATGGATTTATTCCTTCATGTTTGCTACCCCAATACATACCATATTGTACATTCTTGTCCAAGTCAGTGAATTTATCTACAGTTCACAGGAACAGTGTTGTCAGTTCAGTAATTGGATGAACTGGTTGCTTGCCTAATGCAGCATTAGGAAGAAATACTATCTCTATCAACTTTTACAGCCCAGTGCATAGGGGATTCAGCATATTAAAATTCCAAGTTTTAAGCTTTATCATGGGATAGATTTATAACATTCTCTTCTTAATTCAAACATAAATCTCTCATGAGAAAAACTGGCTCAGATTTATGAAAATTGTGCTTTTGGCCCTTGTACTATTATTAATCTTCTGTATACTGGGGCAGACTTGGATTGAGTCTGCATTTAAGAGCTGCAGGTGCAAGGCTCTAATGCTGAGAGTCAGTGTGTCCCTGGGGGCCACGTGAGAGGAGCGACTTCTGATCGTGTGCTCCTGCCAGCACTTGTTCCCCTTCTCCAGGGGGTGTCTAAAGAGTGGAGGCAATTGTTCCTGTAGCGCAATAGCTCAGACACGCACCTGCTCAGCTTTATTTTTCTTCAGGGAAGTAGGCAATAGCAATTATTTCCGCTTCATGATTTTACTCTCAGTTTGGTGGTCTGAGCTAGGGCTGTGGATGCACTGAAGGCTTTTTGGCCTCCTCCAGCCTGAAGCCCTTGGAAAAAGCAGCTGCTGAGCTCAAGGAGACCACAGCTAGATTGCACAAGTGCTCTTTCTGCAGAGTTCAGCTCAGGGCCTGCGTGAAGGGAGGCATGTATTAGATCATCTCCATCAGGGCAGAAAAGCTGAGAAGGGAGAGTCACAGTGGAACAAGGCACAGTCTTTCACAACTGCACGTAGGAAGACGTGGCTGTTCCATGTGAAGCTTCTGCCTTGTTTCACTTATGGACCTTTACAGCATGAGAACGTGTAAAACCAGTGGGATTGCAGTAAGCTCTTCTTCTTCAGTTGTGACAAAAACTTAGCTAAGAATTGACTTCTGAGGTGGTGTTCTCTGCCTCAGAAGAAGCCTGTTCCAAGTGAATAGGTAATATTTTTTGCAGTTGTCACATCCTGACTGCTAGTGGTGAAATGTTGAGGACTCCTGCTGATGGCAAAGGTTCTAAGCCATGCATGACATTGTTATCTATAGGAGTGCCCAACTGACAGTTTCCTGTCTGAACGCTGTGGCAGGCATCAGAGGGCACAGGGCATGATCTCTATAGCCACCCCCATGCCTCCACTTGTCAGAATCCAATTTGGAGTGTGCAGACTAGGGGTGCAGTCGCAGCTTGGGTTCTTAGTACAATGTTGAAGGAATAAGAGCAATCTTCTCCTTGCAAGTGTTACTTAATGAAATATATTCTCACCTTAGATTATCTTGTGACATTGTTGAACCTGAACTGTACGGTTCAGATGTAGTATCAGCCTGGAAAAAGGAGGTTAGAGAAGAGGGATAATGTATTGAGAAGAAATAGCAAATTTGAATGATGTAAAACAGACAGCCTTAAATTCATATGCATGATTTGCCTTGGTCATAGCTTACTAAAGAGAATGGTCAGAGGTTAGATTCCAATCTTTTAAAGCCTAAATGAAAAAAAAAAGGATATACTACTGATAATTGTCTTTCCAGACATAAAGACAGCATAAATAAATAAAATGGAAAAAAGAAATCACTAGAAAAAAATTAAACTGGCTTAAATATTAGCAAGGTGACTAGCTAATGGTCTGTGAAATGAAAACCAAGTGTCCTACTGCTCAAGTTGTTCAGTGTAGTGCAAGGTAAATTGATTGGTATCAGTAATTCAGAAGGCTGGAACAAGGGAACATAACTGTGCTTCAGGTCCCAAAAAATAAGATTCTGATCAAGCTATAAGTAAATAAGAGGAATTTGCAGGAAGAGAGGTGCTGTTTAGTTCTTTTGTCCTGGAATCAGCTAGAAAGCTTTCCCACAGATGGCTGTTGTGCCATAATTCAGCCAAGAGGGAAAGCGCTTCCTGTGCCTGGGCAGCTGATGGTTTGTTTGTATTGTGGTGCACAGTACTTTTCCCAGCAACTTTTTACTGTCTTTTGTTACCACACCAAATTGTGTAAGTATGTAAAAATGCTGATGGCTCTTTGCCCCAGGAAAGCTATGAAACAGTCCATCACAAAAATCGTTATCTAGATCATACTAACTATGCATAGTTTTTTTTTTTTTATTCAGCTTTAAATTTGTAGTTACACTTTTTCTTCATTCTGCATTTGAAATCTTTTTTCCATCTCTTTGCTGTATTTCAGTCTTTCAGATTACTTGCAAGTTGTCTCTCACAAACAAGTCTTCTGGTTGTCTTTCTAAACCTTTTTCATAACTTCTCTTTCTCTGTTGTGTTATTTCAGCGTCTCCTTTGTGATCCACTGCTTTCAGAATGAAATCTCTTTCTATTTCCAGGCACAAAAGAAAAGAAAGACAGTCACGTTGTCTTATTTTTCCTGGAAGGCAGGAGAACTCGAATAATCCATCTGCAAATTTCCAGAGTTTTCATGCTTTTCCATGAGTTACAGTTAGAAGTGGAGGAGAAGGAAGCCCTGTGTGTTCACACACTCAGTAGTTACTGCAGATATCACTGTTAGAGGGCTTTCCTAAAACAGGTGTAGATATGAACTTCTTATCATGCACCTTGCAGGTGTGTGTTGGCATGACGTTATTTTTTTCCTCTCCTCCCAAGCAACATACTACTGCCAAGGTTTATGATGAATAACAACAAAAACGCATTGTCCTGCCTTCTTACACTTTCAAACCTTCTTGAAGTGCCTCTGCGTCCTTTACGGAGATGACAGATCAGATCTGCTTATAATCACCCTTTCCTAAAAAGGAATATTATAACGTTGGTGAGCGTATGCCTGTGCTGCACATCTGTGTGTGTGTGCGTGTGTGTGTGTACGTGCACCATCCTTGTTCACACAGTAGCAGAGTACCTGAGGGCAAATTTCTGAGAATTGTTTATGCAGTTTTACTGTGTTTTACCAGTGTTCACCTGTTTCTAGACACACTGACCCTAACCCCTCTTCAGATGAAGAGCCATGCTCAGATCAGCCTACAGTTCCCAGACCTTATCCTCCAGCAACAGAACTACTAAGCAACTAGCCCTGGAAGTTAAATCATTTGTAGAATTTAAGCCATCAGAATCCATCTGACCTGCAGCAGAAGCAGCTGTTGCTGTGCTCTGTTTCCTTAATCATCTGGAGACCTGTAGTGGTGTTGTTAAGCTCTTTGAAGGAATTTTGTGATTGAGATCAACTGCATCTTGTGGGTCTGAAACACAGACAGGCAAAGAGGTAGCATAAATGTGGTGTTTGGCTGGGGTGTGAAACTGCAAGCCTGAGCTTGCTTTCTCCATGGGGAAGTTCCTCAGCTGTTGTTCCTCTGGGGCTAGGGGAGCTGCAGACACTTACGTCACTCAAAGATCTGTCCCAAATGTCTAATAACAACCCATCATCCCAATTTCCGGACGTTTTCTTTTACACCTCTTGCTTAGTGAGGACTTAAAGCTACTAGAAATGCTGCTGTGACGTGTTTCTGGAACACAGATCTGAGAATGTGTTTTATAAGTTTATGGCTGGCAATAAATCTCATAATGATTGAAATCTTTGGTTTAGCCAGCTTTCCCAGTTCGGGATCAGATATTTCACCTTTGTTTCTGTTGCGTAGTTCTAAATGTGTTACCTGATCATACCTGTCATCTGACATTTAGTCAGAACTCTGCAAACTTGCTGCAAAATGTACCCCTTCATCATAAGGGAGCAAAGACCTGACATTTCTTTTGAGACTCCTTTCAGCTTTTAATATTTAATATCACAATGATCCATTTTCTATCATGTTCTTTTTATTTAATGAGTTGTTGAAAATATTTGCCTTCTTCTCCACACATCTCTGTCTTGTAGTCATTCTGGTGGCATCTGGAACTGAAGTTTTCAATACTGTTTATCTGATTTAGCTCATTCAAAACTTCTATCAGAGGAATCTGGAAGTCATTAAGATAATTTATGTTCTCCATCTAAACCCATAAAAATAATACTGACTATAATTCTCTGGACTCTGTGTATGTGTGTGGTTTACTTTTATACTTTGTTTCCAGTATGTTCCAATAATATTGGCTTTCTACATTAGTGTGGAAGGATGATTGCTGAGTTAAATTTGATCATCTTATTTTGGCTTCATATTGGAAAGAGAGAAATGAAAAAACTTACTGAAATCATAGTGAAGAATACCAAGAGAGAAAATCTGACACAATAATGAGATCAAGTGATTTGATTTCTCTGCCTCTTCTATTTTTGCCTGAAAATCGGGAATAATTCTTCCTCCTGTCCTTTTCTCAGTCTAGTATCTTCAAAATTAACAAAATTTTGATGTAAATGTATTGTCTGACAAAAACTGACCCCAAGTCTTAGAGATAGGATCAGAGTCCCAACTCCCTGTTAACAAGGATGGCAGTGATGGGAGGTTGGTACTTCTCTGGAATTCAGTGGCATACCTAATACATGTCTGCACAGTTCTGCTTCTATTGGTAAATTTATTCCCACACAGATGTACATTAGTACAAACTTTTAACAACTCTTCAGTGTTTCACTGAAGGTTTTTGGGTAGCTGACATTAGCAAAAGGTTGTGTCATATAGGAGACGTCTAACCTTTGGTAGAAGCGTTAGTTTCTGTCAAGATTAGTATTTGTTTCGTCTTCTACAAGACTTCTTCTGTTCATTTTCAGTTAATAGGAAGAGAATCTGTTAAATTTTTGTCCCACGTGGTTAAAACAAAACTTTATTGTACAGTGAAAATTGTTGCCACGTCATTGGCAACTTGAAGAATACAGATAAAATATAATAAATGAACTGCTCTTCTGAACAAAACAACAACAGTACACAAATACATTTCTCCTGGTCGCTTAATTAAGTGGATAACAATTTTAAAAGCAGTTTAGCCCATTTGCATTGTGATTTCATGAACAACGTGCTCTATGCAACACAAGGGAGACTTCAAACCAAATGTTTGGTTCCTCAGCAAATGCTGTCTTTTTGGTTTTGTTTTGTTCTTGCAACGTGGCTGTGGTGTAAGAGTAGGAATACAGCTGCACATTTTGTCACTGTCTTTCAAACCATTACATTTGTAAGCACAAAGAAATGTCCAGACAGGATTTCAGTCTGAACTTTCTTTTCAAATGCTGTATTTAAGCTCAAAGGGAATTGGAAACTCCAAACTCTATGTCTGTACACTTTACCATTGGTTACCAATATCTCCCACATTCAAAGCTGTAATCTGGAAACAGCAATATGACAGTGTACTCTTCTGTACAAGAGGCAGTGGTGAATTGCTTTTGTTTATCTACAGATAGACAGAAAGAAAAGTATGAATGTTTCCTTGCTTCTCAATGGGAGAGGGAATATTACGGTCTAAGAATCACAACTTTTTAAAAATGTAATTAGTACAGAAGATACAGAATTACAGTATAACTCTTAGGTCAACAACAGTGATATCAACTTTCTTAGTAAGTAAGGCATTCACTCATTGATGGAATGGCGACTGTTTGTAAATGATGATTTGTGTTTATTTGCTGGCTTACGTTAATGGCTATAGCTAAGTAATTCTGGGGAAAGTACTACAATGACATGAATTTTCTCTGATGTAAACAACTAATTTTTTCCGCTTTATGTAGCTGGAGAGCTGGGTGGTTACTAACATTTTCCTTCCTTTGCTACCAGTAGTCTGGGTATTTTGAGATAAAAGATTGTTTTGCCAGAGCAAACTGCTACTGAAGCTTAGATACTATTGTTGCAAAGCTGAGAGCAAATGAAGCAGCTGTTTCAGCCTAGTTTAAACACGATGAACAAGAGTAAAGCATATTAACTCCAGCTGTGCGTTGATAACAGCTGGGAAGGGAAATCACTGCATGGGAACCTGGAAGCAAACCTTGAATTCTATAGCATGGATAACTACTGTGAGTACACTTCAGAGGGAGGAGCAGTGGTCATTGGGAATGTGAAGAATTTTGAGAGATCACTGTGCCTGATTTTGTGTAAAGCTGCAGCAGGCTCTGTGGTTGATGGTATCAGCTCTGTAGATTTGCAATCCTAATAAATTTATTTTCCAAAATAACATGTACCGATATTCTTCAGGCTACTTCTCAGGTTTTTTCTGTTCAGATCAGTTGCATCTTGTTCATTTTGGTCTATTGAGCACAAAGAGCAGTATACAATTAAAGGAAGTAATTAAGAATAATTCTGGAAACAGTTATGTAGTTACAATAACAAAACTTCATTATATTTCAAACTCGTATTTTAAAGATAACAGGTTAATTCAGGCCTTACACATGAAACCACATGCTCTCAGTGACCTTTCAAATCCCATAGCTTAAAATACACATAGCAATTCTGAGGCATGCTGGTAGAGTGCCAAAGAATGGTCAGTAGGTGTTTGCTGTGTTTGGTCATTATTTGCAAATTGACACATCTGATGATAACACTGAGTTGTGCCTATCCATGGGGATAAGTGATGTTAGGCTAGGAAAGCATGTTTTCTAAGGCAGATGAAGTGTCTACAGATTAATATCTTCATTTGGTATCCATATGAATCTGGGAGAAGGAAGAGAAGACTTCTAATGAAAGAAAAGGTTTAGGTTGATACTTTGGACATGAGTATTATTTCTGTTTATCAGTGTTTCTGTGATTTCCTAGCTGTCTTTTCATATGCATACAAACAAAACAACTGCACTGTTCAAGCTGCAGATGGGAGTAGCTTTCATGCTGGAGAATGGAAACTTTCAGTAATTTCTTGTGACCGAGATAACCAAGCAAACCTGTCCTATTTTGTGTAGCTGTCATCTTCTCTCTTTGCTATCCCCCTGTCTCTTTCTTGCTACTTTTTTTCCTCATCCCTGCTTACATTCATGTTCTATTTGGTGTCTTCCTCTAACCACCGTGGAGCTGGAATTGTATCTTGGGTATGTTCTACAAAGAACCTTGTGTACTTTAGGTACTTATAAAATGACTAGACAGCCAAAGTTTTGGACAGGAGGCAACACAGCTGTCTGTGTCCCTCTGAAAAGAGAACATAAGCATATGAATAAAGACACTTAAATGAGGCCAGTTACTATTGTCATAAAGTTATTTTAATGTTAACCAGCTGTTATGGACTTGATCTCATTCTTCAGTAGAGTATGCCTCTCATTTTGCTGGAAGCTGGTTTCCTCTATTTCTGTACACAAAGCAGACAATTATATAATAAAGCAGGTCTTTGGTTTCATGTGTATACAATTATGAGAAAGCAGTAATTCCTCAAAGAATTGTCAAAGAAGACAATCCTAGTATCATTCATAAAGAGTGCTTTCAAATGTAAAACACGGCGTGTGCAGAGTCAAAGATGTAAATGTGTATGCATGTTATGATCCTACATCAGTGACAGAGAATAAGAAAGAGATCAAGGGAAACAAACTAAAAATTACATCTTCCAAATAACTTACCAGAGTTTATCACAACAGATATAGAGCTGAGTGAATTCCAAAGCCCGATGGCCAACACAAATGTGAGGAGAATTTTAGCGTTCCTGAGTGCTCTGATGCTTTTATGACTGATGCAATTGTTGTTGACCCAGGGACTGAGTACAACTAAAAATCGCATATTTAGTATTGCATTTTAATTTTAATTGTTCCCATCTAATATACTTTCCTCTTCTGTGTTTTTCAGGTTTGATAGCTGCAGCGGATCGTTGATTGCGATTTCCTCTAAGTTGCAGCACTGAAAATAATGGCGAATGAATATATTAAAAACTGCTGTAAATGGTGTTTTTATGTGGAAAAAGAAAAAAGCAATTGTGAGTTTCAACATAATCACACTGACTAAAGGTTTTGCTATTCTGGCCTCATTAATTATGAGGTTTCCCATTAACAAAATGACTTTGTCACCCTTGATAAACTTGAATTCTTTTACATATCCAAAATTCTTTCCATGCCTCCACTTGGAAATTGGACACATGCTTGTTAGTGTTATAAATTGGAATTGGAACTGAAAAATAACTTGTCTGAAGTCTGCTCCTTGCCTGGAATGCTGTCCAAAAATCAAAAAAAAAATCCCAAAAAACAAAAAACCAACCAGCCTAAGGTCATGTAAGGGTCTTGTATCTTGCAAACTGTCTAAAAGTGAGCACTGAGCACATTTTTTTTTCCCCCAGAATTTTATTTGTGTCTTAGTTGTTTGCACAATTGTTCTATGATACAAATGCATAGAATTTCTCTTGTAAAATTGACTTAAGGGCAAGGTAGCTATAAATATACAGCCTCAGGCAGCAGAATTTGTTTTAGTACAGACACGAGGATAAATATCTTTTCCAGGTACTTGTCCTGAATGCTAGTAAAACTGAATGCTAGCAACAGTAATGTATCAAGCACAGATTCTATTAAAGAGATCTGTTCAGAGTATTGTTCCAAACTTAATGCACATGTAGACTGTCTGTTTTTCTTGCTTTTTATTTTTAGCAGTTTCCATGGCGCAGGAATCTGAAGCTGTACCCGCAAGCAAGCCAACTATTGTAGAGCAACCTCCATTGTCTTCGGTGTCAGTGAAGCGGCAAGTTGGCTGTTCAGAGGATTATCTGCTTTCCAAACTGCCCCTGGATGGGCAGGAGGTACCATTTGTGGTCCCGCCATTCAAACTGGCTTACGTACAGCCAAAAATCCTTCCTAGTACCTCACATGCTGGAGGAATTCAAGGTAAAATATAAACAGTGTTGCTGAAATAGCGTGTATTTCAGTTGGAAAAACTGTACAAAAATGATAGTACTTCATTAGGTACGTTAACCAGTGTTACTTTCTAACCAAAGCCAAAGAAACTTTATTTTGGTGAGAGAAATCGCTTACTTTGCATATTATAACAAAACTATTTCTCCCTGCCCTTCTCCCCCGTTCTTATCTATTAACTGTATTTACTGTTTAGCTTCTAGAAATTTGGAGGGCTGCAGGGGTATTTTTGTTTAATCTAGTCTGTCAGTTGACTCAGAAATAGTTGTTTAGTATCTGCTACTCCTTGAAGGCTGTTAAGTACTCCTACTGAAAGCATGTATCTATAAAACTTCTCTAGAAGCTAGGTCTTGTGACTTTTCTCTCTGGATATTGGGACAGCTTTTTGTAAGGATGTCACTCCAATATGAATCTCTGTGATCCTGCATGAATGAAATTAAAAGCAGGGATTGCACTCTAATGCTTATGCTCAACATAATAGAAGACACTGAAGACGAAGCTCTAGTAAAGAATTTATTGGAGTCAAGGAAAGTGCTAATGTGTCACCAGCATCCAGATCACTTAAGAGTGGTCTGGCTTTTATGTTTATTATGTCAATGCTTTCAGCATACTAACATTAATACTCCTTTTCAAATTTCAACAATAGGAAGCATGTGGTACTACTTGGAGTTTTTGAGCCTGATCCCCTTCAGGTTTCCCTGCAGATAGCCAGCAGAAGCAAGTTTTTCTCTGCTTCCCACCTAGCAGAGCTGGGCTGCTGCACAGAGGGATTGCTTGCTATATATGATGGCTGCTCTGAAAGTTTATGCCTCCTATTTTGTTATGTTGGCCCACGAGATCAGAGGTGGTTGTTGCTGGTATAGCAGTAGAGCTGAACCTTCCCACCAGAATCCCGTTACATTTTGTTGCCATGTGACAGATGGCAGCAGAGGGGTGGTTAAACAAAATGTGGTCTGACAGGGAAGTGATTATGAAGCGAAGGTATGTCACTGAATTCTCCCATGTGGAAAAAATGGCACCCACGTGATTATGTTGAAAAATCGTATTTTGTAGTTGAGGATTTGCTTTATCAAATAGTGTTATTGTACTGTTTGTATCTGTTGTAGTTTCCATGGAAATAAGGAGGAGGTATTACTTTTGGAGCAATCCACATATGCATTCTTCAGTAGCTAGTTCTTATAAGGAGTACTTGAACAAGGTATGGGAATGCAGGATATGCTGCTGGTAAATCCCTTTTCTCCCAGGGTTTGCGTTCAGACTGTCTTCCTTGGTCCTACCTCATCGTTATGATACCATACATAAAGGACTCTGAGGCACCTGGGTTTTCCAGTGAGAAAGAAGAGGTGTTTAACAACCTTTATATGAATGTTTCTTTGTTCGTGCTGTTCTACGGGGTCTTATAAACCAGTGACTTGTCTTCATTGGGAGTTATGCTTCAGCCTTTCTGAAGGACCTAGTGAACAGACTGGCCCTTGGGCTATAAAATCAGAAGATAATCTGGCAGGATGGCTAGGCTGTTTGTAATTGCTTCTCTTGAGCAAATATTTTAAATTCTTGCATAAATATTTGAAAAGTGGATCTTATGTCAAGTAGACAGCTTCCATTTCCTTTAAAAAATAAGTATTTATATTTGGAAATATAACTCTTTAAGCCTTGCTAAACCTATGTTTAAAAATGCAGAGTTTACTTTTTAGAGAGATATACTTCATACAGGGAAGTGTGTTGTCATTCTTTTTTTACATTTGTCAAAGCACCAGCATATTAAAAAAATACATTTATAGTATTTGTTTCTTAGATTGTTGTTAAATATCTATAGAAGCCCAAGGTCTAAAAATCTCAGTTCCGTTCCATTTTCTTTGCATGTCTGCCATTTTCCTTTACTGAAACAGGACATGTTCAGTGTAAGCTCTTGGCATCCTTTCTGAAATCAGTTAAGTTCTGGCAGGGCTTCTCAATATTCACTGCAACATGTCTCCTCACAGAAGTAAGTTAGCAGAAGGGAGAGTGTTCCTGGGCCAGAACACTGATTTTACTGTCACCTGCTGTATAGCAACTCTTTACAGCTTCACTTTTAACATTCACTCTAATTTAGGTTCTGCTCAAGCCTATAATACTTGAATTCTTCACTTATCAACTCTCATGTTCCATCTCACTGTTCTTTTTAACTTTACTGTCACCTGGAAGAAAGGTGGTTATTGTGGCTATATATACACAATAATATTTTGCCTCTTATGGCACAACGTGTACAAAATTGAAGGCACGTTATAATGGGGTAAGGAGCTATTTCATAGGGAGGCTGAAATCTGGGGAGGTGAAGTGTAGGAAGCAGATGTCAGAGCTTGGCCCCATCTCCTTTCTGTTCTGGACTGTTATACAAGGCTTCTTTCAGCGCCAGATAGAATGAAGGTCTAGAGCAGTGTTCTTTACTGTTCTGCTAGCAGGAAGTGTGTGTATTCTCTGAAAAAAATTATAAAGAAGAGAATAGTAGGGCAGCTGTGCCGTAATGGACTGAGCAAATGGCTGGGTTTCAAGCTTTCTCAAGTCTGTCTCCTTGTGTCTCAGCCAACAATTCAAGTCATTTTGGATCAGTGACTTTGCCACTGACAGACTTCCTATGAAAATTGAATGATAAGGAGATTACAGTCATAAGTTGTATTATCTTTCCATACAAGACCCTCTTGGAGATCTGGGGGCTCATTAGTCAAGTAGGAATGTCCTGGGATCACTTAGCCAATTAAGTCAGAGATTTTCCTTATTCATGGACCTACCTTTCTAATGAATTTCCATCTTGGTCTCTGTCTTTAAAAACATTTGTATTTTAGCGGTTGGGCATTTATTATGGAACACCAAGACAGGGCACGCATGTATTTATATGGCCGATTTCATTCCAATATTTTCTAGCATGCTCTTGAAATCTGACATAATATATGTGTCTGTTTTCTTTTTCTTTTTCTTTTCCTTTTTTTTTTTTTTTTTTCCTTTTGCTGAAGCAGATAATAATGAAATATTTTGTCCTTTGCCCTGAAGGCACTCAGCCTGCCTTATGAATACAGGCAGCATGTGTTATGTCTGGAGGTCTTGCATATGATGTTTACTTGTGCTTCGCAGAATCTGCCAGAGCTTCTTTTGGTGACCGGAAAGCAGAACTGTGCGGTGTGTACCAGTGGCCCCGCTATGATGTGTACAACCCATTCTATTTGGAACATCGTGTTTCACCAGACCAGATTAGGCGCTTCCAAGCCAAATCAGATAATAGGAAATTATATGGATCAGGTGAAAAGAACTGCAACCTTTTCTATCTTTCTCCTTTTTCCAAGGTCAGTAGGTAAGAGATAAAGCTATTACTGTACAGAAGATGTTTGATTATAGCAGTCCTCAAACTGGTGTGTATACTACAGGCACTTCTTGGTGAGGAAGTTGATCGGGGAGCTGGCTCTGCTTGATATCCAGCTGTGCTGGTACATTCTACCTTTTAGGGGCTTAACAGGGCTTGCATGCATCACATGACAGTAGATAGAATAGCAAAGCAAGCTAGGGTAGCTACCTCTGGTCCATAACAGGGTACAGTACTGGAGATTCTACCTACCAGTATTTGAGGGAGAATGAGCAAGAAAATAGGGTGGTTTGTTGATTGGAGGAATATCTGGGGGAATGTGTATGTGAAGAGGGAAACAAGCTAAAAACTAAAAACATTCAGGAGCAAATTATGAGAACAGCTAAAAAAAAAAAAAAAAAAAAAAAAAAGGAAGCTTTGCCATGTGCCAGCTTTTATGTAGTTTGCTATTTAAGCTGTAGAAATGTCCCCATTTCTCACTCCTTAATTATGCTTAGTTACCAGGGAGGGCTGTGACACAGTATCAGTAGAAGTTTAGATACGAGTGTTTGGCTGTCCAGGAAAAACTTCTGTACTGTCCATTGGTATATGTATCTTGTATAATGTGTGCTGTTTACAGTAAAGTAGATGACCGTGTTTAGCTATGGAAACCTATTCAGAAAACTCATACACTCAAAGAAATGTACGTATCTCTTCATCAAGACAGATGCTGGCAGCAGCATACATTTTTAAAGATGTGTTTGTCAGAAAGGTATTGCATGTTTCTTTTACAGCTGGGGAAAATGTTTCAATCAGTGCTGTGTTTTAAAAATAATTTTGAATCACCATAGAAACTAAATTGAAAGACCATACATTTTTTTAAGAGAACAAAACACATATAATTTAAGTAGCTTTTAACACATACAGTTTTGCTGGACTTTTGCAAGCAACTGTGGTGGGAGCCCAGTGGTTTTTATAAAATTGTCTTAAACATCTTCCCTTCAGTTCATCGTCTGTTTGTTTGTTTGTTTAAGCTAAGTAAATACTTCATTAGTTTGTTTTAGTAAGCTCAAACAGGAGAAAGATCACTCGAGTGTGTCTAGAGTAAAGACTTGATTAAAGACAAGGGCTCAAGCATCTACTGAAAACGCCATTTCTGTTGTGGAAGTAATTTTGAGGCAGACCCATTCTGCCAGTGCTGCCAATGTGAACAGGTTTAACTGTTTCAAAAATGGAATGCTCTACTGGCTTATTCTCACCGTTCTGTCATTTCAGGAGAGTGTTTTGAGAATGGGAGGTGAGGAAAGGTGTCATCTAGTTAGGTTTTATTTCTGCCATGAGTCTACTTAAATTTTAAAAAGTCTTCTTAGTATTTTTTTTCTAGCAATGACACGGTTCGTACTGTTCTTTTTGTCTTTTTAGTTAGTGATTTAAGAACTAGTGCTTTGCCTGGATCACTTGATTTAAGTCATTCAATGTTTGATCTCAGAAGCCCACCTCATCGATTCATGAAGGTGAGTATTTCTCATGCTTTAGTTGTCACTTAGGTTGTTCTGAAAACTCAGTACATTCAGTGTATGTCACACTGTTTCAGAGGAATCACTGAAGGGCATTGTCCTGTGCACTGGAGATGTAAAAGGGAAAAGTTCAATGTCTTTGCTAACCTCAAGTGTTTATTTTGCTGATGTCTCCTCTGGTTACTGCTATTCAGGTCCAACAATGCTGCTGGGAAACTTGAGTAGGCCTTTAATTAGGATAGGATAAGAGTCTGTGGCTTCTCATCTTGTGATTTTTTCCATTACTTGAAAAGATGAACATTAGAAGTTTACATTTATGCAAAAAATGATGCTACATTTTGTATATTTATTTATTTGTTCCTAAATAATCTTCAGTTACATGACATGAACTTGCATACATACCAGTGAGTGAAAAAATCCTTTGGTCTAATGCGTCCTGTATTTGTTCTTTGCATCAGGATAGTAACTCCATGCTGGACCAACAGATTGGTAGGGAACGGGTTAAAGATTTGAAACTTCTTGTTTTCATCATGTCTTGTCTGATGATAGAATTTCTATGACTTTCTGCATCTGTTGCTCTGATAGATGGGGCATGTTTTGGTGTTTTTCCCTCTGCAGAGATACGATTCAGTCTCCAGTGTACCTAGCAGCACCTCCTCCAGAAAGGATTCACATGGCAGTAACAGGAGTCTGGGTGATGTTTTGTTTGTTTAACTTGTAATGCAGTATCTCCTTTGTACTTGCAATACTGAGCTGTCTCTAACACTGATTTTTATTTTGTGTATCTATTTATTTTCGAGATGAATCTGATTAGCAAGTCAATGGGGGATTACTTTGCAATTTGAAATTAAGAGTTTTGGCCTTGTGCCTTCCTGTTGTCAGGAGACTGAGCCAAATGGTCCTTTCAGGAATGCAAGTTTTCATGCTTTTGAAAAATTAACCCCTGGATTTACCATTCCAATGAAAGAAGAAATGACAGATTTTCTGTTAGAATAGAAAGTGACACCTTGGTTGCAAGCCTTGTCCTTTTTTTTCATTAATCGGTATTTTTCTGTGGGAGGTATTTGGAATCCAATATCTCTATTACATTAATAATTATGCAAGAAAATTGCAAACCTGGTATATTTAGTTAGAGAGAAATGCTGAAGAAGTCGAGGTGATGCAAAATAAACCTTAAAAATCAAGTCCTGATTAAAGTCTCCCTAGTAAAAGTCAGAATTTCATCCAGTCTCCTCAACACAACAAAGAAACTCTGGGTATTAAGTGACTCTCAGAGAAAAGGCAGTGAAATGTTTCTTAGGCTGGTTGAGAAAGACAAATAGCAGGCCAGCTTATTAACTTAACACTGGAAGTGATTAATCTAAGGGAAGTGATAGATGTTTTTATTTGAATGTGTTTTGGGTGTCTCAGGAATGTGCTCTTTTTGTTTCTGAAAGGTATTTGAGTGCAACACAAGTTATTGACTTTAGTAGAGATAACTGTGGTAAACTGCAGAGTTAAAATGCAGGTCAGGCAACAGGACTACATGGATATTTTATCCTAAAAGTTTTCGTGTTAGGGTATTTCAAATGTATGTTCTGAGAAATTTTCAAAGATAAGCAATCCGCCTACTAATGAGTTCCTTTATTCTTGGAATGAATTTTTATCATAGCGCATTGCTTCTAGAAACACCAATTGGCCTTTTTTTTCCCCACAGATACCATTACATTATCAGGTGATGAACGAGACTTTGGAAGACTGAATGTAAAGTTGTGCTATGTTCCTTCTGTAGAGCAGATCTGGATCACAGTTTTACATGTCAGTACATATAAATAAGCAAATATTAATAATCAGATTATAATTTACTCAAGTGGCTATTTTACTATGCTTTTTGTTCAAGTACCATCAGATTTAACAAGAATAATGAGAATTAAAGAATACTTTGAGGAGAAAAACAAAAGTTCCTGTTTGGGGGTAGAAACTGTTGGATGTGGATGTGGATAAAGAAGCTGAGCAGGTCATAGACTTGGTCCTGCTCTAGAAATTTTCCAGTGAAAATTTGGAAACAGTAATTTGAAGCAAATTTAGAGGCACCATTTAACTGACCAAATCTAGTAGTTCTTTCAGGACAGAACTTTAAGGCTGTATAGCTCTTGTGGGTTTTTTGTTAACTGGTGTGACGCTGGCTGCTTCATACATTTCCAGGAATTGTGAATAATTTTTAGGCAATGGAACTTTTATTACTCAGAAACCTTGTAACTACACCAAATGATAAATTTGCAAGATTACGTAAGGAATTTCATAATTTATCTGCTGTTGAACTTCCACATAGTGAAATAATTAAGGTCTGCTGAAAAACTTCTACTCTCCGCAGTGGAAGCGAATTATTAAATGTTCTGAAGTGACATAGTTATTACCCTGGCTCTGATTTGCATTCAGTATTACAGGAATTATGTATAATTCTGGGGCAGTGTAGACCCCATGTTTCTAAGCTAGTGGCTTGCATTATCTCAACTGACTCCGTTTTCAATGTTTTAGTGCCAAGGGCTGAGCTGGCCTTCCAGTTGTGGGGAAAATCCTCATATCTATGTCAAGGGAATTCTCATGCTGCCCAAGCCTGTGCAGTTCAAATCCTCTGCCAAGGAAGGCTGCAATGTAAGTAGAAGCAGAAAAAACCACCAAGAAACCTTCCCCCCAAAAATAATGGACCAACACCCAGTTCTGTATCATATTTGCCATGGTAACTGTCTAGGTTCTGGTTACTATTTCCCTTTTCCTTTCTTTTTTCCTCCCCATTTCCAACTTCTCAAAATCCTTTTACAAGGCTTGTTCCAATTTCTTCCCCCTTTGCCCTCCACTGTATTCCTCCTTTTCTCCCAAATCTGCTGGACAGTTATGGGATGCACTTAAAGAGTATCATGAACCATTCTGGTCTTGGCAATTGAATGGAGGGGGAGTGGAAGAAATCTGAACATAATTGGAAATGCAAATTCACCTGGGGAAGGTAAGGGATGAAGTACTACTTCCAGCCCTTCGCTAAGGCAGGAGGCAAAAATAAGCCATGCTTTGTCCATGCAAAAAGTAGTAAGAATTGGTCATGAGGCACAGGATTCCTGATGATGGCAGTATAGGAAGATAAAGGGATTGGGTCCAGGAGGAGGAAGGGGAAGCAATATAAAGAACCCATAATATGAGTCAAAGGTGATAGAATGTAAAATGAGCAGAGAGACTGAAACAAAAGGCCTCAGGACAACTTTCTATGACAATGTGTGTATGCTGTTGTAAAGCCGCAGAAGAGATGTCAGCTTGTACTGGTAGTGAACAAGATTCCAGAGCCTTGTCCCTTCCTGGGGTGTGACAGTGAGATGGAAAGTCTACATGAGCTTACCCACTGTAAAAACACATCACTTCATGACAGCTTGAAATGGTATCCACCAGCAGTGGCCAAACGACCCTGAAGACTTTGTTTCTAAGTTTGGGATCTAATGGGACTCTCTTACTGAGATCATGTTACCTGTGTCTTTCTTTTTAGGACATTGAATTTATGGAAACTTTTGTATTTGCTATTAAGTTGCAAAGTGTTCAAACTGTCAGACTGGTATTTAAAATCCAGACGCAGACTCCTAGGAAAAGAACAATTGGAGAGTGCTCTTTGTCATTGCGGGAGCTCAGCTCAGAGGAGTCAGATCACTGGCTGGATATATCTCCTCCTTCCAAAGCACCTGTAAGTGCCGATACCATAAATGCATGCTGTTGTATGACCAGACAATGCTGTTGAAAATGGAAGTAAAATAATTTGGTAATAATTCAGTGTTAACAACAAAGTGGTTGTTTCTTTTCCCCTCTTTCTTGGATGGGGGACGTTAGATGAAGAAAAAAAAAGGCACTTCTGAACTGTGCACATCCCTGCTATGGTCATAAACCACAGCTGTTTCTAGGAAAAAAAGCTAGAACTAGCTTTTCAACAATATGGCCTATGGCTGGAGGGAGGGACATTCTGGGAAGACTTTCCAGGACACCGAGTAATTGCCTTCTCGTACCACAAATGCATCAGAAAATCCTTAGGACTCACAGCAAGAGGTCACAGCAAATGGGATTTGTTTTTATTATGGAAGAAAATACTAAGATCTTCAGTGGCTTTAAACTGCACATATATACGTACATATTATTATTATTAATGTTCAGATTACATGCTGTGAAGTAATAATTCAGACAGTTCATTTCCATTAGAGTAATAAAAAACAGGTGGTTGTCAAGTGCCATTTTCACAGTGGGATTCCTTTCCCCCTACTCCCATTTTGTTTGTTTCTTCTACAGATTGTGTCTAGACATTTGTATTTTTAACAGATTAAACTTGAATTGGCAATTCAAAGGCAAATTTTATCTAAATATGTCTAAGTAATATGAGTGACACTCTTGATTTCTAACAGAAGTTAAACTTTATATCTGTACTTCTAACAAGTATTGCTTCAAAAGCAGTAACTTTCTACAAAGTAAGTAAAATATAAAGCTGTTTCGGATGCCACTTCATCCTAGTGTAAATTCCTGAATCTATCCACGTTGGCTTTCCTTACCATTGTATCTGTGAGCTCTTCAGACGCTGCAGGCCCACGAACTATCCTGTGAGGCAGCAGTTTTCTCTTACTTCCCAACAGAGCTGAGTCAGTGGCTCCCTCTCAGGTTTGCATAGAATGTGTGAGGCTGAGCTGTGAAGAGAATTTGGGTCTCTTAACTGAACTGGAGTGAAATGAATCTTTGTCTTTTTATATTGTTGTTTGTATCTTCAGATTGCAAAATGTAAAAGAGGGGAAAGAGAATTCCAAAGTTTTTTTCTGTTAGTAAAGCACGCCCGTTCCCTCACTTTCACACCCAGATTTAGTAGAGCACTATTGCACGTCTGATTTTCCTTGTATGTGTCCACTTTTGCCACTGAGGAATCTTTCCCAGGTGAAACTTGAGGACTCGATTATTTTTCCAGTATCTTTGGCTGCAGCCCATTAGGGCCATACGTGCACTGCACATAAGCAGTGCATCAGTGGAGCACATGCACAGCAGCTGTGACAAGTGCAAGATGCATTTACTTACTGTGCATCTGCAGGATGTATATACAACACATACTTATATTTCTGTCCAGGAAATCCCAGATAGGAACAAGTGAGCCCAACATATAACAGAATTCCTGCATTTCCTGAGTTTATAAGCAACTTAATCCAGATGTTATGGCAACATTCTTCTGCTTGTAGGTGTGCCGCACGGAACTTCAAATAGGAACTTGTTTTCAAGCAATAAACAGGAGGATTCAGTTACAGATTCTTGAAGCACAAAATCTTCCAATTTCATCTATGCCGCTGTCTTTAAGTAAGTTACATCAGCTGTCTAAAGCCATTTGTAGCAGGTAAAATGCTGATCAAACGGGTTGGCAATTCATAGCATTCCTTACAAACCTCAAGCTAACATATTGTGCAGTAGGTTTCCGTTGCCAAGGCTTGTTTCCATAGATGTCTCATTTGATTACATTTTGTTTGGTTTGAAGCTACATATTATGTATTCTGGGAGATTTTATCCCAATATTAATCCTGACGTAGAATAGCATTAGCTTGCGCTTGCTGTTTGGATATGTGTTAATCAGTTCAACGTTAGTGAACATACGCAGTTTGTGTGACTACTCAGAAAAGCTATCGTACAGTTCTTTTGGCCAGGCTTTTGAGAAATTATCGTTGAACTATACATGTCAGTTCCTCTTTGGGTGTGTTTGTGAGTAATCCTTTGTTTGTTATGCCTTTTTTCTTCCCTTTTTTTTTTCTTTTGTTTTTTTTTTTTTCTTTCTTAAGGTTTCTTTGTGAAAGTTGGAATGTTTAGTACAGAAGGGCTGATCTATAAGAAGAAGACTCGTCTCGTGAAGTCCACTAATGGCCAAGTGAAGTGGAGAGAAATGATGATTTTTCCAGTTAGCCAAGCTGAACAAGGAATCAGTTTTCTTATCAAACTCTACAGCAGAAGCTCAGTGAGAAGAAAGCATTTTCTAGGACAGGTTGGTTTCTGCTAACTAACATGATATTCTTGATATTCTTAAATCCAGTTGCAGGGTTGTTTGGGTTTTTTTGTTTGTTTGTTTTTTTGTTTGTTTTTTTTTTTTTTTAACTTATAAAAAAATACTTTAAGTTGGCGTATAGGGAAATAGTGAATTCAAATAAACTTCTTGATATAACTCAAGAAAAAATGATAGTGGGCTCTTGAACATCACAAGCATCAGAATGGAAGTTGACATTTGATTTTCCTTCACAAAGGAAATCCTTAAGTCTTTTTTGTGTGGCAAGTTATTACATGAAAGATTCCTCCTTATGAACAGATGAATGATGTCCTTGCCTCTGGGCTTTCTAAAGAAAACAAACACAGCATTCACAGCAGCTCCATGACCTACAGTGTCCTCTACAGAAAGAGGGTGTGTAGTAGTATCCTCACAAACAGGTGTGTGTAGAACAAAATACAACAACAACAGCAACAACAGCAGATTTCCCTTCTGAGCAAGATAGACATGTAGTCAGCCCAGTATTCTGAGTGTGTATGATCAAGTTATAATGTGAACAGACAGAAAACGATTTTTTAGCTGAATGGGGTTTTTTTGTTTTATTTTAACAGCTGGAACCTCTGTAGTATGTATTCAAAAGGATTTCTGTGATCATATTTATTTAATCACCATTCTTTATAAACCTTGGTATTCTGGTCTCTTTTTATTTTCTCTGTCCTCATATTCTAGTTGCTCTATCTTACCACCAGCCTGCCTGTTTTTTCTCTACTTTTATTTCTTAGCTGTTCCAACTGCTCAGTGCATTCTCTGATCCAGATAGATGTTCTAAGAGAATTTTAATATATACATAAATTAATAATGTGGAGTGATTTTGAGATTCCAACTGTAAAGTCATTTGCTAACTGAAGGATGGACTACTCTGTCCTTGGGTACAGAAAATGGTAGTTTCCTGTTCTGGCAATGTGGGCACATGCACTTTAGGGGAGATACTGATCTGCTACAGAAATGCCAGCAAGAGTTATGTGATCTTCCTCCATTTTATTGAGTATAATGTCCCATGTATTCTATCTTTCTGTGTTTCCTATTAGAAGAATTAGATTTGGAATGGGAAAAGAAATTGTTCTTTTTAATTGTAATACCTTGGGGCAAAACTAATTGGGTATGATTTTGCAGTCAGTTAGCAGTATGTGAGGTCATCTCAATCTGATGAATTGCATTTTATCATGGATCTTATTTTTACGGGGAGCAAATGAACTACTTCTGCTCTTCAGTTATTTGGAAAAGGTTGTTTCAGCTCATGCAGGCAGACATTGCCGCATAACGCATGAAGACATAAAATACGGCTCAGGGAAGAGCGTACACTAAGCAATTGGCTGGGTAGCTGGAAAAAGATGAATATAGCTAGATCTATTAACTTCTTGCTTCAGAGAATGATGATTAATTGGATGCTGTTCTAAAGCAGACACCACTTTGATTAGGTTGCATTTATGAGCATGTCTTTAATCATGAGCAAGATGTATATTGAATCTCTGTGGATGAAATATCAGCTGCCTGTGGTATTCTGGAAGACATTATTCTCACTTAAAGAATCATGCCTCAACAGTGTGGGCTAAATGTACTTCATGGTGAAGGTTTCTGAGAAGTATTAAAAGGACTCATTCTTGGAAGAGTGCAGGAAATGGAGTACCATAAATGATGATACCTACTTACATAATCAGAATTCTTTTGGCAGTTGAAGCTGGTGATAATTTTTAGGGGGAAACTTCCTTCTTGTACCTTATTTCCTTGTTTAATGGCTTCTATCCATTAAATATTGTGAAGAGATGGACTCTTACTGCGTGACTATGTGTGCTACAGGCACGTTAGTAACCTCTGTGGAATGCAGGTTTGGCCCTGTCTGTTGGAGTGTGTGATTTTAAATGCTCATGAAAAGGCTGGACAGCTAAATCTGGGTGCCAGGTGGCTTGCAGCCAACTGGAGTTTGACTGCGTGGTCCAGAGAGTCATCACTGCCCTCACGGGCCCTTGACCCCAGCACATGAATTTGAATGAAGCAAGGAATGCTTGACTTAAAACATTTTGTTAACTAGCAAAACATTAGAGTGTAGTGAGCTCTCTAAACTCCTATTTGTTTAGAGACTAAATATAAACCCAGACTCCCTGTGTTCCCAGTTGGAAGCCAAGTTATGTTAGTCCTAACAGAACTGTATTTGTTACTAATGCTTTGGTCACAGTCTACGTGTCGCATCTCATTCTACACTTTCATGGAATTTATTTGGAACTAACATAAACTGGACTTCTGTGTTACATCAGGTAAACTTCGTTTTGTTTCTTTTTTCTCCTTGCAGGTCTGGATAAGTTCTGACAGCAATAACAGTGAAGCAGTAGAGCAGTGGGAAGATACTATTGCTAATCCTGAAAAAGTTGTTATTAAGTGGTACAGCCTTGGTCCATCTTGAAAACTGGAGATGAAACTGAGGACTTTTTTTCCACAAAGATATTCTTATGCTGTTTAAAATAATATAAATAAAAAGAAAAAATATTGTCTACACAGACTGTTCAAAAGGATTCTGCTCTATCACGCCTCCATTTTAACTGGAAAACTCAATTTCCTGAAGAGAAATACTACCTAAATACTATTAAGAGGAAGACCTAGGAAATGGGAAGATAACTCATTTGGTTTTCAAAAGTCCAATTCTTTTTCCCCTTTCAGGCCCTATAAGAGTATAGAAATCCACTACTGGAGAGAAAGAGTGTGAATCAACGCCATTTGCACTAGTTACAGACTTCTTCACATCTGGAGTCACGTCTTTGGCAGACTTCAAAGCCCATGTGGAATCAGCTTGGTCAGCAGTTTGAACCTAGGTACTTTTGAGCCTCAGGCCACACCTGTATTGGCCACATTTGGCCAGAGTAATATGTGCCTCAGCAGGTGGGAAAGCTGTAGCTGTAGCAGGAGGCCTAAGGGGAACTGTGCAATAATGCAGCACCCAAAGGCTTTTCTAATCTCTGCCTCCAGTGAAGAGTTGTTCAGTGCACCGACATGCCAGTATCTTGGGTTTTCATCCATCCTTCTCTCTATTCTAAACAGAGGAACTGAAAGATAAAAGTTTCTCTGACTATTTGTAATCTTAAGTGGGGCCCCCCAGCCTCTCTGTTTTGTGAGTGCTGGAAGGAATAAGGGGAATACTGATAGAGAGGTATCGGCTTTGCTTAGGGTCAGAGCCAAGTTGGTTCTTTTTTGTTTTTTTTATAAATTAGTTTATTATGCATAATTCTTACATGTAAATGACTTCCTATCTAATCAACATTGTTTTACCATTTGCTTACTTTACTAAAAGCCAGACTAATGTTCTTAAGGAGTAAGCAAATATTTACTGATGAAGTATATATTTCTTACTTGTTTCAAGCAAGAAGAGATTACCGTATTTTTACTACAAATGGTATTTTTCCTATAAAATCCTAAGATTATTTTTCTACTAGTCCCCATATTTTCTGGAGTCTATTCACAGTTATTTTTAAGGAGGGAGAAATACTGATTATGTAATAGATGATATGTGCATCTAAAAGCAAAGGCGCCTTTGCACTACGTTAACTACTGGATTGAACAAAAATATATTCCATCAAATCCATCACACATCTAATGCTGGCTGTGTGAGCTGCTCAAATATGTGTTTGTGTAGACACTGAAAAACAGTATCTTTTTTATAACTTGGAACACATTCAAACATCTGACACAAGAACTGGAGTGGTGGTGAGAGCACTCACTGCTTGAAGGCAAAGGAACAGTGGGGGGCAGAGAAAGCACTGAAACAGGAAGGCATGTTGTTTTTAAGCAAGGAGCTCAAAGCTTCTTTATTTCGGCCTTTTTGACTTCAAAGAAAGGCCAAGAAAAGACATGGAATTTCTTCAATTTTTTTTTTAGTTGTTAATTAAAGCTTTTAAAATTTCAGCCATCTAATTTTTTTTTCTTTTTAATGATTTTTAAAATGGGCAAACAAAAAGGTTTTCCCTGGGTCGTACAAAATCCTCTTTTGGACACGTTCTTAGAACTGAAATGGTTTTTGCGTGTTTTTTGGAGGACAGATGTTGGTTTTTTGCTTTGATGGATGCTCCTTGCAAAGCTCCCAGTTGGCCCAGTGGATCTGCACATGAGATCGTAGAATCATAGAATGGCCTGGGTTGACAAGGACCACAATGATCAACTAGTTTCAACCCCCCTGCTGTGTACAGGGAGATGTCAGCACCCCTTCAGTTACAGTACTTGAGATGGGCCTGGCCTGCTGGGTAAAATGAAAAAAGGAATTGGACTAAGCTGATGTTCTTGGAGTTCTCTACTTGAATACAGGGATCTTTCTATTCATTGTGGCTGTATTGCAGTAAACAAATTGCGAACTAACTGTTTCCTTATGCAAAACGCTGTTCTGTTTGAAAGGGAGGACAGGAAATATTCCAGTGTTTTGGAGGCTTCAATTACCACAGAAGTGGCTCTGCAATGATTGCCAACTCAGTGGATATTGTGTAAAATGGATTTCATTGGCTGTTTTAGGATGCTGAGCCTTTTGGAGGCCTAACTACTAGTGTCTCATTTTTCCTATGTTAATATTTAATCTGTGTGTTTATAATAAAAATTATAAACACAAAATGATCCATCTTTTTTTTTTTAATTGTGTATACCAGTGTTTACCAGCATAACAAACTGAAATTCAAGTCCTACTTTTTTTCTCTGAGAAAATGCTGAGGATGAAACAATTTTTGATGGAGTGTTGTGTGTGTGGGTGTTGATAGCTAACACCTCATGGATATATATGGCTTCTTCTGTAAGGTGTACGCAGCTCCTGTAGCACTGTGAACAACATACTCTGAGGTCTTCTTCATCCTGTGCCCATTCATTCCCAGCTGTTGGAAATTGCTGTATATATTGCTGTATATTCGTGTCATAATTTCATGAATTCTTAATAGTTGGGAAAAGAAAAATGTTTGTTCCATTGCTCATCAGATCTGAAGTTACTCAACTAGTGTGAAATTCCATCTTCTTCAGAAAAAAAGTTGTATCTTTCTTCTTCTCTTACCTCTCTATAGATATGTTTCCAACACTGCTGCTGAAGATTTAGGAGAAAGTAAAGATTTAGGAAAGTCTTCCTGAAGAGAAAAATGATGCATCACTTGAAAACACAAATTAGCAAAGATGCTTATTTAATCAAGGATACATGCAAAAGTAGGAAAAAAGATGTTTCAGAGCACTCTTCAAAGAGCGACAGCTCTACGTTGTCCCTTGAATGCATACATGTTCAGCTACTCTTTTCATTACAGGTTAGATCCAGGTTTACTGATGTTTCAAAAAATACTATTGTGAAAGCTGTCACATAGTTTGTAGATATAAAGTACTCATGGTTTACAGTTAGATTTCCTGTTGCTTCTAGTTAGGGACTCACTCAGCTTCTAGAAAATAGTAGAGGTTCAGAAGCTGTATGGGTTTTATTTAAATTGCACAAAATGAGTGTAGGCTAACTGGAACAACAGTTACAATCCTGTGTTATATGTTATTCATAGAGAGATCTGTGCCTGCTTAGAAACCACCCTTAGACTAAACTTATTCAGATTTTTCAGAATGTGTGTATATAATTGCACCAGTAAATTAAACAATTCTGTTTTAAGTTTATTTATTTATGATTAAGAGCATTCTGTATGCAAACAAGACCAACAAATTTATTTTTCAAGTCTTTATGTCTCAGTGGCATGACATGGCATTCCTTTTAAGGAAAAAAAATGCAAGATTCTACCTCAAAAGATGAGTGGGTGTAACAGTTTGTAAACCACAATGCCATAAAACGTTAGTTGGAAATTAACTGCATTTGAGTGTCTTTTTCGATCACAATGCAGATAGTGCCATCCTGCTAAATCAATTAGACAGCCCTGGATTGTCCTTTTGCTGGGAGGACATTTGTATAAAACAAAAGGTAATTTTGTCATTCAGCTAAATACATGTGCTGTTTGACTTAAAGACCGTCTGCCCAATGGAGATTGCTTTTGAGTTATGAGTTACTTTTGCAGCCAAAGCATAAGGTTGTCTAGAAACTGGGGGCAGGGCTGTTCCATTTCTTAGTTTCATCCTGCCAAAATATGTATGACATGGGAGGGAGGCTGCATAGTTGTGGAAAGCTTGGCATAAATCACACTGGACATGATATACCCTCCTTGTTTTTCCAGCTTCTGCTGTAAAATTACATCACCATGTAAATAGAGCCCTGTACATGATCTCATGCTTGGTGTATGGAAAAAGCCATCACTAAAATCAGCACCATGTTCCACAAACATTGCTCCAGCTGATTTATATTCTTCTCTCCAGCTTATGCCGAGAGACAGTCCGTAGTCTCTCACAGTCTATGGCAGAACTCCCATTGTATTCAGCAGAAGCAACCGGTCTTCAAGGCTGATTTGGTTATTTCAGCATTGTGATGGTATGATTTATCTTCCAAAAGGTCACAGACAACTTAATTTTTTTAACATTTTAAAAATAGCTAAAAATCTGTCCATGATGTTTCTCTAGAAATTTAGCATCATTGAAAATGGATTTGTGTCTCTTACATGTAATGCCATTCTTTCCATAGATTTCAGTGGCTTTCAAACAAATCCTCTATACTGATTATTCTGCTATTGGTCTAACTGTGCCACTTCTTTCCTCCTTTTATTTGCCTGTAGAATGCTCTTCTTGCTCTCTGTGCATAAATAGTTCTTCAAATGATATCTGCTTCTGCAACTAACATTCTGTTTATCCAGTAATATTTCCCTTCTTTAGTTGGTACTGGGACCAACAGCACTTCTTCCCTTCTTTTGAAGTTTAAAGAACTTGCTAAAGTCATAAGGCTTTCAATCCTAGGACTTGGATCATGTCTGATGCTCAGCATTCCTGAGCTACATTTGGCTGCAACTTGGATGGTATGGTTCTTTTGAAGCTCCCTGAGTTCTGTCTACTGCCACATACAGCAATGGGTTAAATCAGTTGTAACCTCTTGTGTCTGTGCTAGAATTTTTCTTCCTCAAAAATTTACTTTAGGAAATTATTTTGAATGGCAAGAAGAGGAGGAGCAAGCTGACCTTAGATGACAGTTGGGTTGGTCGACTGCCTTTATCTGTGATGTTACACAAGGAGGAAGTGTGATGAGGTCTGTAGCTCCAGCTGGAGAGAGGCCTGTGCCTCCTCCTGTGTATGTGACCTGGGAAACACCTGTTAGCCTGGGGACTGAAATGCCACATGCCAATGGGAGGTGCAGTCATATTGTACTACCTTTCCCTTGAGAAACTCTCTAGAACTATGGAGCAGCTAACTAGGGAAGTTTTCTATAGCAGGAATTCCTATAGTTGACACGTTTCTATGAAGCAGAACATTAAGATAGCTTAGGAGCCATTGAAAAATAAGAGTTATAGGAATATTAGTTCTAAATCTAGCCAACCTTTGTCACCTGTCATAGAAAAGAAAGTACTCTTTGTTTGTGATAGAGAGCAAAAGAAGAAAATGGCACGTTACGCCCAAAACAGGGCTGGGTCTCTCCTGCATTAGCACCTATTAGTCTTTCAAATATTTTTTGTGCTTATCTGTTGCTTTTAGTGAAGCGAGGACAGATTGGCTAAGTGATTGTTAAAGGGAGGTAGTGAAGGAGATGGAATAAAAGCAGTTTTGTTTTGAAAAACAATGTAATGTGCCTGTAACTATTGACAAAGCTTTCATTTGACGTGACTTACATAGTTGATTACGCATGTAGATATTTGCTTATGTTCTGTCAGAACTTCTCTGGTATGAAACTGAATTCATCTTTTATGTAATTAAATAATGCTTCATTCTGGTGAGCTCATTGACCTTTGAGCTCTCAACCTAATTAAGCCTGATCGCCTACGGATAGTTTCTCATGGCTGATTGACTTCAGCATCAAATAGGGGTAGAGCATATTGAATCTTTTTCCTGCACTTCAGGAACTAACAATGCCTCTCTCCCAGACGGATTCCCTGATTTCTAATGAAAAATGAGCTGGGAAACTGAGAGGTGACGCTCCCTTTTCTACCTGAATGTTGGGTGGTTGTTTTTGTTTTATTTGCTTGAAACCTTTGGAAACAGAGGTGACATCTCTACTATCAGTCAAATTTGATTCAGATGATAAATGTGCTGAGAAATTATTGTAAGCCTTGCACAGAATGAGCAAAAACAAGCTGTGGTGCTTCAGGATCCTGGGGCTCAGCTATCTCAGATCAGGAAGTTTTTCGTACCACTATCATTGCTGATCACAATTCCACCAGTACTGGTTCTCAGGGTAGCTTAAGCAGTTTCTCTGAAGATGCTTTTTTTTCTTTGAAGTATCTTGGAGCAGTATGCTCTCAAGCTGGTCACTTGCTACGTTCTCACAGCAGTGCTGTTTTAATGATGTCCAGGCTGAGAGAATTTTGATTTACCTTGAAATCACCATTTAACAAAAACAGAAGGAGAAGTTAAGTTTAGTATGAAGAAATGCTCTTAAAGCTTCATTTTTAGGTAATGAAACAACCACTAGCAGCAGACATCAGATCCTCCTCTGTTCGTCAGCATGCGTATATAATTAGGAATCCATTACAGTTCTTAGGCCCTGATAATGCCTTTTTTTAACACCCTAGCCTTTCCACGTTTAGCACAGTGCTGAGACTGGAAACCCATATGTTCTACCAGCAGAGCTCTGACTTCCACAGTGATGAGCCCTGGAAGGAGGGGCTGGGATTTTCAACCAGGTATTTTGACATGCTTTTGGAGCACATGTCATATTGAGAATCTGAGCTTGTGGATCTAGATTTACTGCACAGACTGGGTGATTAGATGGTGTCAGTTCCTCTTGAAACTTAAATTACTTGAATATCAAAAGTTTTTTTGATTTAGGATTGTTGTTTTGTTTTAAGAGCAGGACAAGTCCTGGAATTCTGGATGAAGCTGATGATCAAATCTGAGTTTGTCTCTAACACGAGTGGCTTTCAAGACCAAGCTGATACACCTGTGTGGAAAGGAGTGCCCATGAAATTAGAATGCCCATGAAAGAGAAGTGAGGAATTTCAGAAGCCAGGAAGTAGAGCCCTGGTGATGCTAGGGCACTTCACTGAAGCTCCTGTGCTAAGGTGAAGCAGATCTGGGAACAGAAGGGGTTCTCTGAGGCTCTAGTTCTTTGCTATGACTTGTGAGACTTGGCTGTCTCTCCATGCTAAACGTTTTGTAGACCAAATGCAACCCTGCTGACTATCATTCTTTATTGTGGACAAATTGTACTGTGTGTATAAATTATAGCTTTAAGTGTGTTGGATTCAAAGGTATGTCACAATGGGATTTCTGGTATTAAGTCTGCACGTAACGCCAAAATTCACAGAGGACCAAATGTGACATCAGTGTGGATTCCATATTCTCTATCAAGCAATATTGTTCCTTGCCTTGAGAGTGAAAAGAAATACATATGTAAATACTCTTTTTCCAAAAGACAGCAGGTACTGCTATTCTTATCCAGCTGAGGAGTATTTATGGCATTCACTTGTTCTCAGCTACTTTATTTCATCAGCACTTCATTCCCTTTCCCTGCCTGCACCTCTTTTAGTTGCCTAAGAGACAAAGCGTAGTCAAACACATCCAGCTGTTTTACTTCCTTTCATCAGCCACTGGAAGATCATCAGAATGACAACTTTCTCCTGTGTTTTAGAAACATTTGTCAAATCTGTTTGCAAAGGTCCATCCATATAAAGAGATCAAAGCATTAGCTTGGTCCCCGAAAGCAATGAGAGTAACAGCCATGGCAACTGCAGCTGAAATTTTGGCAGAGCAAGCCAGGAGTCTAAGGTCCTGGCGCAGGTTCTAAGCTGCTGCGATACAAACTGGGCTGTGTGTTGGTAGAACTGTGCCAGCTCACCTCTGTTTGAACACACAAGCCTCAGAAACTACAGTCTTCCACTCCAAAGTAAGAAGACTGTTACTGTTGCTGTTCATCCCTTGGAAACTTCAGTAGGCTGCACCAGGGTCTCAGAAACAAGTGTTTATGGCTGGAAATACACTTTTAGCAGCTCATATGAAAATGGGAAAATGTGAAACGGACTAATGCAAAGTTATTCTGCATAGTCTTTCACACTCCTGCAGATCCATGAGGGGATTTCTCCATTTTCGTTCTTCCTCATGAAAATATGGCTTCATGATCAGCTAACAAGTCATATCAATTAGTATCTGCCTTGCTAAATAGCATTTCTCCACGTGACAGTGAAGGGTGAGGTAGAGGTAAAGAATATTCATTGTCACTGTTCTTTGTCAACACTCCACTGCTTTCCTATTTCTCTGCAAGATGCAAGTAGAAGGCTACCTGTACTCTAACAGGAAAAGTTAAGGTACTGAATTGCTTATATAACCTCATCTGCATTACTAAATGCCTCCGGACATATAAAATGGCAATGATTTTTTCAGATATTTGCTTTTTCTTCATTTGAGCTCCTTCATTTCTGACTTATTTCTGACTTTTGGCAATGCCTGTATTTACTAGATAAGGGCAAATAGATTGCCCATATTTACTTTGAGTGAGATTGAATTTTCTTCATGCAATATTTGTTCAATAACTACTTAACTGTAGAGGATGTTTAATAACATTTTTGTTGACCAAATTGGATCTAAAATGTAAATTTTTGATTCAATTCAATATTTCAGTGCCTGTTTATCAATGGTATGGCAAATGAAAATTATATGGGTTATCAGAATCAAAGGTGAAAAACATTTATAGGAAGGGTAGGGCTTAAAGCATGCAGAACTGATTACCAAGTTGTAGTTCTAACAAGTTCAAATATAACCCTTGTATATCCCTGAAAGTACTGTTTGAAGTTGTTCAACAGTCTGCAAAACAATGCAATACTTTATATCCAAGGGTGTCTTCTCTCACCTGTAAAATTAAACAGTGGGAAAAACAAGAATGAAACTAGCCATACAAGTGGGATAACTCCTCAACTGTGGGCTTTTGGGGACAGGCCTGAGACAAAGTGGTGAAGCATCAGAAGGTGAACAGCTGCTACGCATGTTGCGTGAATTTTGTGCCAAATCATAGGACTTTGCTTGCTAGGTCCTGCCCGTTTTGTGTCTTGCATGTTGCAGGACATGGGACTTGATCATAATATATAATATTTAATGGTATGCTTACAGATAATCTGATGAATTGCTTTTGTGTTGCAGATCTCTAGTTCCTACAATCCTCAGTATTTTACAGGAGTGCCAACAATGCATGCTTGGAAAATCATCTGTCAAACCCTCAATCCAGCAACCCGCTGGGATGTAAGGAGTTCTCAACTCATGGCCTTGCAGGTACCACAAGTACACAGCCAAGTACAGCTGTGCAGCACATGTTATTTCCAAGACTGGAATTCTGAAAATGTGAAACATTAAAAAATATTTATCTACCCGCACTCTGAAAGGCTCTGAATCTGCAACATATACAGGTTGCAGTCATTTCACATCATTCCCAGGGAAGCAGGAGTCTGGAAATCCTGGAAGCCCGCAGCTTCCTGAAGGCACTCCTGGCAGTGTGGAGGCTTTTACTGCCTCTTTATGGGCACGTACCTTCTATTTAGTGGAGATTTCATTTAGGCTGACTATGAAGCTATATTACAGAAATGTTTTCCTTATATTGGCTGTATATGCAGAAATAAGGTGCAAAATAACATGAACTGCAAAGAGGACATAGCTTTGTATGACGTTTGTAATGTCAGCTACTGCCCCACCACAGAGCATTCCAATTACCAGACAGAAAGAAAGCAGGTCTTGGTACCACTATCCCAGCCACAAGAGAATGATAAAACTGATGTCTTTGTTTTTTTATTCTTTTGATTTTTGAGTGCATAGTTGTGTCAAAAACAATATTCTAGGGTGCTGAAGTAAATTCCTTAATTGCTGTTTATCCAAGCTGATTGCAGGCCTCTCAAATTATATTTACTTTGAAAGTAATAACACGTATCCCCATGTCCGTGATAAATTAGTATGCTGCTCAAATGTACGGGAAGGAGGTAGTAAAGGCAAAAATATAGTACAATAGTTCGAATGTTCATACTGAAGGCAGAAATTGACACTGCAGGTATTCAATGCAAAACTAATACTTTGTGCTTGGGAACAAAGATATTTAACAGGCACTGGCAATACAGTACTGTTACAGAGAAAGGAAATGCCATGCTGAGACCATAGTTAAGAGTTTTGTGCAGAAGGCACATGTACAAATTGCTGCACTTGGTGCTGGGAAAGCCTCGGTTGGGGGATGGTGTCCAGCTGTGGTCATCATCTTTCAAGACAAAGCACAGAGGAAGAAACAAGGTTATGGACAACAAAACCTGACAAGAACTGAAAGTCCTGAGTTGTTTAATCTGGCAAAGAGAAGGCACAGAGATAAAATTCTAATATGTGAAAGTCTGTTGAAAAAACACAGAGAAGGATTGTTCTCTGAGTCTATTAGGGATGAGCTGCTTACTCACTCACCTGAACCCAGCTGACAAAGAAGCTTCACCTGGGAAATGCTGCTTCTGTTACTTCAACTGCTAAGTGACACACCAACATCTCTATAATATACCAAAGCAAGAACGTGTTCAGATGTAACCTTATGTGCCTTAAAGCTTGACTGTTGTGAAGATGAGTGAAAAAGTGGTTTTCTTAACAGACTTAGTTTGCTGGCCTACAGAAAAAAGAATTAAAAGCAGTCAGAAAATGGCATATGAAAAGTTTTTAGTGAAATAAAGCTTCTTTGTCATTTGGCTTTTAAATCATTTTAAGAAAGTTTGGCATTTCTCAGAATCAAACCTGACAAGAACTTCACGTTGCAAAATATAATGTTAGTACTACCATAGCTTTCAGCAGTCAGAGCATCTCTATTCTGTATTCAATGCATTAACTCCTCACTGTCTGTTCTACTCCATAGGCATTGCTTTCTAAAAGCATTCTACTACCTAACACGTGAGAAAGAAGCTGAAACAAAGGCTCACTGAATTCCCCAGTCATGGGCCTCAGCCATGGAACATGTGAGGTCACCATCTGCCCTTGGGCACCCTTTATTTCAAGGGGTGTGCTAAGTCTGCACAGGGTTCCTGTTCAGGCCACCAGCCAGAAATACATGCCTACAAAGTACCATAAGATTAGTAAGTGAAAAGCTTTATTAAGTGTTGTTTTCATCCCATTTTGGAGGTTCCCTCAGTGATTTTCACTGTCCAAGCCCTTCTTCATCCATTTAGCTGTTAACAGTGACATTTAATGAAATAGGATAAGATCCTTCCACTAAAATCATTCTCTCTCCTGGAAATGAGCAGGACGGTATCAAAATCTGTGGAAATGGTTTTAGTTCTTTTATTTTCCTTTTAAGTTTCATCCCATAGTAGCATCGTTTTCTTTCTGACTTAACAGCAGGAATCTGATACTTCTGCCCAGAGAGGCTGCAAGGATTTAGCCACAGAGAAGAGCTACACTAATAATGGGGAACAAAACACCGGCAACAGCAAAAGGAATTCTCCTTTTTGTATAAAGCTGTAGTTGCTTTAAGTTGGTGAATGCTACTTTCAACTTGAACATGATTTGACTTATTAAAATGCAAAAGGTAACTTCTTTAAATAAAAAAAAAAAAAGTTCTGCATTAATGAGACACATGCATTGTAACGTAAAGTTTACGACATGTAAAGTAAAGTTTCCACATGAAGTAAAGTTTAATAGCACCGCTTTTGCTAGATCTTCTCTAAAGTTACTGCAACCTCCAGTTGGGAACTGGAGATTTTTTAAAAATTAATCTGTTTACAGATCAATCCCAGCCAATTCACATTTACAGTATAGTCTGTATTTCCAGATGAAACTGATTAAGCGTGTTTTGAATTTCAAAGCCCATCTGTTACCGCTCCTGTTTGTCAGTCTGACACATGGGCACCTCTTTGCTGATTCCCGAACAAGCCCAGGTATAACAGGACTGGGCCTACCATGTCTCATATTGATCTTCTGATTTTATTATACTCAATTAACACAATGAAACTTTTTTTTCTTTTATTGAGCTTCCTGTTGGCAATGTGACACTGTCTCAGTGGCATATAATCTTGACTTCTTTTACAGTATCGCGTGGTGCAATGCCAACGTTTTGTTTAAAAAGGGTGTGAAAGGATTTGGCATATGAAAAAAATGATGCTAAACATTAACTGTGACATCATTTGAGCACCTGCTTCATGAGTAACCCCGGATACTCTCACAGAGTAGAATGGAAACTTTTCTTTAATCACTTTCAGTGAGAATTCTGCCATAAAACCCCATGTACCCTTTCTGTCTTTAGTTACCAACTTCTATGAAAGTTTTGTTCTTGTTTTATGAAAAAACAATGAAGAATTTTTGGCTACTGACTATATAATTACTAGATATTGCATACGCTGGACAAAAGCCAACTGTGATAATCATATTTTCCTTTAGTCAGCTTCTAGTTCATTTCACTATTTAATGTGGTTATCGATTTCCTATCTCCACTTGTTGTGCTGTATTGTTAAGTTCTCCCATCACCAGTGACTCACTTCTTCTCAGTTCGTCATGTGGGCTTCCCTTTGAGCACATAAAGATTTAAAATGCACAGGTTGTGTTTTAAAAATGAAAAATCATGACAGAAACCATAAACAGAGGTTTAACAGATGATAATGAATATGCAGTAAATCTAGTTTAAAAGTTTTTTAATTATTCAGATGTCTTGGAATGAGAATTTATATACGTTGAAAAGTCAATGGCCATGAGTGCTTCCAGGTTTTGCTTGTAAAGTGCACAATAAATAGAACAGAACTGTAACTTATTTGAGTATATACCGTCAAGTTCTTTCACAACCTTTCTCAGGGAACAGAGAAAACAAAGTGTTATTCAGCTCCACTACTAATTTTTTGTAAAAAGCTTAGGCCTCAAGGTAAGATCTCAATGTAAAAAGCTTTGCCTTTCCATCATTACTGTCATTACCACAGAGGTTTACTTAAAGTACTTCTTAGTGGATAGCTGAGGAGAAGAACCAGAGCTGCAGCCAAACCTGCAAGTTTGGGGGTTGAAAATATTACATCCCATCCAAACCACAAAAGCCCCTGCATTTTAATGATGTAACTGATAGAACTGAAAAAATAATATGGAGAGATTCGGGCAGAAATTGTTAACTACTTCTCACCACATTCAATCACTGGAGATGAGGTCAGGGATTTAAAAACAAAAACGTTGTAGTTGAATGTTTGTTTCTCTTCACAGTAAATCCAAATTTCTGTAGAACTTCCCTGTTTGAAAATAGCTTCCAACTCCAGGCATACTAAACATCATTGTGACCAAAATTAATGTCAGATATAAGATAAATCTGTCCTACTCTGACAATGAGACTGAGGGAGGTGGCCCTCTTCAAGAGTGTCAGAGCCTCACTCACTTGAAATGCTGAGAAGGAGATATTCTGAGAGCATCTTTTCAATTGTGATACTGGCCCTCTGAAACCCATGCAGTTGCTCTTGGAAAGTAACTGCTAATGCTATGATATTCCTAAAGAAAATACACTCACCATTTGTATTATGAAATTACAAAAGCAGCATTAATTTCATGTATGCTCTTGATAAACTATTCATTGTACTCAGTTAATTACACAAAGAAGAAATCAGAAAAAAACAAAAACAAAAACAAAACAACAGAACATTGTATCTGTAGATACGAGAACCTGGTAGAAGGACTGCAAGACAGTTGTGTATAGAGTAGGGGAGGGGGAAGAGCAGAGAAGCACAGGAGGTAGCTGGAAGCTGACACACAGGCAGCTGAGCTGAGCTTGGCTGGACACTTGTGCTACTCTGGCAATACCAAGTATTTTTGAAAAACTACTTGGTTATTCAGTGGGCTCTGGCTTCTTTAAGATGCTCTGGAGTAAATCAAAATAATATAACTTTTTTTCATAACTCTCAAGTTACAGCATGAGATGGCAGAGGCTAATGTCTTTTTTCATGCTCAAGCACTGTATTTGCGCTATTTTCAATGTGCTGGATTTTCATTAACCTTAATTCTGAGTTTCCTAGGTTTATCATGTTTAGCTTAGGAATAATAACATCACTAAAGTCATCTGGAAAAAATTGTCTGGATTTTACACTACGTTATGAAATCCATTTTCAAGTAGTTTTGTCAGGGAATATAATTCCCAGCATTGGTTGAAAAAGGAAAATTAGATTTTTATTAAATGCACATTTTTAAACAAAAAGCTTGCTTTCTGGGGAAAACCTTGTTTTCATTTAAATTAACCAACTAAATACTCAGAACTGTTCTTTCAGCCAAAAGCTGAAAGCTTCACCTTGGAAATGCTCTCCTATCCCTATGCAAGTTATAGCTCAAGTCCTAGTTGTGCTATGTTAGGACTTGCTCCCTCTAACAAGACTGCAGCTTCAAGGAGACAATCAACAAGAAGGAGACTGACAGACACGGTCACAAGCCACACCTGCACCATGACAGCTCACAAGACCCATCAGGTTGACATTTTCTAGACTTAAACTTTCAGAATTCTTAGGGAATAGCTGGAAACGTGACTTCCTTGTGTGTCCCAAGATTCAACACACTTTCTGTAGCATTAAATTTCCAAGAGCTGTGGAGAAAAGAATGACAGTCAAGTTCTCTCACTTCTGAGAAATTACTATTATGCATATATCTGAACATGGAAACTACAGAAAGTTTGAATGTGGTAGGACTTTGGCACCTGGTTGTACAGGACCCACTGTGTTCTAGAACTGTCAGCTGACAGTTAAGTCATTTTATACTTGGTGTCTGTCAATTTGTCTGTGTATAACAATCAGAATCTATATAGCCCCTAACAATATTGTAAAAGAAAGTTCATCTACAAAATGCCCATCAGCATAGATTAATAAACAGCCTTATCTCCATTTACACCCTTGCACTCTTTCCCATTCAACATATGGTTTCATTTTGAAAGAGGAGACTTACAGTAAACTATCATCAGTAGACTGATAAACGCTATATTCATAACAGTACATCTGTTCGATGAAGATTTCTCATGCTTACTGAATGCTTAATGGCTTTCTAGAATACTAACTTTATTTATCCATTCTGACATTGAGTAATATATACAGGAAGAGAAATTGTGATTCTTACTCATTCCCCCAGGAATTTTAGGTTTTCATTTATTTTATAAGTACATGCTGGTGTTCAGATACTTAACAGAGATACTAATCTCACAATCCTTTGTACTTAAGAGGCAAATTGGATCTTAATTCCATCTCCTGAAGGCACACACCAAAGAAATTATCACTATTCAGAATTTCACCCAAAGCAGCTGATAACTGTTCTACAATTCTCAACAAAGTACAAATTTAACTACCAACCCAGTTTATTTTAATCAGTCAGAAGTTCAGTGTCTCAAATACAACATGGGGAATGGACAAATGTTGCTAACAATATTATGTATTACACTGTAGTTGAAAGATATTCCTATAAAAAGACTGAGAGAAAGCCTAGCATGGAAATGGGCTGAAACATGTCTACTGGGGAATGTGTTTATGAGTCTGCAGGAAAAAACTACTCAGCATTTAGACCTGATCCCACAGCTCCTGCTCAGTGTGTTAACTCAAAGCTACAGTTCAATTTCAAACATGGTGCTACTGAAAAAATAATGCTCCAGGAAACAATCTAATCTTCATCAAAATAAAATCTGTTGGCAATCAGGTTTTGTTTGCCATATGAAAACCAACTTGAGTAGCAATTCCTCATCAAAGAAAGCAAATTGGCCTGCAATGCGAACTTCTGAAATACACATCTCCTCAAATGACCAACAGTAGAGATCAGCAATGAACACTGACTTTGAAATCTGCAGGGAAAAAGTAAACAACCCGCAGTGATGCAGAGGTCAAGTTCACCCTCCGAATGTTAATGTTTTCAGCCAGCTAATGACTTACAAAGCTGACAAAGTTGATTTACATTTCCATGATGGCAGCTTAGGACTCCTTTGGCCACTAACAGCTGGATTCTGGCTCTTCATTCCATGTGCACTCAAACTTCTCTCTTGAAGTGTAGCCAGTAGATTAGATGTGCAAAGCAGAATCCATCTTGTCACAGTAATTTCTTGCAGTAATAGTATCTTTAGCTGACCAACATTTAAGCTCTCTCACAGTTGTTATGTCCTGCTTAGTTGACACCTGTTTAATCTATTTAACCTGCAATCTGTGCAATGTTTTTGATTGTAAAAGTGAAGGATTTACCATCTTTGTGCAAGTAGTCATCCTAATGGCCTCAGCACATATTTTAAGAAGGTTAAGTAGTCCCACTGAGACTAATGTACATTTTCATATGCTGGAACTATGTTCTACGTATTTTATAAAAACAAGACTATATGCATGTGGCCTTTCAGGTCTAATATTACAGTTTTACTGTGAGACCGTGCCATGAAAAACAGAAGACAAACATTCTAGCCCTTGACATATTTCTATATTTCAATGTCTTACCTGTCCTACCTGGCTGGTAAGATAGGTCTTACCCCAGCAGGGTATAATGTACACTGGTTTCCATAAAATATGTTTGCTTAAAATTTGAATGATGTTTCCTGAAAGTTTCACAAAGCAAAATGGGTGTTTCGTGCTTCTATTTTTTTTCATACTGTTGGATTTCATCATCACTTTTTCTTATGGTTATCTTCAACACCGTTCTCTAAAGTCTGATGTCACCTGAACCGTGTTTCGACACGCTGGTTTCAGTTGAGAGGTATGTTTTTATTGTTTTGTTTTGTCCTTGCCTTTTAGTTTGTCAGTAATTAAGCAGAAGTTCTGAGACTATCGCTTATTTCCCACATTGCATCATAGGAGGCGCCATCTTTTCTCTGCACGTATGGGGTGATTATGTCAAGAAAATCCTAATTCACTTCTGAAGTGTTAGTAGCTAATTCAAAACTTTTTTTTTTTTTTTTAATGCATTTCTTTTTAAACTCCTGGTCCGTAATTCTACAGCAAACTCATGGCACACCGGCCCGACCAGCGGCTGTTATTCCTGCGGCGGGACTCGGCCGGCGGCCCACCCCCCCACGCCGCCCTCCCGGACAAGATGGCGCCCGCCCCACGCCGGCGGCCGAGGGCTGCGCCCTACCCTCGCTGTCCGCCTAAGAAAAATCATAGCCTGGATCCGTTCTGCCACACAGTGGCTACTGTGGAGAACAGCCAGAAACCCATATGACATCCTTGTGCTAAATAGGGAGGTTGGAAGGGAGGCTAATTTATTTGTTTCCCTTCACAGTTTTAGTCACTGTCCCATTCCTCAGCAAAAAGAACAGTACAGTGACGCTCTTTAGCTGACTGCCACGTTGATGGGGTGGGTTGTGAGTTATGTGACTCCTGGGATCTCAGT
>JAOWBP010002559.1:39059696-39074969 GCA_028571105.1 Tragopan temminckii | reverse complement strand
AAATACGTACAAATTTGCTCGTTAGCTCCAGCCTCTTAAATGGGGAGCTGTGCTGAATTGTACAGGCAGTGCTTTTAGGTGCTTCCAAAGTTGAAACTGGAGTCAGCAACTACTTGTAGACCAACAAAAGCAAGCCCAGTAACTAAGGAAGTCTTACATCCTAAGAGAAGTGGGTCTTCCCAAGTTGGCTTGGTGATTTCAGCACAGTGCATTGCTTTCAACTTCATTGCAAAAAAAAAAAAATCTGCTGTTTTAACACAGCTGTGCCAATGTGGTTTGTCTGGGACATCCTGAACGTTTTTTCTCCACCATCCCGTAACTGACATTCCACCATTTGCTGAGAGATGCTATTAGTACTAGAACGAACTTTGGAAAAAATATATATTTTTTTTAAATTTGTGCACTCAGTCAAGCACTTTCTGTGTTTCCTTTGCTAATTCTGGGACTAAGTGTATTTGAATAGAAATGTATCTCCTTAACCTTTGTTTGGCAGTCTGCAGTGATCTTATGTTCTATGTTTGCAAAATGAGATTTGTTGCTACAGATTTACTGCAGGGTCAAGTATGATGAAAAATTATGTTGAGAGAAAGCCAAAGCCTTCTTTAAACACAGATGTCCTAAATATTACAGATGTCTTCCATGCTTTACAAGTAGAGAAGGGGACTGGATAGCTGATGAGTTTGATAATGACTGATCAGCCTTTCACTGTTAGATCATCAGTCCCAAGCAAGCAAAAATGGTGATAAATAGCAATTACATGTTTGTATCTGGTTATATGAAGTATATTTGCTAGCTGTTATCCATTTCACAGTGAATAAATGTGAATTTCTTAAAAGCCTGCAGTGATATGAGAACTCACTGCTTTATCACAGGTACCAAACAGTATAAACCTTTTTCCATCAGCAGCAGGTCCTTTAGATTAGGCTTGCAGAGAAGCATATGTTGTTCCTGTGCTGCACTTCTTTGATGCTAAAGAGCTCAGGTCTCAGAAAGTAAAGAGAACATCTAGTAGTAGCAAGAAATTTGGAAAATAAAAAGCAAAACCTTGTCTGTGGAAAATCACAGAGATTAGATTCAGTGACACCACTGGCCTTTAGATATTCTGTGATGGGAAGCAAGCGTACTATTTACAGTAATTATTTGGAATGCTCTCACAGCTTCCTTGAGATAAGAGAAATGGACTTGACAGTGTGCGCTCATTACAACCTTCTGTAGCATTCCCAGTGATTTTTGTTTTTTCATAGTTGACTTTTTGATGAGAACCGAACTTAGCAGAACAATATTATCCCCAGTGATTTCTTTCATTTGAATTTAAATTTTCTAATATAAGACTTTCCTTTATTTCTCACTCTTTTTTTTCTCTTTAAATACTATTTTTCATTATTTTAAGCAGCTGTTGTCATTACTAAGTACAACTTTCCACTGTTTATTTTAATTATCTTATTTCACTGGCCTACTTTTGTTTCTTCCCCACAACATTTGGCAACTATTGCTGTCCTGTACTGATAAGTTAATGCTATTGTGCTAACAACATAGTCTTATCTTTAAGACATTGTCCCAACAGCTTCTGTAATACAAAGAAATCTTTGTACAGATTACACCATTGGATTGCAGAAATTTAAAATCTGAAATTAAAAGTTCCTTTCTGGGCTATGTCAGTGAAGAAATGTAAATATATTGATAACTGATACCATCACCTGTGAATAAGCCTTTACTATGTTTTTGCTCTTGGCCAGCTAGTGAAACTGCATACAGTCATGTAGTAAGTAGTAGTAAGTTGCTGCTCAGCTCTTTATGGCACAGCAACTTGCACCCATACTTGTCTCTGTGTGTTCTCAAAGAAAAAAAAAAAAGAAAAGAAAATGAGAAGCACTGAGCTGTATGATCACCTCCTAAACTGATTTCCCAGGCTCACGTTGTGATCTTTACTGTCTATAGAGAAATAAATATGAGTACTTATGAAAGAAATGGCATCTCGTAGCTTTTTGCTACACCTGGTCTGTATTATAAGAAGTCTGTTGTACACAGCTCAGATTAAATAATGTAGTTCATACTAATTAACAGTATGATCAGTTGATTGCAAACAGATGTGTATGGGCTGTTCTAACTGTTTCTAACCCCCTCCCATTCACCTGCAGAAACTGGCTGTATGAAGTGGAAAGTGCTAATCCCCTGCAGCCAGAGCTCATGCTAGGTAGCACTGGCTGTCGAGATTTTTAAGCTGCTGAGACAGACTCCAGCCCACTCCTGCTAGTCTTTGCAGGGTCAGAAGTACAGCACAGGTGAGCACAATCTCTGTGACAGCTGGCAGCAAGGAGACAAGATTGCTGTCTGCAAGGGCAAAGGGAGATAGAGCTGACAGCCCTCAGCTTAGCCTCTTAGGAGGCTTTGTGGCAGCTGCTTCCCTGGTGCACTGGGGACACTGCAGGGGTGCTTGGAGCTGCTAAAGGTCACTTCAGGCAGGTTTCTGTGCTACCAGCGCAGCCTGCACAAGGTGACAGAGAGATCTGACCAGGTACATTCAGGAGAAAGAAACCATCCATCCTAGCTGCCTGTGTTACAGCTGTGGTAGAAAGAAGGGGTAGTGCCGTAAGTGCAGAGAATAACAGAAACAAAGCTGAAGTGAGGGGGTGAGAAATATTAATAAATGTGTAAATGAGGAGTCAGTAAAGGAGATAGAGCCTCACACTTGACATTTGCTCTGCACTTTCTTGCCTAGACATCAAAGTGCTTGACTAAATAGAAGCTCTCCTGGTGCTTCCCAAGATGGATGTGGAGTATGTGTTAAATGGCCAATAGCTTGCCTGACCTTGCCCAAAGGCTGTAAACACTAACTGAATACCCATTCTCATCTGCTGCCAGTTACTGCTTTCTGCTCTCTCCTTGTCTTAATGTAAGTATGTAGCAACATGAAGCAGTGTTATGTAGGGAACATTGGTGTTAAAACAGCTGTCTGACTTGATGGCAGTCAATTGAGACATTCAGGTCAGGCTGGATGGGGGTCTGAGCAACCTGACCTAACTGTAGGTGTCCCTGTTCATGGCAGGGACTAGATAACCTGTAAGGGTCCCTTCCAACTCAAACAAGTCTATGATTCTATGAATAAGGTGTCAAAGTGAAATCCAGAAGACCACAGTTTCAAAAGAAAGGTGCTGTGAAATGCCCTCACATAGAGCTGGTAAAAAGTTTCCTGTTTACAGATTATCGACTGGAAAATTTGTTGTAACAGATGGGATCACTGATTTTAAATATCACAATTGCACAATTTTAAGGATGTTTCTGCTGTCTTCAGGAGTTGCACGTAATCAGGTAAGTTTATTGTACTGAGTTTTCAGTTCAGTTAATTTCTTGATTAAGCAGGACAAGCGATGGTACAGAATCAGTTCTGAGACACAGTACTTAAATTTAGCCTTCCTCTTCCAGGATGTCATTTTACAAAGCATTTTGGGACACCTTAAATTTGAGGTGAGTTGCAACTTCCTTTATAATAAAATGGTGAGTAATGTAATTTTTATATAAACAGGGAAGAGCACGTGGGTGGTATGATGGCAAAGGCCATCCTGGACATAGCCATCATGAAGATGTCCAGGATGGCCAGAGGGTAGACTTCAGCTTCTTTAGAGACCTGGTTGGCAAAGTCTCTTGGGATGAAGTTCTGAAAGGCAAAGAAGTTTGGGAAGGTTAGATATTCTTCAAGAATGAATCTTGAAAGTGAAGAACCAGGACATTCCCATGTGCCCAACGTTGAGCCAGTAGGGAAGAAGAGGAAGCTGGCTGAGCAAAGAGCTTCTTCAGGAGCTAAGAAGGAACAGACAAAATTTCCTGCTGCACAAGTGTTTGGGTTTCTTGTTTGTTTTTATAAAGTGCTTTCAGTTAAATCTATGTTAGCATATTACAGGGTCCTTTCACGAAATCAGTGTTTGTGAAAAGAAAACTTATCTTCTGAAGATTTTGATGCTATAATACCTTATGTAATAAATACCACAGTGTCAAAGTCTCCTTGTGCTTATGATGTGCTACTTATTGCTCTTGCCTGTAGCTCTCTAGTTCACGGTAAGTGTAGATTGATGGGCTTTAACAAATGCATAGTGAATCTCAACAGGTGATTAGTAATGAACATGTGAAAGAATTGATATATTCTGAATTAATCATAACTTATCAAATTGCCCTGTGTTTCCTATGGCCTTGTTTCAAAATGAATTTACCCAGCGAAACATTTTGTATAATGCTTTAATTAAAATTCAGGCATAGATAGAAAATTAAGTATATTCTATGTATTTTTAAATGTATTTTATAGCCCAACCATCCTATTGTGGTTCTTTTTTTTTTTCTCCTTTGTTTAAAAAAAATGCACAGCTTAAGGAGGAAAAAGAAGTCAAAAAAGCTCAGATTAAATGATTTGAGATAGGGAAGGACATTCAAAATTCCAGGAATATTTAATGTAAAAACAAATAAAGTAGGAAACTTTGTATGGTTCTGTTACATAAGGAAATACAAAGGAAAGGCCTTTGGGGCATAGTCTTATAGAACAAGAGCCCTCAGTGAAGAGATTTCTTTTGGTTTAGGGTGGGTTAAAAATAGTTGTTGACGTCAGTATCTTAGCATGTGGTGAGACAAGGAGTGGTTAGATTTTTATTTATTTTTTTCCTCTAAAGGCCTATGACTTTTTATGCAGACCTGATCTCTTAGGTTTACGTCTTGCTCCCTTAACTGGAATTCATCTCTGAATCTGTTTGTGTACAGACATTATTCCCAGATTATTGCCTAAACTCTTCTTTTGGATTGGAAGTTTGGATTGGATTGGAAGTTATTCCAATTTCTTAACAAGATCTCTGCCTCTGAGTTTGTGTTGATCATTATTCAGGTCCAGGAGAAAAGTCTCAGAGTACAATGTGTATTCAATTGACTTTACTATGAAGGTTTAAAGCAATCTAGGAAAAGTGTATGTGATGATCTATTACTGAAGACGAAGGATTTGCAGGGTGGTCACGCGACAAGTAGAATGGTCAAATGAATCATAATGCTGGAGGAACCCAGAATGACTATTCCATGTTACCTTTACAGTAAGACAGGCTGTAGAGTTTTTCAGAGAAAGTACTTGCATTGTCTTTGTCCATCTTTTCCCACTATCTTTTCCTGGCACTGGTGAGTGCAGATGTGCCTCGTAGATCAGTGCGACCTAAAATATGGGGACTGCCTCCTATTTTATTATGCTGGCTCATGACATCAGAGGTGGATGCTGATGATATGGCAGTAGAGGTTGAACCTCTCAACCAATATTCTGTTCCAATTTGTTGCTTTGCGACAGATGGCAGCAAAGGGGCAATTTGACAAAATGATGTCTGAAGTAAAGGTGTGTTAATTGAATTTCTCCATATGAAAACAAGTGCGCCAATTGACATTCATTGATGCTTATTGAACATTTATGGAGACCAAACAGTGGATGTGAACACAGTGAGGAGGCGGGTGGTGCATTTCATCAGTGGTGATGGTGACAGTGGGTCACCTACGCTGGTACAAGTTGTTATGAGTGCATCATGCAGGCTCTCGTTCATCACTGGTGAAAATGTATAGCTCATGGTGGTGATTGTGTTGAAAACTAGTCTTTTGTAGCTGAGAATTTGCTCTATCACGTAGTGTTCTTGTGCTCTTTGTATCTATTGTTGTTTCCGTGGAAATGAATAGGAGGCGTTGCTTTCAGAGCTACTTATGTACATCATGAAAATAAATAGCTTGTTCAAAAAATGGAAGTCTATTCGTATTCTAGTGAGGGAGAAGTAACAGCCTGCACTTATCCTTTAGTAAACAGCACACGAGATCCACAACATAAGTCTCCCATCCTATGAAACTACTTGTTTATGAATGCTATTTAGAGGCATCTGTCTTTTATGTGATAATCTTCTTTTATTAGCGTGTACAACTTTAATATTAAGCAGACCCATCTTGTATAACATTCTGGGCAGCCTGGTCTAGTGGTTGGTGACCCTGCACATAGCAGGGGGGTTGAAACTAGATTATCATTGTGGTCCTTCTCAACCGAGGCTGTTCTATGATTCTATGAAATGATCTGCAGTGCTGATAAAAGTGACTGCTCCCATCTAATGGTAAATGGAAGAACAACAGAAAAATAAAACATTCCACTTTACACCAGTAACTGTAGGCACGTTAAAAGTTATGTTCCCAGATCCAGAGGGTTCAAAATAGAACCTAAATAAGATAGCAAGTAGGAGGATAAGAGGAAGGTTGAATTATCAAATTATTTTTAAGATATACTTTTAGCTTGCTGTTTAATGTTGTAACAGTAGAGGTTTAAATAAATATTGTCTCTTTATCTAGTTCTTATTACAACTTGTGTGGGGAAACTTGTGGACATAAGGTTGTGTGTGATTCTAGTCAAATGATATCAAATGACAGATCAAACCTTAGGTGGAATAAGAATAGATAGATAAAAGCATTTCTGAACAAAGTACTTCAGAGGAGAGATGCAGAAGAGGGTATATGTATGGCACAATATAATTAGATATGGAAATTATTCAGTCATCGTAATGATATGAAATTAGTGGCTTCATGGAATCATTTAGGTGGGAAAAGACTATTAAAATAATCAAATCCAAACATTACTAGAATTGCAACATTGAAAATTCATTTGAGAGAAAAAAAAATATTTAGCAGTTTCTTTTCTTGACTTTTTGACTAGAAGATGCAGAAAATTTGTGACAAATAATGTTTAAAATTAGCAGTTCAGTCCCTGATGATTCATCTGAACTAGCAAAAGCACATTCTGTAAAAATTCCTTTCTTTCAGAATTGTTAGGTGTTTACTTAATTTCAGTGAAACATTGCATTATAAGAAATTGAGGCAAAAGTGTTTGATTGTTTTTTATTTTTTGCTCTTTACAGAAACAAGATAGCAATGCTCAAAGTTTACAAATATCCCAGAATACTGGCAGTCCGCCTGGTCTTTCAAGGTCAAGTTTTCAGTGAGCACCTGTGAAAGAGATAAACTTTTCTAATAAAGCTCTCTGAGAGCAGAGAGAGGTTCATTCTAAAAGCTAAAAAGCACCTTCTGCCTGCATTCTCCACCAAGAATGTTAACCTACCTATATTCAAATACAATGAATCATTCTTTTTTGCCTGTATATTATTAAAACAGTGTTATTTGTAGGGTGTTTGGGGTTGGTTGGTTTGTTTGTTTTTGTCAGAGGAGATGCAATTATCTTACTGATTTATTTATTTTTGTTTTCTAATGTAATGATTACTTCAGTGCAGGTATATGCTATCATCAACAGTGTCTAGCTGACAGAGAAGGATATGAAGGTAAAATGTCAGATTTTAAATTTAGAAGAGGAAGAGAAAAGATCATAGCAAAGCACAGTAAGAAGTGAATTTTGCTCACTTCTCAATCTCAAAATTGTGAAGGAATTCCTGTGCAATAAGTTTGCGTAGAATATGGAGACCAAACTCCCTGGTCATGTGAACATCTCAGTTCAATCCAAGTATCCTTTAATTTTAGAGGTATTTAATCTCTTAAATTTTATCATTTTTGTAATAGATCGTCTCATATCTGGAGAAAGGAATGAAATCCTATGATTTTTGAAGTCTCTCATTAAATGTTATGTCAAACTAGGTGGAAAGAATCCAGTGCTTCCTAATGAGATTGTGCAAAGCAGTAAGGCATCTTGCTCTCGTGCTCTTGCCTACAGTGTGTTGTGAAGAGCACCACCTTGTGCACAGAAAGCAAAAAGCATGTAGTGTTATAATCAATAGTGCGAAATGACTGCTGAGGAGCTTTGATTTATTGGGATGAATCTACATGAGCTCACTGCAAAAGTGCATGAGAAATAAAAACATATTTTTGTCACCCATCCTTTGTGCACGTTTTGCACAAGCAAGGTAAGATGTTCAAACATTGGTGCTCATTTCCTGATTCTTAATATTGTTTTGCATAGTTATTTGAATTTAAAGCAGATACTTTTGCAATGAGTTTGGAAGCTCAAGCTGTTGCCATATTTAGCCTTTGAATATACCACAATTCCTTGTCTCATGCAAGAGATAATTAGGAAAAAGACACAGAACAATGCTGAAAAAGCTTTGGGCAATTTTTCAGTGAACAAGAAGGGAAGCTCACCAGACAACAGATGAAAAACATGTAAAGGGAAGTAGTTTAGGCAAATCCAAAGGCAATAAATTCATACCTTTCATAAATGCAGGTGATCTGTCGGTACTCTTCTACAAAAGCCCCTCAACCGCTATAGTGAAGATTACACGGGTCATTCTATGCATAACCTTGACTAGGTGGATCTTTTTCTTCCTTGAAATTGTTCATGTTCAGAAAGATACAATTCATTTTTTAAGGTAATGGTTTTTTTTGTTTGTTTGTTTGTTGTTTTCCCCAGTACATTAAAATGCCATAGAGGTCCTAATGTTTCTTCTTAACTGCCCAGAAACACACTGGTAAGCAAATCTTCTTTTATATGTAGAAACTGTATGGTTAATATTTGTTCATGTATAAAATCAATAAGTTATACGATCTGATAAAGATACTATTTTAAATAACTTGGCACATAATCTACAGTGTTTCTGAAGAGATGATGTATTAATCAAGACTTCATTTTTCCCAGAGAATGTCGTTAGTCTCACATTCAACAAACACAAGACATAGAGAATGGTAACTAAATAGAGAGTTTACATTGACTTCAACATAATGTTGTGTGGTACAAGTTTACCTGGTAGTTTTATAATATTCCTAGCTCATACATACTGATATATTCAATTCCAGGATAAGACATTTAAAACCATTGTTTAAACATTGCTTTCCGGATTGCTTATCTGATAAATTCTAGTTCAAATTATACTGGTGCTGATAACCTTTGGCCTGTTTAGGATCAGTAAAGCACTTGACTGTTGTAAGTGATATATTAGTTGGAGATCCACAAACCACAGTTTGACATTCTTTATCAAAACAGAAATTGTTACACATATAGGGAAGCCTACTTAACTTTCACTCCTCAAATTTTCCATCTGCTGATACCAGATGAATGATTAAAGTTTACATTGGTTTAAAATGAATGCTAATTTCCATGCAAGTAAAATTCAATACTTGAAGAAATCCAGGTATTGTTGAAGAGTTACATACGAAGGTGAGGTAAAGGAAGTAATATTGAAGTTGAATGTAGTCTAGGCTAATGTTATATATATTTTAGGAGGTAAATGGTCCGAATCTCTTTTTGGAAGTTTCTACAAAATTGTTGCTGAATTCAGTTGTGTCAAATTCAAAATGCAGTCCAAGTACTGGACTCAGTTTCTATTGCAGGACTTGTACTGCTTCTGTCAGTGGTTGCCTTTAAATTGCGACTTTCTAAAATAAGTTCGTATGTAGTTATTTAGCATTAGTAACACTGGCAGAGATTTATCTTCAGCGAGGAAATCCTTCATTTTGTTTTTGTTGAGACTACTTAAGCTATCTGTAAATATTTTGATTATGAGGAACTCCTGAATCAACTGGAAGAGGTTTGGTTTCATTGTAAACAAGATTCTGTGTTCTTTTAAGTTGGTCCAAGCACAGTGAGTTATGTGCCATTATTAGAGTAAATGTCATTTGTACATTTGATGGAATATTTTTTTCTGAAAATACTTAACTAGTAAGCAGTCTCAGTAGTGGCTCTGCCTCTACAGATAGTAACTCAGCTGTGAATATTTATATCATGTGTGTGGTTATCATGTGTGTGCATGGAGGCAACTCTTCCACAATTTATTAGTCTGTCTGGAAAACATTGTAAACATGAGCACATGTACTTGCAGTCATTTCATCGTATCCATAAGTGATAAGGGAAGCATTTTTTTTAGTGAGGCAGGTAAGGAATTCAAAACTACTTCTGTACTGAAGTGAGGCAGGACAGCTGCATGAAAATGTTTCTGTGTTAACAAATCCTCCATATTAATGCCATTTTACAGTTAAACAAAAGTATTAATACTTCTGTGAATAATTAGTGAATTGCCAGGTTAGTTAGTATAACTGAAAGGAATACAGGGTTTGTAGAAAGTAGTAATACTAGTAATCAGTTGTTAGCTTTATGTTAAAGAATCAAGCTTGTACTCACATGCTTGTTCACCTAGGTGAGTAGCAGCTGACCTCAAGCATAGTGTTACAATGATAGGTATGTATGAAGTCTAACAAGGGGAGAGTAGTATGTGATTGTGCTAAGCATGAGGAATCATGCTTCATGACTAGCTAAAAGGCTGTCAAAGGACATAGCAAGCCAGTCAGACATGCCATATGTTCCTTTTTCGTCTGCTGCAGTATGCAAATGACTATAAACAAATAGCTCCTATATTGTCATTGTATTTGTAACATGTAGGCTGTCCTTATTCCTTTTTCATTTGCTGAAGAGTGATATGAATAGCATACAAAGATAAATTTGCCTTATATGTGTGATTTCAGGGAAGTAGTTCTTTTAGCTGCCTTTTTAATTAATCTACTCATTTGGTTTAAAAAGCAACAAAGAAAGCCTATATAAAGCACTTTCTAAAAGTCATTTTCTTTGTGATGTAACAGCAACTCATCAGTCTATGAGCCACTGGTTTTAGTTGAATGTTTTTGTACTATGCATTTCCATTAAGGAGGAGAAACTGGCATTTATTTTTGCCTAGTGATGGTCCTGTGAGAATCAAAATCCAGTTTGCTCACTGCTCCAGTAACACACAAAGAAACTTAAGAAGTTGAATGTACTTGCATACATTTCACCAGAGAAAACATGACATGATATTTTAGTGAGGTGTAAATTATGTAAGATATGGAAATCATCAGTGGGACTTCGGCCTAGGTTTTCCAATCCTGTAAAGAGCTATACATAATAAAGCTCTCTGTTTCTGTAGAACAGAGATTCCTTGATTTGAATCTTAGCAGATTCTCTCTTGACTTTTCTGCTGAAAAATGAAAGCACTTTGCTTTTGTGCTAATTTAAAGCATTGAAGTAGCTCTAAATGTTATGTTTATAGGTTCATCTGGAATTTTGATTCAGTGCCTCAAAGTTAATTTGGGAAGTGGGCTAATTTACAATTATTAAATTGAAATATACATATGATTCAGACTTGAGAAGGATAATTCTGCAATTGCTGATGCTGAATAGCTGAAGTTGGAGTTTACCTTGACTAAACAATCATTGAGAATATAAACATATAGTAGTGTCATTGGTGCTATTCAAATCTTTATCACAAACAGTCTCTAGATAAGAATTTAACTTTTTAATTCACAAGGACAAAACACTTTGAAGACATATTTCCAATAGATTACAGCATTTATGATGCAGTTCTCCTTAGGAAATTAGAGAGATTTAAGCTCCTAAACCCACAAAGCATGTCTGAAAATCTCAACTCTGAGCTGCAGAGAGGAGGCAGAGTCCTGTCCTGTGCCTCTGGCATGACCTGAGCGACACTTGCCTATCAGGGGAGATGGAAAGGAATTCAGGGGATTTGCACTGCTCTTGATACTGCAGTACTTTATCCTAGGCTGAGCAAACAACCTTCTGGTATTAGGATTTATAGCTGACTGTGCTGGGAATAATTTCAGAAGGAATTTTTTTAACAGAAAAGGTATGCACACTCTCTAGGAATGCTAAAATCCTTACAGGCAATTTATCAATTTTGAGTTCAGTGATAAGTTTCTGTGGTAACTGTCTGACTTTTCTTCCTCTTGAAGGGAAAACACAACTCCACTGCTGCCACTTGTTTCTATATGCCACAAAAGTAATGATTGATTTATACAGTAGGAAATATAGTTATGGAAAATTCTACTGACGTTCCTGATCACCTTTTCTCAGTCTTTGGATAGAGCATTCATGTAAGCCAAGAAAGCATTCCTTTACATAATGCATGTTGTTCAAAAATATATTATGGTATGATGTGAAAATTCAGGTAAGAGTATCCTTCATCTTCTGTTTCTGGTTCACTTTATTTATTACTACTTTTGGCAGTTCCTTTATATCATCCCCTTAATGGATGGTTTCTTTCAGAACCTTCTGAATTCAAAGTCCTTCACCTATTTGATTTCATATTTGTCTTCATTTAATTATAAATATCACATGTGATGTAGTTGGGACAAATGGAAGGACGGCAGAAGATGATATAAATATCATCAGGTTTTTTTTAAATGAATGTCGATGTTATCTGAGGAACTACAAAATCCAAGGTGGCAAACTGATTGAAATTATTGTAAAATACAATTAGTAGACATCTGGATAAATTTAAAAAAAAAAAAAAGAGAGAAAAGAATCAACATGAACGTTGAGAATGAAAACTATGTGACAGATGTAGAGAGCATGAGTATAAAGTGTTTGGACTTGTAAAATGTTTTGTGCAAAGTACCCTACTGAAAGCTCTTGAAGAAGTGAAATTATCTGCTGGTGGGAAGATCATCCATGGAATAGCAACTGATCAAGAGATCCAAGCAAATTATCAGTTTTTACAAATAATGAAGAAAATACTCAGTGAGGTCCCATTGGATCTACAGACATCCAAATCCAGCTGTACAAACTATCCACAAATGACAATGAAAAGAAAGTAAATACTGAGGCAGAAAAGCTTTCAAAACATAAAAATCTATACAGCAAAATCACAGCTGTGGCAGATAGGAAGGGAAAGAAGAAAGTTTTAGCCAGTGTGAGCAGCTAGAAAATAAAAGCTCTGGAGGCTTCCTGAAAGGAAAATACAAAACAGAGAACTTTAAATTGTTGCTAATCACAAAAGGGATTTGGGAGCTATTTGTATAGAAAACTCCATCGTCTGTGACAAGAAGAGACAAACTGAATATTACAGCTATTATGAGTAGAGAACAAACCAGGAAAACATGGTGATGCTATTTCACAGATCTCAAATAGATGTATTTGTGGTCATTCATTCAAAGACTAATGGAGTAGCTTTAGAGAAAACACAGAGAAGGTAAATAACAGTGATCAAAAACAAGTACATACAAGAGAAGTGGAATAAAACGTGCCTTCTTTCAAAAGACATTATTAAAGGTAAGTATAGCATAAAATCAGTAGTACGGAGATGGTGATTCATTGTTTCTCAGAAGTGCAAAGGCTTATATAGTAATTGGAAAAAAAAATGGAGGAGACACTTTTTTTGCATGTTGCTTAATTGAATTGCTAAACTCATTGCTGGAGGGAGCTTTGGAAACAAAAGTAGAGAGATTTTAAAAGGGATTACACAAATATTTGGGGAAAATGTCCATTTTTTGCCATTGAATTCAGTGATCTAAAACGCTTTAATAGCTGATTGTCAGGATTGCTTTTTATCATCCTGTTTCTTGCACTCTTTCTCAGAAAAGTTGCAACTGGTCACCATACAGAAAGCAGAAACAGATGGACCATTGGTCTGACCAGATTTTATAGTCTTTTGGTGAAACCTTTTCTTTGAGGGTGTTCAGTGTCATGCTGAGACATCAGTTGAGCAACGTGAGAAGTTCAGTGTAAAAATAACACCCCTTTCAAAGTATTCTTTCCATTTTTATCTACCACCCCTCTCCACTGTGGCAAGCATGCCAACAGCTAAAAATACACAGGTCCATAAATAACATCAGGACCAATTATGTGCGGCAGTGATTCGCTTGTACCATAGTTGTACACATCACTTCTGTTAATCCATCTTACCAGTTCATAATTTACAGCTTCCAAGTACTCTGGTAACTGTATAGCAGTGCCAGAAATACTGAAATCCAGCAAAGTCCGGCTTTGTTAGATTAAAAGTAGAACTCTCAATTCTTCAAAGATGCCTCACTAAACACATTCTCTTATGAGTTCACATCTACTGAAAAGTGAGACCAATTAAGTGGTCTTCTGGTCATTAGTATAGAAGCTTTACAAAGAGAGAAAGCCAGTTCTGAAATGAATTCCAAGCTACACAAATTAAAACTACCCTTTTTTTTCTCCTCGCACTAAGTTAGTAGGCAGGAGGAGTAAAATTTGCAGGCGCATCTGCCAGTGTAAACGTACTTACTGCATTTATTTATATGGCTGCCTTTGTTTTGAAACAACTAATTTATTTTCACAATGTATCTGTAGGGTAAACCTATGATAGCTGTGACTATCCCACAGGCATCGTGTATTTGTGATAACTCAGCATTTATTATAACACTGAAAAGTGGCAGCTTATGTGAGAAATCAATTCATTTCATTCCTTCAGTTCCAAGGATTGAGGAACTTTGGATATCAGGAGACACAAACGATGAAGAAGATTTTTCTCTTCTATAACAATTGTTGGTAAGAAAGCTAAGCAGCCATTAGGTGGTGCCAATAATTGGTACAGAAAGGGAGTCACTGTCTACCTTGTACATTCATATTTGCAAGATAACCAGAAGCATGGGTATACTTCTTTAGCTGAGAAAGCTGTCAACAACAGTCTACTGGTTTGTGACCAGCTTCATACTGGTGAGAGTGCACTGTGCAGAAATAGGTCAACTCACAAAATCAGATGCTAATTGAGAAAGTGCATAAAGTGAGTATATTTTTACATGTGTTAAAAGTAGACTTGTGTTATTTAGATTAAATAAATTAAACTACTACTTTCTGTGTAATATCATGACCTTCCAGGGCTTTTATTTATCATTACAGTGTTTTGGGGGAAAAAAAAAATAATCCCTTAGGATCCCTGTGTTATTCTGCTATGGAAGAGCTGTTCACTGCATTACTGTTACAAAAGTATTATTTCATTGCCATCCTGTATACACCTCATGTTTAAAGGACTGCAAATTTCATTTGCTGGCAAGTTTTGTTTCATTACATGAAATGTGTGAACTTGAGTTTAAACTATTATAATACGGAATAACCTGTCCTGTGTTTAAAATGCCAATGAACCACAGAACTTGTATCTAATATTAAACTCATATTTCTGAGGCTTTTTACCTAAATAAGACAGATACTCTGTTTGTCTCTGATTAAAACTTAACACAAGCCTGTAAAAGTAACATGCGTGTTAAAGATCTCTAAATTTCCATCACAGTGAACTGAAAGCTACTGATGTCTTCTGATCATGATTTCTGTGGCACGTGGGAAGAGATTGCCAGAAAATCCTGAGACTAAAAGATCCAGCCAAAGAATCATGGCCAAATATTAAATCACATAATCCATATGAGTAGTAAACATTTGTTGGCTCAGTTATCACTGCCGAAGTGATGGCTAAGAATGGGGGGGGAAGAAAAGATCGTTCATTTTCTCAGGACTCCCTGGGAATAAGATCTGAAACATTTAATATAGATGAATGAATTTCTTTTCTTTGC
>JAOWBP010002559.1:39045134-39059596 GCA_028571105.1 Tragopan temminckii | reverse complement strand
ATCGTTCATTTTCTCAGGACTCCCTGGGAATAAGATCTGAAACATTTAATATAGATGAATGAATTTCTTTTCTTTGCATGCTTTTTTCTGAATACATAGCATTTCTTCTGCATTATCCAAACACTAAGAACAACTTTATCATTCTTTCTGCGCAATTAATGTGGGCTTACTCTATATCCCCTTATTTTATGGTGTATTTGTATGCAGGTAAACTACAGACTTCTATCTGATGGAAGAGAAGATAACTTATTCAGTGAAAAGGTTTATAATGCAGATCCTGGCAAACTACATTATGCTAAGGATTTAGAAGTAAGTCTTCTGTAATCATTCCATGGTTACTGAACATACTTTAAACTGTATTATTTTAGCATCATTTATTTCATACGTATTTGTCTTTTGTTTTTCTGTAACTTACTTTAATAATCAGTGTTTTATAAAGCAAACTGTACAGACAGGACTGTTCAATGGCATGTTTGCTGGAGCCTACTTTCTTTCAGTTAAAACCTTCTGGTTATGCATCATTAGAGGATACATATTTTTATATCAAGTTCTGAATGATGAGTTGATGTAAAAATCTGAGTATTATGTTAATGGAGATATGGACAGTGACACAGATCAGGAATTAAAATATAAAATCAAGTAACTTCAGTGTAAACATTTAAATCATAGTCATGAATGAGGAAAGCACCTGTGTCAGAGTTTCCACTTCAAATCTATTCTTATCACTGCTGCCAGAAGTACTGATAAGATGTCATGAGTTAAAATAGAAAGGCAAGAGGGGATATCTTTACACCTACCTCTTTCCCTACGAAAACACCGTTGTTAAAATAACTAGTATAGTATGCCAGTCGTGATCATTCTAAAATTGCAGAATTACAATTTGTGGGAGGGGGAAAAAATAAAAAAAAGAATTTTTAATCAAGAATCTTTAAGTATACTTCACCGTATTCTGAGACTAAAGAATTAGGAACTTAGGCTATGAAATCAGCTGGGACTGACCAAAGGAATTCTTGGCTGAGCAGCTGGGTCATTTATGCCTAAGTGCAAAAGAAAGTTGCTTAGACCAGAAACTCATAGGGGCAACAGAGGCGCTTCCCCAAGAGTCATCCTTCCTAGGAAGCTCCTTTAGTCCCTTGCCTCTGCACTCACTTGGCTCTAGTGTGCATCTGCCTCTATTCCTGCTTCCATGCAGGAATAGAAAGGTTGAAAAGGTTGAAAAGAAAGGCTCATGTGAGTGAATTTATTCTCTCTAGAAATGCAGTGTAGGAAGTTGGCGATATAGCTTTATTTCTCCCATTCCCTTTGTTTCTTCTTCTTGGATTTTGATGGTATCTTGGTCTGGGCAATGAAGTCGGGTCCCTCCAGTGCTGATCTTTTTGGTTTCCATAGAGTCTTTCAGGAATTTCAAACAGTTAATTTTTCTTTTCAGGAGGAACAATTTTTGCACTGGATAATGCTTTCTTGTCAAAGCAAAGAATGCTTTGCTTTTACAGGGCTTTTACAGAAAATTACCTAAATTTCTAAAGTTCGGAATTTTGGGATGTAAAAATATTAATGGAAACAATAAAATGCAGATGAATTTTTTGAATCTTAACAAAAGCATTTTTAAGAAGTCTGAAAATCTTTCTATTTTTTTCTTAATATCAGAAATGAAATAAAATTCCCCACGCTTGCAACTTACTGTGGGACAAAAATCCTAGGTTTAGGCCTGGTATCTGACTCGTAGGAAATACTATTTTGAATTCCCCTATACCATGTAAGGAAAGTCTTGTTGGTTTACTCATAGCTTCTTCTGTAAAGTTTTGTATTCAGAATTCAGTGAGGAAACTGAGCTAGAATCAGTTATCATGGCTTTTCCACAGATTCTTAAACTTCATAAAAAGTGTGCTAACAAGTCATCTCAGGCTGAATGCAGCTGTACCCTGGCTGAGAAAATGTCTTCACTGTCAGCTTTCTCAGACTGTGTAGAGAACGCAAGAAATAAAGCTGAAGTATTAAAATGATTGTCTTTTAAATTCTGGTACTTAGCCGGATACCCAACCAGTATTTGAGAAAGAACCACACGTGAAAAATGTGTTTTAATTGGACTGCAAAGGAGACATTCCAAACCATCATTTACAAGGCTTGAAAGGCTTATTGAATGTCTGAAATAACTAGGTCAGTTCTTCCTTTAAATGTATCCATATAACAATGTATATATTAAATTTCAGGATCCACGAATGAAGCATTCAGTTGTAATGTTTCCAATCAAATTCACACTTACATATTTCAAGTTTATTACAAATCTGACATCTCCTTATTTTGTCACAGTTACTGAAGTCAATCACAGGACAGGCTGGGAAGTCAAAGGTAAGGATAAGGTAAATTTGATGTTATAGAACAATTCTGACACTACTGAGTCCATGGCAAAACCCAGTGACAATCCTAGAAAATCATGCAATACTTATTTTGAGGATGATCATCTCATATGCATCTGCTTTGTACAAGGTTCCAAGATTCCTGCTCATAGTGGCTGCTACTGTAATCTCAGTGTAGAAAAAAAGTGACATTATACATGAGGAATGTCATGAAAAACACCACAATAATGATAATTAATGTTTCTAAAATAATGACACTACTGAATCAAATAGTAAACAAATAGAAAAATTACTTAGTTTAGGGAATATACTTCAGTGGAATAGCCAGAAGCTGTCAGGAGTTGCTCAGTGCAATGATGTGAAGCTTCTGTGTCTCTTTCCCCACATCCAGCCAGTTGCAAGGCTTAGCATACCTTTCCAATAGATGTATGTGCCCACATGAACATATTTATAAGCATGTATGCATAAATGCATAAAAACAAATATATGTAGGCATATACGTACATACATATGTAGGTATACATATATGTGTGTATGTGTGAATACATATGCATACAGGTCAGGTTGCAGACACATGATATTCAGCCAAATTGAACAACATTAATGGCATGATCCTGTTCACTACCTTCACTGTGGCTTGTGGCTGTAGATTCTTTATATATTATTTTGCAGTATTACTGGGAATGACTTCCTCTATGCCTACAAAGAGGCTAGACTGAATGAAATGACACAACTTTGTACAGGAATCCCCAAAAACATCACTTGCTGGGAAAACTCGAGGTAGTGTTTGCAGCGTGAAGAAAGGGCATAAACTCTGTGGACAAACCATAAGCTGATACATGCTCATTGATAGGAATGACTTTCAAGTCTGTATGAGACACAAAAGAGAACACTAAAAACAGTGAGAAAGCATTTGGCTTGAGGAGGGAAACAAGTTGTGTAGGATCTTTCAGGTGTATTTTAGTCCTAGAGCAGGGGATTCAGTATAGCAGAAAATTGAGACAAGAGGTGGGTACAAGCAGAATGACAGCTGAGAACATAACCTAATTTGTTTGTGCTGAAGGGAATTGGGAAAAATGCAGTAAAGTGAGAAAAGAGGAAGCTGCATAAGTGGAGGAGGGAGACAGTCATGTTTGGATCCATTGTTTCCTGGGTGACAAGATCAGGGAAGGGATTTAGAGCTGATTCATGTGATATATAAAAGTTAATAGGAATGCACCCCAAATTATTGGGATTAGGAGAAGTGAGAGGAATGGAGGAAAACAGGAAGAGATCAAGACTGCAGCTTTACTGACTGGAATTAGTCTTGCTTTCCTTTGTTTTCAGTTGCCCTACTGTTTTATAAACCTGCTAAACACTGTAAGATCTTTAGGTGACCAGTTCTCTAGGGTGGCAGTGTCTCCAACAAATAGGCACTAAACTCGCTGTGGTAAAAATACTTGAAATACTAGAGAATGTATTGAAATCAGTGAACCTCAAACATTTATGGAGGCTAATAGAAATCTGAAAACACCAAAAGTCTAACATGCACCAAATGTGAGGACAAAATTAGGCTCACACACTTTCCATGTTCTGCTGCACAAATGTGAAGAATGCATCTGATACTCCTGCTGCTGTTAATAAACCACGTTCACCACGTGAGAGGGAAGATGGCTTGTTTTATCCATCTTACCCTACAATTCTGGACTCCCTACAGCATCACCCCACGCAACTTTCTTGGTATTCTGAGGCAGCAACTGACCCAAAGATGTCCATGGCTGCCCAGGGAGGTGGTTGAGTCATCGTCCCTGACGGTGTTCAAAGAATGTTTAGATGTTGTACGAAGGGATGTAATTTAGTGGTGGAATACTGCTGATAGGTGGATGGCTGGACTGGATGATCTTGGAGGTCTTTTTCAATCTTGGTGATTCCATGATTCTATGCCTCAGTATGGGCAGCAGCTACAGCTGTCTGCAAGGGACAACCTTGTTTGGTAGTGGGTCTCAAGACTGTCCGACACTGATGATGCAAGATCAGATTGGGCTGGAGCTTATGAATAGCATGGACCACGCATGACATCATGGTTTTTTTCAATTCTTTCTTGTGAAATTTCACTTTATATATTTGGGCAATCTCTTACAGTCAGCAGCATGCTCTGCTCATCCTCTAGCACTGTATTAGACACAGGATTCCAAACAATCCCTCTGCCAGGGATGAATGTAATCTGTCAGGTAGTGGGAGACAAAACTCAGTGCCTTGCCAGAAACGATTAGGGAAAAAAAAATTACTAATTTTCTACCTGTGAAAATCAAAAGCTATATTAAGTGCATTTAATATATCTGAGAAAAAGTTAAATATATTTTTAGGAATTTTGTTTTCTAAATTTACAGGCATTAATGAAGCATCAAGCATTTTAAATATAAGAATTTATTTAACAAAAATGCTCCAGACTACAGTATATAGTCCAGAGTCAATGTTCTTAAGCATATATGTAAGTTTCATAATTTCAAATTAAAATAGTTATTCTGAACAGAAATCAGTATAAACCACTCTTCCAGATCTAAACACCGTTTGCCTTTGAGGCAGTTCTGATATGAAATAACATAATTTGTGTTTTGGGCCCATATCTAGATGAGGTAATTTGAGGGTTTATATTTTGTGTATTTTATAATCTTGAAAGTAGTGTTTTCAGAACCCATGAAAGAAACTTTTGATAAATCTTCTGTATATTTTCAGACATCTTGCTAAAAGCCTTGTCTTTTTCAGCCCAACCATTTACTCTATATGCTGTTAATTAAATGTTTTGCCTTAAAGTATCACTCATTAGTCTGGGTGACTATATTCGGCATTTAGATTTTAGAAGAATAAGCATACTTTTTTTGAATATTTCAAACAATTGATTTTGAGCCCCCTAAATGCCTCTTAGGGAAGCTGGCTTCTCTTACTGGAATTGCAGTCTAAGCCCACACAGGTGTACTAGATGTGGGCTGTGATGATGAGACTACATTTCCTGACACAGAATGTGGACCTACTGCCCAAACTAGAAAATTACTCCTTTACTTCAATCTGACTTAAAAGGAAACTTTTATTATCAATCAAAAAGAAACAAAATCTGTAGGGAAAATGGGTACACAACTTTTGGTCTGCTTAATAGCTACTGCCAGACCTCTCGTGAGCACCAGAATGCAAAAAGCCGCAACTAGACAAAACTGTTAGTCAGATGAATGTCCTTTTTTACATTGTTTGATTGCTTTGAAGAGCAGCATAGGCGAATTCCTTTCTAGCCTTACTTTTTTCTTGATTTTATATTCAAAATTCAGCAATTCTTATGGAACTGATTGATCATGTTGTCAAATGCTTCTGCTCAAGAAAGCCTACATTTTGTTTAAACGTCTAGGGTTTTTTGTTTTGGAAGGTTTTCTTTTGCAAAACAAAGAATCCATCAATGACAATTTTTTTTTCAAAGGGAGTAGAGCTCTTCCATTTCAAAGTATCAGCTACTCCTGATCTTTCCTGTTGTCAACTATCTGATGAATTTCAGGTACCAGAAATAGGCTATAACCTGTGTCTCGTTTTTTCACTGTAGTTGAATTTTATTTAAAAATAAGAATTACTGTATTTTATATGTAAAGAAATGATTTGCATCAAAAATTTTACTTCTGCGAGTCAAGCTTGAACTCTTTTGTGCAACAGTGTCTTGATTGCATGTTTGGCCATTTGCAGAATCATTTTCCCTTGAATACTGCATTACAACTTTCTGAACATGGTAAGCTGAAGTTGTTTAGTCAAATTCAAACTCCATCTAGGCTGTGCCTGCCAGTTACACAGAGATCTGGAAGCCCTGCAGCTCTGGTCTTTTCCTGAGGACCCATCACAGTTCCTGACATGGTTCCACCTGGGCCCTGCATGCATCTTCAGCAGGGGACAATCAGCGCAGGCATTGCACAGTAACTCTTACTCCAACCCTATGCCTGCCTGCATGAAAGATTCCACTATAAGGTGCTGCTGGCCTGCAACCCTTATAACCCCAGAGATCTGCATGCAGAGAACCTTCATCAGCATGTATTATTTGTTAAGATGTTGTTCGTTGATAATCAGAACACAGCCACAAATTGCTTTAAAAAAGGTTGCCATCATTACTTTTGTTTCTCAGTTGGGATACTATAACACATAAAGATGCAAACTGGTTTGGGGCTTCATAATTCTCTTTTATAAAAAAAACGGACTATTTTGATCTATACCTACCTCCCAAAATACCTACAGTCAAAGAACATAGATACAAGAGAATAAGGAACTCCTGAAATGTGTATAATTCTAGCTCAGCTTTTTATTTACAAAATACCATGTTGCCATAACACAATTGATATCTACTATGTGAAAATATCTTTCTTGAAATTCCATAGTTCAAATTACTTTCCTTTGATGACCATCCACCTTCTAGCTTGCAACCTAGCTATTTTGTTCTGAAACACAGAAATGAGACAAAATATCTGCTGAGCCCCCCCACATTGTTTCCAAGAGAGAATGACCATGCTCTTCTACTTCTGTGCTGAGAATAATTTAAATTTGTATTAGAAATAATAAATTCAAAGCTTTGAAACTTTGATATAAAATTTCAGTACTAACAGATACTTCAAATGTTTTCTGTTTCAGATTTATGTCAAAGGTACTCTGTTCCTTTGGGAACAACTTATAAGTACTATTGAATCATTAGTATTTCTTTACAGTAGGGACTACTATCTTCACTGTGTTTCTGAGACAACTTTATAGTGGAAACCTATAGAACAAAGAAATACAGATTCAGGAGAATCAACACAATTTCACCATTATAAATATATATACTGCAACTGCTACTTCTGCCCACCTGGAGGAGCAATGCTTTCAAATGAAGTACAAGAAGGTACCCAAAAGACGAACTTATTTCCCTGCATGTATATGGAACCTCTTACAGATGATTTATGTTATTTTAAAACTAACTCCTGATTTTTCAATGACTAATTACTAATCTTCTTAGGTTTTAATGTATGCAATTTTTCCATTAGAACTTAGTTATATTTTTGAATCTGTTTTTGAAATTTCCAGATAGTAAACGTTTACAAGATGTTCTATGCAGACGGTAACAGAAAATGTAAAGAATTATCTTCTCACTTCACTGCTTCTAGTCAGTACTATACACGTGGCAGTAAAGAGATAGGACTGAAGTACAGTCTTACAGATTCTCTGATGTTTATTTTCTCAGCTTCAATCACCAACTAAAACCATAAAATCTTATAAGTAAATCCTGCATGTCAATTAGCTTAAGCAATTGTGACTAAATATTTAATAATTATTAAGTAGTTTCTACACAGCGATAAGCTGCAGTGATGATTAATGAAATGGTGCGCACTTCTAATTACATCCACACTGTCTTTGGTAACAATGTCCAAGTGTGCATTTGAACTCCTACTCCCATTGGTGTGCAGTATGCAGCCACACCATAGAGGCCTTAAGGCCTGCAGCACATATAACTGCATTCACACCACACTTGTACCATCGTGCACTCGGGTGTGAAAGTTGCCATAGCCCCTTTGTGCTGCTACAGACCTTGCATGCACATCATTCCCAGCCCCCTTCCTCCTGTCCATCTGCTGGTAATCTCCCACATGCCAGTAATGCCTTCGCCCATTAGTCACAGGAGGTCTCAGACTGACTTCTGCTCTGAAGTTACTCATGCTCTCTTTGAAGAGCCTGATAGTAGATTGGCACATAGAGCTGGTATGTTTGACTTCAGCATCCCTGTCCCTTTGCAGCAGAGTCCTTTAAGGAGGTATGAAGACCTCCTTTTGTTTGTTTTGACCATACAGCTCTCCAGCTGGAATTATTGTTCCTCTGTTATGTATTGGAGAAGACATTTAGCAGTTGACCCTTGCTGACACTTGTCATGCCTTTGAGGAAGTTATGGACGTCTGCCACATCCTATCCCTGGCAGGAGCCATAAAGGAGCCAATGTTTACAGAAAATCTGGGAACCAGGCAGGGAATGTGTATGGCCAGGAGAACTTCAGTGTTACTATTGAGGCGTGCCAAAACAACTTGTGTTGTTATTTCTAGGTCACAATAAAAGCAAAACTCTGTTTTTGCATTTTGCCTAATTATCTTTGCTTTTGGCTAGAGAAGAGATGCAGTGTGAAGACAATGTGCATTTCCTGCCCTAAATACCAGCCTCTGTTACTGCAGAGCTCATTCACAGATTACAGAGCTGGGTGCCGGGTTCTCACCTCTGCTTGGTAGCTTTGTATGCAAAATGGAAAGTGCTAGTGCAGACTTGGATGATGACTAAAGTAGCCTTTCTCATAGCAGGATGTGTTCCTGGTCTGCCTGCTATTTACATTACCTAGCTGCAGCTTCTATCATCATTTGTGCTCTGTGCAAGTCTGGAATTATTTGCATTTTAAGGCCATCATTGTCACGAATGTTGAAGTGACTCATGATTTTTTAAACATTTGAGTTGCTGTCAGTATAATGGCTGATTTTGAAATGCTTCCTTCAAAAAGCTCAACTCAGTTTCCTCTTTTTTTTCCCTAAGCTTTTTTTCAGGTTTCTAACATGCAGAAGTACTGTTAGTTCCACCAGCTTTTATCCAGGAAACTGAGCATAAATTTACACAGGTCTAGTCCAGTCATCCCAGAGAACTACTGTAATTAAAGTGTCAAGCTACTGAGACTCTGTATGCATGTTTACACACAAGTGTCCCTGTGCCTCTGTCCATGTACCTGTCTTGCTCTTGCTCTGTCCATGTCCCTTTTCCTCCCCTTTCTTCCTTGTGCTCCAAATTCACTTATGTATTTCTTCTCCACATAAACTGGAAAGAGTTTCAACAGTTCCCACCTCATTCTAGGATGGGAATGAGGAAGTTATTTTGATAAAAAGTTATTTTTAGTAAAAAAACAAAAAACAAAAAAACACCCAAGTATTGCACTAGTTATTAATTTTTAGGTGATAAAGTAGAGACATAATAAGAAAATTGAGATTTTTTTTTTCTGGTGGACTTTCAGAGCTTCTTGGGAACAAGTTTAATGACATAGATCATTAGCAGTGGGGTTGGACTAGATGATCTTCGGAGGTCCCTTTTCAACCCCTATGATTCTGTAATTTTATGATTCTGTGATCTCATATTTCTGCCACTCTATCCATCATTTACTCAAAAGACCACCAATTGTCAAGTCTAAGAGTTGTAGTCCAACCAACCGTTATAGTTTGAGTTAAAGTATTGGAAATCTTGTACAAAAAAAAATGAGAGGTGTACGTGGGAGCAAAAGTTAGCAATAAGAAGTCTGCCACAGAAAAATGAAAAAAAAGATGCCATAAGATCTTACTAATGAGGGTTAGAAATACAGCCAAAAGGCACAATAATAAACATAAAAACTGAACAATGCACTGCATAGAGACAGCTAACATAATTCAGATGTCTCCATTCCCCCTTCAGAAAAAGGGGAATTTTCACTATCAGATAAACAAATGACCCAAACACATTCTCTGCATCCAACAGCTTCAGCAGTGCTTTGAAATTCTTCAGTCTTTGATGATTAGGCCTACATATTTAGATAAGTGTAGCGTTTTTCCAGAGGAGCATGAAAGAATTCAAAACAAATACAGCCTTTGCATGACTATGCAGTTGCACAGAATTCTCAAAAGCAAACTGCTTGCAAGATCAGGGCCCTTCCAGCAATGTGAAAATGTTAGTAGGGGTTGAAAGAAAAGAGATGACATTTCTGTTGAGGGGATTCATACGCTCATGATGCAGGAGAAAGAGTTACAGGATTTTAACTGCTGACATACCCAGGCTCAGATCTGTGGTTTGGGCACAAAAACAGGGCTACTGCTTCTAGGGGTTTGGTGGAGGGATGTGAAAACTGAGCAGTAGCATCTGAGACATGATTCAGAGGGCATGTTGCAAAACGGTGCATAGTGCAGGAATCTGAGATGTTGCCGTGAGCTAGCCCTGGCTCTACAAAGTAACAAAGTTACTTATATGGTCCTTTTTCCAGTTTCTTGAGATCTTTTTACAGTGAAGGCAACAGTTTTAAAAAGCATGGCATTAAAGCTATTTTTAGTCCTGATGTTATGTTCTTACATAGCTTGCAACCTTACAATATACCTGAAGAGTACTAGATCTTACGCACAGAGCATGATGTAAGAAGTTTGTTTTGGGTTGCTTCTTCACTGCGCAGCCTAGCTTCTTTCAGAGCTGCCTTCGCATGTCTACCTGTAGACGTGAGCTCATATTTGACTATCTGAATGGTTCTATTTAGAAGGTGTACATCACAGCACATCCAAGACATCCCTAGCTGACCAAAGCTCATCCATCAGCTCTTGTGTCTGTCTACTGTTCTGAGTTTTAAGGCAAAGTGTCACTGTTTTCCTTAAAAATACGGTGGTGACTGCATTCAGCAGGCCAACCTGTCTGTTTCTGACCACTGGGTCCTCAACAGTATTTGTAACTCTTTCAGGCTCTCTGCTACAGTTTTTTTCAAAGAGATTTTGCACTGAATTTCTAATCATTACAACAAATCCTAAATAGCAGCAGTCCTACTTTTGTTTTCTATGTAGTTATCTACAATGATCTCCTCTGACGGATGATTCCGTTGGAGCTGTGCCTATCTCCACACATCAATCTCATGCAGTGTGAGTCTTCTTGACAGATTACATGGCCAAGCTTCCGGAAAAGTACCTGAGAATAATCCAAATATATTATACCCGCACTTTCATCTTTATGAGCAACTTTGTAATTTAAGAAATAAAATACACTTGACAAATTCTTTTTCTATAAAGTCACATCAGCTGCTACTGCTGTACTCCCATCTCATAACTCGTTATGTCCAGTATCGGCATTTGTTGTTGGTTTTATTCATGACAGATAAATTAATTTGTTATTGTCTGTGTCTTCAGTTGTCCAAATTGAATACTTATAGTCAGTTTTCATGACTTACAGAATTCCTGCAGTAATTACAGCTTTATTAGAAATGTATATGATTTCATACTTCATGGGAGACCATATGCAAGCTCCTTTAATACTCTCAAATTGAAGTTCTTTAGGACTCACATACTTTAGAATGTTTCTCTTTAAGTTATGTTCCTCAGTGCCCATACTAATAATGATGAGGAAGGTACTCAGTCATTTTGATATGCTGTAAGTCCATCATATGTTTTTTCAATGATAGGATAAAACTGTTATCTGTATCTACTTAGATATATTGGCCTACAAGACTGTTAAAATTTAGAAAACTAGAGTTATTCCTAAAATTACCAAGCACACTTGTTCTCATCCATTTTTCTATGCTTTATAACTTTTCCTATAATGATTGCTGTCTTTTCTACTTGTACATCTTTACTTCCGACTGCCGTGTTTGCTTCCCCACAAAACTAGAAATGCATTCTGCTGAATGTCTTTTTTCATGACAACATCCTGGCTTAAATCACTCAACTTCATTTTTACTCCCGCTGCTTTGACACTTTTTTTTCTACCTAGTTTTTCTTCTCACTCAGTCATTCATTTTTCTGCAGCTTTGAGGGAAACAAGCCAAAATTCATGCCTTAGGAGCAAGACATCGCCAGTGTCCACTTGTGTGTTATCTACATGCTCAGGTGAACTCCTTCAGGCTGGTGATTACCTTATCTTTACCAAAATAAGTTCTGAAGTTGTAAATTTCTCCAATAGGACATTTTTTTTCTTTTTGTCGGAAAATCATGAGCTATGATTTTTAAGAGCTCTAGTAATCTTTTACTGCTTAGCTCCAAGTTATATATCTGAAGTTCCTCATAATAACAACGTAATTTTCCTTGCCAAAATTACTAGCGAGTGTTGAAAAATGTTCCTTAGTCCTACTGACATGCAAGTAGCCCTCACTATAAAACTCCTCTCAGGCTTATTCCTTAGTATATTGATCCATGTGAATTTACTTTTCTATAGGTATGGTAAGTTTAAAACTGTATTCAGTCCTCCATTTCTTTGTATGTTACTCAGTTCCTGGTGAGCCAAAGTCTGTGAGGACAAGGTCCTTGAACAGATGGAGCCTGACCTTTTAACTCAGTTAATGACCTTTCACCATTCCCAAAGATATTTCACAATCCTTCAGATCCCTGGAAATGGAGAAGGAATTGAGACACAACCTGGCATGCTTTTGCCTTTTAAATCATGATCCTGAGGAAAAAAAAAAAACACGTGTCTTTTTCTTTTGCATCTGCCTTTAAGGATGGGAAGATACACTGGATGCCCAGCCTTTCTTCTGGAGTCACTTAGGTGGAAACATTTGGAAAAAAAAAAAAAAAAGAAGGAACTGCTTGCCAGATACAATGAGAATTTGGTTAAAACCTGGCAAGTGGGCAGTATGGTTGGACAAAGCATTATTTAGACTGATGTGAAAATAATACAAGGACAATTAAAAGAAACAAAACTGAACATTTTCACAAAGCAACCTACGCAAACCGAAATCTGATCAAACTTCCTGTTCTCAATTTGCAAAACAAACAAACAAAAACACATAAGAATGATAACTGCAGCAATCTGCAGACTATGCCTGATCTGATGCCCACAAGACAGTACAATTTGTAAATTGTGAGCAAATGTTACAGTCCCGTGGAGATTTCTCTCACTGACATCAGTGTTTTTTGAAGTCACAGGAATGCACCTGCAGATGTGCCCTGGAGGGGCCTTGGCACAGCACCTCTCAGGGTGCCCACCTGGTGCCCTGTGGTGGCAGCAGCAGTGAGTGGAATACTTCACCTTCTCGCACTATAGTCTTTCCAAACCATTCACTGTGTTAGCCAGCAGCACTGCACCGAGAACTGAAGACAACTTGCCTTCAGCCACATAATGGATGTCTGAACAATATTCTTGAAGTTTATCATAGAATATCCTGAGTTGGAAGGGACCCACAAAGATCACTGAGTCCAAACCCTGGCTCCACAAAGGACCACCCAACATTCAAACTCAGTATCTGAGAGCACTGTCCAAACACTCCTTGAACTCTGGCAGCTTGGGGCTGTGCACAATGCCCTGGGGAGCCCGTTCCATGCCCACAGGCCTTCGGTGCAGAACCTCTTCTGAACACCCAGCTTGACCCACCCCAGACACAGCTCCATGCCACAGCCCCTGTCGCTGTCACTGCTCCTCTGCTCCCTGTGAGTAGCCTCCCCTCAGGAGGGCTTGGGCTGAACACACCAAGGGGCTGCAGCCGCTCCTCATATATCTTCCCCATCTTCATAGCCCTCATTTGGACACTAATACTTTTATGTCCTTCTTACATCGCAGTACCCAGAACTGCACCCAGTGCGGGAGGTGAGGCTGAACAGAGCAGAGCAGCGTGAGACAACCCCTCCCCTCACCCGCCGGCAGCGGTGGGCCTGGTGCACCCCAGGGTACAGTTGCCCTATGGCTGCAAAGGCACACCGCTGGCTCATGTTAGCTTCCATCTACCAGAATGACCAGTTCCAGTCTCATATCCCCCAGTCTGCCAGGATAGGCCCACCCCAGGTGCAGAATCAGGCACTGGCTCTTGTTAAACTTATGGCTGTTGACTGACTACCTAATCCTCCCTCTGCAAGGACTCCCTGCCCTCAAGAGAGGGCATTGTATGTAGCATATCCAATATACGATTTTAAATGGACTCTAATGCAGAGGTATGTCAGCAGGGCCCAAAATGCACTGTTTGTGCACGCTGCCAGCCCTGCTGTGCCCTTTGCAGGGCAGTCTGTCAGACACGCTGGGATGCTGGCAGCAGCAGCAGCAGAGACTCAACAGCTTCTGTTTGTTATCACAATGGTTACAGCCTATCCCTGCCGGTGGAGGTCCAACAGCCGCTCAGCCAGCAGCTGTTTAACTCTCGGTTTTCAGCTATATTGGAGAGTGGAAAAAGGAAAAAAAAGATAATAACAATAAAAGTTTTTCAGGAAGCCGGGTCCGGGTGTTCCGCGGAGCCCTGACACGGGGTCACGGCGCAATGAGGACAGGCAGAGGTAGAAGCAGCTCCCGAGGAGCGGGACTCAGCGCCGCTTTCCCACCCGCCCACACACACACACACGCGGCGCCCACGTCCGGGCCGGGCCAGGCGCCTCCCGCCCGCGCCGGCTGAGCGCGATCCCGGCGGGG
>JAOWBP010002559.1:39018844-39034960 GCA_028571105.1 Tragopan temminckii | reverse complement strand
ATGTGATGGAATGAGGGGATGAGTTCTTACTTTCATCCAGGCTGATGTGAAGCTTATAAGAAGAAAGTCTTCTATTGAACCTGATTTGTGGTTGGAAGGAGTGAGAGGTGTGATAAATAAGTATCTGGGGAGTACTTCCTCTGTCAGTTGCTCTGGGTTCTTCAACATGCATATGAACATCTTTTGTGATGAACAGTGAAGGTTTTTCCCACTAACATAAGCACCTTCTACCTATTCTGCAGCGCTATTGCCAGCATGAAACAGATTGTCTCTTGAATTGCAAATATTACAAGTTATGCAGTCAGGGTTTACATACGTATGTTTTATGGTAACTGCCCAGCTCAGATCCTTATTTGTAAAAATAATGATGAAGATCTGAATAGAAGTTTACTTTGCTTCTTCCTGTCTCTTGGCATGTAAAACATCCATGGACACTACAAAAAAAAAAAAGGAAAACACTCTGCGAGTCTGAACTTCAAGTCAAAACTTATCAAATTGTCTGCTTTAGATTTTTTGTTTTTTAGGATTGTAAGCAATGCTTGCTACTTATTTTGGCATATTCAGGTTCCTGTCTGGATATAAATGTTAATCTAAATGGTGGTAGGTATAACTGCCCACTCTCTTCCTTTGGAGAAGAATACTGGGCAGATCTTGAGACCTGCTCTAGGACTGCTGCTTTTTGTAAATCAGCATAGTCCTGACCTTTGTCAGCTTGCACAGCCTGGTTCCCAGACAACCTGCTATCATGAGGCTTAGCATAACTCAGGACAGTAAGAAAGCTTGAGAAATTAACATCCCGTGGCTCCAAAAAAAGGACTTACTCATTAAGTAATATTTGCAGGCAGAACACTTCTGTTTTAAAAAAAAAGTTCATTAGAACAGCCACTTGTATTCCTGTACATTATCATTTTATAATAATAATACAACAAAACATATAATGGTACAATAACTTTATGAAATATACTGGATTTAATTCTGTAGCACATAGCTTAAAAGCAGTTTCTGTTTAATAAGTGGGTTTTAGCCACAGTGTGTGGTACCTGGTCTGCATGTTGAATACTCAGTTTTCTTGTTCTGTTGTGTATGTGTATATATATGTGTATATAATTTAAACATTAACATTTAATATATATACACAAATTATTTTCTGTATTTACTTTTAATTGTAATGTCCTGGTAAAGACTTCTGATAGACTTCTGTTTACACTGCTGAGTTTTTTTAATGCTATTCTCAATTTTTTTAAAAGGTTAAAATGATATAATTTGGGGGTGTTAGTAGTCACAGAGCTGCTGTTCTCAAACAAGTGATCCTTATTCAATAAAAAGAATACTACAGTTGTATTTTAGGACATTAAGCATTTTCGCATGCAGCCTTAAGGGAGAATTTATCTGGAGAGAAAGCTGATAGGAGTGTGAAGTCAGGAATGCATTTTAATATACTTTGACAGTGCTTCTTTACTGTTCCACTGCTGGCTTATGTCATCCATGTACATCTTGTAGCCCAGTGATGAAGTACTTGTTGCATCCTTTCTTTGCCTCAAACAAAACTTGAGTTACTTACTGCTTACATCCATGTCTTGTCTTTGTACTATGGACTTAGACATCCTGTGTCCTCTGCTTTGGCAGTCATCTTTTCAGTTCCTCACAAGAATACAAAGCTTAAATTCATCTGGAGTACTGCTTACTGGCTATGTAGCTGGGAAGTGTCTACCCTTGGATGATGAAGATCAAACTTGTTCATCACAAAGATGCATTTGAAAAGGACCAAAAACACACTGTTAGAATACTCAGAGAAGATGAACTTCTGATGCTTGCTGTCAGAAGCAAGCAAACCAACAGTGGAGCTTTCAATAAAACTTGTGCTTATTGCAGCAATGATAGTAAGGGTGTGTTTTTGCAGGGTGGGAGGAAAAGAGAGGAGTGTGACTGCATGTGGTTGGCTCACTTATTTTAAGTGGATAATCAAATGTTCTTTATCTTGACAAATATTCCCATGAACACTATTATTCTGCTGGATATGGCTGCTAGGCTCTGAGGCTCTGTTATAGAATGAGTAAATTGACTTTATTCATGTAACTGACCCATGGAAATGCAGCTGTGAAGTGGCAAACTGGAGAAGTCAGGTCTGACTGTTGGAGGCTCTCCTGGAAGCTAACAGAAAACATTTTGCCAGAAGAGTGAATTTGGCCTTGATGTGTTATTCCAGTTTTGGAGATAACTAGTTAGCACATGCAGATAACCAGGTTCTGCATGAAGAAGTGCATAAAACCCAATTCTGAATTAGCTTTGCATTACATTAATGAGGTGAGACTTTAATGTGAACACCTTGCTGCGGCCTACCATGATAGGTATGTATGTGTAATTCAACAAACCTGGGCAGTGCCAGTAGTTTATTTCATGAGCAGAAAGTTAGGGACTGTACTTCTGTTTGCAAGTAGTTGAGTAGCAAGATTCTAAGAAATGGTTTGTCACGTCATTAAAAATGTAGCCCATGTCCAGGCTCAGCAGATAAGGCAAGCTGGCCATCGGGCTGTCCAGGAGGGTAGAAACAGCCTTACTCTGAACTTCCAGTGAGTCATAGGGCTAAGGTACTTGAGGGCCAGTAGGAAGGGATTCGTTCGCTCTTTTTAAATAAAAAAAATGACAAAGACTATCCAATTTGGGGCACAGTTACTTCTAGATAGTAGCCTCAGTCTCAAGGGGGTGAGTGTTAGATAAGTAAGCATTCACCTTCTGTTTTAAATACTTTTTCACCGCTCACAAAAAAAGAGCTTTAGAGGAGAAATAAGTGTTCTTGATCCTTACTATATTAGGAAGGAGTTCTGAAATCGATCTTCTAGCAGAAGTAAGCAAAGATACTAGTTACTCTTGAATTCCTCTTAATGGAATTCCAGGGCTTGCTTTGGAGAGTATGTGAATGCAGTGCAACATGTGCTAGTCAGCCTTCTAACAGTTAAATCAAACTGATTTGATGTCTAATGAAAACATGACTGCAGATTAATTTGAGATTGGTAATGTGCATTTAATCACCTTCCTATTAAGGAGAACAATCTTTTGGGAAATTATTTCAAAAATAAATCATTTGGCAGATACTAAGCCCTGTCCACTTAAATAAATTACCACTGTTTGCTGGCTTAACCTATTGCAGAAGTATTTTTGAAGATTAGCTTTTGGGAATGAAATCTCAGGTGAAGATGTAGCTCATAGTAGTGGCTCTTTGAAAACCCAATATCCTATTTTTGTAACCCACCAGAGCTTTCTCCAAGTGTACCGAACAGAGCCAATAAACAAGCAACAGAGAAATGCCAAATTGAATTTCAAAAGTTTTGATGTAGGCTGTATGTTTATAAGAGCACCAAAAAAAATGAAACTCCTCTGGGACTGGACTTTTTTATGAGAATGTGGAGTGTAGGTCTTCTAAAAAGAGCCCACGTTTAGAGTTCTTGCTTAAGATTTAGGATTGCAGATTATTTTTAAGCAATCTTAATGAGCAATAATGTGAAAGTGAAGATGAATTTCTGTAAACTGTTCTAGGGCAACAACAAATTTTCTCTGTGCTAAGGTAATGATGACACATCCAGCTGGCACTATTGTCAAAATATTGTTGTAAAGCAGCAAGTGATTTTCATACTTGGAACAGCACACTCAACCATACATAAGAAGTTTCCCAATTGTCATAGTATTTTTCAAAAATCTTGCCAAGTGCTCTAATGCATCTTGAAAGATGTGAGAAGTAAGGATGCTAGGATTCTTTCACTGCAATCAGTATTAAAAATTTTGATGGTAAAACAGTTGTCTTTTTTTTTTTTATGACTCAACACAATGTATCTAGGGTTTAACACTGCAGTTTCACATTTAAGTTGTGTTTGATGACAAGACATAAAAACAAATTTCCAAATTTCATTTCAATGTTCATTTTAGTTATCCCATTTGCTTCCTTATCTTAGATATAACATTTTCTGTGTAATGCAGAAAAAATGGGTACATTTTTGACCAGACTGAGCCCAAACAGTTTTCTGAGCAGTCTAAGATTGGAGATCTTATGTTTATAGGAGGTAAAGTGCAAAGCTCATCTCTTTGTATCTCTGACCAGTAGCTAATGTTAATAAGGGCATTTAGGCACACTCTTGTTTCTTGGCATGGAAGAAGCGGTCTCAAGAAATTTCAGATGCTTTGGAACTAATAAGACAATGTTTGTTGTTTAGAAGCAATGTAGGTAGTCCTGTCCCGTAGCTGAGAGATGCGCAGCAATTGGTCGACTCAAATTGCACTGTTACACAACTGCAGACCTTGCAGAAAGATTCCATTAAATAAAACAAGCAGGAAGTGGGCTTTTATTCCTGATTTTTGTCTGAGTACATCTGGAATTTCCTTTGGTCACTTCGTTTTAAAATACATGCAGAAGTTTTGCACTGCTTTTCTTTTTGCTGATTATAATCTGTATAGGTTCTGTATAGTCAGAAGATACGGGTTTTTACATAGAGAAATAGATAAAAGTTTCTGTGTACAGAAATTAAACTTTTAATTGTACATTATGCAGAACTGCAGTGCGTTTTTCACTTTCTTGTGCTCTCTTTTTGCAGCCCCTTTCAGACAAGAAAAGGTGTAGAAACAAACATTCTCTTATGAAAGAATCCGGAAAGTAGCAATTCATATATTCTGTTGAGGCACTGACAGTAATCTATAATATGAGATCCTTAAGTGCTAATAAGGCAGATGAATACTTTGAAATTGTTAACATTGGCAACTGGAATATATTTTTGCAGTATTAATGAACTAAATTGGAAGATTATTTTTCTGCAGTTCACTGTGTTCCTGCAGTTCTTAGCTTTGCTATCCAAAGAAGTAATTAAAAAGAATCTGAATTTGTAGGGGTGAAAAAGTACAACTTGAACTTCCATGCGTCTTGCTAGAACTTGTTTAAGGAAAAAAGTATCGCTATACTATGGCCAAATACAATTTTTTACATCTGTGGGTATAGTTTTCAAACATAACTTTACCTGTGTTTCTTTCAGTTCACTCTTCCTTTCCCTGTCTTCCTTCCATCCTTCCTCTTTCCAGTGTAAAAAGTCTTGTGTTGGTTCAATTCTGGCTTCTATTCAGAGACTCTTACCTTCTGTTCATTCAACTGACAGCAGTTAATATAAATAATGCTGCCCTTACTGATAAGAGGTCAGTCTTGAAAACTACTGCGCTACAAACACTGATGCCACGTTCATATTTTAGCTTTTGATCCTTGTGCATAGCATGCATACTGTAGTAAGGTACAGACTGTTATTAAAAGATGGTAAAGTAAACGTATCTGAAGATACGTCCATGTTTAGTGACTGGTGCAACTTCAGTTTTCTTCTTACCCCTTTAACGGCATTTGTTGCTTCGTTTTTTTTTCCTTTTGGGCCTTTGCTTCCAACATTTTTGTGAACTATTTTTTGTACTCGTTATGTGTCAGCAGGACTAGATGCTGTCAATCTGCATTACCAGAGTATTTGCACCATCTTGCAGAGAATAAACTATTAACTGTGACTTTCTTCTTCCTTTCGTATTTTGGAGGTGGTCTTCCTAAATCCCTTTCTTCTGTGTACCACCTCCTCCTCAGCCCTTTGGAAATGGAAAGGTAAACTATTTGCCATTTGCAAAGTAAACCCTTTAGTGCTCTGTGGCAGTACAGCTACTCTGGTAATGGCAAATTGATTATGCTGTGTTGCTTGACTGAGTCCTGATGGAGCCAGGTGATCGTGCTATTTAGCTATGGTTAATTTCAGGACTTTTCTTGTAGGTGAATATTGAAATCCAAACATAAGATCTCTCTTATCTTCAGTATTAATATTTGAATTGTATTAAGCCTAAACAATCATCAGTCTTAAACTTTATACATGCCTGGCAAATTATAGTGTTTTTACAAGTATTTAAAGTTAATTCCTTTAGGAATTATCACTATAAGGAAAATCTATGTATAATGAAACCATAAGGGTTTCATGATTCTCAGTGAAATGTGATGTCTCTTTTGCTAGTGAGTAAACGTACATTTTAGCCTTAAGTGAAATAAATAACGTCATTTACTGAGGCTGTATGTATTTAATGTGTCCACATTTCAGCTAGCTCTTACAGGAGAACAGAAGACTTTAAAAATAAAATTTGATTCAGTATATAATGCAGATTCTGATCTCTTTTGTGGGTTTTCGTAAATTGTCTGTTTGGTAAACTGTCTTTTTGCAGGGTCAGCTTCCCCTTTCTGTGTGCTGGTTTTACATGCAATCTGGGGGCTCTGATAAATTCCTGGCCCATTCAAATAAGTAAATAAGTAAATAAGTAGATGGGAGCTTACGTTTCTGGGTAGTCAGTCTAGCTAAACATACTGTCAACTAACTTCTACAAATCTAGAATGAAAATTCCTTTCAGAAGTGCAGTTTGGAATGATGTGCATGGTTAACTCTGTGTATGTGTGTTCAAAGATCTGTTCTTGCTTAACATTTGCAGCATTTTGTAGCTGTTCTGTGCATTAGCACAGTGTTTCCTGGGGCCTGATAAAAAAAAAAAAAGATCAAGACGGTGATTTTAACTTTCATCTTATAAAAGATTGCAGTTTTGTTTGGTCCAGTTGAAACAGAGTATAAAAAAAAGCAGTGTTAATGGTGCTGTATCTTATCAGAGGATACACTGAGGTAAATGTAGGTGTTATAGATGAACCGTTTGAGATTAGCAATTTTATGATTGCATGAATTGTGAACTAAAACTTTCAAAGTTATTTTAGAAGTTACTTATTCTGATTTATGCAGAAATGTTTTTAATCCGAAGAATGAAAGTAGGATGATTACATTTGCTCTGTAATACCGTCCTGTTGTAAGTAAGCGTCAAGCTATCCTTATTTTAAAATTTTACTCTTTAAGTATTGTTTGGTCTTGGAAAACCAAACATAAATTGCCTGAAATGAAAATGCTCCTCCTCTCTTTACAGGATACCTTGATTGTGTGGTCTGAAGCTGAAAACTATGATTTGGCACTTAGCTTTCAAGAAAAAGCAGGATGTGATGAAATATGGGAAAAAATATGTCAGGTAAGTTTGATAAATGAAAGACTGAGACACCAAAATCATTTTGTGTTCAGAATTTGTAGTCTATTCTAGGAGGTGAATGTGCACAGAGTAGATAGAAAATGAAAACAAAACTGCCCTCTTTTCCACCTTCCCCAAATTTTCCATGTTTGAGTTTGAAAACTTTCCCCCAGGAATCCAATGTGAACATAAACTATGATTTTTTTTTAAAGCTTTTTCAGATAATTTTGCTCAACATAACTCTGTAGATCTCTTACCTCCTAAGGAGGTTTAGAATCAAACTGAGTGCTCAGCAAGTTTCCTAACAATCTCAAAATTAACTTTTTTTGCTGCTTGACTAGAAGGGAAGAAATTCCTTCTGAACTTTTCTTGTTGAGAGAAGAATGGGCAAGTTCTTAGTTGATTTTGTAATGTATTTCTTATGAATTTGACTATAGTTTTTATGTTTCTTTTTCTCCATTTTTCATTCTTCGGTCTCTTATCCTTCTAGTTCATGTGAGGGCAGTATTGAGTTTCTCAAGAGAAACTCATGTAAACGTGACACTGCTTCTGTTGACTGTCAGGTTGTGAAAGAATGATTTTGTAGTTGAAGGAGGAGACAGCTCTTTGTGTTATCACCTTAGAGCTATAATTCTTATGGTTTAAAGAATCAGGCAGTTCACATGTAGCATGCAGACATTTTAGCACATGCTAGTTAACTTACTGTGTTTTACCACTAGAAGTTGCTGTCTATGTAGTCACTGAAACAGTATTGTTATGGGACAATGTGCTCAGTTATTAATATTGACCAATATCCAAAAGAATTTGGTCAGTATATTCAATGATATTGGTTCAGTTTGTCATTTATTGGTTTTGTTTTTATTTTATTATTATTTTTTTTTGTTAATTCCAAGCCTTGCAACTTTTCTTAATTGCTATGCTACATTAGGTGGAATTTCTCTATTTTATTCCTAATAAATCCTTCCTTATGCGTTCCCTCTTTGTGCTGTTCAACTACTACATAATTCTCTCCACCTGTAGCTTAATTTCTCTGAGTTCAGAAATAAAGCAAAAGAAATCAGACTTCATAACTACTTGTGGCTAGATCCTTTTTTTAACTCCTGAATCTTTTCAGTGCTTTACCACTTTTGTGAATAAGTATAGAAGCATTTTCAAGAACCTCAACAATTAAAGGACCAAAAGTTGGGGGCAGAAACAAAATGGGGGAGAGGGGAAATTGTGTTCTTGGGAAACACCCAGATAAGAAACTCAGCTTCCTTAGCCTCTAAATAAAGAGCTAGTATTTTTGTAAGAATCCAGTTTCTTTACAATAGCATGGCCTCAAAACAGGATGTATTTTTGTCTTGTGTACTTTCAAGATCTTACGCTTCCTCAGTTGTTACAGCTTTTTCTTAAAGTAAAACTTCGGTACTACTTACACTGTAAGTGGTTGATGGTGAAGAAGCAGAAGAGTAAGTGGCCTTTGGCACTCTGGGTTTTAATCCATGTATAGGCTTGCTGTTAGCCATGAATATTACTTCTCCCTGATTTTTTTTTTTTTTTTTGCTGATTTGCAAGTTTTCTGCCCTTTAATGTATCTCTGCATTTCTGCATTTCTGGGTTTGACACACAGATACTACAATTAAGATACAGTTAAAGCTGAAGCACTCTGATGCCCAAGCATCTGTCTTAGTTTTTTTACTAACTTGTACTTTGCATAGTTTTGTGATTGTATCTTCAGAGATCTCTCTTGCAGATCCCTTGCTTTCTTTTTCTGAGAGCTCCAATTTTTACTGCTCATTCATAAATGTTGGTTTGGGGTTTATTGTTTTTAAGAGCTTTGTAGATACTACTTTGGGTTCTTTGCCTCTGTTGAGTGCTTACGAAGTGCATGATAAAAGATTTTGTCTTGCGGCTTGCTCTCTTGTCCTGAAAATGTTAACAAGACTGGCCTCCCTACTTTGAGCTTGCAGAAGCTATGAGAAGCATTAAGAACAGATGAACAACCTTAGATGAACATTAACAGCAATCACTGCAACAGTGTAATGCTGGTCTGCATTTGAAAATTTATCTACAGAGAATAATGAATGGAAGGGAATAGCCTAGCAGAGTCATCTATTGAAATGTTGTGGTCCCTACTAGTCATTATGACTTTCCTTTCATATTTGAAATACTCCTGATTTTCGTAAAGCGTTCTGTCTGAAGAAATCTTTTCATTATCTCTTACCTTCCAAACCAGCTTTGTTCAACGTGAAACATACATTTGCACTTCTATTTTGAGTATACAAATGAGAAGCACGTGACCTTTGAAATGGTATTTTTTGAAAAAACATTGTAATGGTAGTGAACATAAAACTTCATTTTTTGCAAACGTGTTGTTTTATAGGTTCAAGGCAAAGACCCCTCTGTCGATATTACTCAGGACCTTGTCGATGAGTCTGAGGAAGAACGTTTTGATGATATGTCATCACCAGGTCTTGAATTGCCATCTTGTGAATTAAGTCGACTAGAAGAAATTGCAGAACTTGTGGCGTCTTCACTGCCTTCGCCGTTACGCCGTGAGAAACTCGCGCTAGCACTGGAAAATGAGGGCTATATTAAGAAGCTCTTAGAAATTTTTCATGTGTGCGAAGACTTGGAGAACATTGAAGGACTACACCACTTATATGAAATTATCAAGGGAATCTTCCTTTTGAACAGAACTGCACTTTTTGAAGTCATGTTTTCCGAGGAATGTATAATGGACGTAATTGGATGCCTAGAATACGATCCGTCTTTATCACAGTCACGGAAACACAGGGAATTTCTGACTAAAACAGCAAAATTTAAAGAGGTGATTCCTATATCTGATCCAGAGTTGAAGCAAAAAATACATCAGACGTACAGAGTACAGTATATTCAAGATATGGTCCTACCCACTCCCTCAGTTTTTGAGGAAAATATGCTATCAACACTTCATTCTTTCATCTTTTTTAATAAAGTGGAAATAGTTGGTATGTTACAGGTAAGTGTAAGAATTTCACTGTCTCTTTATTTGCCCTCGGACAGAGAAAGTTGTTGATATTTCCTGGAAAGGCTGAGTTGCTTCAGTGAAACCTTCAGTTGTTCTGAAAATCATTTTGAAATGCTATGTAAAGATAAGGCATGGCAAGCTCTTAGGTCTATGTTTTTAAATTGCAGATTTTGGACTGTGTTCTTTTTAACTGATGATTTAAATGGAGCAAACACACAGAATTCTCAGCAGACTTGCTTAGAATGAATAGTTCTTTGCATTTTGAAGGGTTGTTTTTGTTATTTTTTCTTGTATTTTGGGACTTTCTTGGCACTACAGTTGATGATTTTACTGTGCCAAAAACAAGATGGAATTTCACATAGATTTCATAAATGTGATCTCATGCCAACATATATCTGTTTCTAATTTTGAAATTAAGGAATTTAGTTGTTTGGAAAGCGTAGGTTCAGAACCTAATACTGCCATAGGTGATTGAATGTTTTCTTAGTTCGTCTTCTAAGTCCCTAAGTAAGACTGCATGAAATTACAAGTTTTCCATGGTGTGTTACTGCAAGTGTGAAGAGATTATGAGTAACTGATGCTTTAGATTTCTTACCTACACATCTGAAGGATTCTGCACCAACCCATGAAATTCCTCACCTGTGAATGGGTGGCGTATCTTTCTACTGGGAGCTTCCTAGAATTTTCAGAAAACTCTGTAGATTATTGCAGCTCATGTATTTTGTTTGTACAGATTAATTATTACTATCATTACCTCTCCTAACTTTTAAAGAACAAAAATACTTTTTAGGGGCTTACTGATCTGGACCAATGGACAGAATGCTCAGTGCTGCTGATTAAGTGAATCATTTTAATCTTCAGTTGAATCTCAGTGTGCACACTGTTTAATTTCCTGAAGAATACAAGAAAAAAGAGTGAAGAATACATTTGAAAGCTCGTTTTGCAAATCAGTGTCGAAACTAGTCCCTCTAGTTTTCCACTAGGCCTTTCCACCCGCCACACTTAGTTATCAGAATGCTGATCTTATTGAACCCAGTTGCTTGAGCTGAATCTGTCGTGTCCACCCATGGAGTATTTGGTAGGCAGCCAGATACACAGGGCAAGTAACCAGGCCTGGCAGCTGAGGCACATGCCTTGTGGAAGGACTGTCACTTGGTGGAGTAGCCAGGTAGAGCACCTAGGGCATATTGAATATTACTAGGCTTCTTCATATCTGTACGTGTGTCCTTGATGAACAAAACCACAACATTCACCTGTCTAAAACACTCAGAAAGCCTCTGTCATCTTATGGTGGCTGGTATGTGAAAACGTCCAAACCTGACATTGAAAGGGCTGAAAAAGATTCAGTTGTTTCCACCTGAGTATCCAGTATGACTAGTGTCTCTGTAATACCTTTACCTCCTTGCAAGAATTGCTAAAAGCAAAGTGCTGAGGATGTTGCTTGAGGAGGACAGTGATTATTCTGGGTGTCTTCATGTCAGTGGCTGCTACGGGCTTTGGAGTGTTGAAAAGGAAACGGGGAGCTAGAAAAGGGGACCTGATGCTATAAAATCAGAAAGGGCATGCTTACTGGGAAAAACTGAGGGTAACTTGATACAGTGACTGATCTGTTTGTTGTTTTTTTTCTCTTAAAATCTGTCTTTGTTTGAAACATGGAGGGTAAGCTTGGGTTAAAATACAAAGATTTAGAGTGCTTGCAAACTTGTCAGTTGCAGTTTATAGATGGAGTAGTGGTTCCAGTCTGATTTTGATTTGTTGTGTGACTGCAAATTTCTGAACCTTATCTTTTACTGTTATCTGAGAATGAAGTACATACCCTTTGTAGTAGAGCAGAAGAATTGGCATTGCACAACTTCAAAAGTAAGATAAATATTTCAAGTTGTTCAGGTGCTTTCTACAGCTTGTAGGAACCTGAGTGGTACCACACAAGGCGTAAAATACACCCATGGTATATTGTATTTCCTGGTCCTTCTGTAATACACTTCTTAAAACATCAAGAGGGAACTCCGTTGTATATAAATAAGAATCTGTTTGTCAGAAATGTTGCTGATAATTCTTGCTGTTGAGGGAATTAGAAGAGGATATCACAAATTACAAGAACATTACATTTCTAAGAGATTAAAAGGCTTGATTGATTTTTTTTCCATTCTTCTAGTGTAGCTGTAAGCCATGGTTTAAACCTGTTACCTGGCATTTATTTATTCATTTATTTAGAGAGCAGTATGTTGAGTTGCACTTCTATCTTTCTCCCCTTTCTCCATCCCCCACAGTTCCTGTATAGAAATGTATATTGGTCCTTCTCATTTCTTTACAAATAGCATAATAGATAAATACTACTCTATAAGAATTAAAAGACTGTTTTTATTCATTTAGCTTCTGTAACTAATTTTTAAGGTATTTCTTCTTTTAGTGTGTGGTTTAATGTGTACGTCTGTAGCTGATAATATCACAATACTTCGATGAGGGCCTTCATTCATGAAAGATGTAAAGTTTTCTTTGTCTACACTCTGGCCACTGGAGTTCCTGGCATTCGCAGTGTTACATCTTGGGACATCCTAGTGCTCACTAATCATATGTATGTACATAAAAACATGTTTATTTTGTAACTCATGATTATTTGAAATATTTCTAGAATGCATTGTGATGGTTTATTGGGAGACACAGAAGAGTCTCAAGTCCTTACTTAGTTGATGTGTCATACAAGGTTGGTGTGCTTCTGCTAATGACTTTAAATTGTCTGTTCAGGACTGAAACTGTGACTGAAGAGATGTCTTCAGTAAGTTTTATGTCTCAGATTAGAAGTAAACTCCTCTCCGTGGGCAATTGATAGCCTGTGCCATGCTGCCACTCCTGTGTATGCGACTGGATTGCTTTGTGTTCTGTTCATTTCTCTGAAGGAAGGGAGAAGGAAAACTATTGCTTCCACCATGAAAAGATAAGCTCTGAAAGAGTCTCCTTTGCATCAGACTGCATGGTAACTCAAGTATACTCAAGCATACCTTGATTACAGAAAGGTGACAAGAAATTTGAAGAAGGTGGTGCAGGTTGTGCCCTGTGCTTTTTGACAGGCCAGTTGATTTTACTCAAAATGTGTCAGTGTTCTACTTAAGGCATTTGATGTCCAAATAGGACTCTGTTTAAGGTCAGCTTTTCAACTATAATTTGTTAATTCTGTGAAGGCACTAGCTTCCTTTTGCTTTCTGTGGTAAATAACCTTTGCACATCCTGTGGTAAAACTGAGAACAGAGAATTGGTCACTTTAGTACTTAGGTTTGTGAACTGTATTCCTCTTTCATTGAAGTTAGTTTTGCCATAATCTTTATAAAAATGCTTACCCTGGTGGGCTTTTTGTAGAAATTTTTGTAGAGGTTAGTTTTATTTGTGATGTATTGATCTTAATATCCATCACTTCAAGTAACTTTGTCAAGATGTCACTTGTTGGTCATGATGATAAACCCTTGATACCAGCATTTCCAGTCTTCAGAATTAGCTGCTGTAGAGACCTACACAGTTACAGGTTTTGTGATACAGAAGATATGAAAGAGGTATATAACGTTTTTTTCCAATTTCAGCCCTTCCTAATATGCTCTCAGTGCTTGGGGTCCAGCCTGTTCTAGTCTTGATGTCATAGCCACCAAGGAGCTTTGCTGAAACATGGAGCTCACCAAGTGTTGAGAGTGGGGGTGGGACAGGTAAGTGGTGTTTCTTACTTTGTATGACGCTCTTTTGCAGTTTTAAAAATACATACTAACGTTCGTACTGGAGGTCACCAGTTCCTTTCCCTTTGTTTTATTAACTAGTTCTTTTAAAAAAAAAAAACAACAAAAACTTGCAAAACTGCGCCATAGAGTGAGCAAACACTATTTCCTTCCATTCTCTCCCCCCCTTTCTCAATGGCGTGTTCTCTTTGCTAGCAAGATCCTATGGTGTTTTTGATTTCCAGAATACAGACTGTTGGTGGGCGCACTTTGTGGTTATTCAGACTCTGCAGTCTTTTATTTTTAGGAGACTGGGGAGTGGAAAGGGAAGATTTGATATCTATTAAAATAATTCATGTGCCTAGCAGAACAGTGATCACATGACATTACTGGTAAATCAGCTTCTGTAATTACAGAAATGACGTTACTGACAGTCCCACACCCTTTTCATTAACTAAAGGATTGAAGACATTTAGGTATATCTCTCTGTTTTATTAGACGTCTACGGTAATAAGCTGGCATATAATAATAGTGCTTTTACAGAGAGTTGCTTTCTCTCAGAAGAAACCCGGGGATGTAAATGAATTGTCTGTGGGTGTTTGGGAGGAAGAGTGGTGTCAGTGCATGTCAGCAGTTTGGCCCAAATGTGTGAGGATGGGAACATCTCCTACAGGTCAGCTGTTTTACAGCAGTTAACTGCAACTTCTCAGGAATAACTCTGGAGATTTACTTCACAGCAAAATTTTTCTTGCAGTAAAGTGTAAAAGAATGCCACCTACTGTGGTAAATGACTTAAGGGAAGAAGTTTGCCTTTGGTGCATGCGAATGATTTCAACTTCATTGAAGAAAATTATTGTTGATCTGTGCAGAAACTCCAGAGGTTGTTGGGTGGCTCCTGCATCTATTTCAGCACATTGTCTCGAGCAGAAATAGCCCATTTATAGCGAGTGAAGGCATGTGTGGGAAGACAGCATGAGATAAAGGAGATTGGAACATTTTAAACTGTGAAGTCTTCTGGTGTAGTTGCAGGAGGGGAGTGTACATTGGAAATGGTAATCTTCAGTTTGCTGGTAGTATTTTATGAAACTTACACTTTCTAGGCTAAAATACTGAAAATGAGTATGGAGATGGGATAGAAGTTATGCTCCTTTTTCAGCTTAGATTTTGCTCAGTTTCTTGTATATTTGTATTGTTTTATGTTTTGAGAAAGGAATGGTTTTTAATTTATGTGTAATCTCAGGCATGAAGTGTCTGATAACTAAAAATTAACTGTACTTCATACTGTAATTTATAGTTAATGCTTTTTTAAGTGACCTTTGGGAGGACAATGATTTCTTTGAAAGTTTATTCACAAATACCCATAGTGCTTTTTTGAGCATGTGTGATCTTCCTTCATCTGGGGGTTTTCTTCTTTTTGAAACACAGAAATGACTGACTGGGTGTATGACCTGGCTTAATTTGTCTTCATGAAGCATACAGAATCCTAGGAGCATCTGCTCAGATCCTGCAGAAGCATAAGTGAATATTCTTAATGTTTGGCATATGGACAGTTTAAGTATTGCATATGTAATAATTTATGTGCATGGCAAAAACTACAGCTAGATTGTAATTACCATGCAAGCTATGTTTTGCAGCTTTAGTCTTTCTTGGAAAATACTGACTTCCACAGCTTCTCATATATATCCTAATAGATTTGATATTTGTCTGCTAACAGGCCAGATACTGCAAAGATTTATGCATTTGCTCTGTGTTTACTTCACAGATATATTTTTGAAGGATTTTTCCAAGTTGGAAAAAATGAAAATGAGAGAACATACACACTTGTGTAATTCTAGCATTTGGGGTTGGCTCTTCATGACTTCTAAAATATGAACTCTGCTTTCATATTGTGCTTTTCCTTAGGTTGTGCTGGGTCACTCAGAAGTGTAACTTTTTATACGTTATTCTCATCAGTAATCTTACAGCTCGAAAATCACGTGTTTTGAATGTTCCTTGTGTTCACAAGTCTTCTAAAAATGTGAGTGGTTTTTTTCCCATCAGTAAGGATGTGTCTACCATTCATTAGGCATCTGGAATGAGGCTGCATCTAAATGCATTTCAGGGCTAGGACGTTACCACAAAGTTTGTAACAGGTTGTTTTTGTTTTCTCGGAGTAACCACCACTTACTGCATGTTGGCTATGTAAGGACTTTGTTGGGTGGGACATCTCGAGTCACTCGGTTCCATCTTCATTCCAGTGAATTTAACGAGATCAGAGTTGCACTGAGACCCTCAGAGTTCAGATAATGGTGTTCATTTAAAAATACAATGTATTTAATGGAATTTGGGAGGGAGAAAGATAACAGTATGGGAAAGGTTGAGGGAATTGGGCTTGTT
>JAOWBP010002559.1:39000887-39018785 GCA_028571105.1 Tragopan temminckii | reverse complement strand
TGACCTTCCAGTACTTGAAGGGAATGGCTGTTCATGAGGGTGGGTAGTGATAGGACAAGGGGGAATGGTCTTAAACTGAGACAGGGGAAGTTTAGGTTAGATACTAGGAGGAAGTTTTTCACTCAGAGGGTGGTGATGCACTGAAACAGGTTGCCCAAGGAGGTTGTGGTTGCTCCATCCCTGGAGGCATTCAGGCTGGATGTGGCTCTGGGCAGCCTGGTCTGGTGGTTGGCAATCCTGCACATAGCAGGGGGGTTGCAACTCAATGATCAGTGTGGTCCTTTTCAACCCAGGCCATTCTATGATTCTATGAAATGTTCTGTTACTATGTTTAAAATAGAGTTGTAAAAGCCAGTGTTATTGTATATTTGTGGAGAGTTGAAAAAGGATTGCATACTGAACTTCTGCAAATTTTTCCCAAAACACCGTCTCAGCAGTGAAGGCTTCCTCAATTCCCAGTGTTCAGAAGTGCCCTGGGCAAGTTGCAGCTGCTTGCAAGGCCGGGCACAGGGTGCGAGGGCTGCCTCCTGCTGCGGGCGGCCATGGCACGAGGTGGGAGGTGGGACTCAGAGCTGTGCTGGGGCTTCAGCCTGGTTCCACCTGCTGAGACTGGGGAACCTGTCATGGGTCTCTTCCCCCTTTCACATTCCGTCTCAAAACAAATCATTTGATATTTAGGCTAATACTCCGAACTTTCTTTTTTCTGTAGAAGCACGCTCATCATGGATCTGACGTACCTAAATGCCAAATTTCCCCTTCCCAGTGATTGTTCTATTTTTGTGGTATTAACTTGAATGTACTTCAGGCTTTATGGAAGAGGCTAAGGTTTTCTTTCACAGTAAGAATGGAAATGGGGATTCCACTGTCCAGCTGGGGATAAGCAAGCATCTTGTTGATACTTTTGATAGATGAGATTGGTTTTATGTCACCTCAGAATAGCAGTGTTTTTAAATGTACTGCTAATCATGGAGAACTTGCATGTTCCTCAAAACAAATGGTTGTATGCCCTGTTTTTTGTTATTTTTTGATTTGTGTAAATAACTAATGCCTCTATTGTCAGCTAACTAAGTTAGCCGTAATGTCTAATTAGTTAAATATTAGAACAGAATATTTCTGAAACCACGTGACAACTGGAGAGCAGGTAGACCAGCAGCCTTGTATTCTTTCATAGCAGCTTAAATTGTTTCTTGGAATTAGTCATTCTGAACGTGTGTGAGTGTTGAAATCTGAAAGTCAGACTTTAGATTTCCCATGCTTGATCTTTCAGAGGGAATTTCAAAAAACTTCAAGTGAGGCCTGCCTTTCTCATCTCTTTTTGTTTGGTTTTTGTAGCAGTCTCAGCAATAGCACCTGAAATTATGTTCTGAAATCATTATTTTTTTATTGTCACTGTATTGTTGGGTTAAATTAGAAGAATAGCACAGCATTAAAGCAAGATAAAACACATGGCATTTCCTAAATTTAGATTTTGCCAGAGTGTGATGAAATGCCCTATAGGGTAGTAGCTCATGCCAGCCTGTTTTGGATTTTTATGTGGTACCATGTGGAGAGCCTGGGTTGATTTGTGAAGGCACTACAGCTGCACTAGCATGACATGCCCTTGGAAATGAAGCATTTCCATGATTCTGAATTTTATTTATGTAAGCATAAGAAAGGCAACTTGGGTTTCTAGGGTTGTGGTTTGGGGATGAACAAAACAGCATGTGGTGTTACTGACTTCATAAGAAGTAGCTTAGCATTCTGCTGCTTTATGAAAAATCTCTTTGGTTCTCATGCATCTATTGCAAGCAAGTGCTCTCTGTTACTGTATAAGATTAAGGAACGGATAGGGGGAGGCTAATTTCTGTTTTATTCATCTTCTAGTTATTAGGACTGTAAAGCTGATGGGGAGCTAAGTGCTACTATTTCTTCCAGTCGATACAAGTCTTTAACATGCTGGCTGCTGTTAAATCAACTGCGTGAAAATTAACTGAATTGACTGGATTTTGATTGCTGCCAACCAGAATGCCCAATGAATAGTGTGTGTAACAGTTCAGAACAGTTATTTTGATTTGGTTTTCAGTATTTAGCCTTCTTGTAACAGAGGGGAGATAGAATCTCACCTCATTCCTAATGTTAAGAACCTTCATCACATCTTTGGTTTAGTTCTGCCGCAGACATCTCTAACATTCCAAAGTGATACGTGTGTAAGGTTGAGTATTGTGCGTATCAAATACAAAAACATCTGAAGCGAGGGTATTGTGCAGTTTGGGGGAAAGGATATTGGACAAGGGGGAGGGTAGAGAGTCATAGACAAAATGATGATGTCAGTAGAAGACAAAAAGAAGACAGCTGAAAGGTAATGTAAGGTATATCGTAACTGAGAGTAAAACTAACGGTAGCGGTTGTGAAAACAGAAAGACAAATATTAATTTGTTTGGAAAATGAATTAGAAAACTCTTGCTGGTGTGATTAAATACAGTATACAACTGTGTGTTCTCTTTTAACTGCAGGAGGCATGGTTTAGAAGAAATTTATATTACACTTGGATGCCTTTTGATATTGTCAAATAAACAAATGGTATTGTTTTGCATTTGTAGGAAGATGAAAAATTTCTGACAGACTTGTTTGCACAGCTAACAGATGAAGCCACAGATGAGGAGAAAAGACAGGAATTGGTAAGAAATCCCTGAAATGTACATGAAACAGACAGCTACTGCAAAGTGTTAAACGCACCTGTTTTGTTGAATTACTGACTAGTGCGGTGCTGTTGTGTTTCAGGTAAATTTTCTGAAAGAGTTTTGTGCATTCTCTCAAACACTGCAACCCCAAAATAGAGATGCGTTTTTCAAAACCTTATCAAATATGGGCATACTGCCGGCACTAGAAGTCATACTGGTAAGTCAGCTCAGTTTTCTTTGTGGTAACAACTTCTTCTATCTCCAGAGTTGTTGTTTTTTAAATAAGTATGGCAAACTCCAGTCACGTGGTTTTCTGAAGCATTTGCTTCATTTATCTTGTCTCAGCTTGAAATTCAGCGCCTTGTAATTATTTTTTAAAACTTTTAAAATATGACATTGATAAGTGCCCTAAGCATTCTTATATTTTTGTATTTTTTTCTATTCACATTCTCATCTTACGTGCTCCTTGGTATAAGTAAGTAAGAAAGTAGAGAAGTAGACCAAAGGACAATGAAACCATAAAATGTATTTTACCCAGTAGCTATCAAATATACAAGAAAAAGATAAGAGTCAATTCAGTTTTAGCAAACAGTTTTAATAATAGTTAGGTATGACTTCTTGTGAATAACAAGTAAAAGCTATATAGTTTCTGATTTTCATTCTTTTGAAACCTTTATTTTAAGGAAAAAATGATTGTATCTGATCTTCCAGGGTATGGATGATGCACAAGTACGAAGTGCAGCCACAGATATATTCTCATATTTAGTAGAATACAACCCATCCATGGTACGAGAGTTTGTCATGCAGGAAGCTCAGCAGAATGATGATGTAAGTAGAGGGTCGCCGTAAATGCGTGCTTCTGTTTTTTATTGAGGTTTACATTTCCTGGAGTTCCTTGGTAACTGGTTAAAACAAAAATGTTTCGGGACATTTTTGTTCAGAGGTTTGTTTATGTTTCCTGGAGATCCTTGGTGAGTGATTAATACAGAATGCTAGCGCACAGCTAGTAGTAAAAAAGGTAGTTCAAAGTGAATTTCAGTGGAGAAAAATGTTATTCTGCCTTTCTACAGAGGAGATAGTGAACATTTTCTTAAATCCGCCAAAAGCGTGGCAGAGGACAGGGTGCTACTCATGCTGTTCCTTCTGTACTGGAAAAGAAAAAATGGGGTAGCTGGCACTTTAACTGCTGAAAGTGCAGCCAGGATGCCAGAAATATGGGTGTTGGTTCCAGCCACTTGTGTTGGATGACTGTCTTCTCTTGTGAGGGACAGCAGAGACTGAACAACTTTAGTATAGAGTTTGATAAATATAAATATTATTTTCTGTTCTTACGTGTTGTTCTGGTTTTATGTGTGTGCACAAAGGGATTATTTTGAGGTAAAAATTATTTCATCAAGTTTCATAGCACAGCAAAATTTAAAGTTGTATGTTTGTGGAATTGGAACACTAGTATGTGTTAAGAATTAAACTTGTGAACTCTGAAAACGCTTCCAAAAATCAGTTGAATTTTCTGACTGTTAATTATCTGTCCTACTTTGTTATTTTTGGAGCTTCCCTTCAGAGTGAATTCTAAAGATTCTTAACTTCAGAATCATTTTTAGTTGCTTTGAAAGATTTTTCACTGCTTGCCTTCTTGCTATGGAAAAACCGCCCAAAATGTGTCACTGGAATACAAAGTTAACTTGTTTCTCCTAGGGTTTTTCTTTTTGGTGGGGAGAAGCATTAGAACTGGTTTTTAGATTTGTTTTTGTTTCTTTCTTTTTCTTGTTAGGATATACTACTCATTAACCTCATAATAGAACACATGATTTGTGACACAGATCCAGAACTTGGAGGGGCAGTGCTACTAATGGGTTTGCTTCGTACTTTAGTTGATCCAGAAAATATGCTTGCCACTGCCAATGTAAGTAAATACCTTCAAATAAAATTGCAGTTGGATGTTGGTGGTACGTTACATACATAATTTTTTATTTTATTTTATTTTAATCCTGTAGAAAACAGAAAAGACAGAGTTCTTGGGTTTCTTCTACAAACACTGTATGCATGTTCTGACAGCCCCCTTATTGGCCAATACTACAGAGGACAAGCCTAGCAAAGGTAATGTTGCTCTGGATGTTGGGTACATGAAGGGCTGTTAAATTTGAACGGATGCTTGATGTTTAGAACAGAGTAAATGTCAAAGGATATATTTTGTCTTATAAGAGTACCTGAGACTATGATGTATCATTTAAAGTGTAATATTTGCACATTAACTACTCATTTGAATAATTTGTAAGTATAAAATTCAGCAAAGAATCCTGTTTAATAAGTGAACTGCACTAGCTTAAACTTCAGCAAAATATTTAAACATTTGTATTATTTTGAGTGACTCATGAGACTGTTCTGTGACATAGTCTTGAAAAGGTGTCAATGTTTTTTTGAAGTCAGAGATTACCAGAGAGGGTCCAGAATTGCTGCAGAGAACATTTGTGCCACAATACTTTGCAGAAAGTAAGGATGTTGGTTTACATCATAGTAAGACAATCATGAGAGTAATAAAGTGACTGTTCTTGCTGACTGCTAGCAGCAGTAGTGTTTTTTTAACATTAAAGCACATCGAAAATGAATGTGAAAGGATGTACATAAATTAAAAAGACATGTTCTCTAAACTTCTTAATTAACTGTATAAATTTCCAAGGAATTAGTTTAATTGATCTGTTGGATCTTAGCTTGCCTCCAGATGGTTTTGAAGTGAGATTTTTTACGACTTAAAATGCTTGTGTTCTACAGTGGTCAGTAATCTAGCAGTATTCCTAAAAAGTAGCACTGCCTTTTAAAAATGATTGAATCTAATGTGTTTAATTTATTGTTTCTGTCTATTTAAAAACAGAATGTGAGTTACTTTTTTTAATACACTGTTGTGACTGTGTCCTAGAAATGTTAAAAGAGACTCTTCTTCTTCCATGCTACTTTTAAGAGGGTTTCCTGCAAGAGCTGTACAAAGAGAAAATGTCCAGTCCATTACAGGGTAGTTCAATTTCTATTTTAAAGGCTAAATATACCTTCCGTCATATTCCCTAAGGCATCTGTGGGAAAATACAGGAACTTGTAGATGTTTACCAGACTGTGTTGGATATTTGAAGTAAACTTCTGAAGGTAACATCCTACTTAATTGGTTTTGTTTTGGTTTTGTTATAGATGATTTTCAGACAGCCCAACTCTTGGCATTAATACTGGAATTGCTAACTTTCTGTGTAGAACATCATACTTACCACATAAAGAACTACATCATCAACAAAGATATCCTGCGAAGGGTGCTCGTTCTCATGGCCTCAAAGCATGCTTTCTTGGCATTATGTAAGTTTAAATACTGAAGAATAAACTAGTATTTTGTGAATGTGAATTGCTGTGAATCTTCATTCTTCTGGAAGAAAACTTTTACAGATGAGACAGTTTGTTACTGAACATAGAAATTCTGCTGTTTTCCTCTGTGTTTCTTACACAGATTAACAGATATCAGAATTAGTAAATAATTTTGCATTTATAGAGGTCTTTCCTAAAAAGCACAAGGATTTTGCTAAATCTTAGTGTAGAGATGAACTGAAATCATTATCAAATATCCAAGTATCCTAAAAGAGCTGTTGAGTTTTGATGGATTTTGAGTAGAAATAAGCAGAGATACTTAGTTAAAGATACAGTTACATGGCTGCTTTAAACAGTATGTTCAGTACTGCTCTTCACATGCTAGTAGATTCCTGACTGTGTTCAACATAGTAATAGCAAAGTTGTGTGATGTAAGAAAGAGATTTTCCAAGATTCAGTTATTCAATTGTCCACGTAGTTGATGTTAGTTTGTTTTGTTTTGTTTTGAGAGAGAGAGTACTATACATTGAGAAGTACCTTTTCAGTGTGTAACAGAATCACCTGAGCCCTTCAAATCAAAATTTGAGGAGTAGCCCCAAATTTTTGATTTGAAGCCTTTCAATAATTTTGTTTCAGCTACACCCGGTTGCTAATGAGAATGTGTACTGCCTTATAGCAGGATGATACTCTTACTTGTATTTGTGTATGGATATTCAGGTACTTGTCCATGCTTTAGAATTTCAGAAGCTTTACCGTGAATGTCAATTAAGTCTGTGTCTTGCCACTTGTGACAGTGGCAATTTTAAAATTAGATAGTTTGTGTCTTAATTGAACAGGACTTAATTAAATGCAATCAAACTTATATCTGAATAATAGCCAGGATAAGCAAATTTCCCACATCTTTTATTTTCACTGAGAAAATATTTTACCTTTACTTTAAGACATTCCAAAAATCAAAACCATACCTCTATGTTAGTAGTGACATAGTTAAACAGTAATATATTATTTCTTCAATGAACAGAGGTGGCTTGTCCTGTAGAATCACAGTGAAGGATTTCTTTATGATAAAACAGACAAGAGATGCTCAGCAGTATGGTCAAGACTAAGCAGAGAATATCTGAATGTGTTACCTGGTCCTCATAATATAAATAACATTATATTCCTGTTAATATTATAACATTCCTGTTAATGTTACAGTATTCCTGTTATAAATGTTGACATTGCAAATTTCCCTTACTGTTACTAAGTATTTTCTGGATATATATTTTTTTCTTTTAAATGCATTACTGTTTAAAGCATAACTTTTAATAACAACATTTCCATTTCAGGTGCCCTTCGTTTCAAGAGAAAAATAATTGGACTAAAGGATGAATTCTACAACCGCTACATAATGAAAAGTTTTTTGTTTGAACCTGTGGTCAAAGCATTTCTGAATAATGGTTCCCGTTACAATTTGATGAACTCTGCCATAATAGAGATGTTTGAGTTTATCAGAGTGGTGAGTGCTGAAGATAATTAGTGTTTGCTTCACCTTCTAGCTCAAGCAGACTTTTTGTTTGTGCCATGTATTATGCTGTCATGCTATGGTGTGACATGCCCACATGACAACTGTATTTAAGTGAGCTGTCTTTTGTGTTTTCAGTGTTAATGTATTTATTCTTTCCTATGTTCAGATGGTATGATGATGTGAAAATTAAATTCACTTGGTACTCAGTGTATTTACAGAATCATAGAATGGCTGAGGTTGGAAGGGACATTCATCTAGTTCCAACCTCTGTCGTGGGCAGGATTGCCACCCACCAGATCAGGACGACCCCATCCAACCTGGCCTTAAATGCCTCCAGGGATGGGGCACCCACAGCTTCTCAAGGCAGCGTCTGCCAACGCCTCACCACCCTCTTGAGTAAAGAAGGACAGAGTTCAGTTGAAATAGCAAACGAAGTTAGCAGGGTTTTTTGTAGAGGAGCTGGACTGGCACGGTGTGGCCACAAAGAAAAAAGACTGATGCTTGTTTCTCATGAAAAGTATCTTTCTTGTTCTCATCCTAAATAAATACACAAACATTTGTTTTTGCCTTAGTTGTTTAATTGCAGAAAAGGAACAGTATGAGAGCTAAATATTGTGAGCATATGTGTTTGTTTGTTTGTTTGTTTGTTGAATTTAGTAATTACAACAGATAATAGTTAATCTATCAATATACAAATACTTACAATTTGCAGTGGGACGTACTTATCAGAGCTGGTTTTGGAATCATTTTCTACTGAAGTTTTAGATTCTGTTCATGTATTTTGAAGCACATATTCTTAGAAGATTACTACTCTTACACCCAATCATATCTTTGAAGCTCTAAATTAACTATATCTATAGTGTGGTTTTCGCATAAGGTCATTTTTGCATAAGCTATTAATTATGTTTTCTATTGGATATTTAAAAAGTAATGTCTCCATTGCTCTTTATATTACTTTAAGAAATGAATTCACTTGAAGCAAAGTAATTATGTTTGTTCCATTCTGTAGGAAGACATAAAATCTTTAACGGCTCACGTGATTGAAAATTATTGGAAAGCACTGGAAGATGTAGATTATGTGCAGACATTCAAAGGACTGAAACTACGATTTGAGCAGCAAAGAGAAAGACAAGATAATCCAAAACTTGATAGGTAACTGGCTCTAAATTATTTTACTATAAATTCTGTTTTGGGAATAATGATGGATTTTTCTGTGATAGCAGAAAGAGTAAATAATTTCAACTTGATTGTATCTCATCTGTTGGTGGATTTAATTGATTAATAGTGTGATTTGCAGATGTATTGCTTCAAACTCTTGATCAAGTTTGAGGTAACATATTTGCTGAAGAAAGTCACATTCCCTCCCTTTCCTTCCTGGGAAGAAATAATGCTGTTCATCCATTTCAGCTTCAATAAATATATATTCATGCCATAGCCAGGCTCAGCTTTTATCTTATTCCTACATCTTCTATGTGGCTTTGCAAGCCTTGTCACAGTCCATGCCCTAAATGAAATAAACAGAAGTGAAAATGCAAATCAGTAAGGAGGCCAAAATTGACATTAACATGTGCCACAGAAGTGTTCGGAAAACTGCCACTTAAGTAATAGTTTTCCAGTAGGAGCAAAATTTTAATATAAATGGAGTTTAAAATACTGTACATCTTATAGATCCGGTTTATAACACTGGCAAACTACTTATTCAAAATTGGATTTATTTTTTTAAAATAGTTTTAGCATTCTGCTGCCTCTCCTAGGGAGAAGGATGGTGGAGCAAAGATAGGCCAGCACTTAAGAATAGATAATCAAAAGGAGAGGTAAAAGTAGCCATTTGTATCCAAGGCCCTTAAAAATAGAAAATACTGATATCAAACAAAAATCGTGGATGCAGCAGGAGGGGAGGATTGTCTTTTTAGCATACCTATTTTTTTTTAATATATTTGACCTTAAATACTGATGGATTATATTAAGTACAATGAGAAAAACGTCTATAGTTTCTTAACTTCTTTTTACAACCTTTTATTTACCACTGCAAATTACTACAACAAGTCCGAATGCAACACCTAAGAGACACTGATTTGAAATAACATCTAATTGTGCTGTTACTAAACTACAGAGTTTTGTACAGTTAGTCTGAATGCGCTATTACCAGACTGTACTTTATTTAATGCTTCAGAAGAAATGTTTTTAATGTTATTTACATTGAAAATACAAATAGAGCTACACATTTGCAAATGATTTGCTGTACTAAAGATACTGACTGCAGTATTTGCATCCTTAAAATGTCCATGTAAATGTCAAGTAGAAATTTTGTTATTAATATGAGCTGATTGTTGAATCAGAGTTTTCAAAACTTACTGTTCTGCAGCATGCGCTCCATTTTGAGAAACCACAGATACAGGAGGGATGCAAGAACCCTGGAGGATGAGGAGGAAATGTGGTTTAATACTGATGAAGATGATATGGAAGATGGAGAGGCAGTGGTGCCCCCTTCTGACAAAACTAAAAATGACGAAGATATTATGGACCCTATAAGTAAATTCATGGAGAGGAAAAAATGTAAGTGATGAGAAGAATGCTGTAAGCCTAAACAGAAAACGTAATTTGTATTCTGTAGTCGTACTGCGGTGAAGCTTTTTATTTTTATTTTTTTATTGAAGATCACAGATTTAGAAATTGTGACACTGAGCTGTTGAACAACCACTTCAAAATAAGTTTTATTGTCTGTAAGAGCAAAATGATGCAAAAGAGTATTTATTTCTTAAAGCATCTTAATGATGATCTTGGCTGATAGTCAGGCTTTCCCAAGTTCTATTCAGGTTTGTTATTCAACATTTTCCATGTTCCTTGTGATGTCATTGGTAGAAAAAGTAAGTGTTCATTCCTGGCCAGTGACAACAGCAGCTTGATGTAGTATAGCAGTAGGAAGAAAATCTATTATCGCTCTTCTTATCAAGTTGTGCATAGAGCACTTTCTCACACAGTAAAACGATTTGTCATTAAATGTTTTGTTCAGTAATGTTGCGTTGGTCTTTGTTTTCATGTTTTCTCTGCAGTAAAAGAGAGCGAAGAAAAGGAAGTTCTTCTGAAAACTAACCTTTCAGGTCGTCAGAGCCCAAGTTTCAAGCTTTCCTTTTCCAGCGGGACAAAATCTAATCTTACTAGTCAGTCATCTGCAAGTAATCTGCCTGGATCCCCAGGCTCTCCTGGATCACCAGGATCCCCTGGGTCTCCAGGGTCTGTTTCTAAAAGCACATCTCAGATGGCAGCTATTACAACTAAGGTAATTTTCAACAGAAATAGTCTGACTTCATTGTTGTAGACTTGGAATTTCCTTTAGCTTCTAAACTTTCTTTAGCTTCTTAACTTCTAAAGTTAGTGGGAATTTTGACATAATAAGCAGTGATGGTCTGTGTGCTTTGTGCATGCTTTTTGTCTTATGTTTAGCATTTTCCAGATCTGGTGTATATGAAAAGAAAAAAATAGAAGCTCTATTTATGCCCAAATGCTCACGTAATTTTTATACCATGCCTCTCATGTGGTATAATTCTTTAAGTATGGAATGGAGTCTTCACATATGGAATATATACATACAGTATTAGTTTCAAATTTTCAGTGGTGATAGAACAAAAAATGTTCAAGTTACACTGAATATGCAGTGCACTGAAAAAAAAATTAATAAATTCAAACATGAATTCCTTTTATTTTTCAGTCTAACATGCATTGTTTATAAAGGTACTGCATTCACAAACTAGAAACTTGAAATTAAGTTTTTCAGTAGTTATTTGATCCTCTTGTATGTTCAGTGTTATGCTACACATGATGGTACAAAATGTGTGCAATTTAATAGATGCACGATTTAATGTGTGCATTTTGGTACAGATAGTTGGCTAAGATTTTCAATTTTAAATGCCCATCGTCTGTGTAAATAACATTATCCGTAAGTAAAGAACCAGCAGCTGTCATTATAGTGAAGTTCTTGTTAAGCTTCAGAAACCGTGACATATAGTAGTTGTAATTTTTGAAGACGGTGGCACTTCTTTGTGGGTCTAGAACTGCCTAAAAATTTGTGGTTATTTGCAGTACAAGAAAATTTCATTACTGAACATTTAAACTAGCTTTTGTGAAGACAGGCTGTGCTATAAAAGTGTCCCAATTGGAAATTCAAACTGAAGGGTGTTCTGTATTTATTTCTGAAGTGCTTCCAGATTGCTCGTTGCTGCAGTCAGCTATGCTTGGTGGAAGAAATTTGCACTTTTACAGACTGAGCTGTGGTGTATATTTAGCAAAGCAAAGTAAATTTTTGAATTTTCTTTCTGTTATATCTCTATCCAGTGGGATAGTTAAAACCCCATTTTGGATTCATTTGAATCTTAAATATTTTTCAGATAATATAATCTTCATTCATACTTTTTGTTCTGCTTGATTTTATCCAAAACATGATGAATCAGTGTCCTTACAGCAATATGTTGTGCAAAAATCATTTTCTAATAGAAATATTTTCTTAATTAAAGTAGTTGTGTCTGTCTTTCTAGGGAGGCCTCGTTGGGCTTGTAGATTATCCTGATGATGATGAAGAGGATGATGAAGATGAAGATAAGGAGGAAACTTTACCTTTGTCAAAGAAAGCAAAGCTTGAGTCATCATAATGGCAACTGCTGAAGAACGTTACCATTTGGGGGAAGGATATTTTTTCCATAGAAAACAAACCCACAACAAAGCAGCAATCTTTTGTGAATTACTGTGTGTAACACAGACCAACCTATACAAATGGATTTCTGCCAATCAAGTGCCAATTGAAAGGAGCAGAAGAAGGGGAAATACTTCGTTTAGGGGAAAGACTTACGCCTTTGAGCTCTCCAGCTTGGACCACGTGTTGCCCTTTTCTCAGGGAAGGAAATGGAAAACAAAAACAAAAAAGCCAACAGGGCAGGAGTTTTGTTAGTGGAACTCTGGATTGGCTGGTCAGTTGCTACAATCAGAATATGCTTTCTTGGACCATACATGAGACTTCTGAAGAAAAGGCGATTTTTGCCATAATTCTTCGCTAGTTAAGAATGCCAGCAGTTTCTTTGTATAAAAGAGACCTGCCTTTGAAAATCGTACATTCTGAACATTTTAGTCAAGCTACAACAGGTTTTAAAAACCTCTGTGGGGGAGGGCTGAACATAAAGTTTCCTTTTTTTTTTTTTTTTTTTTTTTTTTTTAAATATGTTCCCTTTGCCCTTTAAACTGCATATTTTTTTTTTTTTTTTTTTTTGAGGTGGGGGATTTGTTTGTCCCTTTCTGATTAAAGATTGAGTGGAATTCTAGATGTGGTCACTTTTGTGTCATAATTTTTTTGACCCCCTGAGTGTATGCTTAGTTGTTGAGTATATATTTGGGACCATTAAAATTTTTTGATGTAATATAATCTCACTGTTGTGCTGGTACCTGTTTCACCCTGTGTAATTTTGTTCTGCATCACATATGTTTAGGATTTTATGGAAGATGGTATAGTTTTTATTGGGAAAAAAAAATCTTTAATCTTACCACAGTGTGCATAAAAGCAATACTATTTTGTGACTAAATATTTTATATTAAATTTTACATCAGCAACTGTCTTGCAAAAAAATTCAGGGAAAATAGGATGGAGTAAAAAAAATAGAAAACTATAAACATGAAATTAGTATTCCAAAGAGACTTTGAAATTTCTTAACAATGATGGTAGACTAACTCATCAAAATGGAAAATGGATGATTTAGGAATACCAATTTAATGACTTATTTGACTTAACAAAAATAAAAAAAAAGAAGAATTAAAGCTGAAGGAAAATGACATTAGTGGTTTTTGTTTTTTTTTTTAATCTTCTGACTTCCTTTGGAATACCAGTTTTAGCGAATCAAAGATGGTTGCAAAATAAATGCTTTACAAGGATACCATCTTTTGAAATTTATTATAATACTCGATTAAAATACAGCAATTAAACTTTGGATCTAACTCAGTGACTACATTTTTCCCCTTATTCCAAAATCTAAATTATATTAATTAGTAATTGAAGCTAAGTGTTTGTGCTTATCGTTTTTACAGATGGCTTTGATTGGATGGCAGTGCTTCCATAGATGAGAGCTTATTCAGTTCCCCAGCAAACAAGAGAACCCTTCTTATATACTTTCAAGCATTGATTTACTTCTCAACAATCAAAGCACCAATGTTGCAAAAATCAGGATGTTACAGGCATTAATGTATCAGGTACAAATAGAAGTAAGAGAAACTGAAGTCCAAAGCTGGATAATAGTTGACAACACTCAAAATCTCAGGTTAGCAATTGGTTCTTGAAAATTGAGTGTTGCATGGAAGAGTCTGTGCTAACTACAAATGCCAAAGCTTTTCTGCTCAAACTTTATTAATATATGTTAGTAATTTCGGATTTAAATGGAAGTATGCATTAGGGAAAAAATAATTAGTCATCTTTTCCTCAGAAAGTTCGTATTAAATCACACCCAAAGGTCAAATTTTTGCAGTGAGTTTGGAATGTGACAGGGCAATTCTCAGCTAAATAGGTCACTAAAAGACTAGGTACAATCTGCTGCAGTGTAAGGGTGCCTATGATGTCTTAATAATCTGTCTGAAACATCATTTTTGCAACTTTGGTGTCGTAGCAGAAATAGTAACGGGGAAATCTGGAATTTGCAGGTTTTTCTAATTAGTCTGAATTTTAATCCTTCCCAATTTGTTAGACTTCACTAGAGCATTATGCTCTACATTTTTGTCCATATAGTCATCTTCACGTCTTCTAGGCCCAGGAAGTCATTCTTATGAGTAGTGGTGATAAAGGAACTGATATTGTTGATTTTTTTTTTTAATGTTCCTTCAGCTTTTCTGTGCTTCATCTTGTGTTGTATGATGCTGCAGTCTCTTTCATAAGGCACTTTCATAGTATTTATAGGGATCTTGGATTTCGGACTTCAATCACTTTATTTAGTAGAAGTACTGTCGGTAAATTACTGGACATAGTCAAAAGAATAATAGAAGTATTTCTGAATGTTTTATTTTTATGAAGCTCTAGATTACTGGTAAAATACATAGCTGCATATCTAGTAATGCTGTCTAACTCGTAGTTGGACAGTTAGTTGTTCCAGTTACCTGGTGCTTGCAGCCTGGCAGGACATGTCTACATTTACGTGACACTCATGGAAGATGTAAGTAGTTGGGAAGTGAGTGAGTTGGGGGCAGCAGTGGGTATGCTCTTGCTCAGTGACTTTCACTTTTTTATTTATGAAAATCTAGAGATATTTCAGAAAACAGAAATAATGGGATTGGAAGAAGCAATGGACATTAAAAAAGTGGATATGAGTTAGGAGGAGATGAAAAATGATATTATGAGACAAAGTTTCGTTCTAGAACTCTCCCTCTTTCTCTCCCTTCCTCGGTCAGTGCTTTTTATTCTTAATACCATTTGACCACATTGCAGGAAAGCCTTGTGTATGTTGTATTAAAAGTGGCTCAGTCATCTTAATTGCATTTTAACTGTAACCATGGTATGGTTTACAGGATAAACCCAAAGTATTATATGGAGTATTTTACATTTATTTTGCAGGATAAATCACAGAATCACAGAATCACAGAATCACAGAATCACAGAATCACAGAATCACATCATAAATCATTAGGTACTTTAAACACAAATGAGGTGGAAAGGAAGGAATAGTATATTCAACAGCTTCTCAAAAAGAATTGTATGAAATAGTTAAGAACGTATGTCTTTTGTAAGGTAACCAGAAACTCACATGTACTTAATATTTTGGAGAGTTTACGTTTGTGTGTCCCTGAACGATAAGGGCTGCTATATAACTTCAAGTATATACACATTTATGTTTATATTGTACATTACACAGTACTTGAACCTGGAGACTTTATTTGTAAAGATGAGTTTTATGCCACTTCCTGACAGCTACGCTTGGCAACAGGCCCCCCTTGTGCTCTTACATTCCTTCCTTAGCTGTCCTAGACTGAAGAGGAACAGTGTCTCTTCTATGTCTGAGACTTGGTGCCAATTGCTCTCATGTACGCTTCCCAGCTTTGAGCCTAGGTTTACCGGAGTACCAGACAAAAGGTGTTCTCAGCATCTTCACCTTGAAAGCCACGTCCCGACAAGATGAATGACTACTGACCACAAAGCTTTCCAGCTCCTTCAATCCTCTAGCAGAAACGTCTGTAGATAAACCTACTCGCCAAGGCCACTTGAATGATTTCCAGCAGAGTTCACTGCTTGTGGATCCGGCATGCTGTGTTCCTGGGGTAGATGCTGTTCCAATATGGTTCTTCTATTATTTTTTTCCTAATGATGATCAGATTGAGTCATGCTGAGTCACGGAGATATTCTGTTTCAGCTTCTTTCTCTAAGTTTGTTGTACCAGATACTCTCCCTTGAGACTGCAGAAGTTTCTCTCATGAATTTCAAATACAGAGTACCTGGTCCCCCATTGAAGCATACCTTTACAGTAATGGAAGTAATTCCAAGATTTTCAGATTTTCTTCTACTGTACACAGAGGAGAGTTATTCTCAGGTAACGGTGCCTGATGCCAGAAGACAGATCTCCTATACCATAAGAGTGGAAGGATCTGAAAGCTGGAATGTCTTGCAGTAAGTTGCCTATAAAACATACCTGTCTGTATTACACCCACCTGGTAGCCAACATCAGCCTGTTTGTCTCCCACAGCCCACCTAGAGAAGTCATGTTCTTCTGGAACTGATTGTCAGGTTGGTCCAATCCTTTTAATAGACCAAGAGTTAAACTGCCTAAATAATTGCTGCCTGTATTTCTGCAAACTCCACAGATTCCAGAAACTTTAGTTAGAGAACTGGCTGGTAAGAGTTATACTGCTCCTGCAGTTCCATCAGGAATTTAGATCCCCTTCCACCCAACAGAAGTTACTTTGGTTCCCTTGCTAAATTATGTTTCTTAACATCAGTAAAGTGACCATGGACATTCAGCCCTCCTTTTATCAACCATTTCACAGCCACAGAGGCATCCTGGAGCAGTGTTGTCTATGCTAGAGTAGTAGCACAGGTCCACTGCTTGAGGTCAGATGTGAAAGCAGGAGGACAGATGCGTTTCTGTTTTGACTCACCCAGGACGTAAACGTAAAACTGAGTAAGAAGTTACCAGCAACTGAAGTTTTTAAAGGGAAGCTATCTACATGAATGTTCTGCATCTGTTCTTGCTGCTTTCTCTTTCTGGAATCCAGAAGAAATTGAGGTGGTGCTTCAGTCCAGACAGGAGGCAGGGCATGTGGATGTACTGCAGAACAGCAAAACGTTTAAAGAATTTGCAGTGCCTTACTTCAACCAAAGCCGCAACATAAGGTCTGTTAGTTAGAAGACCTAACTTGCTATGTTTTTGTAGGTGGCTGGCTATCTGGCAACTTTGTGTCTTGATTTGAGATATCTCTATCTGCAGTCATTTATTGGAGCATAAATTCTTCTTTTTTTTTTTTTAATATATAAATTGAAATTTATAAAACTGTTCAAAGGTGAAATGAAACTGCTGAGAAAAATCGTTTTTAAAAAGGAGAAGGGACATGCAGTCTTCTGCATGCCAAGAGCACTCATGAATAATGTGAAAACAATACAATCCAGTGGGCGCTATGAAAAACATGCATGTTGAGTGCTACTGGGAAATAACTGCAGTAGCTGCTGCTGTGCAGTGATTTCAGAGCTATGCCAAAAGTGTCACCATGTGCTGTGACATCTCTACGAGCGTGTTGGTCACTCACAGGATTTTTCTGAAACGGCTCTATGCAAACAACTCTGATTTGGGTTCAGACCTGGAAATTCTTTGGCATTAAAGTGGAATTATGCTCACAAACTGTGAATCTCTTTACATACAGACCTGGGGTGATCTAGGCTGAATAATGTGAATTTTGGTACTCTGCTTGAAAACAACTCTAAATGACATGTACAAAGATGTTGTATCTGTGCCGTCCACCTAAAGGAGTTCAGAAGCACTCAGTAGTGAGTTTATGTCTACTAGTGTTGCTTCTGGAAGTATGTGCATCCTTCTGCTATGCTTATGAGATCTAAGCTGAGCTTAGTCCTTTTTCTTATATTTCAGGTGTATGTTTTATTGACTGAAGTTTTAGAAATTTGGTTTTAATCTATGCATACCTTACTAAAGCTTATTTTAAGCCTGCTGATGTTGAGTGGCTTCCTGATAGCATTCAGGTGGGAGATTGATGCTGCTACATCAGAGGATGCAGGACAGTCTTCCACCTTCTAGTAGAGTCAGGAACATGTTAGGCGTGTTTGCTCTGTCACTGCACTGATGCTGAGTAAATAAGGATCCCTGAAGGAAGCTGCGATCGGGAATGAGTGTTTCATCTCTCCACTCAGGAGACATGGGGGTAAGA
>JAOWBP010002559.1:38979660-38995401 GCA_028571105.1 Tragopan temminckii | reverse complement strand
AAGCTGTTGGGTTCTGCTGTCCTGCTTTTTTAGCCCCTGAAGGAGCGAGACCCCTTTTGAAAAGGTTATCTAGGACTGCTTAGTTCTGAGTTGTGGTGCTTCAGCAGATAAATCCAGCAGAAGAGACACACGACAGCATTTGGTTTTCCACTTATATCTTAGACTTTTTTTTTCAAGGTTATTTTTGTGTTGTTTTTGTGTGGTTTCCTTTTCCTGTGCATACTCCAAACTGCTCACACATGGGGGACACGTTAGGTGTTGCACATCTGTAGTAGTGAATTAACAGTATTTATTGAAAATGCTTATGTTAATCTTCAGAGTGCAACTGTTGTGTCCTGAGCTGCTGTGTTTCTGGCAGATTGATGTCAAATAAATGACATTAGATTTGTCTGTGGACAAATCTGAACTTTTTTTGGACAGTTGCATATTACTCTCTGCTATAAGAGAAGCATGTGGCACAGCATATACTGCTCTCACTGTTATACTGCAGTTCTGTGAGACCAGGAGTGTAAGCAAGTATCTACACCTCCTATTAAAAGTTTTATCTGGGAAACAATGCAGGAGTTCATACGTGCAGACGCATCAGTGCTTTCATATTGATTGGTCCTAATCCTTCTGACTGATGATGGACTCTGCTTTTCTGCTAAAGCATTCAGAAAGCCGAAGTGTGTTTCAGGAGTACATCTGGTTAAATCATTTGCATTAAAGCCTCTAAGTTCACAGTAATGGATTTCTAAATTTCAGCAGCTGCCCCAGTATATGGTGCTGTCAGTCTGTCATCTTAAATTTGGACCACGTGATGGGAACAGCCCAACTGCTGTGCTGCTGCTGTGGTTTGCAGCAAGAAGCATGCGGAGTGGGAGGCTAAAGATACATATCCGCTTAGCAAAATCACAGTTCAAGGTGTGCTTTCTACCATTTTTTGTTCAGATAATTTAGAAAACCATCCAGCAGATTCATCCCTCTATAAGTAAGAGAAGGAAGTTGAGTGATGGGAGAACTGGGCTAACCTTAGGCCTCCCCACGGAGAGAGGTGCATGTGCTGTCAAGGCTGTGGATGCTTGGATGCTGGGTGTGCCTGGGCTGCTGATCTGTTCTAATGTTAATGGGCCGTGGGCCTGGTTTGAGGGCTTCTTCCTTATTTATCTGTGTTATTTGTCCGGAATTGCTCAAATAGGATTGTCTTCTTGAATTTTAGAAGCAAAATGATTTTTCCCTTGTTTTCTTGTTTTGATTTCATTAATTGATGGCTTAAGGGGGGTGAATATTTAGTTAGTGCTGCTGACAGCTCCACGTGCCTTGAGCTCACGGTTCGCCTTCCATGCCCTTGGTTCCCTCTTCACCTCTATTAAAAGCCTGAAGAAGGCATGCAGATTAGAGGACTTACAGTGCTTGTGTGTGCAGTGAGGCCCAAGACTTCCTGGTAGGTTGGCGTGTTTTTTCACTTGTCTGTGAAAGGCTGCCCTTAGTCACCCCTCAGTCACACTGCCTCTGTCCTATTTAGAGAATGCCTTTGATACTGGGAGGAGTAGTTGGTTTTTAACAAGCAGGGAGACTGTGCTTCTCTTTGTGGGTAAGGGAAAGACCAAACATCACCAATGGAGAAAAAGCAACCAAACAGAAAAACACTCATCACCGAGGTTGCTGTCAGGGATTTTTCTGATGCGTTCAAGCACCGATTCTTTCCCTGTCTCTAGTTACTGATTTTAAAAAATAACCCTCTTCAATTTTCAGTGTGATCCTGGGAGTTTCTCCCAGTAAAACTGCCGGAAATGTCACCAACCAAACAAGTGCTTCAGTATGCAGAGCGCAGTACCGACAGCTCTGTGTGCTTTAAGGTAGAAGCTTTTTTCAGCACAGAATTTACCTCTTACTGTGTGATTTTTATTTTTTTATTTTTAGGCAGATATTTTTTTCCCGTGGTGCTGCTGGTATGCTGTGGGGCTGGAGTTGTGGTTGGGGTGGCCGAGCAGAAGTCTGACTTTGTGCAGCATCTGAGGAGCGGAAGGAAGATGGGGGGATGTGGAGGGTGGGGCAGTGTTTTAGATAGAAGGAACGGGTTTCAGGGCTGAGGAAGCTTCTGGGGAAGAGAAAGCAAGCCTTAAGGGGGTGTTGAGCCGTGGGAACTGCTAGAGAGAGGAGACTCAGAATTAATGACTTTGTGCTACCTCCGTTATGTGTATGAAGTTGTACTAGTGTGAAACTGTAAGGATTTCTTTTTTTAACAGGTTAATGTGTGGGGGAAAAAAAATACCAACAACATAGCAGTATTTTTCCCCCCATTGTTCAGTATGGCAGCTGCTGCCAGACAGCTGAGGCTCTCTTCCTGGCTGTAGGTGACAGCAAGAGCTTGCATGTGGGATTGGAGAACTTCAGCTTGGCACTTCTCCTTGGCCAGCTTCTCTCTACTGGAAGCCACCCCCTCTTTAGATTCCTAGTTTGCCTAAAAAGGTTAAGAATCCAGCTGCTTTGGGGATAAAACCGAGCAGATGTTGACGCAGAGTTATCTGAGTACAAGCCATTTACATTTCCACTGCTTGCTGTGTTGCTGAAGACCCATTACTGGCAAACAAAATGTGTGTGTGTGGCTTCCACATTGTGCTGTCTGAGCATCAGTGAAAGGAAGTCATTCGCGCTTCGGGTGCTGAACAGCAGAAACTGTGTGGAAATCTATTAAAAATTCTACTCCGAAAGCTTGATAAGATCGCTTCTTTGTTCTTCGTAATGCGTCACAGTGCTGACTGCTACCCAAAAACCTTTGCTGGTGTGAGGACTGGGAAAAGTCCTGCTGGTTTGCATCGGGGCAATCTGGGTTGTTGCTGCATCAGTTTGTTTGAACCCTGGCACCTCAATGCTGTTCCTGATGTTATCTGCTGCCAAGGCAGTCGTCTTTCCATGTCTGGAGGGGTGCTTTGGGATGATTGTGTATTAAAAAAAAAAAAAGTAAAAATGTAAGAATTTGGCATACTTATGTAAACTTTAGCAGATAAATTTTAAAAATAAATATTGGATGAGTTTTTCCTCTTACTTCCTAGTCAACACTGGAGTTCAATATTTGGCCCTGTAAGAGCTGTGAACGGCTTAATTAACAGCCAGAGCAGGGAGGGCTCTGGGAGGCAGGTGCTGGAATTGTGTAGGCGTTTGCTGATAAGAGCTTTTATTATAGGGGAAATGCTGAGCTTTGATCTATGATATTGGTAGACAAAGGTTTTTAGGTTTTTTTGCCAAGATGTTATGATACACACAGAATGTGAAGGTGCATATTCGTATTAATCATTAGCAGCTTTTGTATTTTTTTAATGGGAGAAATAAAGTTCCTTCAGGTATCAATTTGATTTCCTTTCATTAAAATCAGACAGAAGCTTCAGATGTTTTTCCCTGACTTCTCCACGAAGTTTTTTTCCTCCATCATAAAATATATGCCTACTTGTCTTAATATTTCATTAAAATATGAAGTCTCAGTAGAACTAGAATTGTTAATTGTGAGACGCTGGGTATATGAGAGGGAGGGATAATCTAACCACATCTGGTAGTTGGATGCAGCAAAAGTTCAGTGCTCCCTTTTCCCTTTGCTTCCTTGGTGTATACAACACATCAGAGTTTTGCAGTTTGCACAGTGATCAAGTGTTAACACTCTTCTCTAGACTTGAAGTCCTAAAGCCATGGTGTAGTAGTCTTCTCTAGGCTTGCTTTTGAGTGAGGTAAGACCCATATTAACAAAGACTGCTTTGGTCCAATTTGCACGAACTACATATTGTCTCTGCCTCAGGGAAATAAAAATAAGGAGGAAAACAAGGAGGAAAACTGCCCAGAATTGCTGTGTGGATTAACCAAACTTAGATGGCATGCAATAAGATCTCTTAGTTACATGTAAGTGCAAAGCTTATTGTATCACGAATTAATGTCTATGCATCACACACAGTTGTGTCAATTAATTTAATGAACAAATATTTTAAGGCTCTTCCTAATGGTGCATAATTGAGATGTTAAGTTATAACACCAAGGAAACACATACTTAATTTTCTTTCTCCTCTGTTCATAGAGATCCTCGGCCAACCAACCAACGTGTTAACAAGCATGTAAATAATGACGTCTATCTTCGGGTTCAAAACCTGACCATCTTAGTCAGAAACATTAAGACTTACTATCAGGTAAGGTCTGCTCTTTGCTCGTTGATCTATGGTGATTGCTCTGCTGATTCAGTTAATGCAGCAGCTGGTGGAAACTCTACGGGAAATGGAGAGGAAATGGCGTTAGTATGAAAGTACTTCCAACCATGCTTTCCTTAAGAAATAGTAATACCTTCTCTAGTGTCATGGCTCTCTGTGTTTTGGGGGGAGGCTTACTGACAGTGGAATAGTGCTTTTGGATGTGAGACTTGCTTAAAACAAATGACCTTCTCTTAATGGGACTGCCACCAAATTTGCTTGTGAAGTACTGTGTTTGCTAGAAAAGAAAGTAACAGGTTTATATGTTATTAATGAGGAAAAACAAACTTTTTCTTGTATTGAAGACAGGCTTCCAGCACTGTGTAACTGTTTTTTAGGCATTAAGCAAATTGTTAGATCTGGCCACCTTCTACTCTAGCAGACCTAAATGCAGAAATGTCTGCAGCTTCTCACAAATGGTACTCTTCTCAGGTGACATCCTTGAACTGACTGTCAGTGTCCCTCCACTAAGATAGTGACAGCTGAATGTTTTTGCAGACTTAAATACATGTTGGGTTCTGCTGAAAAGCCCTTGGAGTGAATTCAGTTACTCTAAATAGATTTTCAGTATGTGCACTGTTGTGTATATTTAGGCTAGCTGAGAGAAGTAACTGTTCTGCTGTTTCCTTTTGTACGTGTTTTTTGCCAGATTTGAACATTACATAGCATAAATCAGTCTGAAAACTCTAAAAACTACTGAAATACTCCTGTAAATGTCTCACTCATTTAATGGACAAAACAACTGAACTGTGAATGTCTTAATCATGGACACTTCACTTTTTTGTACATACAGGAGAGAGACTGTGTTGTTTTTGTACTCAAAATATGGAGAAGTTAAGTATTACAACTGCAGTTAACTACTCTATAATACTAGTGCCTTTTGCTGGCATTGTCTTCCAGAGCTGTTTGCTCTGTTCTGTGTTTAATGCCACCAATTCTTTGCTCTGGATTTGCATGGAGGAGTCATCCATATGACTTCAGGCTTCCCTAAGCAAGTTACAGCTGCATTAGGAAAATTGAGGGTGTAACTTAAAGATTGAAATGTGGGAGGGCGTCATGTGTTTCTGAAAACAGCTGACCCATGTCTCTGTGGTTGAGAATGGGAGAAGCTGATACAATGTGGTGTCATTCCTAAGACTTGTGATTTGTAGGGGGAGATTCCATCTGGTCATAACTGGAGGCTGAAGTAGTTTCTTAGTTATCCACTGTGCAGTGTAAGTGCGTATGCAGAGTCTACAAGGAAAATGGACTGTATTTAAGGACAGTGTAAAGAACTAGACTCTCGCTATCCTTCCCAATCCTTGCGATATTTAGTCTTGAGAGTCTGATTCCACAGGTGTTGAAATTAAAGCTTTTTCTTCAAATAAACTGCTTGTCTTGATAATCTAACCTTTTTTAATAGTATGCAAAGAGAAAACAGATTCGGTGGGGGGGGGGAAATGATTCAGAATCATGTGCTGTGTTCTTTGATGTCTTGTTGACCTAGCTGTTGAGCTGTGTAATCGTAATCCAATAAAGCTAGGAACCACTGAAGAAGGTGAAAACATAATTTTTAATAGAAAACAGTAGTCTGGGCTCTCAGGAGACATAGGAGTGGTGCTCCTCTTGTAGCCCAGAAAACATCAAGTACAGTGAATCTTGCTGCTTGAAGACTATATAATGCATGTAAACAGCAGTCATGAGAATTGATCATTCTTTGCATTTGGTCCTGAAAATGTGTGATTACAGCATGTGATGACTTTTTTTGTGTGATGGCAGCATAAAATAAGAAACTTACTTGTCCTTGTCGCGGTTGTATCTTCAGGAGAGATCCAAGATCTGAATGTTAATCTGAGTTTCCCTTTTTTGTGATGCCATATGGAAAGAGTTAAAGCTGTCTGTGCTGTCACTGAGGGTGGAGCGTAGCATCCTACATGTACTCATGTTAGATACTTGGAGGTTTTTATGTTTTACAGTCTGAGCTAACTAGTTCATTTTAGCTAGAGCTTTTTTAACATGCAATTAAACTGTTTAATGGGGATGGTGTGGAATATACATTGGTGAGTCCAAAAGTAATGTGTCCCACTTGTTTCCACAGAAATCACAACAGATACAAAGAGCACAAAAACGCTATTTCATAGAGCAAATTCTGAGCTGCGAAAGGCTATTTTTCAACATAGTCACCACTGTGAGCTCTCGTGGTTTTGTTTTTTTTTTTTCAGCAATGGACAAGAGCCTGCATGCTATGTTTGTAAAAATCTGCATGGCTGTCTGGAATGTTGCTTGTCTTGCATGTTGCTGCTGAAATGCAGCACTCACTGCTCACATCCATGCTTTGATGTTATACAGCATTGTGTCACGCTGCCCCTCTGCTGCCATGTGTCACATGGCAACATGTAAGAGAATATTGGTGGGAAGGTTCAGCCTTGTTGCCATACCACCAACATCCCCCTCTGATATTGTGGGCCAATGTAATAACAGGCATTACTTTTGGAGCAGCCACTGTGTAAGTATTGCTAGGCCTGCTGCTAATATTTATATTGATTTGTTTTTTTTTTAAATAGCTTGAAGTTGTAGGTGTTGCTTGCAGCGATACTGATACGATAGTTGAAGTGAGGGTAGTGTCCTACTGACTGAACACACAGACTGGATTTTGGTTGCAGGCTGGCAGTAGGAGGGGAAAGTTCCTGATGAACAATAGGAACAGAATCTGCTGCTTCCTCAGGGGAAACAAAAGCTCTAAAAATACACCATTGGTCTTGACACTTCACATTGCCTTTCACTGGATGGGCCCAAGTCAAGGTTATAGCTTAGTCAGTGAATTTGATAGGCTGAGTCTCCTCATGCTTTATAGAGGAATGCTAGTAGGTATGATAGAATAATGGCCCCTCTGTGTGTTATGCAGGAGCAGTCAAGGATGTGCCATGGATTTGTGTTACTGGAACCCATGTGTCTGAGAAAGGTGACTTAAAGGCTACTAAAACTAAATCTGATATTCAGAAGCTAGGTGACCCTTCAGGTCACGTAATGGCCATGAAGAAGCCTTTTTTCAGTTCAGATAATATCTCATTTCCAGAAGTTTGCTAACTGAATTTTCTAACAACTTCTTGAAGAGCTACCTTCCCGACTTCCACCTTCACAAAACCTGATTGCAGATGGCTATGAATAAAAATGTTAAAGACTTAAAATGGGGGAAAACTTCGGTTGCTATGGTTATTTTATGTATATATTTTTAGTTGTATAATATTTATTACATAAGTAATTGGGCATGTAAGAGTGGTTACTTTTGGTAGCAGGCAGACATTTCTGCATTCTGTACTGTCTGAGCAGTTGCACCTCTGCAGAGCTGTTCCTGGGGTGAGGGCTTCTGTTTTGGAAACAAGGCAAATGACTCATTTTGCTGTGGGATTTCTTGAGCATTCAAAGGAATCTGTCATTAGCTGTATTTAATAACTGTTTCAGCCCCAGTTTGCTGGAGAAACGGTGGGTCATAAAACTTCTGGAGTTGGTGCCATATCTTAACAAAGGGCTGAGCAAGGCAGAATGCGTTTGTTGCTCATTGTATGACACAATGTCTCGTCTTGTTCAGACTGAGTTCATATACTTGGCTGTCTTTAAACTGAAATTCAGAATGGTTTTGTATGATGTGGCTTGCTGCAGTGAGAATCAGCCACTGCCTAGCGCAGTGATGCGGTGAGGATGTTGATTAAAGGGATTGATAGAGAACGGAGGGTACTGGGGAAGGAATGCTTGCCCATTTCTCACTGGGGTCGATATTGTACATGCTTGTCTAATAGTGAAGTCCAATTGTGAAATCTTCCCTGTGTACCGCAGTTAACCAGTGTTCATGGGTCTGGCTGACCTCAAGCTGTGGTGTGCTGTCTTGTCATGCTGGCACAGTTGGGAATGTCAGTCTGCATGCCAGCAATGCCAACCCAGTGTAACAGAGGTGAATTTATCTTGCTATTCCTGAACACTCTTCTCTTGGTAATGTTTCTGTTGTGAGCTTTATTAAGGATCAGCCGCTAGTCCAATTAGATTGAAAACAGTTCAGGTGCAAGAATCAGAAGACCTAATGATGTTTGACTTCACAGGAATAAACATGCTTGACCCAGGTTCATAAGGTTCATAGTGTGTTGTTACGGCCCTTAATTGCTCTGGCACCTTCTGTTTCTTTTCGGAGAGGTGATTAATCGCAGCTGTGGCAGCTGTCTTCACAGTGGCCTGCGACAGTTCTTGTTTCTGGCAGTGTGTGTTGATAGGGTTTGCTTGTTTTTAAAATGTTATAAGCTACAAGAACCTATGATTGTTTCCATCGGTGGAGGGGAGAAGTTAGAAAACATGGCTTTGCCACGCTGCAGAGAATATGTAAATCCTGTAGATGCTGTCACTTGAAATGTCTGTGTGTGAAGAGCTGCCCAAATCTCTGCAGTGCTCGGAAAGCACGCAGACTGAGGGGTTTGGAAGGGCCTAAAGGCAGGCTGGTGGGGGAAGCTCACAGTGGCCTTGTGCATCTTCTGCTCCTGTCAGTTGTTGGATTCAGAAGCTGAAGGAGCTAACAATTGCTTTGGTAACAGTTTATTTAAAAACAAACAAAAACAACCTCCAAAAAACTAAATTAATGAAAGAATTTGTTTTGATGTCAGCTAGTTTCTTAATGCCACTAACCATTCCAGCTGCATATACTACATTCCTAAGCAAAAATTCCTACAACTTATGTAAAATTTTGAGGTTGTTGGAGAGGACTAAGAACATTATCATCTGTTGGCTAGTCCCAGCTTGGGTGCTGTGGCCACATTGGAAGTATGTAGATGAGCAGTGTTGTGGAAAGAAGTGCCGTGGTGTGGTCATGCCTGTGTTTTGCCTGTACTTCTTCAGCTATGGCCACCGAATGCTTTGCAAATCACCTCATGTTTCTAAAACAGATGGAATTATGTCTTCATTTAAAAAAAAAAAAAAAAACAACTATGTGAGCTCTAAAATGAGTTACAACTATGTGGTTTGTGCAGTTGCAATAAAAAACTCTCATTTCTTAGCATTTTTATTAAAGTTAGGGTGTGGAGGAGTAAATATAGAGCCATTTACTGTGCTTTTTAGGACTTTATATCACCTCAGTTCCTACCTGCCCCACCTAAGCTCGTGTAGCTGAGCTCAGGTAATGGTGAGGAAGGATGCCTTGAAAAGCAAGGCATCCTTCATGTTTCTTAGTCTGCTTTTACTTGTCAGCTCCATGTTGGCATAGAAGAAGTACAAGCAGCAGGACTTCTTATCAGTTAAGTGTCACTGTGATGATGAATTAAAAGGAGTTAGCTGCCTGTGAGATGGCTGTTGTGAGCTCTGACACTGGGGCTGAAATAGTGCTGAGACTGGGTCTTCCATAGGAAGGAGATTTGTCTTCAGGCTGGGGCCAAAACTGCTTCTCCCTGGGGTTCAGCTGGGGTCTTGCAATGCCAGTGGCTTCCAGGTGGATAAACAATGCCTGCTTCTGTATTTGGAGCATTGAGTCAGGTTGGGAGCTCTTGGCTGGATTGTGGATGTGAATTTGAACTTCAAGCTCCAGATTTGGACACAAGTTGTGAACTGGCAACTGTATTTGAGCTATAAATAAAGTTCTGGAAGTAGAATGTCCTTTTCTGTGTGTTAAAATCTTTCCCTGCTAGGCCTGCTAATTCTAGTGGCCTAGGAATCCACTCCTTAGCAAAGTAAATATCAAAATGCTAGAAATACACTTAAAAGTACATTTTCTGAAGTAGAAAAGCATTTCTCTCTCTGAGGGGAGGAATTCATATACAGTAGCCTACTGAGTTAAATGATAGAATAAACTTATATTTTTGCTATTATTGCCTGTTGGTATGTCAAAATATAGTATGTGTGGGTGGCTTTTTTCTTTGATTCCTGTTCCCTAAAACTCTTAATTTAGCAGTTTGGCAGTGGTGGGAGGAGCCTTTCATCATCTAGAGCTTTAAATTCCAAGATTATTAACACAGTGTCAAGAGCAAGACATCAAAAGCTTCTACAGATAAGCTCTTTCTAATTCAGATGCTTGACTGATCTTATGCACTCGTGTGTGTCTGTGTGTTCTTTCCCTTTGCTGTGTGGTTGTGTGAGCTGTATTCATACAGACTCCTGACTGTTTTCTGTGTTGGGAACTGTCTCGTTGCACCTATCAAAGGTATACAGCTTTTGTGGCCCGATTTTGGCAGCTGCACGTAGAAACACATTAATCAACTGCTGAGGCTCTTTTTTTAACAGCTGTACAGTAAATAAGTTAGTACTGACTTGCCTGTCACGCTAAGATGCTATCACGGAGATGCTCAGTGTCTCAATGAGGCTGTGGGCCTTACTCAGGAAATGCTGCTTTGTCATCGACGTGACCTGGAGTGTGATGTTATCAGCTTTACGTTTGTTTCTACCTCTCACTAAATTTTACTGGTTAGTTTGAATGTGTCATAGGTAGAGCGGCTTTCTGTATGTATTTATTCAGTACCTAGCTTTAAGAGGCCTCCTTGGTTCTGCATTGACCAAAATATTTTTGGTCAGGTGTACTGTTCTGCAGCCGTGTGGTCGTGATACGTGAAGGCTGTGCATGAGGCTGGCACTGTGAGGCTGTGCTGCTGTCATGGCCATGGGTGCCAGTCAGTGAGATGCTGGCTGTGGTGTGGGCATTCTGGGGGTGCTGAGCTCATGGTGGCCTCTGCTTAGTCCTTCACCTAGGGACAGTGGTACTGCTCTTCTGCAAGTGGAACGCCAGAACAATCAGAAAGATGGTATCATCTAATGTGTAGTATCATAGAATGACTTGAGTTGGAAGGGACCCCAAGGATCAAGCTCCAATCCCCCTGCTGCAGGCAGGGCCACCAATCTCCAGATCTGATACTAGGCCAGGTTGCCCAAGACCCCATGCAACCTGGTGTCGAACAATTCCAGGGATGGAGCATCTGTCCTGCAGGCCTGTTATCAGGCACTTCAGTGAGAAAGAAGCTGAAACAGGTGACTCAGAACTACCAGCCAGGCAATCTGAGGCCTGTTTCCTGGAACTGGAATTTGGGAAAGGGCAGAACAGGCTGGTATGCGTCTGTGCAGCTTTGTTTTTGTTTCTTTCTAATAAGCTAGAGAGGTGTGAGTTCGCAGTGTGAATAAATGAAGCCCAGCCAAAAGAAGGGCAGCATCCTAAAATAAAAACGTGTTTGTGCAGTGGTCAGAGCAGCGGGGCAGGGTTCACATGTAGGCTTTGGAGCATTGCTGTTAATCAAAGGCTGTGTGTCAGAAATGCAGATGTGTTAGTGGAGGCTGGGTGAGAAAGGAAGGAGTGAACTACTGGCACAAGCTGCCTCTTGTCCTGCTCCCCATGGTATTTATGCATCTTTGCAGGCTTGTAGGGAGGTTAAGATGACTATCAGGTGAGGGACTGAGGATTGCAGAGGCATAAGCATAGGGGCAGAGTTGAGCAGAGGCCGTCTGTAAGAATTTTGCGGTGGAGTAGCTATTTGGTCCTATACAGCACTGTTTATGAAGCCTCTGCCTGAATTCTGGGCAGATGTCCCGTTTTGTGTTAGCTAAGGAGATAACTGAGTTCTTGCAGAGGCCTCCAGTTTCAGATGTGTTAGAAAATGGGCTGCATGCCACTTAGGGCTGATAATAAGTTTGAGATTCATTTTTGCTAAAAAAATGTTAAGTGAAAATTCAAGATGACTTTGTTTTTGTTTCTGTAATGGATTGTGTCATTTTTATGTATATACACAGAGAGAGACAAGAAATTGTACAAAAATGTGAAATGTGATTGCCAGCAAGTCCTCTAATTGCATGGCAGTTCCTTAAAAGACTTCTACTGTTTAATGGCAGCTTTCAAATGAAGATGTTTTGTTTTTGGTTGTTTTTTTTGCCCATTGTCTGAAAACTATTCTTTAATCCAGTGTGACTTTCCTTGAGATTCTCATGTGCCAGTTGTAGCACACTGGATTGACTCCAGTCTTGCTCCCTCACAGTGCTGAGTCTGGATCAAGGCTTGGTGTGGAGAGTTGTTCCTGTTGGTTTTGGAGAGTTCCTGACCCAGATGAGCAGAAGTCATCGCTGTGCATCATGTCTAGCAGACCTGGGTCTGTGTTCAATAGCTGTTGTTACAAGCTCACATTCCCACACACTGCTTTTGGTAATGTGTTTTATTTATTTATTTTAGGTCTGTAAACAATACTTGGTGTTTTAATCTGAGGCAGATGCTTGGGATGTCTTCTAAAGCAGCGGTTATCAGCCTCTTTGAAGGAGTGATTGAGATCTCCCATTCGTTTCTGAAACTGAAGCATCATATCCAAGTGCAGAGTTGTATTTACTTTGAAAACAGAATGTGGGCTGCATAATAAAGGTCTTCTGGAGCTTTATCTGACCCCTAGTACTTCTCCCAGTTGAGTGTTGTAGGGCATAAGAGATGTGGAGCGGCTGCATCTCTCCTGCAGAGCCTGCCTGGCTCCCAGGCAGGAACAGAACTGGCTGCAGGAGGCAGCTTTAGCCTGCTTGTTACCTCACTGAAGGCAAACCTCAGCAAAGGGTGCCTTTTGTACTTTATGAAGGGTATGGTCTTTAAGACAGTGTAAATTAAAGGTACTTGGTCATGAATGCACTGAAATCAAAATACTGTCACTGAGGCATGCATGCAACTTTGCTATGCAAGTTATGCTGTTTTCTTTTTTAAAATCCTTCCTTTTGAAAACTCTCTAAGGAGCAGATAAAGCAGATTGTATGCACTGGTTTGTTGTGTTTGTGTTTGTTTTTTTTTTTAACAGCTCTTTAGGTGGGCTGTTTGAATGTAAGCTGTGTGAGAGCTGGTTCCTCTACTGTTTCACATGATGATTAAGAGATGGAACTGCAGGAGAATTAAGCTTTTACATTCTGCTGGGTTCTCACATGGCCACTGAAAGTGCTTAAATAAAAACCTGCTCAGCAGACCGAAGGTCCCTGTGGAGCTGTCACTGTCTGTCCTCTTTCATAGTTAGCATTATTAAAAGTCTCTAGATGTTTATTATTTTCTTTTTTAGACTCAGTGACATCGTTAGAGCCTGCTAGGTGACGGAAGAAATGACAGGTGTCTGCTCCTTGGGGACAGTGGGGAAGACTCCTGGTCTCTACAAAGAACAATCTTGTGTTAATTCCATTTAAGTATCTTGGGGTATTTAACATTCAAAAAAAAAAAAAAGATGACATAGGTGATGCTCTTCATCTATTAAAAAGATGTCCCATTTAGTTACCTAGTATTAAAGAACTTATTGTAAGAAGGCCTGATTTATTTGCTTTAAGGTTTAGAAGCAAGAAAAGTTCTCTGTGGCACCCTAGAGTTGTTATTATTACTTCTAAATGTGATTCCATATGTAGAAAATCCACTGGGAAGGTATCTATAAAGGAATCCAACATCAATTTGCTATGCAGAAGTACCTGTTTGTTTGGTGTGCAGTGTGCTCAAGGAAGAGGGGAGTGTTGGGAGTGTTGCACTGAGGTTAATGCTTGGTTTATTATGGAGCAGCTGTGTTAACAGGAAAACTGAGTGGTGGGAGTCCCAAAGGAGGATAAACATTTGTCATCATATACTGGGAAGAGCTGAATTTACTTTTGATACTAAATACGGAGTTGCTATGTATATTAGAAGGATAATTTCTCCAGATATGGATCAGTCAGTATTATATGTCTTTATTTCACTTCCTGAATATTTTTTCTTTAAAAAAAAAACAAAAAACAAAAAACAAATCACACAGCGATTGTTCTTGTTTTTTTCTCTTCTTGAATTTGAAAAAGTTGTGTCAGTATTGCTTTCTGTCTTTGCTTGTAAGATTTGGGGCAAATGCTTCTCTGAACAGCATGTGGATTGCTCTTAATAGTTGTACATGCAGAAAGTAGGGGTTGGTAGCGGAGGACCACAAAAGCTGCCATTATTAGAACCCTTGCTTACACTTCAGTGCTCTGGCGCTTAAATCTGGCTCCTGGATTCCAGTCATGCAGAAGAAATGCAAGTGGAGTGCTCAGTTTTAATTCTCAAGCTTGAGTGAACTGCTCTGCATTTCTTCCAGTACATGTTTGCTTTGTAGCCTGAGCCAACATCTTGACTTGGGAAGGCGATTTTGAGCTTCGCTTTTTGCTTAGATCTTTCTCTTTATAAATTGCTGGGTGTAAATGCTATCCAATTGAGGGATTCAGATTTCAAATAATTTGTTATTGCTTGCAGACTTCTCAATAAGATGCAGCAGCACTTTGGCCTCATTTTATAAACCTTCTCAGTTCACTTCCTTTTCATGGTGTGGGACCTGATTATAGGCAGTACTGACTATGCAGTTCGAGATGCTTGGCTGGGTCGGTGGTTTTGCTCTGATACCCTTGGATGTTGTGAAATCAGAGCTGGCTGCCAGATCATGGCTTGTTTTGGCTCTTCTCCTTGACAGCGTATCACAGCCCTTACCAGTGTCAAGGGCTTCATCACACTTTATCAGTACTTGGAGACTTGCAGTGTTTATAGCAACCACGTGAATGCCTGCAGAAGGTCCCATCCTGTCTTGGCTTTAGAGGCACAGCCAGTTGCTTCTGTGACATGCAAACTGAACTGCACACAGCCTTTGTGGTGAGCTGTGTGCTCTGCCACCCATTTATAAGGGAAAAATCTCTTGAAGTTCATTTGATTTGCTTATAAACAAGTAGAAAAACGTTTGTAACCAATGCCTTCATCTGGGGATTTTTTTTAACCCTTTTCATGTGTTGTGGAAGCAAAAAAGTGGAAAACCTGTGGAAGGATCTCTTTACTGTGAATGCATGACAAATATCAGGCTAATAACTTTGAAATTCCTGCTTTATTGACAATGACTGTGTCTGACTTGCCTAAAGCACACAGCTTCCCAAACTTCAGATTCTTGAAGCACAAGCCTTCAGTCTGCTGCCAAGCTGTAAGATCTCTCCATCAGTTGGATATGCTGCCATTGTGGTGGGTGTCCAACACTTCCAAATCAGGGTGTGTGACACAAGGCAACAGGGAACTGGTCTTCAGGAGCAGTGATCTTTTGCTGGGACAGTGTGCTGGGTCTGAACGTGTTCTCAAATAAGGGTTTACACCCACGCTGCCTCAAGACCGGGTGAGGTTTTTGCTGTCTGTGCTGGTGTCCTGCTGTTCTGCAGCACAAAAGGAAAGTCCCCTTGAGTAGTCTTGCATTTAATAGCTTTAATTTCTACAGTGAATAGGGCCATGCAGAGTGACAGAAACTTTCCTCCCCAGGGAATGCTGTTTGGAACAGCAGTCTTGGTCAGCTGATTCAGCCAGGCAGCTCCTCCTTACACAGATATAATAAGTTTCATAGCTTAGCATAATTTATACCGTAGGTATCTGGCGGGCTAATGTAAGACTCCTGCTTGCCTTAAGTAAGGGAAGGATGTGAAGGGTTTTTATACTTTGGTGCAAATGTTAAAGCCTTAAAGAAGTTGCATGTTCATAAAAAGGTAGAACTTGGATCTTAAAGTGTTTGCTGAGATCTCCTCACTAAACATACAGCTGTGAGGATTGGGGGGGGGGGGGGGAGGGTGACATTTT
>JAOWBP010002559.1:38965337-38979560 GCA_028571105.1 Tragopan temminckii | reverse complement strand
CGCCCGACAGAGTGAGCGCTCGGTTTAACTACCATCTACTCTGTGATACAGACCCTTTTGAGTTCTGCCTTTTTGGCACATGCTGCCGCTCTATCAGATATGATGAATTGAGCAAACTGGTTTCCTGGCACTTAAGAAGCCAAAGAAGTTTGTGGTTAACAGAACCAGGCTGACTAATGCAGTAGAGACCTAAAATCATCTTTTGCAGAGATGAGCGTTTTTTGTTTTTTAATGTATTGTCTAAACAATTATTAAACAAAAAATAACATTTTTTGAAAAAGAATTATCTTCCTGAAGGATGAAATAGGAGAGGGAAGAGTTTAACTGCTACCTCTCACCTTTTTAATGAGAAGTCATTAATTTTCCTTTGAGATTCAGAGCAAGTCTGTTCCAGTTCTCATCCCAAAGCATATGCTGTATGCCCTCAAGGGGGAAAGCAGTTAAGAATTACAAGGGGTATTATGTATGGTAGAAACAAGCAACCTGCTGAAGTAATAACCTGCTGTGTGCCCTTAAGTCTCTGTATGAATCAGGGCTTTAACGTGGTGACTGAAATACGAGGAATATGTCATCTCAGAGATTAACAAGACAGCCTCGCTTAGGAGATGAGAAACACGTTTATTTTCTTCATCTGTAATACTCATCTTCGTGCAGGAAGATTCAGACTGGAGTAACTACTTAAACTGCTGTCTCAGTCATTGAGATATGGCTCTTCTTTTGAGACGGAACAGGATGCAGTTGAGCTGAGCATATTTGATTATGCTATAGTTCTGATAATAAAGTCTGACTTCCTGACTATTGACTGCCTGAAATTTCTGAGAGTTCTTCTGTTGTGGCACAGTCCAGTAGCCAGTGTTGCTTTTTAAATAACATGAATGACTGTTCTCTGCTCCCTCTTAAGTGGACAGGTAACAGTGGTGAAATGGCTTGCCTGATACTTCAGCACTTTGTAGTACTGGAACATCTCCTGCTATAGAGTAGTGTCTAACTCTTGTCCCTGGATTTCCTGTGGACTAGTTCAGGAACAGCTTGGGAGCACAGTGATTCACTTGGAGGAACTGCTATGAATCCATGGTTGGTGCCTGTCTGGGCCTTGGGATTCAAACGCTGTCTCTCCCACTAACCGCTGGGCTGCCGCCTTCACTAATTGTATGCGTGTGAAGAGTAGCGCATCTGATGAAGCAGATGCATGCACACATCAAAGTGTGTTTTAGCATTAGCTGCAGATTTACCTAGTGTTAATTAAAGAATCTGTAAGTATTAAGAGTACAGAATTTCAACTTTGGCTGCTGAATATATTTCTTAAAAATAAATAAAACCATGAGGTGTCTGAAGAGAAACTAAAGAGCTTACGCATCTAGTTCTGTGTAACTGAGACATCTTTAATCTGCACTAAGGAGTGGTGTGTTTCAAAGCATTGGAAACCACTTTGCATTGTGTGCATTCGTAAAGAGGTGCTCATTAAAAATGCATTTTTAGTCACCACCTGTTACTTGCTTAATATGATGTGTGCTTTACTGCACTATTGTTTTTTTGTTGCTCTTTTCCAAAGTGCATTATTCATTGCTTTGAACTGTATAGGCAGGAATATATTCTGAACATCTGATCTCTGTATTGACCATTCCCCAAGGAAAGACTAATGTCTGTGTTTATGACCAACAAACCAAGCCTTTCATGTCATCTTTTTGTGAAGGTTTCATACCTTCTGCATACCAAAGATGCAATTAGGGGACTTGCATCTGTGATGCTACAAGGAGACAGCAAGGAGGCTGTACTTGAGTGCAGCAAAGGCCTCCTGAAGCATTTAATGAAGACCTATTTGGGGGACAGTGCAAAGCTTTCTCCTGCTCCTTTGTCCCCCGTGTACCCTTCTTCCACCCACCTGTGTCATCTGAGAGTAGGCATGTGTGGAGCAAGGTGTGTGCTGACTTAGCTGCTGCCAGGTACAGCGACCCTTGCTTGCTTTTCCTTTGCTGAAAAAGAAGTGAAGAATTTCACAGATATCTCTTAAGAGTTTAGCTTCTTTAGCCAGTAGAATTACAACAGTGTAAATTGGGAAGTGTTAATGTGTGGGGAGCTAGGTCTTTTTTTTCTTTTAAAGAGAAATGCATCCACAAAACCACTCGCTTCAGCTTCCTCCCAGGGCAGAACCTTTGTTCTAGTTATCCCTAAGGGACTCCAGTACTTGTCTGTCATTGCAGAGCAACAACTACTACATGGCTGTACTCCTACCTTGTAAAACCAGAGTGTTGTGTTGGAATAAAAATGCCTTCAGAGCTGCTCTTATTTGTTCTCTGCAGGTAATCCAAATCTCCAGTATAGATGTAAAGCTATGAATAAAGAGCCCAGTGAAACACGTAGTGTAATACACACATTCACTCAGTGTGTACCAGAAGATATTTCTTCTCTAACAAAGGAATGAGTAGATGGTCAAGTGCCTTTTTCCTTCAGTGTGATGTGAAATTTTATATAATGTGATCAGCAGGCAGGTTTCGTTTGCATTCCTGCTCATGTATCCAAAACCTGCCCTACAGCTTGATGGCATCAGCAGTCTGCTCGCGGGAGCTTGAAACAGCAGGAGTTGTGCAGCTCGGAGCTGAAATGAGTTGGCAGCACCATTTGAAGAAGTTTGCTTAGTTCCTGCCTACATTGTGTAGAGCTGGCTTCAAAAGGACTGTTGCCTCTACGTCATGAGAATAGCTTTCAGTCAGAATTCACAAGGAATCATGTATCTACTGATCTAAAATGCAGCAAATGCTAATTTTAGTTTCAGTTATGCCTGTTTTTGTAGTGCTGCTTAGAAATTGACAGTGGTGACTGGATTAAGATTAATTCAGGGGAATTCTGTATATTTATTATTGTGCATTAATTTTCAGTAGTAAATTTTGTAGACCCAGCAGATCTTCCGCATATTTACGCTATCAATAGAATGTTCTTAGCTTGAAGGTCACAAGTTCAGACTTCAGTGCCTGATTGTAGGACCCTGTATTTGCCATGCATTTTACTGCTGTGGAGATAGCGAATGGCTACTGCTTATGCTGAGATTTAGAGGAATGGTGATTTGAGCTCGTGCTACTCAGGTGCCAGAGCGTCTGGGTCTGCGTTCGGGTACCACACTGTTATGTTCAGTAGACTACAAGCATCTGCTTTCTTCCTTTAAAACTAGCACCACCTGCATGTTTTATGTGCACTGTGAAGTCAAGTTATTACTTCGTATGCCTGTCTCCAAAGTATTAACGCTTATTGTAGGTTGAAGAGTGTGAATTGTTTTATTGTGGCATTTCTTCTGGTGAGTGGCTGCATTAATTCCCATAGAGCTCCAATTTCTGAGCAGCCATTCATCACTCAACCAATTCACGATGCTCTCAGCAAAAAACAGGTTTGTCCAAGTAACTCAATACCTTTGCTGAAGTGTATTTAAACAATGATGCAGAGCAATTTTATTAAGTTATGTGAAAAGCTGTTTGTAAACCAGAACAAAAGAATCCTTACTCAACCACTTAACATGGTCAATATTTTGGAGTTCAAAATGGACCCAGTGTTGCTCATTTCTCTGTTACAGATGAATCTTTTTGCCAAAGGAGTTTTGTGCTTCACAGAGGTGAAAACCAGATGTAAACCTGCTCTGTGCTGACAAAACTCTGCTTGTGCTTATCTCTCTGAATTTAGTGCCCCTTAGGATTTCATCTGAGGCTGCCTCTAGAAGCTGTACTTTCTCTGGACTGTCAAGGAGCTTCAGCGCACTGTGAATACTGTTAGGTTCAGATCCGCTGCAACATAAACTTTAGTGTAATCTGTGCCTTAATTTTCCAGTAACTCTTACACTGTAATGTAGCCCCAGTGTGCTCAAAGGTAGATCCTGCACTCCACAGCCTGGGGCTTGGGTCACTTTTGCCTGAAGCGTTCTTTCAGGGGCTTACCTTCCCCTCCTTTTCTTTCACTAGCAGAGGCCAGCCCATCAGGGCTGCACTTCTGTTGTTTGTGATCTTGTGCTTGCCCTCCACCAGTCACTCGATCCATCGTCTTGTGTTTCTGTTGATTATGTTGCTTGAAGAGTAAACCTGAGCTCTGCTGATTTGAGTAAGGGCTCCGCATGTGAGAGAGCTTGGGAATTGCCTAGAAACACGCATGCGTGCCACCTTGATGTGGCATTAAGGGAGTCTGAAGATTAAGAAGGATAACTGAAAAATGACTCTGTAATACAAAAGGGTTTTGGTAGTACACACAAAATTTTGACCTGCTCTGTTGTGTTTTTTCTGCTTGTAACTTGTGTTTTGTGCTGTGTTCAGGAGTTATTTGTTTTTTTGAAATGTTTTGATTTTTTAAGCTTTGTCTCAGTAAGTGCGAAGTCTTGAGAGTCCTGTTTCCTTTCCGTTATAGATGCTGTTGTATGAGCTTGTTTTTTCAAGAAAATCCTAGCATTACAGCTTGAGAGGAAATTGTGTTTTGTTGATACGGAAGACTCAGTAGTCAGCAGCCTTAAGACTGGCCTAATGGGAGCAGAAGTTAATCTTCCCTGGATGTTAATAATAACATAGCGGCACTGCTTATTGCTGTTTCTGTGATAGATGGCAAAAAGGCAGTACCTTCTAAGATGTGTCCACACCCTTCGCATTTTCTCATGGTATCACAGGTATTCATAGAGCATTGCATGCGTTCAGTGTGCCATGGCCACCAGCAATTTCTGGTAAGTCAAAACTGAGGCGAGAAATTAAGCGCATAGGAATAACTTCGTTTTTCTTCATCAGAAAGAAACAGTTTCTGCTTAGCATAGCCCGAGCTGTGTGCTAGTTCTGTTGTGAAAGAGCACCTCATTTGGAGGCCTGGTGTGAGGCTGGTGGGGAAGTAAGAAGAGCAAAGCTCTGCAGAGCTAAGTAATAACTGTTATGAGTTATCTGCACAATTCGCAGTGGATTACACAGATTGTATTAGCTGCTGCTAATCAGTTTCTTCAGATACCTTAAGAGCACTGTTAAGGACTGGCAAGACTTCTCCTGAGGGTGTTAGCAGAACACATAATCGTGTGTGTGAATGCACAGGCTGGATTACCACTAGTAAGTGAACTTAGCCTAACGGCTGCACACAAGGACTCTTTGAGCATTGGCTGTTTCCTCTTCTGCACGTAGTGGGTGAGACTAAGTTGCAGACCCACTGGCTTGCAGCTGGACATACATGCACAGCCACACTTGACAGCTTAATGTGTCAGTGTAATTCTGTCCTTGTGATATGCCAGGGCTAAGCCCAGTCAGAAACACAGTGTGTTTGCACGGGCAGAATGTGCATTATTTCTTTGTGCTTCTTGCAGTAGCTACTGGAAAACTTAGGAAGTGTGACTTTTGACATTCAGTGTTCAGCCGTGTTAAGGCAGCTGGTTTGGGGTTATTCTAGTTTTTTTTTAAATTTTTAATGCAATCGCATGAAAAATCTTGATGTTTGTCTGCTTAATCTATTTTTGTTTTATTTGTTTTTGTTATTGTTGAATTCTCAAAGAAGCAGGGTGGTCTGGTCCTGTGATGAGCTCAGTGTGTTTGTGGAAGCAGTTGTCTGTTTTACCATAGACTTCCCCTTAAAATTGCATTCAAACTACTGCACGCATTCTTTGCATCTCAGTTTTTAGCAGCTGCTAAAATTCTTTCTGCCTCATTTTGCTTGTCTGCGAAATTCAGATTTCATGTTCTTCAGAGCGGGCTTCACTTTTTCTGATCTGTTTGTATTTGGCTTCACAGTGGGAGACTTTCATATCCATGAGGACCTGTATGACTAGAATAACAAACAACTACCAAACAAGCACAGATTAGGAATATGGTTTCAAACTAAAACAGAGATATTTGAGGTGGATATAAGGCAAAACTTTTGTTGTTGTTTTTTATGGTGGGAGTAGTGAAGCGCTGAAATAAGTTGCCCGGAGGAATAATGGTGCCCCATCCTTGGAGGCATTCGAGGTCAGGCTAGATGGGGCTCTGAGCAACCTGATCTAGCTGTGGGTGTCCCTGTGCGTTGCAGGGGAGTTGGACTAGATGACCTGTAAGGGTCCCTTCCAACTCAAGTGATCTATGATTCTGTGAAATTGTGGCAGCTGTTGAAGGTGACTTTCACCTTTCTTTTTTTTTTCTTTTGATCAGCTATTTTTTTTCCTTGAGTCGGAACATCCCTCTGCTCTGCAGTTGCACAGTTCTTTGTTGTGCTGTGACATTAACTGTTACTTCAGCTGTGGAATTGTTGTGGTATAGTGAGTTTTTTGATGTTAATTTCTAATGTTTTTCTGTCTTGCACATATGTGAAATAGAACTTTGAAGGTGACTTAATTTTGTGTGGAAGACGAATGGCTGAATCTTCTCTACTGGCAGCACAGCCAGGCTGCTGCAGTGCAGGTTCTGCCTAGCCCGGCTTTTGCTGAGATGCAGCTTACTGGCAGGAAACTCTGAATAGCCCATGCCTACTGCACACGAGTGTATTTGCACTGCATAGGTAGCTCTTCCTTCCAAAGGGGACATGGTGGCTCTGGACTTGCTGTTAAGCACAGAAGATCCAGAAGGGGTGTGAGGAGGGGCCCAGAGCTCCTCTTGGAGCAGGGTTCCTGTGTCTTCACTCTGCCCTTTTTCATTTTATTTGCCGTTGTCCTGCTGGTAGAGCTGGCAATTGACTTAGTGGATGTGAGAATATTTTCTTTCACAGAGTGCTCCGGTTACATTGTGCAAGCCACGCATGAAATTTACTGTGCCTTTTCACCTCCACCGTGTGTGAGGATACTGAATATGAATTCTTCTGCTTTAAAATAATCATGCAGTGATCAGCTGCTGCTTTGGACTTCTTGGTGCTTTTTCTCATGTTGCAGCATGGAAGGTCTCTAGCTCTGAACATCTAAGTAAACCCCAAACTTGCAATGTGCTTGCCTCAAGTTAATCATTTTTGTTTTTCTTCGTGAAGTAGAAATGTTATTAACAGATTCGGTGTGTTTTATGTGAGCTAGTGTCATGTGCCCAGCTAGGTGTTTGATGCGTCCCTTCCTTGTAAACACACTGAAAAATGCAAGGCTTAGAAATGTTTGCAATAAGAGAAGTGGTAGAAATTGTCTTACATACAACTTTCATAGCAGTCCTTTGGGTTGATGTTTCTTGATGGCACACTCTATTTAGTATTGTAATTTTTTTCGATTCGGTAAACAAGGAGAGTGTAGCAGAGCTTATCCTCAGGAGCTCTGCATGGCTAACCTAATTTAGTATCAGGCTTCAATGTTAAAAGCTGTGAAAAATACATGCTCAGTTTTGGATTTAAATGTGAATACTTTTGGCTTCATTATCCCAGCAAAATTTGTTCAGACTGTGCTTGGGAAAACTGCTTTCCTTTTAATGTAAGTCATTGTGCTTGGTATGCTGAATTTCAGAGAATTCGGAAGTGCTTCAAGTCTGTTCTGATGGTCTGCAGTGTTTCTTTACAATGTGTGTTAGGCCAGATTATTATGGTCCTTAGAGACCACCACAGATTAGCTGGAAGCGTGTTGAACAGATGGATTGCATTTTAGCTGGTTATATTAGTAATGTCAAGTGACAGGCCTTGAACACAACACATTCTTTATTCCCTGTTACTGCATAAACCACCCCAGGACAACTCGAGGGTGGAATAAAATACAAGTTGGGAGTAATTTGTCTGAACGCCATTATGAACATCTGAACCCACTTGCACTTGATTTGGAGAGAGTAGTTGAGGATAAATCAATAAGCTTTTCATTTTCCTCAAGCAGGTAAATTAGAAGTGCTGCTGGTAATAGAAGCCGGGGGACACTGTGTTGCAATTGAATTTTCTCTTCTCTGGTCAAATCAATAATGCTGCTAAGCACAACAGTAGAACTGCTGTACTGAAATGAGTAATTTATCTTGGGGTCACTCAGACCAGACTGGGAATTCTGCTGCTAGGTAGCTGCTCAAAGTTTTGCTTCGTATTTTAGAATGTATATTTTTGTACTGAGTTTGATTAAGAAAATATTGTTTTCCCCATAACTGGGGATGTGGGGGGTGGGGCAGCTTCTTTGTTGTTGATTCCAGTAGGCCTGAAGTAAAACTAGATCCTAGTTCTTAGCATCCTGATTTTTTTTTTTTTTACATAAAGTAACTTTTATTTAAGTACACACAGAACTTTTGTTATGGGATGTGTGCAGTAACCACAAAAAAGTGCACCATAAGCAGTTTGATCTTGAAGATGTATTTATCATGGCTTGCCTTACTCTCTGTGTGGAGTGATTTTGTTCTGTGTCACTCTGGTGTGGGTGATGTAACCAGTTGATCCACTGTGCACTCTCACAGTTTATTCCATTATAACTGTGGAAATTTATTTCCATTTTCTCCCTGCCTTGCTGGTTACTGTTTTCTCATTGGCCTATTGATGCCTTGCAGGCTTGTGATGAGCTCTCTGTGCTGGTACAGCTTGCAGTGCAGGAGGTCTGACTTTGTGCTGGGACCTCTGTGCTACTCTAATACAAGTACCAAAACCTGAGCCATGACAGTCCTCGATCTAAGAATTGGGTGGATGATTGTTTCTGGATCTGTATGCTGTTCATGTTGCATTTGTTTTGTGTGTTGTCTTGTTTTTGTGTTTTTTTGTTTTTTTTTTTTTTAAATAGAACTTCGTATCATTCCTCTGTTCAGTATATATATTTCTGTAATTTGGTGAGCTGCCCACACCCCACACATGCTGGGGACGGTTCAGACTAGGTGTAATTCCTCCACATCCCCTCCCACTGAGATCCCAGCCCATGACTGTCAGAACTGATTACTTTCAGCAGATGAGGCAACAGTTATTTTAGCAGCTTTTGGATTTCCACTTGAAGGATCTTTAGAAGCCTGCTTTGTAGTTTGCTGGTTTTCAGGAAAAAAAAACCACGTCTTTTAAGACAGCTAATCTTCTAGTCTGTCACCTCATGAATATAATTGTTGCAGTGATGAGCAAGGCTTTAAATCAAATTTTGTGGTGTATGTCACATGCTGGCAGAGAAACAATGAGTACTGAGTCACTCAGTGTCATCAGGTGTGTTTACATGGTAAGGTGCACATGGAGAACATCTCAATAAAAGATCTGCTTGTGTTTCGCTTCCTTGCCATCACCGAAACAACTTGTTTCATCTTGTCTCATCTGTTGTGGGATCCTGGCATACAGTTTACAGAATCTTGTCAATGGTTTTCTTTACGCTATCGATAACTTCTCGGATGACTACAGCAAAATAGTAATGTTCGTATGCACTGGTTGTTAAACATTCCTTTTTTCTTAACCTCCTTGTTGTAGGCTGCAAACTAGCTTGTTTACTTTATTACAGGAATACAAAGCTGGAAACCCCACAGGTCTGAATTTATTCCTTAAAATAGGTTTTAATGTTAAAATGTACTCATTTGCTTGAGTGCTCGCTATTAAGAGTGCTGTTTCTAGAAAAACTTGAGTCCAGCCATCCCCAACTTGGAGCATGCTGCACAGGAGGCACCAGCCCAGCCACGTTCCCACTAGGGGCCTGAGTTATCAGCCCTGCTGCCACCAGGCTCCAAGTGGCCAGTGGGGAGTTCATCCACATGTGTAGGGTCCTGCTTGGGGTGATGCCTGGAAGATCAGATGTGTACTGAGGGTACTGGAGAAGGATGTTGACAACACTGCGTAGGTAGGACTCTACTGAGCTCTTCCGCTCAGGTCTGAGCTCAGTTGGAGTGTAAGCCTGTTTCTCTGGCCAGGGAAAGTTTGCTCTTCGTGGTATAAATAAAGCTGATGATGGTTTTTCCTCGTGGGCATTTTCAAGCAGGAGAGCACCATTTGGCTCTCAGTCAGCTGGGCAATTAGCATTTTATAGCCAAGCAATATACTTAAATGGAATGGCTTGGCTTGAGCGTTGAATTACATTGGCCAGTCGACTGCTGTTCTTCTTACATAATTTATTTGCTACTCCCTTCTTGTTCAGGATTCAAGCAGAGGTTAATTTAATTCCACATGAGAAGCTAGTAGTTGCTTCACATTAACGCTGTGCTGTGGTGCAGGGAAGTGTTTGTGTAAAGCTAGTTTGCCTGGACCCAGAGCTGTGGAAAGGACAGTTTCACCTACTCCTCCCCTGACAGTATGTTCTTTGCTGGAGCCATTGGCATGCTCTTGTTGGCATTTAAAAATGCAGCCAAAACGAATACCTCAAGACTGTTATTCCATGCAGTTAGACGCAAATTTTTAAGGAGCAAATGTGTACTGAAGCATGAGTAGTATGGGCCCAGGAGGCTTTGTTCCTCCAGAAATATAAGGGGCCCATTTACCCTGTTACATGTAAACAAAGTGTTAATATATGACCATGGTGATTTGAGAGCTAGAGCTGCCACTGTGTCTCCACTGATGACCCAAGGCAGTCAGCAAACAGCAAACATCCTGCGTGTGTGATCTTAGAAAGATAAAAAGCGCAAGTAAAACATGCCCCAGCACTCCAGAAACAAATTGGGAGCTCTGAGCACAGCAACCACATTCCCTCTGTCTGTGTTTGTTCATGCTTTTATAAGCCTGAGGGCTTAACTCAGTGCTTAGCATTTTATCCGCAATCTCATATGTGTCTTAATTTTTCCTAAAGCCTTTGACTGATGGAATCAATGTAGGGGAATTTTGTCTTTATTATTCTTGTTTTTCTTAAGCTCCTTTCTTAACAAAGCAACTGTAAATGTGAAGCTCTTGGTGTGCCCTGTCTTAGATGCCAGAAGGCTACTACTGAGAGCACTACATTTATTTATGTTTAACCTCATGACTTTTAGGTAGATTAAAAGTATCCTCAAATCCTTGGGGTGCCTAGCTACTCTCAGCAGAGCTGTGCCTCTGGCAGTGTCCCTGTGTTGCTCAGGGCTGCCGGTTGTCTCCAGCAGCTCAGCTTCACACCTCTGTGGGTAGACACAGCTGAGAGCAAACACTGAGCAGGCACCTCCACCTCTGCCAGGGAGGCACTCCCCCTAGAATGGAGTCATGCATTGCTGTGTGCAGGAACCTTCATGGGTTCTATTCAGTGGGTTTGGGGATCTGGCTCAAGTGATGTGAGACTTGGCTGCCAGTCCTTGTGTTTTGTGATGGTAAGCAGTGACCTAACCAGAGGCATCCGCTCTTGCAGCCACCACTGCTGACAAAGAAGCTGAGGTCTTGGACAAGTTTCAAGTTCAGAATATCCTCTTTGGAAGAGGAGAAATGCATGCACCTACAGGAGCTGCACTGAGGCCTGACAGAGATCTGTTTTGAATGGGATTCCTTAAATAAGACTGCTGTTATCAACGTTGTGTCATGGAAATCTCATTAGCAGCAGTACAAATAATAAAAAAAAAAAGTAAACATACAGCAGTGTGGGAGAGCTGATGCTGACATGCAGACAGCATTCAAACTGATCATGGAGTTGGTTCATGGCCTTAGTGTGAAGCTGGCAACTGAAACCCTAATTGTTTCAATAATTAGGGAAATTGTTACCATGTGTTATTGCTGTAAGTTTTACTGCTTTAATCAAGGTTTACCTATGCTGTAAAAATATTTAAATGGTATATCAGAGGAAAGATTAGGATTCTTGCTTTTGTAGTTGCTCCGTGGAGTACTGTTGGATTTTGTTGGCAACTGGAAGCGTTTGAAAGCCTCACTGTGCTCTACAGCAGCCCCTGCCTGCTCCTAGCCATGCGCCCACCCAAGAGAGAGCAAACGTCGATCATCCTTGCCTCTGTTTCATGCCTCAGCTCTGCTACATTTCTTGTGGAGCAGCATCCCTTATGTAATGCAGTGCTGCTTGCCTCAGGGGGATATAATGTTTTTATCTCCCATTTATTTTGCTCACTGGACTCCAACTGTGTGCCCAGGTTAACCCAGTGGCCAGTGTAGGAGCCTGTGTTCCACCTGTAGGGTCGTTTCAGGTCTGAGGTTAATTCTGAACTGTTCCAGGTGTTAGACTTTTGGTGTCTTGACTCCTCTTACAATCCATTGAAAAGTATCATTGTGTGTATTTGTGTTCAACACACTGCTGACTGCAGCACAGAGAGGCTGGCAGAGTTCAGTGGCTCTGTGAGTTACTGCAGATGAGGAAGACAATTCCATCCTAGAATAAGAAATGCATTGACTTTCCTTTATGCAGCGTTGAGATCTACTGATGAGCTACAGGACATAGAGATGTTATCATCACAAATAATGATCTCAGGTGGAGGTGTTTCAAACATAAGATAGTTATGTGTAGTGTATTTTAAAAATAAACAGACCAAGGTACCGCCTTTTACAACTGGAACTTTTCATTCTGAGCCATGCAGTCCCTGCACAGCTCCAGATCCCATCCCGGTGCTCTCAGTGGCTCCAGGCCCAGCCAGGCACGGAGTTTGGGCACTTGTGGGTGTGTGCTCATGGCTGTGCTGGGTGGTACATGCACAGTGAGTGTGTGGGGGGGGCATGGGAATAGTACAGCAGAAAGGTTAGCTGTGGTGCCTTTTGTGGCTTGGGGTAAGTAGCTGGCGAGCTGATGATTACACAAAGACAACGCGAATTCTTAATGCATTCCTGCCTCAGTGCCACTCCATGCACTGGGTGACTGGAAACAAATTCTTTTTTTTTTTTTTTTTGCCATGGAAATCACTGGTTAAAGCCCAATACTTTGGCATATGCAAATTTTGAATTTGTTTAAAGCCTCAGTGCCACACTATTGTCATAGCAGACGGTGCAGTCCAGCCGTGTGCTGTTAAAAGCAATACGGTTTGCAGCTGTTTTGCTAACAGGTGCAAACAAACTTTTGTTTAATATGTCTAAAGCGCACAAACTATAAAATGCATTTGGCCAACAACTCAGCAAATGCCTGGCCTGCATTAGCCAAACTTCCCATTGTAATAAGATCTGTGGAGCTTGCTTTTTTAACAGCACCAAAAACCCATTAGCTGTGCCATGAAATATTTCTGCTTTATCTAGACTGTTACTACTGAGGAGTGTGTTCTGAGCATGAATTAGAGGGGAAGAAATGAAATATGTGATGTCTCAAATTTTTTGTTCAATATCCACTATGATTGCTTATCAGATGCTTCAGGCTCGGTGGGATATTTCCTCTTAAAATCAGGTTTAATTTTTTGTCCCATGGTAACTCTGAAAGCAGTGAAATAACAATCCAGTAACTTGGAGAGGAAGTGTTTCAGTGAATAGCTGATTGTTTTAGGAAATGTGTGACTGCCCTCCATGCCTAACTGCAATGTTTTTTCCTCTGGTGCTGAATGCTCCACCAGAATTAAAGCGTGAGCCCTTCCCATGGCTAAAGGGCAGCCTGGGGCGTGGAGACAAGCAGGGAAGGGGCACCTGCCAAACACTGGGTAGAGCCCTGTGCGGAACCTTTGTTTCCTGAACCCCAGCACAGCACTTTCATCACACAGCCATTTTCCTCCCCAGCTTTTCATGTGAAACAAATACTTGCAGGCATAATGTTTTGCTCACATCACCACAAATGAGCATTAGTCGCTGCAGGGTGAAGCTTGGAACCATATTCCTGCACACTGTATGTTACAGAAAATGACTTGAGTGCATGGCCGAACACATTACCATTCACAGCCCTCTCTGCAGTATATTTGTCCACCTTTGGGTATTTGCCCTGGGGCTTGTAGCCTTTCCTCAGTAAGCCTGTCTGTAATTTCAGAGTAGCTTCAGGCAGCTGATATTTGAGTGTTTCTGACCAAACAATACATCTCCCTTCCCTCGTCTCCCCCACATTTTTCTTTCTGCTAAAAACAATGCAAACAAATCTAGAACTAGCACTGCTGTGAGCAAATGGGTTTCAAGCTGTCTATTCAGTAGCTTTTCCCATGCGCCCACTTCCTTAGCCCATCTTTAGAATTTCAGACCTGTGGAATGATTTGTCCAATTATTCAAATTATGTAAACTTTACAGGCTGGCTTTGGTGCCTTTGGTGGACCCACTGCATTTGTACATCCTGAAACACAGCAGCAGCTGTATGTTGAACATCAAATGAATGCATGTCATGCCTGGGGTAAGGGCATGGTGGGAAGGTGTGCCTGGCATGGCAGTTATTTTGATTAGTACCACAGGACCCTCCAGCTTCTCTATTGGCCGTTGTTCAAAGAGGTGATCAGTGTGTGTTAGCTGTGCAACCTGATGCCATCTTCAAGTAATGATTTGTCTCTCAAGTGGGGCTTCCTCTTGTGACCTCTGAACTAGCAGTATGTTAAAGGCTTTGTAATCGATGGTACTCTATATTCTTTGTGGCATGATTGA
>JAOWBP010002559.1:38936285-38959231 GCA_028571105.1 Tragopan temminckii | reverse complement strand
AGGGTAGTGTACAAGGCCCGTTTCTTTCCTTCTCCTCCAGTGTGAACGCTGAACAGCACTTGGTGTTACCCGTCCTAGCACATACGGCTTTCCTCTCACAATTTGAACAGTGGAAGAATTAGCTGCTGACGCATCTCTCTGTTAAAGAGACAATTTGTTTACACAGGATGGCAGTAGGTTTTGGGAACACTGAGCACTTTACAGGTGTAGAGTTTAGGACAAGTTTGTCCTGTGAGCGTAACCATCTTTTGATCCTATCCAGGTGTGTCTTGTTTTATTCTTGCTTTCTACTCCTGGTAATCACAAAACAAGGGACAAGCATTGGGGAAAAGGAAAAAAAAAAAATTACTTCATTAATCAGAACAAAACCTCTGAAAGTGTAGGTGAAGAAGAAGGTCTTTCTGGATTTTAGATTTTAAAAAGTCCATAAGAACTGTATTGTTACATGGAAAGTGTGGAAACAATATAATGGACACATATGAACAGGCACTTGTTCAAAGGAGAATATTCCTGTTTTTTTGGATATGATAACTCAGAGATACTTAGTATATACGTGTAACATAAATTAATTCCATTTTTTCCTCTCTAGGTAAAAGTATGGAAGAAATTAAGAAGCTGCTGTTGTTGGTTCTGGGATGTGCTGTGCAGGTGAACCTCATTAAAGGCTTGAAAAATATTTTTGACTCTGATGTTATTTCTGGACTGAGAAAATCCACATGAAAATCATTGCTATATGAACAAATGTCTAGCTCAGGATAGCTTGCAAAGTAAATCTGTGATACTAGATGAATGAAATGACTGTAGGAGAGAAGGCAATATGGGGAAAGGAGACACACTGTGTGCCACAATTTGTTACCAGTGCTTAAATCAGCCATAGAATATGTACTCTTGTAACAGAGTTCAAGAAAAAGCTTTGAGTAGTGCCCTTGGTGTCAAGATTGTTGTTGGTTTATTTTCTTACTTGTGCACTACTATAGATGTATTTTTTATATTTGATACAAAGCAAATAAACATTTGTATAACGAAGCCTGATTTTATTTATCATTTGATTAAATATGTTTATAAAATCCAAAATGAATAGCTACTTTGTATATTCATGTGGGAATTTTTTATCTGGTGTTTGTTAAAATAACTGGACAGGCAGTGTGTATGGGAAACTCCCCAGAAATAAATGACAGTTACCAGATAAAGCACTCAGTGTTCTGCCTACCAAACATCCATGATAGTAAACAATAGGGGTGTTGCAGGCTGGCCTTTGCTTATAATTGACCTTGTTTGTAGGTCTCTAATGTTTTTGTCGTGCCTTAGGACACTTACTCTGCTCAGCTATGTCAAGTCAATTATGTCAGAGTAATGCTGTCTTCGTGTAGCTGCTCTGAACTTTATCTTTGTACTGCGTTGCAACACAAAGAATAAAGGTCTGAGTTGACTAGCTGTTGTGCGTCCTCAGTACCCATTTACAGTACTGGGGCCCTTCCCAGTGAAATGAATGTAAGACTCAGAGGCAGATCGTGGAGGGCCACTGTAAATGGCAGAAAAGGCAGTTTAAAGAAACCTTAATATTTAACTTCTCTTTTGTCTTCCTATAACAACTGTGCATTACCGTGTTAATGTACAGTTGTTGATATGCTGATAACAGGTGTCCGATTCCTTAAAAACCTTTAGTAAAAGGTTTAGTAAAACCTGTTTGTCCGAATTGTCACTCATTTTTATCTAGAATGTTTTCCATCCCTATTTTTTATCTAAAGCACATGTTGACTTTGTTCAACAAGCAAAGTCAGTCATTGATGTGAAAATAGTATCTAAGGGATGCATCTTATTTCATTGCCAAATGCAGACAGGTTAAATGATCCAATGTAAGTGTAGATCTTGTACCCACCTGGTTTATGTTTGTGTGACTTCATTAGTGAAGCTGTGATGATCTCCTCTGGCTGTTGCCTCACCTCTTGTTTTTAAAGAGCAAACCCTGCCACTTAACTTAGCCTTGCTTGAATGGGTTGTAAAAGACTTAAATAATTTACAGTATAATTCGGTTCTCACTCCATATGGAGGAGTGAAGTGTTATACTTTCTAGCATAATAAAGTGTAGATCTTGAACATTCTGTTGTTAGCAATTTAGTGATACGTATGTATATATATTTTTTTCGGATGAAAAATGCTGTAGTAAGTTTTAGGAGTTTCCCTTTTTTTAACAGTGTGAAAGAAAAGAAGAGTTTATTGAAAGAATAAAACAGCTGGATATTGAAACCCAAGCTGCCATTGTGTCACACATTCAGGAGGTGGGACTTTAAATATTTGCTGTTTTGACTTTCTGTCCTTTTCTTGACTCAGTATATTAAACTTAGTACTTCAAATTTCATAGTAGATTCATAAACTTGAGAAGAAGAAATTATCATTCTCTGAATGCGTGGTTGTAATGTTATGCAGTTAAAACTGTAGGCATTTTTTATAACATCGGTATGTTAGAAAGTTACAGTGGCAAATGTCTTGCTGCTTTCAGAATACATGGATGATAATGTTGTAAGGATATGTGTCTAAAATATTTCAAAAAGTGTGTATGGCTTAGAAGCTGAAGTTCCCTGTGCTGTAATGATGTAGACACAGTCCCTTAGTCCTGTGACAGGTGAGACATAGGCTCCCCAGCGGTGTGCTTTGGTCACTGTCTCCTAGTTCTATCTTGAAAGTTGTTCTCCGCAGTTGAAATTGGACATGTACTTTGATTTTAAAGAGAAGCACGATCCAATGACAAGAATATTCTTGGACTTCTAAGGTTTCTATAAAAGGAAGGACTATGTGTGACTGTTATGAACAAGCTTGCTTTGGAGATCCAAAGAGAAGCCCAAAGCAAAAGCCCTCTGCTGGGTGTGCCTCACTGGGAAAGGAGCGTTGGGTGAAGTCTGGTGTCTGCAGGTGCAAGTGCAAAAAGCAGGGTGCACTGAGATTTAAGGAACCAGTTGTGGAAGTCTAAGACAGGATCTTCTTCATTAACACTTGAAGGAGGAAGAAAAAAAGATTAAATAAGCACTTCAAAAGCAGAAATATTATTTAACTGACCTTGAGAATCTTTTCACTTGCATGATGTTTCTGCTCAATCAGAATCAGAGTAAATACATCTGGGTAGGGTATCAGTGAAAAGAAATGCTGCCAGCAATAGCCAGAGAGATTTCTAATAAAGTCAGATCCTTTCAGCTTTATTAGCTCAGACTGCAAATTCATTGAAAACAGGGCTTATCAGTCTTAGCAGTTCCTTCTAATTCCTGTAGTGATTACTTCATTGCTTGAATTAAGACAATTTCTAGCATATCATCAACAGAATTGTGCTTGCGTATATCCAATCATTTAAAAAATCATCAGCCATAATAATTAAAAAAAAATGTAAATAGCAGAAATTGCTGAGTAGTATTACAGTTTAGCTACTCAGTGTCTGTGTTATTTTCTACATGCTGTAGGTGACGTGATATGTTTCTTAGTACATCAGTGGAAGAAGCTAGGGGATACAGCATATGCAGCAAACACATTTACGAGTCAGCCAGTGGAAAGACTTCTTTTTTTCCCTTGTTCCTAGGTGACTCACAACCAGGAGAATGTCTTTGACTTGCAGTGGCTGGAGCTCCCAGACATGGCCCCAGAAGAACTGGAGTCTCTCTCCAGGAATATGGTGTTCCACCTCAAGAGGCTCATTGATGAGAGAGATGAGTGCACGGAGGTACAGTGACTTCTCTCTTGTGTAGTGCTCATGCTCACCAGTTAAGAAACTCAGTTCCTTCTCGTATTTTTTTGTGTCCTGGTTTTCTGTTTCTTCTACACCTTTCTCCTACATGTCAGAAAACCTGTAAAAAGATTTTGTCTTTTCCATTCTCACATAAACACTGAAGTGTGGTGAAATGATTGGTAAGAGATGTGCATGCAGTAAAGATACCAAAATATTTGCAGTTGTGACTTTGTCTTGATTTTTGTCTCTGCATGTCTGCTTAGCTCTTTAAGCGTGATTGCTTGCCTGACTCTCCAGAGATGTTTACCATGGTGGGTTCCAGTGTCTTGCTTTTTTCCCTGTGTGAAACCAGGCCTTTCTGCTGCTAACTTATCAGTTCGTTTCACTTTAGATCTCTGCAGGAGACTTCTCCCCCTCTTTTTACCTGTTAATTTTCTGTCATGCATTTGACTTTGTGATTGTGTTAGTTGAAACTGCTAATAGTTTCAGTTTATATGAGTTCTCCAAAAAAAAATTGGCTGTTTTGTCATTGGAAGGAAAATGTTTTAGTGGTACGAGCATGGTGGAGATTGCTCTCCTTTGTCTTTCCACCTTACTCTCAGTTGAATTCTATAAAATAATAACTTAATTTTCTACATTCATCATTTTTATAGATGTTTGAAAAACAGTGTGTAGTTATTTCTACTTATCTTGTGACTCTATGTGCTTCTCTTTATTTCAGGTGATTGTAGATCTCACTCAAGAGAGGGACTATCTACAGTCTCAGCAGCCACCAAATCCTCTGAAGGCATCAAGTCCAGATTCTTCTCCAAACCCAGCCAACCCTCTTTCTCATGAGGACAAGCAGCACCTTGCAGTTGAGCTGGCAGACACGAAGGCTAAACTGAGAAGGATTCGGCAGGAGCTGTGAGTCACCAGTGACTTGTGCTTCTAGGCAGACTTGTGTATTAAGTCTTCTGTATCCTGAAAGTGCAGTTGCCTGTCAGCTTCAGCATATTGACTTTCATGAGGGCTCTCATGAAATCATGTCATTCACATTGTTTATTTGTAGTAGTAGGAAACTAGAATGAATGTTCCATCATCCTTTTTTTAAAAATTGATCTCCAAACACAGAGTGATAGCTGCCTTTTGTTTTTATCTGTCATCTCTTTTTTCCTCTCCCTAAAATGACAGTAACTAGCTGCACTTCTAATTATTGGTGGGAAGGCCAGAGCAAAGCTAGCTACAGTGGTGGCAGTGCCAAAGAGATTTAAACAGAGATAATATAAAAGAAATGAAGTTATAATTTCACATCTGTTATGTATGTGATGTCACAAGAAAATACGCTTTACTTTTATGAAATTGTCATGCCAGAAAGGAAACTCCATTTTCAGAGTATGCTGGAGGATTTCTGTTTGTCATTCTGGTTTCTCAGCAGAATCAAAAAAGATCCTTCAGGGAAAAAAAAAAAAAAAAATTAAGTTTTTTCTAATCCTCTTTCAGGGAAGAGAAATCCGAGCAGCTTGTGGATTCTAAACATGAAGTTGAGCAGCTCACCTTAGAGCTGCAAAAAATAAAACAAGAGGTAAGGTGGACTCATTTCACTGGAAATAACTCTTTTTTTCTGAAGCTAAAAAATACCATTTTGTATTTTTAATGAAGAATTCAGGTTACTCCAGCAAGCTTTTGGGCAGTTGTAAGTGTGGCATACTGACACATACTGACATGGTTCTGCTTAACCGGTGAGAACAGTTTTGTGTGTTCAGCTTGCAAATAGTCCAGTAATGCCTGAAGCTTATGTAATGTCAGTCATTGCAAATATGAGTCCTGGCAGGCTGTTATACCTCTTAATCTTGTAGAAAATTTACTGGTTAGTAGGAGAATTGTCTTACTCTTGTGCTGGGAGAATGTAATTTGCCTACTGTTAAGAAAAAGAAAGTCTTAAAAGACATGCTTTCAATATGTTTTTACTTAGATTTTTCTCCCTGATTATCCCTCTTATCTCTTAGAATATCCACCTGGCCTCAGATGCTCGTTCTGCCCGAGCGTATAGAGATGAGTTGGACTCCCTGAGAGAAAAGGCAAACCGTGTGGAGAGACTTGAGATGGAACTTGTTCGGTGCAAAGAGAAACTTCATGATGTGGATTTTTACAAAGCTCGCATGGAGGTAGTGAAAATGAAGTGCTGAGTAATCCTTAATGTTTGGCTTTTGTGGTATTACCACTTCATGTGTCATTTGTAATTGAGCTGGCTGTAGCAAACCGTGAGAGCAACTGAAAATTCTTCAACATGCCTTTTTGCAACTATTGCTTGTAGTAGAAAGAGAAAATCTGGATCTTTCCTAGTGTCTTGAGTAGAGCATGTCAATGAGAAACGTATACCTTTGTTCCCATAATAATTACAGTTATTCATCTTAGTTACCTGCAGCTATACCCATCCTGTAGTTACTAAATAATTTAGGTTGAGAGGGACCTTGGAGATCATCTGGACAAATAGATTGTTCACAGCATTGCTGACCCTAAATTTAGGTCAAGTTGCTCTTATTTTCTTTCCTTTCAGTGCTCTGAGCTTTTCTTACCTAAACTCTCAATAATTCATGTATGTAGCATGTCTGCCAAAGTCAAATAAAGATCTGGACTTGCTAAACATACTGAGGTTCTGTAATTGACCACCTTATTATGGTTAGATAGAATCCCAGGTCTGAGACACAAGAGCAGTGTTGAAGCTCTCATTTGCTAAGATGAGAACACGTGTTGTTTCGGCTCAGTAAACCCTACTTTTTGAGCAGTTGGTTTTTTGTGTTTTTTTTTTTCTCCACCAAAGATGTCAGCTAGCTGCTGGTTCTTAGGAACAAATTCACGAAGATGAATTTGAAATGAAATGTAGTAACAGCCAATGAAAGCCTGCCTCCTCTCTCAGGAATTCCCAGTTTATAGTAGAGATTATAAAATTGCTTCTCTGCCTTCCTACCTCAAGCTGGCAAATCAGTCATGTGTTAACCTCACACAAACTACTAGTGTGGCATTCTGGTACTTCCCTTTTATCTGTGCACTGGAGTTGCTTAGCTTGTACCTCCTGCTCAGAGTTTTTTCCTGAGCTAGGAGAAGACAGTTTTTAGTCTTGTGGCAGTTTCTTTCTGGAGCTGTCAGTTTCCTTGCTTGTCCAGGAGCCAGCAATCTTGTTTCACTGTCTGCATGCTAATCTTGCTGTCATGCAGCAAAGAGACTTCTGCTTCAATGCCAATTCTGTTCAAACTTTCTCAGCCCCTCCTTTTTTACCCTGTTTTTGATGAATGTTTTGAATGTTGGAGATGAGTGTTGGATCTTTAGGATACCTCCCTGAGGTACAGTAGTAGATGGGACAAAGTGTATTTCCTGTCAAAATGACACTTTTCTAATTTTTGGGAACAGTGTGGCCTATGGCAAAAGTTGTTGCTGCCATAGAGGCTGAGCTTTTCTAATATGTGGTGGGATTGCACAGCTGTCTGCAGGCTGCTCTTTGGTCAAGAATAGCCAGAATGTTTCACATTCTTACCACTGCTTTCCATAATTGATCAAACCTTGGCACAGCCATTAAGTGGCAGGCTTGTACAGTGGTAGCATCAGGCAAACTCCATTGGTTTCATGCAGATACATTTGGGAGATTCCACAAGGCATTCTTCTGTCTTTTTTTATCATCATGGAGTAACACAAAGGCTATTCATACTCACCAGTATCCAACTTTCTTCAGTCCGTGGAGTTTTCTGTTAGTACATCAAGTCCTGCACGCATCCAAATAAAAGACTAAAGGCTGGGATTGAGTTCAGTGTCTGCTCAGATTCCTCCTGCTTCTTCAAAAACTGTTAGTCTCACTGTTACAGGTTGTAAGATTTGTGCAGGAATGTCAATGTTTTTAACCACTAGACCGTACGGTGCTGATTCATCTCGTGGCATTTACTGATGTGATTGGCTTCCTGAGCTCCAAGACTTAGGACCCAAACTAATTTCACAGAGGCTCAGCAACGAGTAGGTGCATAAAGTGCAGTGTAAGCAATGTTTCTGTTGTACTGTAAGGCTCATAGGGCTTTCTCAAGGTTGTCAGTAAGCAATGTCAAATCAGTAAGTGAGAAGAAAATGTTTTCAGCTTTGTGCGTCAGTGCAGAAAGCTACTAAGTAGGTGTTTGAAAATTTTTTCCTTCACGTTGTTCTTGTACACCTTTGGTAGTTTGTGCAAAGAATATGAAAGATACTCTGTGTATGATACTGTGACAAGCTTCAGGAATTGTTAGCAAGCTTGTAAGTATTTTCTGAAAGCATGTGATATAAATCAGCTGTGGCAGCAGGAAGAGATTTAAGGAGCTATTGCAGCAGTGCTAAAGAAACAAGTCTGTCTTTTCTGTATGTGAACCTAACACATGTAAGAATGTTCATTGGTTTCCTTCTCTGTATTTCTTGACAAAGTTATTCTGAAAAAGCATTCTAATTTGACCACCTTCCAAGGAATATGGAGATGAATGTGTTCTAGACACCTTCCTTCAGGAGCAGCTTAGTGAAGTCCTAAGTGTGAATTTAGAGGGGTGGGCATAATACAGGCCTTCCTCCAAGGAAGTTCTTCTCTTCAGCATGAAGCTTCCCTCCAGCATTCATCTCAGTTGAACCTGGTGTGGCTCCAGGAGATCAGATAATTCTGGGGCCAGTCTGCCTTGCCTATTGTAATTCCTTCTTGTTGCAGTTATGTTTCCACACAAGATGGTGGGAGGAATTTCCTTGAATGTTTTAAAAGTGCAGAAGTATCTCTTATGTTTTCATATAGCTTATTAAAGCAATGATTGATTGTCAGATGTTAGCTGTATCATGGCTCAGCAGAGGCGGTTTCTGGACTGTAGAAGGGAGGAGTTTGAACTCTGTTTAATAACTAGGTCTGGATGTCCATACAAATTTTCTAGTTTTAAACAATCTGATTGCTACTTTAGTTTCTGAAAATGTCTCTCTGTACCAACACACCCTGATTGTGCAACTGCTTACTCCCAGACTAAATTGTAACCATATGAGCGCACCATGCCATTCTTAAAGCGACTTCAGGGCACAGTGATACAAGATCAGAACACAGTGTATTGTTTGTTTCAGAAGTGTAGTTACAAAAGCAGAATTATGTGTGGCGGATATTAAACCATCATGATTTAAGTTGAATCTCTTGCCTGCGAAATTCATTTTATTTTCAAAAAATAAACCCACAGCCAGCTGTTATTTCTGCTGACTTAAAATTAAGCTCAGTTTATTTTTAAACTCATAAGGAAAGAAAAACCCTTATTTCTGTTGGAAGCATCACTACGCCATGACCGCCTGTTGAATTTCTGGCCAGCAGGAGTGGTTTGTAGCTCAGTGTGTTATTAGGCTGTCCTCTGCAGTGAATTCTCAGGCATTAATGCTGACACACTGTAGTTAGAGTGGTTGTACCTTCAAGGCTTTGAGATGTAACTCTGCAAGATCCCATGGAGCAATTATTTAAATTACATGAACTTCTCAGTGTTAAGACAACCTAAGATCATGGGATGGGTATACCAATGAGCATTGTTGGCCTTGACATAGCAGGCATTTTCACCAGGTTATTAATTTAAGATTTCTTCAGAGTTGCTTTGAAGCAGCATGTCCACTCCTCCTGGGCACTCAATGAAAAGTATTTCAGGCTTCCATATATTGCAGCTCCCAGTGCTGTGTGGTTTGTACCAGAGCCTGGATTACGTGTACGTACTTGGCACATAGCTTGACTCTTCATGAGTCTCTAAAATAACAACTAGTTTCTGCTTGGTAGGCAGTTTTGGGCATAGTTCTGAGACTGTGTTTTTGAGGTCAGACGCAACCTTCCTTTGTAGGGCTGTGGTCTGGATTGAGTGTGACGATATAGCAAAGTAAACTAGTCACATTGCTGTTTCGTTCTGGATATCCTGGCAGCTTAAACAACACTCAGCACATTTTGTTTTATGTACTTCCTCTAGTCTGTCATCTGTTAGGTGTCAGGCTTCTTAGTTTGCCTGCCCTGAAGTTACCCAACTCGATCAGACTTCGCCCAAAATGCTGTTTCTGTAAAAATTAGTGTTTTATTATTATTATTTTAGTTACTTGCATGGTCAGATGCTTTAGTTGTGGTGGTTAAAGCACTTCAGAAGCATTGACAGACTTGTCCTTTTTAGTGCCGCTGTAGCGGGGAAATTATTCCTCTAGTATTATGCAGGTTGGTAGCTGACCCTAGGAGACATCATGGGCAGTAGTGTGTGCATAAGGTGGACTTGCATACTACTATGCCATCTACAGTCAAAATGCAGGAAACAATTAAGATTGCTATATAAGGCTCTTAAATCATGGCCCCCTGTAGTATCAGAAAGCAAGGGGAGTGGTTGCCTTTAGGCATTCCTAACTTGTGCTTTGCAAGTATCTTTTTTTCTTTCTTCTTTTTTATAAGTTGAGAGCCATGTGAGGCTTTTTGAGGCAGACTCTCCCCTCCAGAACTGAGAAGGGTGTTGCTGGTTAAGGAAGTGAAAGCAATTTGCTCATGCCTGATGGTCGTTCAGGAATCTCCTTTGGTTTGGATGTTTGTGGTTGAAGAGAGCAGACTTGAACACTGATGTGAGCAGACTTCACATTTGGAATACTGTTGTCCAGGAATGATCTTCTCAAGAAATAAGCATTTCATCATTCCTGCATGCACACTTTCTCTTCTTGCATATTTAATTGGAGCAGAGGGAGGAGGTGGAGAAAGAGAACAATAGGCAAAAAAAATTCTGCCTCTTACCCCATTGTAACTCTCCTGGGCTAAAATCCTTCCTATATCTGTTTAATCTGTTTAAATGCTGATATGTTCCTTCTATAGAAAAGTATATCTGTGATTGAAGACTTATCTAAAAGTAAAAGCTAACAGTGAGATACTATAACTTGAAATAACACAATTTAATAACTGTGTCAAACATGAGCAAGAATACATGGCCAGATTTTATGCTTTGGGCATCTCATATTTCTAGAGATTAGATATTTAAATGCACAGAGCTTCATGTATTACTTTGTAAGAGGGCTGTATAATTAACTTTAGTTTCCAAAGCTATGGCTGCTGTAGAATAAGTTTAATTTTTACTCGGTAAAAAGAGATTCATAAGCTATAGTGGATCAATGGCATGACTTGTGCGGTTAATGCTCATGTTTATTTTGTGTTTTTGATCTTTTTGATCTAGCTCTGTATGAAGAAAAATTCTATTAAATGTCTAAAATTCAGAAAAAAAACAATAAGGAAATCATTGCATTTGCTTTCACTAGTGAATCTGAGATAATTAAACTTGGAATATTTCCTGTTAAATATCAGATTGACAATTTTTTTTCTTGTTTTTTTACAACATCACTGTATGAAAGTGATTTGGTCTTTGAAACTTTGGACTTTACTAAAAGTTAACATTTTTTTCTCTCTAGGAGTTAAGAGAAGATAACATCATATTGATTGAAACAAAGGCGATGTTAGAAGAACAGCTTACGATGGCAAGATCTCGTGTTGATAAATTGCATGAAATAGAGAAGGAGAATTTGCAGTTGAAATCCAAACTTCATGATGTGGAGCTGGTATGCCTTCTCTTTCTCATTACACCCTTTTTTACTGCATTCTGTTTTTATGCTGTCACATAAATTGATGTCACAGAAACCGGTGGCAGGTAGATAAATCAACAATGCTTTTAAAGATGTCTTTAGTTTGAACTCAATGTACACACATTCTTAAAATATACTCACAGCATGAATAGTTTATTGCCAGTGCTACTGTACGAGGCAGTTTGACAAATTTAATTTTATGGGAGGTGCTTTCATGCGTACTGACAATAGAGACGTTAATATCTGTCACTTAAGTAGAAATCCCCCAGATACATGAAAGGAAATCTACTGCAGTAAATGAATTTTTTTGCTAGAAACAAAGCCCACAACTGTTACAGTGACTTTAAGTATTCGTCACTACTGTAAAAGCCACAATTCCAAGCTTTTAGCATTGGGTAAATCAGAGATGGCTAATTGCTTCATAAACTAGGAGATTTAAGAAGTGGCAGATTATTGTCTGCAAACAAAAAGAAACATTGAATTTTATAATCCCACTACTACTAAGAAATTTTCTTTCATCTCTTGTATTTTACTTAACAGTTGTCCTCTTGAAACTTTGTTTTGAATTCTTCTGGATTTAACGGTATAAAAACAAGATACATTGGAAATAAGAACTTTGAGGGTGCTGTGTGGAGTTATGTTTAAAGACTTATAAATAAAGGATAACATGGTGCTTCCATAGTAGCTGGTTATTTTGCATGCTGCTCTTTCAGGGTGGATTAAAGAATTTTTGACTAATGCTGTTTTGAATCTTTGCTTCGTCTCCCACAAATGTAAATGACCAGAGTGATTTGCAGAAGCTATGATAGCCTCCTTCTCTGGATTTGTTTTTTGGATGATTGAAACCCCCCAAGTTATAAGGCAGATATCTACTTGCTAATCCATATGACATGAGTTAAAGAAGCTCACTACTAGTATTCAAGGTTATTTCTGCAGTGTCTCCAGAGAGTCAGTGCATGATCATAGAATGATAGAATCATAGAATGGCCTGGGTTGAAAAGGACCACAATGATCATTTAGTTTCAACCCGCCTGCTATGTGCAGGCTCACCAGCCACTAGACCAGGCTCCCCAGAGCCACATCAGCTCAAGAGACACCTTGAATTCAGACAGCCTTACCAGTCTTGGCTTGTACTGGCCCTGTTGTCACTGAACATCTTCTCCCTCCAGTTACCTTCATTTCAAATGCATAATGGACTTACTTGCTGTAGCCCTAGTTATAGGTATTTAAAACTGTGCGTGTATTTTAATAAAGAGGCTCATGTTGTTCAGTGAGGCTTTTCTGCCCTCAGTGTATATTGCTCCATTTAGCAGTTCAGCTGACAGAACAATCTGAGATCATCTGCATACTTTTTTTTTTTTTCACTCATACACCTTGCACAGGATCGAGACACAGACAAAAAGAGAATTGAAGAGCTTCTGGAGGAGAATATGGTCTTGGAGATTGCACAGAAGCAGAGCATGAATGAATCTGCGCACCTAGGCTGGGAACTGGAACAACTGTCTAAAAGCACAGATCTTGCGGATAGTGAGTACCAGTTGGGATTGCTGGTGTTGTATTTCTGTTTGTGGTCGCTGAAAAAGTACAGAGGTCACTTGACTGCAAAGGGAACAAAAGAGTTCAACCTTAGGAAGTTCATTTGGAGAATTTCCCTTCCTGAGCCGTCTGACTTTGAACTTAGTTTCTGGGAACTTCTAAAACATATTCCTTCAAACTTTTTTTTCTTATGAAATTATTAAAATGTTTTCTTTTTATGTTGGTTGTCACTGGAAGAGTGACTCTAAGTAAAATGATAAAGAGAAATTAAAAAAAGAAAGCTTTGTAAATGACACAGCAGAAATGTCACTTTGAATATGAGATACTTCTAACTGAATAGCGAGGAGAAGTCTGTGATCTTTAGTATTCTTCAATACAATTAGTGGAGACAGTTAGCTAGTCTTTAAATCCCAGGAAGTAGTGTATGCTGAAGTCATTTATTTTTACTGGATACTGAAAAATGTGTATGGGTAGAATAACTGGCTGATTATTTTTTTTGAATGGTTGATTTGATTTCTGTAACCACCACAAACATAACTAATGCTCCCTTTGCTAGTCAGGTTTTATCATTGTTTGCTGTGTCTAACATCTATTCTGTTTATAATACCAGCCTAAACAGCAGTGTTAAATAGAACTTGGGAAATACAGGATATTTCGTGGTGTTTGGTGTGCAGATTGTATTGATTTACTCACCTGATTCTGCTAAGACTGTATATTTGTATTTGTGTACCAGGAATAACTTAACTGAAGACAAAGGCATAAATTTGAGCAAGCAGATGGTCTGTTTTCAGTAAAGCTATTTAAAGGAATGATTTTGTTTTCTAAAATAAATCTGAATTATCTTTTTATCATTAATGTCTACTTTCAATAAATAATGATGCAAAGCAGGTTCACTTTAGTCTTAGAAATGAATGGCAGTCAGTTCCTCCTTGTTTGTAATCAAGGATGTTTACTGAAATAGGGGAAAAGTATGTTGCCTCCAAACTTAGGAATTTTGTTGAACTTTTTTTCAGGAAAATGTAAAACTTTGATTTTTTTGTTTGTTTCAAATAGCTACTTTTGGCCTCTTTCTCATTTGGTTTATTTAATGATGTAGTGGAAGAAACAATGCTAGTTTTGTTCCTAGTTTTTCTAGCAGTAGAATTCTAGAACTTCACCTGTTACCTGAAGAAAAGGGAGAGCTGAGAACATTGGTAATCAGTAATCTTTTGTATTGGAAAAAATAAGTGAAGACAGACTGATTTTTTTAAAAAAAAAAAAACTAACAAAACCAAACAAAAAACAAAAATTCTTTCACAGCAGTGTTATGTTCTTCCAGAGATTTCTCTTTAAGAAGTTCCTCTTCAGTGCATGTTGCTATCCTGAATACACCTATCATGTAAAGATAAGAGTCAATTTGCAGAGCTCTTCTGGAAAACCTCCTGTTGGATTTCAAGGAGAGTCTGCAAGGGAAGAAGAAAGCTAAAGGTTTTACTTGTTAGTTTGGAACCTAATATTTAGATTCCAAAATAATTTTTTTAAAAAATGGAAAGCTCATTTAGATGGGCTTTGTTTCAGGACAACGTTGAACTGAATTAAATGCCAGGTGATGCTCTATCAAAGGCACAGATGGGATTTTGACGTTCTGAGAAACTTGCCAGTTATAAAATGCTCAGTGTGCTTTATGTAACAGTGCTGATTATTTAGCAGGAATTAATAATTTTCTGACACTTGAGGACAATGTTAAAAGTCAGTTTCATATTAAATGTAATTTTGTGGAGAAGGGTAGCAATTATTTCATGTGGAACGGAGTATTACTTTTTTAATTATTCAGTTGCTTAGTAGAGAAATGAACAGAGCAATGCAGATTTTAGTGCTGCAGTTTAAGGCAAAGAACATGACTTAGGATATCCAAACATTCAAAGTAAAATAATATCTCCACAGTGAAACTTGCAAAAATGTTGTTCTAAGACTTCAACTGAAAAAAATTCTCTGATCTACTTTCTGATGACTCTCCCATGCTTGTGTATCCAGTAGGAAAATATTTTCCCTGATTCAGCGTATTCTTGATAAGTTAGCTGTAAAGGTGAGCTTTGAACTCAGTTTTTTTCCCGTGACTAAATATGATTTAATACCTGAACTTTCATCGTCTGCATCATCTTGATGTTTTCACAAACACTTCTCAGTATTTACTTTCTGGCTCAATTTATTTCTTCTGATACAAGTATAAGAGAGTATCAAAGCATATTTTGCTATTAATATAAATTTTACTACTAGCATAATTAAAGTGACTTTAGGAGAGCTTAGGAAGCAAGTAGCTTTGAAAATGTTTATCAGTTCAGGTACTTCTCTATTTATTAAATTTTTTTACTATCATCTGTAGAAATTCTAATGTATACAAAGTGTTTACTTAACAGTCAGTCTGTAATGGTAAGGGTTTGACTATGATTGTCTTCATAAAAGTGAATCTTAAGGATCTAGAAAGGAAGATACTGATCAACTGTGATTAGAGCCATCTTCCAATTCTCTTGTTTCAACAGCTAGAAAGTCCTTTGTGTTTGAGCTGAATGAATGTGCTTCAAGTCGCATACTGAAGCTAGAGAAGGATAATCAGAGCTTGCAGAACACAATCCAAGAGCTGAGAGATGCCTCCTTGATCTCCAGAGAGAGCAGCCTAAAGTTTGTGGAACTGGAAAAGGAAAATCAACAGCTTAGCAAAAAGGTAATCCTTACTTACAGGAACAAACAGAGCTCTTCAGTTTTTGAGCGCAGTGTGTGCAGGCCTTTACAGCATTCCTGAACGATGAGGGATTCACTGATACTCTCCGTAAGACTGGCCATGTTCCTGGCCTCTTCTAATTAATCTTGTTGTGACAATACTGAATTCTACTGCCTTCTACTTTACCATCTACTTAAGTACGTCATTGCAAGCAAAAGTGACGGTTTCATAAAAGCAGCCTTTCAGTGGTCATTTGCCAATCAGATTGTACTGTTGATTTTGTCCCTTTTTGTCATCTTCTGGCTGTCAGTAATACTTGGTCTATCAGGTGAGGATGCCACAGCCCTTTTGAAATTGCTTGTTTATTTGAAAGTTTTAATATTTTCATGTAAGTCAAATAAAACAGAATTTAAGTCAGCTTAGTGTATTTTTCTTTGCTGTCCATAGTCCTGGATCAGCTCTTTAACTTGTCCTTTTGGCCCTTAGGTATTCTGCAATATCTTCTTCCCTGCAAATATCTGGTTTCTTTTAATCCTAGGTAGCAAACATGCCATCACTTTTTACATGTATTTGTCTATATTATACTGTATTATTAACTGTTAGTACGTTTAGCTCAAATGCCAACTCAGCCTTTGTGTGAAACATAGTGGTCCGTTCATCTCCAACTGATAGATCCATTTTTGTCTGGCTGTTCTGAACTCTGAGTTGAGCCAAATGGGGAAAGAGAATGCTTGCCAATCTGAATATTAAAAAAAAAAAAAAAAATCCTGTCTTTTTTTTTCCCCACATTCCCATCTTTGATAAATCACCCAGAGAATAAACTCCTTTTCTATCTTCCCCACTGCTGCGATAACCTTTGTGTGCAACACTAATACAAGGAGTCCTCTGGCCTACATATGGGGTAACTGAATGCTTTGACGGGCAAGGTGAGGAAGAATTTTTGCATGAAATGCTGGTCATAAATTACTGGATCGTACCTATCAGCCAGGGAGAACTGGGATCCGTCTCTGGATTGCTCCATCTTCTGCAGGGTTTCCTTTGCTGTCAAGTTGAGAGACTAGTTGTGCTTCTTGGCTTTCTTCTGTGTGCAAAGAAAATGGAAAAATTTAAGTTCAGCTTACTCCTTCCATGCACACTTTTATGACTCTTTGAGTATAAGTAATTTGCTCTAGCTCATAATTTACATGCTTAAAATTTGAGATCAAGAAATATAAAGCACTCAGCAGATACCTGTGGTGTGCAGCAATTTGAGTCATTTGAACAACTGTGGTCAATCTTTGGCTTTGCCAGAGGCACATTCCTGTGGGCACCTCCAGTTATGGCACTGTATCGGTGCTGGCAGCTGTGATTCCAGCATTAGTCTGATGTTTTCAGCAGTGATTGAATGTGTTGACATGGTGGGCTCACCTACAGGTTTGGTAGTTAAATAAGATAATAGCCAGTAGTGGGGAATGCTTGTGTGGTGTGAAGGGACCACTGTAGACCCATGAGTCCAATGAGAGAAAATGGCAGTTAAAAATACTGCTTTCAAGGGCAGCTGAAGTGTGTGGAAAGATGTAAATTGAGCTCTGTCAGAGAAACACAGAGCACGATGGGAGTTACTGACTTACTGCACATCTCCTGTTAAGGAAGATCTGAAAAAAAAACATAGTGATGTTCTACAGTCTGTAGGAGACACTCAGTTGTCTTCCAGTGTATGGAAATATAAAATAATCCTGATTTGCGATGGTTGCGTTTGATTTTCTTTTTTTATCTTTTCTTCCTCAAACATACTTTTGTATTTCTCTTGCACATGTCCTCTTAATGAGAGGATATGATTGTCAGCAGAGGAAGTCTCTGTGATTAATTACAGAGTGGTTACTGCGGTATGAAGAGGTGAGAGCAGCAATTCTGAAGGGCAGTTAAAGATGCATACAAAGAACAAGAGATAGAGAAGTATTTTTCTCTTGATTTTGTGTGATTTTAAAAACAAACAAAAAAATTATTGTGAGACCCATGGTAAAGTCATTTCACTGTCGCCCACTGGCTGAGAGTTATCGAGAATTGTCACCAGAGTATGCTCAGCTGTCTACTGATCTACTGCTTGGAAAGATCACCTAGCCAGAATGGGATTATTTAGGTAGCACAAGAGGGGGTGGTGTGAAGGAAAAGTCCTGTACATCTTTTTCTTCTTTTCTTTGAGGGGAACTAATTATAGAAAACTCTCAGGCACAGTCTAGTAGCTGCAGTAAGTGCCTGTTCTCCCTGCATTCTGAACTTCTTGGAATGAAACAAGTTGTAAACAGTAATTTCTTATTTGCCTCCAGTACTCTCAGAATGGCTAATGCAGACTAGCTATTACTGAGTTACTGAACTCGTGTTCCAGTCTTTTCTGAACAGCTCCTTCGAGACCAATGATCCCAAACACGGTCACATTTCTAAATGTTAAGCCCTTCTTATCTCCCATCTGGGCAGCCCCTGCTTGTTTAAACACTTCCTGTAATGAGGCAGATGTTGATACAGCCAGAGCCCAGCCTCTGGCTATTTCCCACTTAGAAGAATTATTGTTAATAACATTCTCATTGATATTTTCACTGTTGGCAAAGTTCTTAATACCACCACAGAAAATTAAGCTGTAGGGTTTTACAGTACTTTAAAAGGATAAAAAGGAATATTTCCTGAACTGGAGATCCTGGCTCTTTGAATCCCTGGCTTCTAAAGAGCTGCTGCTTTACAGTGCTCAGTTCATTATTAGTACAGCTTTCAAAAGGGAGTAGTAAGAAGACATCATTCACTGTAGGACTGGGCTCTTGTTCACAAATCATTGAAGTACAGAATAGTCACCTGCTGGGAAAGCAGAGGACCAACATACCGGAGGGAGAGGGAAGGTAAACTTGGAAACCAGTTTTCCTCTGTTCATCACTTTTTAAAATTCTTTTGCTCACTGAACTGTTTTAAGAACCTTCTTGGTATTTGCTGGTTAAGTGAGACCATCAGTGATGGAGAGAGTAGGAGACAAGTCCCTCAGAAAAGTGAGCATCAGAAATTGTAGCCACTGACAGGAGCAAAATGACACTGAGGCTGGTGAGTCATTTTTCACCACTGTGTGCCTTATTCTAGTAAGCACTGTGAGAAAATTCAACTCTTTCTTCAAACTGCGCTTCAAGAAGGGAAGGATTATATCCTGCAGCCATTGTCCTCATCTCATTCTCCTTGGTTGTTCATAATACCTTTAAGTGTGGACTGTCACCATATCAAGCTGTGGCTGATGTGTTTTGCTGTGTTTTCTCCACACAGATTGAGAAATTGCAAAATCAAATTGAAAAAGAGAAGCAAAGTAATCAAGATCTGGAGACCTTGAGTGAAGAGTTGATAAAAGAGAAAGAACAGTTACAAGTTGTCATGGAGACTCTGAAAGCCGACAAAGACAGACAGGTGCAGACTTCACAAATGTAATCTAAAAGCGTATGCTCAATTGTGGGAATTTACTGATGCCATTTAGTGTTTGGTTCTCTCAGGGATACAGGGCAATTTGAGACCTATTATACATAAATTTAACTTGTTCAAATATAGGTAAAAGCAAAAAAGCCTGACGTGTTTGGCTAGCTGCTGCTTCTTCTGTTGCCATAAGGACATCTTCAGGCTGTTGTAAGAACAAATCTTCCTTCTTTAAGGAAAAAAGGCCTGAACTTTACTAAATGGGTACTGACTGGTTTTAGGATATGCAGATAAAACTACGTATTGTTGCAGAAGGTTGGTCTTCTGCCAGCTGGATGTCTTGACTTTATTTAATTTTATTCAACCTCTTAGTCTATTTTAAAAATATGCTGAGAAAGCACTTACATCTTCTAGATTGATAGTTTGAACGCCTTTCAGCTCTTAAATGCTTAAATGCAGTGCCTTGAAGCAACTCTGTTACAGGCTCATGCCAAATGTCATCTGTCTTAAGTAGACTAATGAAGAAAATTCATTATACACACACACACACACACACACACACACACATATAAAATAATACAATAATGAAGAAAGTACATCATTGAAAGGCAGGGTGTATATTTTTGTACTGGAATTTGTTCCAAGATTTGTGGGATGAAGGTTAAATAACAAATTGCCTTATTTCTGTAGTGCTTTTCATCTTGAAGGAATCTCATGCAGGCTTCTGCCTGGGAAATTGCACTTTACCACCATGAGTTTGTTAGATCGCATGTGGATTCTTTGTGGTAACAGCTAATGAATGATTCACAGAGCAAGAAGTAAAAGCAACAGCATTCTCACTCACCAGAAGAGGGCAGATTGTGATTTTTCAGGCCCAAGTCCTGTTTAGTTTTTGTGGATATTTTTTAGATAAGATTTGCAGATTGCCATCTAAACTGCAATTTCTTCAGCTGGAATTCAACCAGTTACATAAATGTACTGCATTTACTGAAAGTGTATCCTTAATGAGATACATAACTGCTACAAATTTTTCGTACTTTCAGGATTTCTAAAGTCTTATCAGGGAAAATTTGGGTCTTCAGATCACAAAGACAGGAATGTAAACCTAAACAAAGATAACACGTGATTAATAACAAATCACCCTCTTCAAGGTGTTCCCCGAAGGCCTTTTGTCTCCTTTATCTCCCTGCTTAGACCTTTCCTGGTAGAAAGAATACAGCACTATTTTTCAGTTCATTAGAGTACCAAGGTACCAGAGGTAGCAATTTTTTTAATTAGTTTCTGTTGTTGGTTTAGCTCAGAAATTTTTCTTGTGTTAAATGGATGTTTTTATTAACAAGCAGCTAGTTACTTTAGAACTAAATTATGGTGAATGTGTAGCACTTACATGACTTCTTGTTTGTTTGTTTTGCTTTTGTTTTTTAATGTAGATAAAGGACCTTAAACAAGAAAATGATCACCTGAATCAAGTGGTCTTATCCCTGAGACAAAGATCTCAAGTGAGCAGCGAGGCAAGAGTGAAAGATATTGAAAAAGAGAACAAGATCCTTCATGAAACAGTTACAGAAACTAGTTCCAAAGTCAACAAGCTAGAATTTGAGAAGAAACAGTTGCAAAAGGATTTTGACCAGGTTAAAGAAAAAGTGGAAAGAGTGGAAGAAATGGAGAAAGAGCTCCACCGGCTGGAGAAGGAGAATGAACAGCTCACAAAGAAGGCAACAGCAATGAAAACAGTGACAAAAAAAGTTGAAGTTCTTCAGCAGGAAAATTGGGATCTGGAAATGGAAAATAGGAAACTCAGAAAATCCCTGGACACATTCCAGAATGTTTCCATCCGGCTTGGAGACCTGGAAAGGGACAACAAGCAGTTGGATGAAGAAAACCTGGAGCTTAGAAGAGTTGTGGAGACCATGAGATTTACCAGCACAAAAATGGCACAAATAGAAGCAGAAAATAAAGATTTGGAGAGGGAAAAAGAGGACTTAAGGAAGAATGTGGAAATGTTAAAAGTGCTGAGTAAGAAATCAGAAAGGCTGGAGCTAAGTTATCAGAGTATTAACTCTGAAAACCAGAGACTTCAGCAAATGCTGGAGAACAGCAACAAAAAGATCCAGGATCTAGAAAAAGAAGTACAGGCAACGGAGAGTGAAAATCAAGTCCTTCAGAAAAACCTTGAGCAGCTGAAGATTTCTGCTAGAAGTCTAGAAAGGTTAGAAAAAGAGAACAAAGCTCTAGAACAAGAAATATCTCAGCTTGAGAAGGACAAAAAACTGCTGGAGAAAGAAACAAAACGGCTTTGGCAGCAAGTGGAGCTGAAAGATGCTATTTTGGACGATAGTACAGAGAAGTTGGCAGTTGCTGAGAAAGAAAACAAGACACTAGAAAAGGAAATAGCTCAATTCAGAGATTCATCTAATAAGCTGAAAGAATTTGAAAAGGACAACAAAGATCTCATAAAGCAAGTTACAATTGATAAAAGAACACTAGCTACATTGAGAGAGGTAAGAAAACTAATAATACAGTGTTGTTTTATATTACAGCTCTGTGAAGTATCAAAGGAAGCCATCTGTCCTATGACTGTTTATGACTATATAAGAGATCTTTGCAGCCTAGCTGGGAAGCACTGCATAGTGTAGTCTCAAAAGGTGCAAGCTTCCAAAAACTTGGTGGCCACAAATGAGTGTGTCTCCAAATGAAATGTTCTTAATGCAGAGTAGAGTTTTAACACAGTTCCCACATCACTGATACTTTCTCTGACTACAAAATTGTTTGCTTACGTGAAAGTTCTAGTAGTTGAGGTCTTAAGCCTGGAAATGAGCGCATTTGTTCAGAACATGTTAGCAGCCCCATTCTAAAACACTCCTCTATGACCTGAATCATCCCAGGTAACCAACCTGAACCTTTCAGTAACAGCTGAACTGAACTTTTCTTTAGGTCTTCCTGCAGTGTTTTTCCCCCATAAGATTCCATGCAGAGTGAAAGAGTCCTAAGCAGTGCTGTTAATAATCAGCAGTGATCTCTTCCTGTGCCTCTATCCACTGCAGCATGCAGTATTCGCGTTTTTGCCTGTAGTCATCCTTTAAAAATACACTGTTTTCATTACCACATTGGCAAATCAAAGATGTGTGTGCCAGAGCCTGGCAGTCTTACGAATGGCCTGTGAGCTGAATCAGGCTGTTGCAGCTTTCTGTTATTGCCTGCTCCAGCTGCTGTCATCCTGCCAGGAACAGGATTTCCTGTGAAAGAGCATTGAAAGTAAAACTGTCGATGTTACAGTAGCTTGGTGAAACGAGTAAGTTTATCAAGGCTAATGCAGTAAGCAATTACTTATTTGGAGACCTAGTTTTATTTTACTATTTGAAGCAGTAGTGTAATTTTCTGGATGAAAAACATTTATCAGAAACAAGTTGCTTCTATCCTGCTTTCCATAAAAATAAATAAAATAATAGCATTTCTGGAAAGACTCCTTTATAATATTTCAGTTCTCAAACAGCTGCAAACTTCCAGTTACGCAGCTCGTACATAAACGTATCTTTTCCCATTTACTTTCTGCAGAAGAGTTCCTGTATGTTGAAGAAGGGATCTGTTTACAGACCATAGATTAACATTGATCTTAACATTTTTTCCATTGTTGTTTCAACATGTGACTAAATTTATCATATCACAGAACTGTTGAATACCTACATATGTTTAACAAAGTGTATGTTATTGTGGTTTTATTCTTACTTCTGTTTGGTATTCAGGTTTATTTTTTTTTCTTTATTTGCTTCAGTAATTTTGTGTTTTTTCCGTTCCTTGTTGAAGAAAACTTCTGAGCAGAAACATGAGCAATGTAGGTCTTCGATGTTATGTTTGCACTTCAGAAAACTTTGAGCGTCAGGAACATTTCAGAGCATTTGATACTGTCTCCCACAACATCCTCATAACAAAGCTGAGGAAGTGTGGGATAGATGAGTGGACAGTGAGGTGGGTTGAGAACTGGCTGACTGGCAGAGCGCA
>JAOWBP010002559.1:38919977-38933634 GCA_028571105.1 Tragopan temminckii | reverse complement strand
AGGAGTACTTCCCTAGTCCTGCTCACCACACCATTCCTGATACAAGCCAGGATGCCATTGGTCTTCTTGGACCACCTGGGCACACTGCTGGCTCATATTCAGCCAACTGTCCATCAGTACACCAGAGTCCCTTTCTGTCAGGCAGCTTTCCAGCCAATCCTTCCCAAGCCTGTAGGGTTGCCTGAGGTGGTTGTGACCAAAATGCAGGACCTGACACTTGGCCCTATTGAAACTCATACAGTTTACCTTGGACCATCAATCCAGTCTATCCAGGTTCTTCTGTAGTGCCTTTCTCCCCTCTGGCAGATCAACATTCCCTCCCAACTTGGTGTTGTCACATTTCAGGAAAATTATTAGGCTGAGTTCCATGGCAGAAATTTTTAAGGTAAGGACTACTTGCAGATCTGTTTCCCGATGTTTTTTTTTCATTGTCACAGTGTTGTTTTTCTGTCTTGTTTAATGAAAGCATAGTCTGAAGAGCAACACATTTTAAACTTCTCACCTAAGAACTGCTTGTTAGGTGACAGTGAGCTTGAGTCAAAAAGCACCGTAGACATGGATTCCTCCACCTGTCTATTTCTTAGTTTCCCTGCCTGTGAAATGAAGATAACAGTCCTTCAATCCTTTGAAGTGCCTATAGTTCAAGAGAAGAAATGCATACCCTATATTTGTTAATGTAAAATCCCACTATTGAATCAGTGGTGAAGGTTTTTCATTGTTTGTTTTGAAGATAAAGAAGGACTTTGATGCACTTAAGCAGAATCAGCAGGATGGGCAGCAAGCTCAGAATTCACTGAAGTATTCTACAGAGAAGCTTGTTCCCAACCACCAAATGAATGAGAAATTGGACACGGGACACCGAGAGGCTACCATGGAGCTGCTGAAACTGAAAGACAGAGCGATTGAATTGGAAAGGAATGTAAGCTTTCTAGTTCCTGTTATCCTACACACTTTCTTGTGACCATGAGTGGGTTGTTGGGACCTGCGTTTTGAACTTCAAAGAATCTGGTGGCTTTTCTGGAGCACCTGATTCTACCAAATTTTTCAGGTATCTCATAGGACTTCTCATAGTCCAAGACATTATGTCTTGAATAACATCTCTGTAGGGACAAATCCCCGGTATCAACATCTGTTATGCCTTCATTTAGTTATGAAAAGTATCTTTTGCCCTTTGATTGCAGAATGATCTTCGCTAATTACTTCTCATCCTTGATAGAACTGCAGGCGATCAGGACAGCCATTTTGTTTCTTCCTATCACCCCTTCAATCCCGTATGTCTTTCAGAATGCAGCCCTGCATACTGAGAAGCAGCTACTTAAAGAACAGCTGAAGCATTTGGAAACACAGAATGTCTCCTTCAACAATCAGATCCTGACACTACAGAAGCAAAACATGTTCCTTCAGGAACACAATACTGCCCTGCAGACGCAGACAGCCAAACTCCAGGTCAGGATAACCTTGTACTTCTGTGCAAGATGTAATCAGAAGGTGGAGCTTAGATTGAGACCTGAATTTCTCCAAGCTAGGAGGGAAATTGACTCTCTAGCTGATTTGTTTTTATTATAAGTGTTGTTGTTTAGAGAGAAATTTCTAGAATAAGGTAACAATGCAGCAAAATACAAATGTTATTTCAGAAGCTGTACTAAAATAAAAGCGTATATGCCGTTTTCCTGTTAATGCCATATCTGTGAAGAAGACTTTGGAAGAAGTGGGAAGGGGACACAAGTTACCTCCAAGAGGTGTTGTAGCTATGGGTTCTGATGGCAATTCTTAGACTTCAGACAGTACGTTACGTGGTTGGTGGAAAGCAGATACTTTTAAATGTTGCTTCTAATTTTGAAAAAACTATTAATTTGAGAAAGAGCACAGTTTTAAAGGTCAGCATTGGATTAGCTGTCATGTTTAGGGTTAGGGCTTGTGAATTCTTTTTTATTTAAGCTTTTAAATTTGCATGTTCTCAGAATTTTTGGTTCCCCATACTTTGTTCTCATTTGTAATTAAAATATGCAAGCAACTTAAAATTTGATTTGATTTGGAATCAGACTTGTTAGAACTGCTGCCACTGTACACAGTGATGCAGTTGGTTTTGTTGACTTTGGTTGAACTTAAGTTCTCACTTACAGCTACATAAACGTGGAGTAACTTTGGCATTTGTGCGTGATTGTCAGAGATACAGCTCAGTTGCAAATATTCTAATTTATCTGGATTTTCAGACTCTTTGTCTGTAACAGGCCACTGGTAGCATGGTGGTACGTGTGTGTTATGTACAATATGGTGTATACTGAATACTGAAGGCAATACTGAAGTGGTGCCCAAGCATCCATAAATATTTTAAGTCTACAGAGCAAATGGTGTATTCTTGATTAACTGTGTGCTGGTATATTCTGCTAGTACATGGCTATTGCACGTACCAGTAGGTGTAAGTAACACTTGCTTTTTATTTGAGAAACTTTAGGTAGAAAATTCAACCCTCAGCTCCCAGAGTGCTTCATTGATGGCCCAGAATGCTTTACTCCAGAATCAGCAAACAACCAAGGAGAATGAAAATGAAAATCTGCTGAAGCAAAAGGAGCAGCTTAAAGCTGAATATGAATCATTGCTTCAAGACCATGAACACCTTGCTTCATTACATGAACATCAGTCCGCAGAATATGAATTGCTAATAAACCAGCACAGCTGCCTAAAAACCTTGCACAAAAATCTGGATCTAGAACACAAAGGTCTTGGGGAGAGGTATGTTCACTGCACAGGAGAACTAGAATGCACCCACGCTATGGTCTTAGTCTTAATTGTTGGCTTCCAATTATAAACAGAAATGATTGTTTTATTAGAGTAACTTTTTCCCTTGAAAATGTGTTTTCTTATTCTTGCTGTTATTAGGAGGTAAGATGAGGATATATGCAAAGCTGTAGACTTCAGGCCTCTTATGGTGGCAGACCACAGATGGCTGATGATATTTAGCATACGTGAGTTTGAATCTTGGGGATGCTTTGTCAGAAGTAGCTTAAATCCCTTTACTTCAGCTAAAGATCTTTGCTGTAATAACATTCTGCCTTAAAAGATTTTTCTAGTCCTAGCAGGTAGTATCTTTTGTAGTCATACAGTGATGTCTGTAAGTCAACTGGATAATTACCTAATTATGTGTATCTTGGTGAACAGTATAAATAATTGAAGACTGTGTGTTAATTCGAGCTCGTGACAAGGGAGGCTCTCTGAAGGAACCTGTATTGAGATAGTGATGTATTATTTATTTTCATCTCTCTCTACCATCTGAGACTTCTGCTTCAGGCCCTTCAGCTGAATTGTGAAATCAGAGTGTTCTCTTTATTATTTAGTCACTAGTTACAGTCATTTTTGTGACAGTTGTCTGTGGATTGAACAATATAAATACTGTAGTACTACATAAATGCCACTCTACCTCAAAATATTAAATATATATGTTTTATATACTCTTTAAAATTATTTTCTCTCCTCAAAATATCTGTATTTAGATTCAGTTTCTGTGTAGGAACGCAAGTTGAGTTCATAGTAAGTCAGTGTTGATCCTTCAGATGGACTTAAACCTGGTGCTAAACTTCTTCCTGAAGACAGCAGATCTGGCAATATAATGTGCAATAGATTGTGATAAAATACGAAAGTATTGTAGAATCATAGTAAACCTATTATGATTAAAATGTCCACCTGTGGTTGTGTGACAGGACAGCTGCTTGGATGTCAACTAAATGAGCTGTAAATGATTACGCAGACACTGTTCCTGCTTACCAAGTCTCTCAGACTGATTAATGATTCTTTTTGATACAGGCTTCGCTTAAAATTATCACAGTGCAGTGTGTAGGGGCAGTTTGTTAGGCACCGTTTATTGATGAGTACCAACTATTAAACAGTCCTGACCTAAGGAAAAGAGTGGCTTTCTGGAAAAAAAAAAAAAGAGTTATCTCTAGTGATAAGTGGTCAAATCACCTTTGTAAATGTTAACCATTTGGACTCTGTTGCTGAGATATGACTGTCAGTGAGTGACAGATGGTAACGTTCTGCGTACTCAAGGCAGGTTGGTTTTGGCACCTGCTTAAGAGTGTAGTGTCCTTTTCAGCAGGTCAGCTTGCAAAGAGACTTGTCAAGGTGATTTGTCCAAGGACAGCTTGTATCTCCATTTGACTGTCAGTCAGAAGAAACAAGCAGCTTCAGTTAGCTTTTGGACTCCTACCTTCATGTACAGTCAAGGTCACTGAGGTTACAAGTGTAGGTCATATTTGACACAATCAAAATATTTTCTGAACCTGAGCAAACTTAATGAAACCTTCCTCAGCTGTGCAGCTGTGTCTGCATAGTGTTAGCCCTGCAGTGTGAGTTTAATAGTGAGTTGAGTATAACTGCAGTAAGATGCCTGACACAGCCCAGTAAACCACAGAGATGTGGGTTCAATTTAGGAAGAAAAGTATCTTTAGTACGTTAGGATCATTTACCATTAATAGCAGTTTCTTCTGCAGTGAGCACAGAAAGGCTGGACCCCTTTTGCCTGCATTTTTAAGATTACTTTACATATTGCTCATTACTAAGGGGAGGTAATAACTTAGTAAAGACAATTGATTGGCAGATGCTTGAACTTTTCTTTGTGGCTTACTCTGGAGAGGACTGTAATCCTACAGAGATGCTGGAAAAATTCATCTTGCTGGAAAAGCAGAATCCCTGCTGTGCAAGGTTACATATTGCAGGGATTTGTATTATTATGTTCTCTTTGCCACATCTGGGCAAAGCTGGGTGCTTTTTAAAGCTTTCTCAGTCACAAGCACCCGCCAACAGTATTTCTCCTGACAAATCAGCAAAAGAGGTGAAAAGGAATGCGATTGTTCAAGTCAAGGAATGGACTATGTCAGAGCCAAAGTGGAATTTATGTGCATGTGTAAGAACTTCAACAGACGCTCTGTGTGCCTGGAACTGGTGCTTAAAAAAATAGGAAGAACATGTATATTGAGTAGGCTACAGGCAAAAGTACCTTTCCTGATGGTAAAGCTTGTCAGGTTGCATAAATCCAGCTCAAATACTTGGTTCTGCATCTGGAATACAGGTATGTTTGCCTGGGGTTTTCATTTGGGCAGAATTGCTACACTTTCACAGGTGCTCCCGTGTTTCTTTCCATATCTCCTAGTATCTAGGGAAGCATCAGTGACCAACCACAGCAGCTCTTACGCTCAAAGAAAGCATGCACAGCTGGACCAGACTGTTAAAACTAGCGGTATACTGCTTCCCTCTGAGGAGCCCTCATTAAGAAAGATGGCTTGGATAAAAATGAACAGAGTAGTTCTATCATAGGGAAATGGCAAAAGAATTCACAACGCAAGTTGTACAGAGGTGGCCAGGGTAATTTCTGCCAAGGGACTGATAGTGGAGTTTGTCTTCTCAGGCTCTGGATTGGAATGCGGTCTTTCTTAAAATCCTTGGAGCTGGATGTGAAACCTTTCTTTGCTTTCAGGTTCTTCCATTTGTCGCACAGACATTGAATTTGAAATGTCCTGGGGCTGAATGAATGAAGACCATAAATAAGGTTAATTAAACTCCATTGCTGCCACTGGGAATGAATAGTCAAAAGTAGCTTTTGTGTGAGAGACAGGTATTTTCTGTGTTGCCCTTCACTTGGGCTGGAATTTGGGACAGGCTGTAATTTGACCCTGGGAGGAAGAAAATGGTAGCCTGAAAGAAGAACAGGCTGGCAGGAATCAGTGTGTTCGGTGCTGTCTGCTGCTTTTGTTTTTGTTTTGAAGATTTAGTGGCTGCAGAGTAACTGTGCTCTGCTGAGATGAGAGTCAGCAGTGGCAGATAAGACACGTGCAGATGATGCTTGTTCGCTCCTGTTCAGGCACTGCTTTTTCACTGCTTTATCACTCACTTGCTGTTTTAAAAATGCAAGAGTGATGCTTCTCTGATGCAGGTACATCTGCCAGGGATACTTTGTGGCAATATCCTGTAATTATTATCACAGGAAAATGTGCTGGTGAGTTTGGTATCCACTGCACCCATGTCCCCAGTGGCTTCTGCTTTTTGTGTGTGTGTGTGTGTGGCCACAACAGGAAAAAATCTGCGCACAGCTTGCAGTTGTGCAAAGTGGTCTCAATCCACCTCATATTCTGCACAGTGTTTCCTGAATGCAGGCAGTTTAGCAACTCCAGGGAAGCTGAGCCCACCTAATCCATGCTATGCCACCTGTCAGGGGAGTTGTTCCACAGCTCAGTTATTCAGTGATCTGGAGATGAAAGTCTTGCAGACTTGTGGGCAAAACTGTTTCCATGTGTACTGTGGAATTCTTTAGCCTTGGTAAATTTTTGAATACATACATTTGTACAAAACTAGAAAGACAAGTAACCACTAATTTCTGATGTTTGTGGTACCGCCTATTAACAAATCTTAAAGCAGATGAAGAACAAGGTATAAAAGGGAGCTGAGAGTATGCTGTTTGCCTCTCATAGATATAACAGTTTAATGAAGCAGAAGGCAGAACTGGAGGAGTTGGAACTAGCTCTAAAAACTGAGAGAGAGGTCCTGCAAGAAGAAAGGAGATCAAATGCGATAACTGCTGGGGAAAATCAGAAGCTGAGGGAGGAACTGGACAGGTATGGCTCCTTCACTAAATTCTTGTAACTATCGTTGAAAAGTCAGTGATGCAAAATACATTTTTTCTCTGTTGCATTGTATTAGTTTTAGCTCCAAAATACTTTCATTAACATATCTGTTAATTTTTATTCTCAGTTCAGTCTTGTAATTTGTTCATTTTGTTTAACTTGTTTTAGATTTACAGCTTTGTGGATACTGTGAACAAAAAAAATGATGCCTCATATATGGTCTGATTTTGGGACTTCTGCTTGTTCAAAATATGTCTCCACTTGTGATTATGCTCACAAATCCCTCTGTACTGAGTTGTTTCCAGCACCTGTCTTAAAGCAGAACTACAAATACCCAAAGCTCTCAGTAGAGTTGTTTGAAATGGTCCCTACTCATTTTTTTTTCCCTATAGGAAAAACTTCACCGTGTCTTTTTTTACAGTGTGCTTTAGTTCTGGGAGTTAATGTAGCTGTTTCTTTTCTGTAGCCAAAAGAAAGCTGCCATTTGTTAGTAGTCTAAAAAAACTTAATCCTTGTTATTAATAATGTACTTAGTGATTCATATGATCGCTGCGTGACTGTGAACTCATACCAAACTCTCTTGTTGAGGTAGCATCCAAAAGTAACATAATGCAACAGTAGAACGAGCAGCTATTTGTCCTAGACCTTCTGATGTTAAGTGATACGCTTTTATTTGGAGTATTCAGAATCTATGCTTTGGAGAAGGGTGATCTGATTATAGCCCAGAAGAGTGATCATGGTGGCATTGAAGATAGGCATTGGCTTATGCACTGAGACAGTGGTTGGGCTCTAGAACAGTCTCCCCAGGGCAGCCTCAAGCTACCAGAGTTCAAGAAGTGTCTGGACAGTGCTCTCAGAATTGTGGTCCAGTTTTTGGGTGGTCCTTTTTGGACCTTGGACTTGATGATCCTTATGGGTCCCTTCCAACTTGAGATATTCTATGATTCTACAATTCCTGCTCAGTTCTCACTGTTAGAACCAATTCAGTGTCACTGCTCAAAGGCCTTTTCAGAAAAAAGTTTGTTACAAATAAGACTCCAAGGTTTCAAGTTCAAACAGCATTAGGTCAAATCATGTTTAAACATTGCACCTTCAGTTCAATCACCAAAGTTTTGTATGTTATCTGAGTATAATGTACCCTCGTACACTGCTGAGCTCTGCAAACGCTGTTTCCTTGAGCCTTCTGGTTTCAATCCAGTTTCTCTAGGAACGAGGAAATACGTTGCAAAATATTATTTACAGTGCTGAAAGAGAGGAAGACATAGCTGTCTGTCAGCAGGTACAGAATGTAATCATTTTCATTTATCTGCTCCTGTAATTTTATGCCTTTGTGAGTAGTAGACATTTTTAGATATACCAAAAGGTATAAAGGAATGCCATAGTCTCATTTACAGCATTACAATGCCATATCTGTGTTCATATAACACATGCTCATATTTCATGCATCAGTAAAAAAAAAAAAAAAAATTCTGTTAGTACTCTTCACTTATGCCAAATAGAGCTGCCTTCATATCAAGATGCTCTTAAATACATTCTGCCTCAGAAATTTATGATGTGTGTCTTACCCACGAAGGAATAGCATATTTATTTTTCGTCTATTTTCTTCTAATGCAGCAGAAGATTAAAATATTTTATAATGCTATTATAACTTTATATTAAAGTTCTTTTTTGTGACAAGAATAAAAACGTTTTTAGGAGTCATTAGAACTTAACATTTGATTTGGTGCACATTTAAAATGTAGTCTTTGAATGTGAGGCACTTTTTATGAAGTGTTCTTCACAAGCCTGTTGGCTTTTTCATGTTTAGGGTGAATTTCTTGCACAGCCAACTAAAGGCAGAATATGAAGGGCTGCATTCACACACTAAAGAACTGAAAACTTCCTTGAACAACTCTCAGTTAGAGCTGAATCGTTGGCAGGCTCGCTATGATGAGCTGAAAGAACAGCACCAGTCCATGGATATCTCTCTAACCAAGCTGGATAATCACTGTGAGGTGAGTAGCAATAGGTAGGTACACTGCTGGATTTCTGAAAGAGAGCATCCATTGTTTGAAATTTCTGATAAATGTATAGAAAGTCAAGCTATGTGTTTATAATAGCATGCCCATATATACTCTGGAGTTGATCCGTTTGTATCTTAGGTTGCCCTGCTGCTGTGTTAGCTTGATTGCGTTGCTGCTCCAGAGAAGCCAAGTGCAAGGTAGAAATTCATCTATCTGTTTTGTTTTATAGCTGCTGTCGCGTCTCAAGGGAAATCTGGAAGAAGAGAATCATCATCTTCTAAGTCAAATTCAGATGCTGAACCAGCAGAATCAGATGTTACTGGAGCAGAACATGGAGAATAAGGATCAGTATCACGAAGAACAGAAACAGTACATGTAAGAAACGAATTTTGAATTGTGAACCCTGAAAAAGTGTTTTAGACAACTGTAGAATACTAATCATCTATTAGAAGAAGAAGGGACAGCAGAAGGTTGACTGATCTACTTGATACCTACCTAGAAAAGGATTTTCCATAATGGGAATATGCTACAGCATTTCTGTGTATTGCCTTACACATAAGTACAGATACCTCTTTTCAAATAATACAAATGAATCCATGTGGAGAACTTAGCTGCAAAAGCTGGAATGCTAAACCAAACTTCTCAAAGAAATCTGAAGAACCTGAGGAAGAGCTGAGTTGCAGCAAGAGTCTAGTCTTAGTAATTGTTTCAGTTTCCTAAGTAAGGCTGTGTCTACAAGTGATTTGTCAGTGGACTGTGAATAAGATTAAACAATCAGCAAATTAAAAAAAAAATTATTCCTAACATCCACTGGCCAAAAAAAGCTACATTAGTTGTTACTTGAGTAATATAACTTAAATCTACTGTTCTTTCACCTTTCGTGCTTATTGCATAAAAGTCACTCACTTACTAGCAAGTTACACAGACTGTTGTACCTTTCTGTATAGTGAATGAGCTCAGCAGCATTCTGAAGCTTATGTGACAGGAGGATATTTCATTCTCTTTGCACTCTTTGGCCTTTTGTGTTCGATTTCGTACAGATAATTCAGAATATGCTTTTTTCCTGTCGCAGTGATAAACTAAATGCCTTAAAGAGACACAAGGAAAAACTTGAAGAGAAAATAATGGATCAGTACAAGTTTTATGATCCTACTCCAAAAAAGTAAGTCCTGTTTGGATTCAGTTTTGCTATTGATGTACAGATCTGTGAGGATGAGAAAGGCCTCTCCATAATGGGAGATAATTGGAATTTCATCTGAATTGAGAACAAAATATCATTTCCACTTCTCTCTTTAAGTTCACTCTGCAAAACCATTCCCAGAAGCCAAGATCTGGCTTGTGTTAATAGAGAGTACAGTGCCTCACATGGGGTTCTGTCTGTTAGTACTGGAATCTGAAACAGTACTAACTATAAAAGAGGCACTTTGCCCTGCTGATTATCACGGCCTTGAGAAGTGCATGCTTATCCTTCCACCTTTGAGAAGGTAGAATTTCTTCTCGGATTGTTTTGTGTTAAATCTGCATGGCAGCACAGTAGTTAAATTAAGGAGCTCCAAAGTTCTATGATGACTTATGCCCATAACTAAAAGCAGCAAAAGTATATCAGAAGGTACAAATTTCTCTGCCCTTAATTCAGAAAGCGATTCCAACAGAAATATGCATGCATTTTTCCAGGAACTGTGGTGTATGAAACTTAAGTGGAATACTGTACACAGATGTACAGAAGATATCCTTCATGGGTTTTGTAGAAGGGAAGAAAGGACTACAGGAGAGACTAAGAAGCTTCAATATTGATAGATCATTTAATGCTAGTGCTAAAACAGTGCTGAGCTGGTGGTCAGGTTCTTGCTTTAGCCTCAGAATATGTAAGTCACTGCCACAACAGCTCTGAATTGATGGAGGATATGAGATCCTGATGAATAATGATTGGTGATGTATATTATAGCTCCTGCTGGGGGACGGTTTTACACAAAACAGTCTCTTGCCTTTGTTTTGAAACTGCTTCATGACCAGCACTGGATTTGTGTCCCAGATAAGTGCAGGGACTCTGTATACTCAACAAAGCAGCAGCAGCAGAAGTTTCATGAGCTTCTGTTTCGCAGGATATAAGCAGTCCATCAGAGAGAAAAGGCTTGCTTAATAACAAAGAAGAGACAAGCTAATTCCACCGTGAATAGATAAAACTGATACTGGGAAAAAATTGTCCTTAGAGCACTTTTCATTTCTTCAATTTTTGGTCTTTTACTGTAGTAGAGCTTTTCCTCACAGTTGAAATGACTTGTGTAGGTCCGTGTGTGTAATTTAGATTTCTAGCAGAGGAAACATTTGTTTTTCTCATATCTCTCATACTGAAGAAATATTTCTGTAAAATAATTTAGACTTCAGGAGAGAATCCTAAAAATTCATGCTCCATCTTTCCAACCAGTTCATAACAACAAAAAAATAAGAATGTAGGTTGATGGCTTTAGCACAACTGTAAACTTCTTCATGTAGTGTTTTTTGAATCCTGTTCACTAAACCTCCTTTATCAGGAAAAACCACTGGATTGGAGCCAGAGCTTTAGTCAAACTAATCAAGCCAAAGAAGGAGTCTACAAGGGAGCGGTTGAAGCCAGCAACAGAGAGTCCTCTATGGCATTCTGAATCCCCAGAGACAGTAAACTCTCCATCTGCCTCACAAAAACTGAAACATCAACAAGAATCTCAGGATAATACCTCTCATGGGTCAAACTCTGTAGAAGAAAGAGAGAACCCTGGAGGTTCTGCAACTAAAGGTATGCAATGCTCAGCCCAAATTTATGAGCCAAACAGGTTTTTGGTGCTTTTTTTTTTTAAGATATATTGATACTGCATCACATTATTTCAAATCTCTTTTTTTTGGGGGGGGGGAAACTAGTGTTTGATTTCTTCCTTTTATCCACTTCTTTTCCCTTCAGCTTTTTTACAGTTTCATAGTTGATCTAAGTATGTTATGTATTACTGAGTAAGTTGATGAAGAATTTTCACGGGGACTTTGCAACAGATGAGTTTATAGCTGATCCATGTAATTTTATGGTCATATTCATTAACGTCTGCTCTTCAAGTAGATAAGGCTGGTCCTACAGCCACTGCCAGGAGATGGCGCACATGCAAAAGAAATCATGTAGAAAATGCTTTTTTATGGTAATCTTCTTATTTTGGAGGATCATGCAATGAGTTGACATCGGATCAGATTAATTTCTTAATGTAAAAAGATGAAGTAATTTTTGAAACATTAAAAGGAATAAGAAAGACAAAATGATCTCTCTGACAGAGTTACTTTGTGCAGTAGATCAGCTATTCCTAGTGACGGAATTTAAAAGACAGCTCCTCAAAATAAATACACTGTAGTCTTTATTGAAGAAAATACAGAAACAAGTTTTACTTATTCTATCGAGATCACTTTTTTCAGGTTCTGTGTATAGTTTTTTGTCCTCCTAGAAGCAGTTTTGAACTTAATTTTTATGTAGTATTTCCTGCATCACTGCTGGGAAGTGGAGGAGACAGAAGGGAATGAGCCAAGGAGTATAGTTGCTGTTACAGACTACTGCAAGTATCTGTTAGTTTTTGTTTTGATTGGTTTTATGTTCCTTCTTCTCCTTTCTTGGAGTCCTTTGATTTGCTTAAAATAGTTCCAAATCATCCACGTGGTTCTGGGAAATGCTAGAAGTATGTACTCTGCATCTGAAGTTCAGCCTGGAGATTTGGGCTTGGATTTCTGATAAAAAGGCCTTCACCAAGTGCTGGAGATAAAATCAAGAATGAAGCCCCGGAGACTTTGAGTAAAACATGCTTATGTTGAGATGATGAGCACCAGTATTAAAGCCTAGAAAACATCTAGGACATCTGAGTGTATAATCACCAAGGAGCACGCAAACATGATTTTTTATTTTTGTCTTTTAATTAAAACATTGTGGGGGTTCTAACAGTTATTTCTTAATGAAGTTGCTTATGTTTTATGTATATTTCTTAATCTGTGCATTAAGATGAGTCAGATTAACTGTGGTTAATTATGCATTATTCTGAGTCCTCCAAATAGATGTGTTAGTCTTTGTTTATCCTTTGTCATTTCTTACTGGTTGTGCAGCGTTTAATCTGTTTTAAGACACTTAAGCTTTATGTACATGGGCTTTTTTCACTTTTTTTTTTCTTCTTCTTTTTGGGATACCTGGGTCATAACAATTTAGCTGTGCAGCGCAGAAAGATTGCCTTTTTGAGAAGCAAAAGCAAGGATAAAGAAAAGTCTCCTAAGTCTCCATCGAATCACCAGTCTCTCTCTAGTCGGCTCCGGTTCTGGTCTTCTTCCGACATCCCGCCCTCTCCTAATGAGCCTTTTTCTTTCTCGGAATTGGGAGATATTTAACACCTTTTCTTTAGTATTTATCTTCATTTACTTCTGACAAACATTTTAAACCCACGTGCCTTAAAAGAACACACACCTTGATAGAAATACTCAGCATGCCTTTACAGTACTCTAAATACAAGCACAGATTAGTGAACACGGACTTAAGTTTTCCTGTAGAAGATGAATCACTATTGCACACTGGATCATTTCTTCAATGCAGCACAATTTTAGGGGACCTCATGGCATACAGTTTGCGTATGTATATTGGCTGTGGTGCATGTTATAAGTAAGTGAAGTTGCTGTGCGCTTGGATATTTCCTTGCAGTCACGTACTTGCATCGTGTCCAGTTGAAATGTTGAACTGATTTGCTGCTGCTTTGCTTTCTGCAATGTTACAGACCTACTAAAATGCAAATATAGTATGTAACCAGCTTCAAAACTTTGGGGGTTTTCCAATACTTTGCATAACTAATTGCTAATGATGGCTTTTTTTTTTTTTAACATCATTGTCTTCTTATAAGTAGCCTAACTTTGAATATAGAGTGGAAGCTACTGGGAGAATTCTTCCCACAAGCTGTTTGCATTCTAATCTGCTATTCAAGGAGTTCAGAGCTATGAAATTAATCTTGAATTGAGCAAAAAGTTTAAATCTTTGCTGTTTCTGTCTTGAGAGATTTT
>JAOWBP010002559.1:38860572-38919877 GCA_028571105.1 Tragopan temminckii | reverse complement strand
TTTTTTTGAAAAGATTTTTTTCTCTTAATGTTGGAAATAACCTTCATCATGGATTTGTTGCCTAGAATTCTTATAGCCTGGTAGTCATTAGCGGGTAGCTTCTGAAATGAACCTATGGCTTCCATCCCTGCTCTGTGTTAAGAGAGGGAGGTGTGTGCAGCACAAGCAATGTGCTGTGATACATGAGGAGCTCCGCAGAAACCCAAAGGATCTGTTTCATCTCCTTTCTTACTCCTAGAAGTGATACAACCAAGGACACTGATGCAGAAGCTTCTTGCTGCCCAGTTAGGGATTTTATGGTGTCTTTGTCAAGGGCAATTCTGGCATCTGTGAAAGATGTTAAGTGCGTTTTCAAAGTCAATTAGAAATGTGGTTTTGCATGCCAAACTTTAGCCAATAGTTGCCCCAGTAAGAGTGCCATCAACTTCAATTCTAAGAGAAAGTGCAGACCCTGTGCTGTGGAGCCCACACAGACTGTGGGATGAAACTTTTTTTTTTCTGAAGTAAGCTTCCAGGAATCATCTGATATGACAGTAACTTGGTCTGCTTTCTCTAATACAGCTTTGCTGCTACTCTGTGCTTTGAACTATTTCTTGTCTGCGAGTTTATTTTGACCGCTGCAATCTGCTGTGTTTTCAGCTTTTAATTACAATCAGTTAAGCACATATTCCTTAAAAATGTATGAGAACCTCGAACCTTGCATCTCATTAAAGCTGCTTCCTGTAGTTAATGCCCTAAATTTTGTTCTGTTTTGTGGGTGCCTTAAAGTGTTACAAGAAATGAAGTGACCTACCTCATCACTAGGAAAGATGTCGCCAGCTTTCAGAATTTAAGTAATATTCTAGCAGGTAGTTTTTGTGTTTTCATGCTAAGATCCCAGGAATTCCACCTAAAAGGCTCTGCAGCAGAGCATTGCAAGAGCAGCAGTTTTAACCTTGAAGAGACTGTGCTGTTACACAGTAAAAGATCTAAACCTGAAAGCAGTTAGCTTAGTGTGCAAATCACGATAGTTAATTTCCAAATCAATATATTTTCCTTTTGAACAAGTCACTCCATCCTTATTCTCTTTTGTTACTAAAGTGCTTATAAAATGTACCTGTAAGGAATAATGTTATGGGAATTTCACACCTCAGTTATTTTTTCTGCATTCATATCTTTGATCCTTTTCTTCCTCATTTCACAGCAACTTCTGCATGTATAATACCAACCCTCCCACTGGCACTAAACAGCCCTTGTCACTCCCACACTTTACAGAGAGCACACATGATTGAAAAACTGGTGGCAGAAATTTGCTGTTCAATACAAAACTGGCTATGGGAAAGCTTGCAAACGTCGCTCCTCTGTTGTGCAGTTTCTTTGTGCCTGCGTGTCTTGTTTGTATGAGAGGATAAATATGCATCTCCTAATGCTATTTTTCAATGGCTCGTTTTGTTTCTCTTTCTCCCCTCTCAGTGCTAACAGATCTGAAGCAAAAGAGGAGTTCCCATCATGGGAGCGGCAGTGATAGTGTTGAAATTTCAGCAGACTCTGTGACCAAACACTCTGGTGTGGAGCTGGGTCCCAGGACTTGCTCAGCCTCAGCTATTCACCTGCACACTTCCACCCCCATCTCCAGGGTCCCGAGCAGACCAAAAGGTGTGTGCTGCATTTGATCTACCAGCTGTTTGTACAAGTCAGGCTACTTTTTTATTCTTGAGTAAATCTTGGCTTCTATTGAGATTCATGTAAAAAAAACAGCACAAATCTTTTCACTCCGATTTTATCTGTTTAATTGATCAGATCCAGAGTTTTCTTATTCTTTTAATGCTATCAACTCCACAGACCGCATTTGGTTATTAGTCAGTTGTGCCATGGTTATCTGCCCAGTGACTCATAGCAGTGGTTAGAAATTGGCTGCTCTTCCAGTATTGGCTCTAAAACCCACTTGATCATCTCAGCTTTTTACATTGCTAGAATCTGTTAGAGACTGACCTAAAGGATTGATCTTCTTGTGTTTAACACTGCCTTTCATCTTCTGTGTTCTGACTAATTTGTGTTCTTTTTAGGCTATAATTCAGAAGATAATCTATGTGAACAGTCCCCTGAGGTAGAGTTTGCAAGCACCAGACAGCATGGTAAGCTTGTAGCATACACAAGTGCTCTAAAACCTCTACATTAAGACTTCTTTTATTTAGACCATGTGAGCTATTCTCAAACATTTTAGTTAAATATTGTAAGATCAATGCAGTAATGCAAAACTGTTTGGGGATTTTGGGTCTAAACATTTTTTTTTCTCTTGAGAAGCTTTTAGTGGATGTTTTCCTAAAATGAATTTTCAGAAGTAATGATGACATTGAAACAAAATTGTTTTGCCTCAATAGCAGACTCTTTAATGCATGCTGTACGTATTTGTTGCTGATCTTTCTGAACAATGTTGTAAGGAAGTAGATCAAAAAATGAATTTATATATATATATATATATATATGTTGAGAGGAAAGGGAGACTGCATGATGGAAATGGTCTAACAGCAGCACTGCCTGCTCAAAGATTTGTAGAAGACTTAATTTGCAAGCTGATTACCAGCTTCCTCCAAAGCAATGGACTAAGAGGCAGCTTACCATATGAACTTACTCAATATTAGTGTTAATTTGTTTATACTTGTTGTAAAAGTGATTTTTTTGGTGCAAAAAATAAAAGTGAAAAAAATGAAGTCATCCTGAGCAACTTGACTTGAAAAATGGGAATGATTTCTACTTTGTTTAGACTTTGTTCATCCTCTGTATATGATGTTGTTAATGTTTTCGGAGTGACTCGGTTGTACAGGTCCTATTTTCAGAAGGCAGACTGCAGCCAGCTATTGTAGAAAAGCAAAAAAAAAACTTCAGACCTGTTTGTTAAAGGCTTGTTTCATGTTTTTCAGTGTCCAGACCAAGCAGTCTAGAGAGCAGTAGAAATGCATCCAGCAGTAGCTCACCACTCAATTTGAAAGGTAAAGCTTTTACAGCTGAGTTCTAACAAACAGGAAGTGAAATTACATGAAACTGTGTGCAAAGTGCTGTTTTCCTTCCAGTTAAACTTGAAGACTGTTTTGAAATCGTACTGATTATACAATCTGGACCTGGCTGTCTTGGGAATCAAAACACTACTGGCAAGAAGTATTTTTCTAAGACTGATTCTGGCAAGTGGTGGCTTTTAAGGCAGGCAGTCTAGGTTTGCCTCAGTCTGACTGGCATCATATTGTGGGAAGTAACAGGCTACTCTTCACATTCTTTTTACAGCAACAAATCTCTGCTCTTCTTCCTCTACGCAGCTTGTATAAGTAATCAGTGCACTCAGACTTGCTAAAATTCTGAGTCTTTGAAGGGTAAATGAGATCAAGTATTGTGGAAAATTCCACTTTTAGCTTTCCCACTGCCAGGTTTTGGCTCTCAGATCACATAGTCATGACTGAGAGATCAAGTGGCGCAGATGTGATAAAGAGGCCTCCCAGATTAACTGTATTACTCCTATTCTTTGGGCAAGTAGCTGTGTTTGGTTAGCATAGGGGCTCAAAGAAAATAAGACGTTTACTAATCCTGATTTTTTGTGAGTTCTGTGGGAAGAGAAAGTAATGACAAAAATGCCACCTAGTCTGCGTGGAAATAGCCCTATGTTGTAATGTTCCTACCTCAGTAAATCTGTTGAACAAAGGGAAAAATCATGATATTCATGATTTTTTGCAGGTTCCTTAGATCATATTCATGGTAGAACTGAGAGCCTCAGCAGTGAAGATATGGTGCCAAGCAGAGAGGTGCCAGCCTTGCTCCGAGACCGCTATCCCTTTCACTCTGCTTCTGCCATCGTAGACCCTAGCAGCAGATATGAGTCCTTCTCCCACAGGAATGGTTCGATCTCTTACGATATACCTCAGAAGAGTACTCCATCTCAGTCTTACACAGGCAGGCAGCGCTCTGCGTCACCTGGCAGTGAGATGGTAACCTTGGAAGAGTTCCTGGAAGAGAGCAACAGACTATCTCCACCAAGCGTAAGTACTTCTTGGTGCCACTAACCTGATCAAAGCTGATTGAGGGGCGTAAGGGCATAGGAAAACCAGGAAACAGAAGATCCTTGTTTGTACGTGTGAAACTTCCAGAGAACTATGAATTTTGCATATTGAAACTTGAAAGTTAACTAGTTAATAACAATTAAGACAAGATTAATTTTGCACAGCGCTTGTTCGTTTATTCTGCTGCATTGGCTGTGGCAAGTAATGCAGATAACTCACTGCAAGTATTGTGTATTGAACTGGGGCTTTTTAAAAGCAAATACCTGTTGAGTTCTTGTATTATATAATCAGTTTTGAATTCCAGCTATTCTTCCCTGTGAATGGATATGTTTTCTGTGATTTTCAGCTGTTAGATCTAATTGGAAATGAGATCTAACAGTAGATTTCAATAGAGTTATGAAATCGTCTCCTGATCTGAAAAGGCCATCATTGCATTTGATAGTATTTTTCTTGCTAAAGGAAATTTCCGTTGCCTTCACCATGCTTGTGTGCTGGCTGACACTGTTCTGTTGAAGACTTGTTCTGCTGCAAGAATATGCTACACTCCAAAGTGCTTGACCAGAGAAAGAAAGGTTTTTTTTATGGCATTTGTTTACTGCACAGATACATTATAGAGTAGGGAAGTGGTGCAGTGTTTAGCATGTTAATATCTTAAGAACAATTCCCTGGAAATGTAAGTGAACGGGTGTTTCTGTTTAATGAATGCCTTGGTAACAGTATTGAAATCAGCAGAGCTGTACTGTTCTGTGACATCAGTAAATTCTTGTCCCTGAAGTTTCAGAGCGATATTTAAATATGCCTCCTGTTCTTTAGTTATAATAAATTTCATTTTAGACATGTTTAAAACTTGATTTTTATTGTCTATAACTACCTGACCACATCTCTATTTTCACCCTGTCATCCTTGTTCCTTTTCAGCATCGACGCAGTTTAGATGAGAGTGAAATGATTTCACTGCACCAATTTCTGTTAGAAGCTGATGCACTGTATCCCTTTTGCTACACCCTATGTTCTTCCCTCCGTCAGGAACCTTCGCAGTCGCTCGAATCACTCCTCATTCATTCATGTCCTGACTGCATGAGACACAGAACAGACAGGGGAAATAGGAGATCCACTTCACTGTGTATCCCCAGGGTATCCATTGTTCTTGCTATGAAGGCAGCAGCTTCCAACTTACCACAGCTTTTGCTGGCATATTAATACCTATAAAAGCATATTGTAACTCTCAGCTGTTACTTAAAGACTAAGGCTGCCAGATTACTTGCATTACTTGCTCATAAAGTATTTCCACTGCTTGTTCATAAACACATGTTTTTGGAGAATGAGTAATTCTGTAATGTTAATGTGCATAACAGCAGTTCAAAGTGAAGTAAAAATAACCTTAACACTGTAACATTCAGTTGAGCATAGAGATCTTCCAGCTGCATTTCAACTACTATTACTGTTGATAGCTTTCACTTCCAGCAGATGAGTTTTGTGACTGGAAGAAATGGCTGGAACTTTTAATTAAATGAACAGATTAAGCTTTAACATGCTCCGTAGAGAAGAGTGAAGAAATATGTATCATGAGCATGTTTCAGTGCGTTTTTCATGAAGACAGCATGTGCTTTAACTATTATGAGTATGCCTTATACTAATAGTCCAGTGACACCTGATCAAACGTGACCATTTTTTATTTGCATGGACTATCCCCGTGAAATATTCAATACTCGTTTTCTTTTACTGCCAGGTTAATTGTCTGACTTGAAATTTGCAAGTTAGGTAAGGACAAGCAATCATTTTTCTGTTTTGTAATGCACGTTTCATTACGTTGTATGTGCACCTTTTAACATATGTAGCATATTGACTGGGAGAGGTGAGGAAATTCAAGGCAAAAGCGATTAAGGTTTTTTTTTTCTTTTTGTGTCTGTGATATTACACTAGAGTGTTACCCAGAGGAACTGTATTCTGGAAAGTGACAGAACATCATGGATATCTGTTGAAACCAATGGATGATTTCATTCTTATCAACAGTGATGTTACAGTGATAGTGGCTGATGTGATAGCAAGCAAAAAAGCTGCTGCCCAGGTTGCTAGTGAGGTGAAAATTCTTCAGATTTATGACAATTAGCCTGGCAAGCTAGGCTGTCACAATTACTTATTATGAGCATGTTATCCCTTTATTTGAATTTATATCCATTGTAAGCATTTGTATCTTCTATTCCACACTTAAATATAAAATCTGTGGCTTTGAGTCTCTTGAAATAAGTGAGAAGGAAGATTGAATGAAAAGCTTTTCTTTGTTTCTTTACACAGAAGATGTTGTCATTAATGTAACACATGCTCATTTTTTCACAGGACACCTCCAGTAACAGAGAGGATTTGCTCAGTGATTATTTTAAGAAAGCAAATGAGCCTTCAGCTACTGGGAACCCACTGGTTCAACCGTCGAGAAAGGAGGCTGCCAAGATGATGCCCGCTGGTCATGTTGCTCCAGCTGTAAAGATGGCCATCACCGACGAAGAAGGAAGAACAGCTAAGCCTGGAAATTATATGAAGCCGAACCTCAGACAAGTTGAACCTGAGCCTCTGGCAAATTCCGAGAGCCCCCTGAAGCCTCCTCATATGCCACAGCAGCAACCCACCGGTGGTATGCGGCAGACAGCACAGCCACAGCAGCCTGGGTCTGTCAGCAGGAGGAGTACATCACTGAGCAGGGCGTTCAGCTTAGCATCTGCAGATCTCCTCAGAGCCACTGGCCCAGAGGCATATAGGCAGGAGAGCCCTCAGAAGTCAGTAGGAGACTTGCGTGGGGGCAAGGATACTGTCTGTCAGTCTTCAAGAGCTTCTATACCAACAAGCTCTCAGGCAACCTTAAGAGAGAGGCCTCAGTCAGCAAAGATGGCAGGTTCCTTGCAACGTGTTGATTCTCGTTGTCGGCAGCTTGATGCAAGGCGCCTTTCCCTGGCCCCACCAAAAGATGAGAGGCCTCTCTCCTTCCACCAATTTTCTGCCTCACCTACTGCATCCACCAGCAATCTGAATGTGCAGCAACAGGAGCGAGTGAACCCTGGGCAACACTACTCACCCACACCACATACTCCCTCTAAAACTAAGCCTAAGCCAGCCCCTCGTACTGGGGAGGTGGCCACAGTGGGCTCTGCCAGAGCTGTTTCCACCAGCACCGAGGGAAATACTTCCTTAGGGCAAAGCCAGGGTGATGTCCTGCTTACCAAGTGCCAGGGCAAGCTGCCAGATAGCAGCTGTGGGGCTTTGGAGGAGCCCATGAGAGGAAGCAGCTCCAGCAGCACTCCTGGGTCTTCAGACCCCCAGGGGGATCAGCAGACAGTTTGGTATGAGTATGGCTGCGTGTAACCTGTGGGTGCGGCTTGTAGTATATGTGTTTGGCACTGCTGGTGTTGAGTAGTCCTTGTCTAGACACTGTGTCAGGTCTTAAAAGACATCACCTGCATGCTGATCTGAATGTTCTCCGGGTACTGTTTTCTTGTTGGACAAAGTATGATTAAGAAAAATAAGGAACAAACTCCCAGTCCACCTTTTGATACTGTTGTGCCTAAAATGAAATGTTTGACTCAATCCCACAGCAGACTTGGGACCTGATTCTCATAAATGCTGAGCATTTCCATCTGCAGAAGAAGCTTAGCAGGGTCCTCTGTCATTGCTGCACTGTGCACCCCTCCTACTTGCATTAAAGAAGAGTTTCACAGGTAATACATATGTGCTGAAACCAGCTCCGCCATTGATAAATAACTTAAACCATACTGAAAAGGTCATATAAAAGCCAAACTTCTTTGCAGAAGACATAACCAGACACTTGGCTTAAGTAGCTTGAAGAGAAAGTTGAAGAGCAAAAGTGTGTGGCTTTAACCATGAATTTGTTAAAATCAATTCTCTTTGGCACAGCCACATTTTAGAGGTAACATGTAGAATTCAAGGATCGTATCCTAACCTTTCCCACTGGGGTTGTACAGAAGGGCTAGTGTTACCACCCTACTGCCTTCCCTATATAGCTGCAGTTCAGTGGATCCTTGTCTCTGAAAGCCAAGTGGTGCTGCTCTTTGAAATTTTTTATGCAAACACTGGAACTAATGCAGCCTTTTCAGGGGAGATGTTTGAATTGTAAGAGTGACATCTCATGTACAAAAGTGACTTGTAAGTATGTATATAAGGAGCTCAAGTATTGTATAGGAATGCTGTGTAAATTGTATTATTACATCTGTGTGCGTGGCACCCCACATCCTAAATGAAATGTGGGATTCCATCTTAGAAATCTCTGTTTGTCTCCAAGAACTTTGCTCAAAATAGAAAGCAAAATAATTTTATATACACGTGGAAGAAATATACTTTTAAATCTATTTATGCCCAGGAAAGTTCCTTGTACGTTTCTGTCCAGAGTGTCATCAGTTGCTTATGTATATATGATGAAATGCATATCTTTAATTCTGTTTCATGTTTGTAAAGCTGTTTTTCTTGAAATAGACTAAATCCTCCCCTTCCCCCCGGTAATATTTGTTTTTCTGGTTCTGATTTAATCTAGTGAAAACTAAAATCGATTCAGCTAGGGATGTTTTTGTTATCTGGTTTGTAGTAATCCCATTCTGGAAACTACAAAATTGTTTATAATAAAGATTAAAATAATACAGATTGATGTTGTACTGTTTTTATCCTTGGAAAATATACCAGGATCACAGTGTTGGATGGAGCTCAGTTTGCAATGTTTTGTGTAAGCCTTAGCACTGATTCATGTCTCTGAGCAGCAGAGTTGCATTTGTTTTTATAATGTTGCCAAAGAAGACATATCAGAAATCTTAGTTTAATTGTAGCTTTGTTGCTGAAGACTTCAGGAGGATAAATGATGCAAATTAAGTGTCTTCTAGGTAGACAGAATCAGACCACCAGACTTGTAAGCTTCCCTGATGGCTTCAGACAGCACAAAGCATGCTTCCGTTTTGGCCAAGTATGCATTTGTGCAGTGCTTCATGCTTAGCTAATCTCAGGATACCTTACAAAAGTGAGAAATTACTCATCTTTGAATGTGAAGACAATAGCAAAAGGAACTTCCTGCCTTCTCTGCTATTTTAATTGCAAACCAAAGTTTAGTTACGACGTTAAAATGATGTGTTATACAGCAATCTATTCTTAACATACAGAGCATTCTTGGTAATCCAGAATCTTCTTCCAAAAGTTCCCTGTTTAAATTCAATTCTCAGCCTGCTCACTGATGGTGAAAGACAGGTGTTTCTCTGGTTTCAGCTCCTTGTTAGAGATGTGCACCTGGTTGCCAGCAGGCTGGAATGGATCTGTGAGCTGTCAGTTCTTGCAGATGCAATTTGCTGTAAATACCTGCCTGATCACTTAAACCTTAATTGTCACTTTCGGAATCATGACAATTATTTACTTCCTCAGCCCTAGTGAGTTTGAATAAAAACAATACTTATGTAGTACTTTTCAAGTAGGGGGTGGTCTTAAACATGTGCTTCATATCACAGATCAACTGGTCGTTAATACTGAAGCCATCTCTGTCTCCTTGAAGCACACGGTGTTGAGGCCTTGGGGCTCCCAAGAGCATGAAGGAAAGTTTTGTCACGGGAGACTGTCCTGCTGTGACAAATGGTGTTGTTTTGTGGTCAGCTCACAGTAACTAACAGTTTTAACTATTCTTTGATGCCTTGGTGCCTCTCAGGTGGTGTGAGAAGACAGGAGCAGCTGGGAAGGGGTTTCTCTGGAAGAGAGAAGTGGCAGAGCTGCCCAAACACCACAGGCTGCTTGCTTCAAGAAGAAGAGGGGAATGATCATGAAATGGTGACAGCCTGGTGTGCTGAGCTTTGGAAAGTGGGGACACCTCTGCACAGAAGCCTGAAGCTGTGCACACCAAGCTGCCCCAGCTCTGGGTGGAAAGCACGAGGAGGCTGATGCTGACTGGCGGGCTGGGCCTGCTGGCTGTGGAGTGCTGGTCGTCTGTGCTGAGTAGTGCCACAAATGGTTCTGAGTATAACAATTCAAGTAATGGTGTTTGATGATGGAGTATTTCAGTCCACGCATGCAGATTGTGAAGCCTGTATATCCCATTTTCTAGTAAAGGATGTATGTTTGAAGGGGAGTCCACTCAGGCAGACACCAGTAGTGAATGGCTTTCTGAGAAAGGCTGGGGTCTGTGCTGTTTGCAATGCCCCCTTCTCTGAAGTCAGCACATCCCTTTAATGTGAGGATGCAAACTGCACGCTGCATGACAACGGTATCTGCCTGAAGTAAGAGAAACAGCTGCTGTGCAAAGTACTTGGGGGACTCTCATGTTCTAAAGTATCTTCTTATCAAGAAATCTGAAGCCTGTATCCTTCATAGAGAAACCTTGTTATGGAAACCACCTTCCTGTCAGATATTCTTCAGCTGGTTGAGAAGGAAGGAGAGATTTCCTGATCTCAGTTAATTGGGATCCAGACATGAAGTTGCCAGAAGATAAATAATAGAATTTATTACAAAAATTGTTGAAGAGTACTTAGCTTAGAAAAAATGATACATCACTTGTATGTGCTGTGGCTGGAAATTATTTCTGATCATCCAGATGTTTGGGTTAAAAGGTTAAGTGTTCAGCCAGAGGTGAACGACTTGATGGGAGATGAAAGAAATGCTGCAGGAATTGCTGATTCCTGTGCGATGACCCACGGCCTGCGGGTTGAGTGGGTGTGGAGAGGGCGAGAGATCAACAAAACCTTGTGCTGCTGAACCTGAATCCAGCTGGGATAGGGACGTTCGAGTTGTGGTTTTGAATTCTTAGACGAAAAAATTAAAAGTTGAGTTCTGGTAAGCTTCACAAAAAGATGTTTTATAATAATAATAGCATATTTAATAATTGCTTCCCTGCCTGTGAAGTATCAGATCCTAGTGGCACGATGGAAAACTGAGAATGTTGCTACAGGTCACCCATACTGGGCAGAATTAACCTGACCTAGCGGTGCAGTGTGAATTAGTTCCGTTACCAAAAATAACAGATTAATTTCTCGTTGTGAAGGGTTGCTGTAATGGAGAGATAGACTACTGCACTGTGGAGGTCTGTCTTTGAAGCTGGTACTAGAGGCTGTCATGAGAACAGAGAGAGTAGCATCAGCTGGAAAATGGTAAGAAATTTACAATGATTTAAGAAAGCACTGACAGGAGATTAAGAAACTGAGAGAAGCTATGGCAAGTTTTGCAGAACTAAATGGTGTTTTTCCAGGCACAAAGATTTCTCTGAATGTATGAAGAGAACAGTAGGCAGCAAAGCTGCTGCTTAAAGGCTTCTAAAACACAAAAGTCTTATTTAAAAGGGAGCTTGGATCCTCATGACAGTGAAGTGTGAGCTGATGGCATGTGACAAAAAGCTGAGCTCGGTGCAGATTGGAGGATTGTGAAGAACCCTGTTCAGGAGTAACACGGGGAACAGTGGCACAGTGCTGATGCTGCCCCTGCTGAATCTGTGTGAGGAGCAATTCCCTGACATTTTTTAGTCAGTTGGGTGATTTCTGCTAAGGACCATGAAAACGTGGTTATTGCACAGAAACTAGGAACTTAAACATGTCCAAAACAAAGCACAAAATGCCATGGAAACTAAGGTCAGCTCTCTGTATCATTCTCAGATGCTGTTCAGATCAACCCTAGTTAAAATATATGTTTTTATTGAAAGATTACAAATGAGGATTATGTAGCTCTGATGATGAAGCTATGCTGAAGTATATAGTGTGTGTTCTTACATACTGGAATGAGGAAGGGTAACGGGTCTCAGTGTTGGCATTAGCCTTCGAAAAGCACAAAGGGATGTCCTGTGGTAATCTGAAAGAAAAATAAAGCAGTAGGTAGAATCCATTGTTGTAAGCCATTACGGAGTCAAATAGATCAGTCTAATATGTTACTTCAATGCTTTTGATTTTATGGTATGAGATATTTTATGGGAGAACTAAACTACCGTCAAGTACATTCAAAAAGACTCCCCTTGCTCTCCAACATCAGGAATTGGCTTCTTCAGAGCCAGAATGGAGCTGGGCTGCCACACAGGGAACATTGAGTGTACCTTCTCCATGTGAAAATCCCTGAAACTTGCAAAGAAAGATGACCTCACCAAGGTGGGTCAACTACTTTTTTCAGTAGTTGAGACGCTGAAAGTATAAGAGGTTACTGGCATTTACTTTACCGAGTAAAGCGCTTGGTGTTTAGGAACATACTGCTAAAGGGAAAGCATGAAAGTTCAGAAAGGGTATTCCAGATGGGGAAGCACAGTTCCCCAGTGGACTGCTGAGGCATCTCCAGAGACTTGTATTGGAGGGAAGGAGTTTTCTGCGATAAGTAGGAAAGTATGACTGGGAAGAACCAAAGTGAGCCTTCTGCAGGGCTTCTAACCTGATTGCTTTACCATTCTGCAGAGAGCTTGAAGGGTTATGGGATGTGGCAGGCTTATGTTTCCTTGCTGCTTTAAATATCTCTGACTAAAATTATCTGTTTCTTGTGAAACCCGTGAAAATGCTTTTCTGCATCTTTGATGGAGCCTTGTTTTTCTTCTAGTTACCCAAAACCTATGTGCTGGGAGCCCACAAAATACCTACAGATCTACAGATGTTTGTGCTGCTCATCACCCAGGGACACTGAGCTTCAGCATCTGTTTTCTACGGAGACAGAAAATTCCCATCAGTTTTGAGAATGCTTCTGTAGGGACACCTCTGGCCATCTCTGAGCAAAACACTGAGAACGGGAAGTGATTTTGAAGGGAAAATCTTGGGAACTTTTTTTTTTTTTAGAATTGTAATTTTATCTGAACAAGGATTGCTTGCTCAAAGCAGTACGAAAGGCAAATGGAGGAAAGGGCAGGTGCAAGCCACGTGGGATAGGCTTTGTGTTGCTTTGGCTGGGATTTAGCTAAAATTAAGGTAAGTTTGGTAGCCTTCAGTTTCCACAGTCTCTGGAATTCATTCATAGCTTTTTTGTCCATAATGAAATTAAGCAAAGAAGTAGAATGCTTTAGAAAACTTCATTAACAGCATTGTCTAAGGGGAAGGACTATAGTACTTAATTATCCATTTCCATTAGGCCTTCTAACTCTGGTAAAGATGTTCCTCCACTGTTAGTTTTAGATCACTTTGGGCAAAACAGCGTTAAATCAGATCTGATAGATGCACATGTATGTACACTGAGGAGTGCAGTGCAGCCTTGGTGTCTCCACTGACAAGGATCTCTGCAGTTGCTACTTTTTCTTGCTTTTATTGTGTTTTTTGGACCTGAGTAGCAAGGGCTTAAAGGAAGTGGGAAATGTGTGTCTGATGGGGAACAGTATATTTTTAATGGTTTTGCGTGCCCTTAAAAACCACTTCTGCCAACAGGAATCACGCATGTTCTAGCAGGAAACTCTTTGCATGCCATCTGCATATACAGGAGCACTCTTGCTACATCCTGTCCTACAGCTGATGCAGTGCAACCAGCTACTGCAAGCTGGCTCAGCCCATCTTGTCTGATTTTTCCTTCCCTCATGACTTCTCTCCAGTATGATAGACCTTTCTACTCTTTACCTCATCATTATCATTAACTATTTCCTACTCCTTAATTCACCTTTTTGCACCCTGTTTTCTTACAGATCTAGTCCCAAATTTCTTCTTTCTATCCCCAGCTAAATGTTTGTCATGTATTGTGTGCACTTGCAGCCCAAAAGGCCAATGAAACCCAAGAATCCTGGGCTGCATTAACAGAGGGGTGGCAGCAAGGAGAGGGAGGGAGGGAGGAGATTGTCCCGCTCTGCTCTCATGAGGCCCCACCTGGAGTTCTCTGTCCAGGCCAGGGACTCCCAGCACAAGAAGGATGTGGAACTGTTGGAGCGGGTCCAGAGGAGGGCATGAAGGTTACCAGAGGGCTGGAGCACCTCGTCTGCAAACGCCAGGGAGATGGCCTTGGTCAACCTGGAGAAGAGAAGGCTCCAGGGAGACCTCACTGTAGCCTTAAGGAGAACTTATAAGCAGGTCAGGGACCAACTTTTTAAGCAGTCTGATAGTGATAGGGCAAGGGGAAATGGCTTTAAACTGTAAGGGTGAAAATTTAGGTTAGATGTTAGGAAGAAACTTTTTACTCAAGAGGGCATTGAGGCAATGGCACAGGCTGCCCGTAGAAGCTGTGGATGCTCCATTCCTGGAGGCATTCAAGGCCAGGTTGGGTGGAGCCCGGGGCAGCCTGATCTGGTAGAGGCAACCAGCCCACAGCAGAGTGATCAGAACTAGATGATCCTTAAGGTCCCTTCCAACCAAAGCCATTCTATGATGCTATGATTCTATGGTCTATCAGTGAGGAGAAAGTAGCACTTTTGCCACCTTTTCTTGCTGTTCTTTTCCACCCTTGGCAGGCTTTCTTATTCAGTAACATTCTCAAGCCTTGAGGTCAATATTTATTCCTGATCCCACCTCATTTTCTGTTCTCAGTGTTTTCTGATGCTTCCTTAGCTATTTCTCTGTCCACTGTTGACTCAAAACAGTCCCTTCTCTCTACTGCTTCATGCTTTTTTTCCCAACTATTTCTGCAGTGCCATTAATTTCAGGGGGTTTTCTTCCCTCACGCAGTGCAGGCACAGCTCTCTCATAGTGGCTGTTCCCCACATCCTTCTTTAGCTCACTTTTGTTGCTCTTTTTCACCATGTGTTCATGACAAGTGATAGCCAAGTCTTAGGCAGGAAATATACTCTCTGCTACAAACAACTGTGGGTATTTGTGGTGTGCAAGATGCTCATTTGCACAAAGTTTGGAGCCAAGTTCTTCTCAATTCTTGTTTTCGAATTTCGAAGTTTACTTGTTCATAGTCACTGAGCTGTATTTCAAAAATTTATTCATCAAGATGATTGTAGAATTCTACTATCTGTAGCAGGGTTTTTATGTAAGATCTTGGAATATTTTTTGAACAAGTTGAGTAGACATTTTAGGGTTGGCAGATATATTTGATGATTAAAATTCTTGGAGAATTTTTTAGCTCTTATAACTGTTAATGAGTCGATAGATGCATTCTAAAAGGACCAGATTTTTTTGCATATTGAGGCAGTATTGTCTCTGTTCACTCTTAGGTATTTTTAACAACATACTTTTCCACATAATTTTCACTGTTTTAGAATTTTGTTACTGATTTTGGCTTCTTGAATTGTTATCCACATGTAGCTCCCATGAGTGAGGATCCGTTTCCTTGTTTACTTAACCAGACATATCAATGTTAGCAGAGCCCAACTCGGGAGATCCTGATCTCCCACCCTGTCCTGTGCAAGGAGCTTCAGTGAACATATTTGTTCTCTTGTTATATAATCAGGAAAAAAATGATAGTCGGTACTCACAGGACTTTATTAGGATCAAATTTCACCAACTTAAAGATTTGCAACTAAAATCAAGAGAAATGTTCCTTCCTGTGTTAGGCAAATTTAGCCCATTAGACTTTAACAGGCGGTGTTTATCTCGAAAAAGAATGCTAACAAGCAAAAACAGAATGTGAGAAGAAAAAAAGCAAAAATTAAGCCAGTTCAGAGACTCCAGCCTGGTTTTAGTGTCGTCTCTTTCTAGCATTGTTTTGCAGAGAGGAAGAAGCCATTACCTGGAGCGCTGTGTACATTCATAGTTTAATTGCCTACTGCAGTTACTGAGGACCAGGTTTTTTTCCCCTTGAAATATAGGTTCAGGAACATTTAGGCCTTGCCTCCCCCCTGAGTTGAGGCAATGGCAGATGGACCACCTTATGACCACAGTTCTCCTCAATCTAAAAATCTCAAATCCATGCTAGTAGGAGGAGAAAGAGCAGCGTAAGAGTTCACATCTACATAGCTATCTATCTTGAAGAACTCCTTGTGTTACCAACTTCCTTTTATGTATCTGAATGAAAGTTCGCACATACAGTCCAGGTGAGATGAATTGGTTACTCCAGTGTATCCAGAATCAGCCATGGGTCCTTAACAAAAGCAGGAATTGCAAGGTCACCCATCAAAGCCAGAGTGTCTTCAGTGGCACAAGATCCGGGTAAAAAAAAATTCAGCCTCCCTACAGGTAGCAAGAACAGATGTTCCGGCTTGGACTCTGAAGCAGCTGTGAGGACTACAAACAATTTCACTGCCACCTAGACCTTGGCAAAAATTTTATCCATTCTGATAGCCCTTACAGAGGACTGGAAATGCAGGAAATTGTCTTTTCATTGTTCAGCACTGTGAACCAGAACATGCAGATCTCTGGATGCCTGTGGGAGATTTGTATCACCTCAGTCTTCAGTCCCTCTTGGAGGTAGAAGTGGGGCCTGGATGATGGAGCTTGTTTGGTGTTTGTGAGGTGTATGTTAGGCTATGGCACTTTCCACTGGGAACTCTTGGAGCTGAGATCACCACGTTGGCACATTCTGGGGATCAGCTCTAGGACACTGTTCCACATGTCTTCCCTAAGCAGCTGGAGTGTAAGCCTGAGGGCTGCATCCACCTCATGGGAACTGTCCAAGCAAAAACTGAGACCTGTGGAAGAAATAAAAAATAACGTGTGATGAAGTAATGACTGGGACAAGAAAAGAAACAAGAGAAAGGAGGAGGACAGGGAAAGCAGGATGTGTGGGCTGCAGTTAAATATGCAGCAGTGATCCCACTTGCATGGGCGGCTGACATGTCGGGCTTTGTGGTACAACTACCCCTCAGCAGCTCAGAGACAGGCCTGTGTGGGCTCCAGATAGTACCAGGACAGCAGAGGGAAGAGCAGTGGCAAGTCCTTGCTTCAGCAGCTTTGAGCTGTTGCCATCCTGCCATTGGTTCCAGGTGCAGAGCCCAGTACCTCCCTTTGCTTCCCCTCCTCAGGGAGCTTTAGGGTGCATTGAAGCCACCTCTCAGCCTGCTCTGCTCCAGAGTGCACGGCTCCATACCCTCAGTCTCCTCTCACAGGACATGCCTTCAGCCCTAGTTCACTTTACTGGGCCTCAGAGGAAGGAGGAGGTCCCGGTGCTGCATTTTTGTGGCATCTATGAAATCTGCAGTGCAGTTCAGGTTCATTCCTTTTGAGGCATACTGGCTCTGGCTGTGACATGTATGGAAGCCAGGAGTTTAATCATTACAAACATTAAAATGATTTGGCCAAAGCAAGTGAAAAACAAAAATTGCCACTATGACCGAATAATTGCCATTTCTCAGCTCTAATAGCTGCTGTATAATTTATAGGGATAAAAGGCTAAGAGCAGACATTTCTCTTCACTTTTCGAGTTTTGTATGGATTCCCAAGTGCCACTGCTGTGTGCGATAAGGCCATGCGCTGCAGCACTTCTGCTGCCCTGGAAGTAAGGGGAAGGGGATGACCAAATCCCTTTATTTCAACAATCTGTCCTACAGCATCTGCATGCTGAGAAAAGCAGAATGTAGTGAATGGATGAAAGTAAACCAAACCAGGATTTTCCCGCAGTTTCTTTTGCTCTGTAATTTTTTGAAAAAGAGGTTGGTGGAAGTGCCTGTCTCTGCTCCACTTGCAAGGCCTGATTTACCATCTGGGCCTCTCCAGTGTTGCCTTTTCAGCACACTCACATGGACACATATAGCACCTGATGGCCAAGGCTCAGCTTTCAGGGTATTCTGAGTGCCTGCATCCAACATCTAACACACAGCTCAGCTTGCTCACAGTTCAGCACGACTGAGAACTGCAGCCCAGGTGGTTTACTGCCGACAGAGACTACTACTTTGCTTCCTGAAAGATCCCAGTCCATGTGATTTTCTTAAGGCTAAATGCAAGTCGGGGAGAGGGTTGGGCAGTGCTGCTAAGTTTGGCGGCAAGCCTTCATATCCTTCAATCGTGCACAGGTATTCAGCCCCTGGCTGTGTTCCCAGGCCCTGTGCCTCTCCCATTCAGCCAGGTTTGCTGTCTGCATCTCTCTCTGTCTCTGAGCAGCACAGAGAGCCTTGCCAAGGGCAGCTCTGTGCTATTTGCGGCCTTTTTAGGCCACACTTAAGTTTTCATATTAGATTTTTGCTCACAAACTCAGAGAGGTCCCTTAACCCTGCAGATGATTTTAGCTCTGTCGGAGGCCTTGGCAGAAGAAGGCTTCTGCCATCTGGTAGCCTTTCATACCTTGAAGAGCCCTGTGCGTGTTTGCAGTGAGGAGTTATTTTTGATGCCGGTTCTGACGTTAGCCATGGGTACTCCTGGAGCATTTCCAAGCTGTGTAAATGTCATTGTATCCTCTCTCTGTTTTTTCCTTTTTTTTTAAAAAAAAAAAAACATTTCATTGCTTATGTTCCTCTATGCATTCCACCAGCATGGAAATAGAGAACATTTGGAGGACCCAGCACAAGGCTTCTCTTTCCAGAGCTGCAGTCCCTGGCTCCCTGCAGGGCGCTGTCACCCCACATAGTGAGCAGAGGGGCACTGCACTGAGCCACTGATGTCCCTTCAGCAGCACACAGCGCCAGGTGAGTACTGTGTCAGCTCCCAACCCGAAGCTTTTGTTTCCAGATTCAGTGATTTAATTCATCTCTATTTCTATAAGAATAGTGCATTTCAAGTGGAATGATGAACAGGTTAATATACGTTCTGTGGTGCAGCTTTCTCTGCTGCGGGAACAAGAGCAGTAGTGTGAGTTAGCAGCAGGTTGGCTCCTGGATGTGCTGTGATCTTGAACACCCTTGGACATCCCTTTAGTTTGTTTATGCCTCAGTCCTCCTCACTGTGTGAGGGAGGAAGGAGAAGCACCTTCCAGCCCCTGCTCTTTCACATTCAAAGCTGCAGCTCCTCATACACAGATCAGCTCTGAATTTGGACATCATAAAGGGCTGGAGAGATCGAGGAACTTGCTGTAAATAACACTAATAACAACACTAAGGCTCAGTGTACTTTGCAATGCTCTGTGTACTTTGCGATAGTAAACAGTCTGCACAAGGCAACATCTGTGTGTGTTCGGCAGCCTCTGGGCTTTGCACCAGCTGCTGCGATGGTAGTGCTGTGCCTATGACAGTAGGTAGGGGTGTGAGCGCTGCTCTGCATGTGTTGTCATCTCTGCATTTAGTGTCTGCCTTTGGCTCTGTCATCTCTTTTATTTATGAATGAGTGGGTGAGGGAGGAGAGGGCTGGGCTGGGCTGATTCGACTTCTTCACAGTTGTACCATAAAGAGCAGAGGAGATGAAGCATAATCTCCTCCTCCCTCCCGACAGTGTTTCACCGACAGCTGTGCTCCCAGCTGGGAGGAGGACAGCCTCCAACAGCCTCAGCAGAAGCTGGAGAAGGGGGAAAGGAACGTTTGTGCTCTTCACACTGCAGGAAAAGCATCTTTGCATAAGCTCTGCTCACAGGTGAGTTTCATTTTTCACCTATTCATTCTTAAAACAAATTGCTTTTCCATCATTGGTTATACTAGGTTGTGACTCCTGGAATGGTGGCAGAACAGGTTTTTGGCTAGGTTGTTAGAAGTGAAGCAAAGCAAGACGATGAGGCAGTCCAAGGACTCAACCAAAGTGTCACATCCAAAAATTCACTACTTCAAACTAAATTTCCTTGTCAGGTTCCCACTGGTGGAAAACTTGGAGTAGAAGCTGTTCTAGATAAACTTCTTGGACTTTCAGATAAGTGTAAGGAGAGCTTGTATTGATGTTGTATTGATGAAGAGGAATAGTTAAGATAAACTAAGAATCTGTCTCCTGTTTTCAGAGGAATAGGGGGTAGATAAACTCCGCTGGTCATTTTCAAATCAGTTAGTAAATATGTGTCAGATGTCTAGATACAAACTGCGTTAAGTGAGTAATTAGGAATTTAAGTAATTTACTTCCTCTGAGGATCCAAACCAGAAGTTGTGTCTAGCTGCAGGAAACTGCTAAACCACATACCTTGCTATGTAGGTGTTTTGTGTACAGCTATGTACATTTGTCCTTGTATCTCAAAAGTACGCCTCTGACGTACTTTCCGAAGAGTAAGCCACTTTTTCTGCTGCCATTCAGAGCCCAGCCTGGGAAACTTGGGTTGTGAAGTTTTAGAGAGATGAAATCAATCCTAGCAGACTAATTTCTGGTAGATTTTTGTTTTTAAGTAGGATTAAAGACATTCCTTATTGTAGGTTGCATCTGATAGCTGTCTGTTTTTCTGGTTCTTGACAGTCTCTGAATAGCAAGAAGGAAAGCAAATCACTGAAATCACTGGGAGATCTGCTTCCAAATTTGCAGGAGATGGAGGTGGGGAGTTGAGAAATAAAGAGTTTAGAAAGATATTCAGCCTCGTACTGTGCTTTTCTGCTCAGAACGCATGCAAATATTACTAAAACTTTCAGAAAATTTAACAGTGAGATGAGGAAAAATGGCTACACACAGGCTCATAAGACGTGACACCGTCAGTGTGAGCATTACAGGACATTCTGAGCAGTCGGTTATTCAGCCCCTAGTGTGACTTTTTCCATGCTGACATCCTGTATTCACATTGGCTCCAGCAGAGTATGACATCTGACCACTTCTTCTTTTACATTTGGTAGTCAAGAAGCCACTAAGCAGTTAGTCAGTCCCCTGCACTGTAGCACGCTCCTGTCTTCCTTTTCTGAGAAGACAAAAAATGTACTGTCCTCAGCCCTACCCTTCTCACCTCCCCATTGGTAGCTGGTAACTGGTTGTTACCAGTATTTTGTCTTTCTCCTCTCCTTTGCACGCAACTGTAAGCTCTTTCTGTTAAAAGAAGGAAGAGACAGAAGGTAGCTTTCCCCAGCTGATCTTTTTTGGTGCATGAAGCTGTCATTTAGACAGTAAAATAGAAGGTAAATCCCCAAAGTTTTAGGAGCCTTAGGGTAGTACACTGTGAGAAAGTGTTGGCTTTATCAAATCTGACCAATGTTTTGTTCTGCAATAGTGGGCACTGCTTGGAGGTGATAATGTCTGCACCGCAGCACTGGAATTTGAATATCACATAAATGAGAACTCATCTTACTTGGCATTTGCAGTAGGGCTTATTTAACTCACTTTGTGGCTGGCGAAGAAAAAGTGACTGCATTCCTTCTGGGACCTGGGGGCTGTAGGGAGTCCTGGACAGCGATAAAAGGGGGAAGGGGAATGGGGGAAAGCAGAGACCAGTGGGATAAATGCATCCCACTGAGCCAGTTGTATGTAGCTGTCATCATGCTAGCTGCCATCCCATCCTGCCGGAGGCGAAGCAGGCTGTGAGCTTCTTAGCAGTGCTGGTGCAGAGTCACATGAGATGAAGTGTGCACAGGTGCAGGCAGCAGTGTTAGTTTTGCTCTCCTAAGTAGTGCTGTGGGTGCTGTCACTCAGTTAACCAGATGATACTGCTTCCTGGACATCTATATGAACAGCTAAGAAGAACAGAGAAGAACTTTTTTCCTTGCCACTTATGCCAGATCTAACCCCAGGACATGTTTGCATTTTGCTGGGGCTCTATTGCTGGCTACGGCTCTTATCAGTGCGATGACTGGAACGTTACTTGGGACTCAGAGGGCATTCGTACAACTTTACTAATTATTTTTAAGTGAAGAACTGTGGAAATAGAAGTGCAGATGTACAGCCTTGTGAGGCTGATTACCTTACAATTAGCAGAATTCCTCTAAGAGATTTGTTTTTCCTGTCAGGATTATTTTGAGTGGCTTGTAGCAGTTGTTATGAATTTCTCTGCCAGCCGAAGCATTTGCAGAGCTGCTGTCCCCGACAGCTGATGGCACTTGGGTTTGAAAAGACACAGAGCAGTTTTAATGTTTAGAAGAAACTGGCCAACGATTTTCAGTAAAGGTTTCAGTAATTGGCAGCAGCTAAGGACAACATTGCAGTTTGTCCTCTGAGGGATGCATCCAGTGCAATTCCCTCCTCACTGTGCATGAACTCTGTTAATCCACTGGGCAGCAAAGGCAGGACTGGTTTGTCACTTCACCTGAAACTTTAGCTGGTGTGTCTGAAAAGAAAAAAAAGACCAAATAGGAGGCTCAGAGTGCTCTGTTCAAGAAAGGTGGAGCAATGTGCTCACCTGAAAGTATAGAGGATTCTACTCTTCCCTATGGAGCCCTCCTGCCAGAAATTGTTTGCATGGTGACAAATTCCTTTCGAGCTGTGTTGTTGTGGCACTGGATCCTGGGGTTGGGAAAGCACAGATCTTTGCTGCTGGAGGCAAATGGGAGCTCAGGTCTGCAGGTAATGGAGAAGGCACTGCTGCTGCTCCTGGAGCTCCACAAGAGATCCTCCTAACATTCTCCCCTTGAGAACTGCAGCAGGATGAGTCCAAACATTCAGTTTATCATCAGCATTGCTGCTTTATCCTATGAGCTTTCATAGGATAAAATTTTCCTTTTTCTCACATCGTTTGTTACTGACTGACAGTAAAGACTCTTTGGAGGAGGTTAGATGGCTAACAGAGGAGGGGAAAATCAAGAACTGAATGAGTTGCAAAAGCAAATGCAATAAAACTAGCAAACTTAAGTTGCTTTCATGATACTTGAACAAAATGCAATATTTTGTCTTTCATCTGTGAAGGGGAGGGGGCGAATTTTCACTCTGAGAGGTAATGATTTTGTAGTGCCTTTGCACATTTCTAGTTTGAGGATGTCTGTTTTACAATCTACATTTAAAAAGTGATTGGGCATAGCTTTCAACATAGGAATTATTCGGTAGAGTAGAAAACTTAAACTAAGATGCCTTAGTCTATTATGGCATAACATTATTATTTGGAATTTGAAGTTATGTCCAAGTTTCAGGGTTAATCCCACACCTCCAAGCCAGAGCAGGACCTGGGTTTCTGAGCAGCTCTGGAATCCCACTTCTTCTGGAGCAGCCTTCCTTCTCCTACCGAATAACACATCAGAATTCCCTTGTTACAACACTTGATTCTCTCCCCTTTCCCTGGTTAGATGAATGTTGGGAAGTGAGAATGGTTTAAAGCAAGGTTGTTACTTTTACTGTAGGTTGCTTCTCTGATGCTATAGATTTTTTCTATTTCTATTATTTTCTCAATTTTTTTTATTGAAGCTCTTTTACCCAGATTACCCATCATTACTGTGGACAGATTGTTTCTCACCATTTTCCTTAAGAGAAGACCAGATGAGAGTCAGATTTTGAGCACATGTATGGTTGAGTTGATGACTTCAGAGAGGATGCTGTGATTCGCCTTCCAGGAGAGAGGTGACAAAGCTGATGGCTCTGACATGGGGGGGCGGGGGACAAGGTGACAGTTGGGCACAGATCATGTGGGTCCTACTGTCATCCAATGGTGTGAAGGAGAGTGGCTGGAAACAACATTTAAGCCGTTAGGCAGGGTGCTGTAGCGCAGGGATTCAGCAGCATGGTGCTGGGGAAGGCTTCTTGCAAGTCCACGTGGGGTATGGAGGGCCAGTGTCAAGGTATGACAGAAAATAGAGGAGGGAGGAAGGGTTTATGCACATGACAAAATAGGATCCTCAGGAGTAATGGAATTGAGTAGAAGCCCAGGCTTTGTTTACATCTTAATGAAAGCAAGGCACAAGTGCTTAAAATCATGTGAGTACTAAAAAGAGTTTTTTACATGAAAATTAAGGGAATTGAGGAAATGAAAGTTCAGGAAATTAAAACGTAAGGAAGCCTGCAGATACAGATGCCAGCGCTTTGTTTAGAATAATACATCCATTGGGGACTGGGGTACTGGAGCTCTGTATCTTCAAGTTAATAAGAAAAAAAAAAGCTGAAGTTTTCAGTGGTCATCTGGGGAGTGAGAGCAATGAGGGGAGGAGCACAGAAAGAAATCTTCTCCAAGGCACACTGCTTCTACAAAATCATCAGAATGTGAGAATTAACATTGCAGAACATATCTTATGTGAGGATATTGACTTGGATCATCTGGAAACTAGGCTGATTTCCAGGAGGATGCAAAAAAAAAGAGGGAAGCTTAGTTAAAGGCAGTGCAAAAGGGTAGCTAGAAGAGTTAAATCTCTCCAGGCTATGTGGAGACTATTGGAAGGCACACACAGATGTAGGCGTGCCACCCTCTTACCCCAACCCCCAAACCAAGTAAGATCCAAGCAAGAAATACAGAACAGTTGAAAGGAAATGAGCATGGCTAAGGAGCAGTGCAGGGAAGGGTGGATGGTGTGCTGGGTTACAGCTGGACTGAGAACAGAAACATCCAAAACACAATGGAACCAGTGTAAGCCAGAAACACAAGCACAGTACAAAGGCATGGAGGAATTATTCCAGTTCCTAACTAGCGACAGTGCATGCGATGCTAGGTGCTTGAATTGAATGGGCTCATATCCTGTGACGAATTTTGTCTCTGATTAAAATAAATCCAAACAGAAGAATGAGAATGAAGTTAAAGAAAAATGAGGGAAGGGACGGAAAAATCTTCAAATACTGTAAATGGCTTCTCACTTTCCCTTGTCTTAAAACTTTTGCTGTACAAAATGAATCACGTACTGAATCATAAATGCAGAAAATAGAATTTAAAAGAGAGATGACTTTATTGAATGTATCATTATTTGCTGATGTGTGGAACAATGAAAACGTTGACAGGAGATCTGTTCAATCTCTTTAGACGCAGCAAGGCTCCAACCGCCTTTCAGTCAGACCTGGCAAGTCACATTTTTCTCTCAGACAGCCTTTGCTATTTGCCAAATGTTATTAGTCAAACATTGATCATTGCTGGTCCAAGTCACTGCTTGTCAGCAGTGCTGGCAAATCAGTGCTGCCCCTGAGTGAAAAGTGAAGGAGGAGAATGATTGCACAAATGAATGTTTGGTTGCTGAAAATGGGATTAGCTTTCCAAATTTCTTTCTGTTAATGAGATAGTTCTGTTTGATATTTAGGTTTAATTATACCTTCTTCTGTCTGGAGGCAGCGGCATTATAAAAGATGTCAGCAGAAAGGGAATTTGGTCTCTAACTTAGTTTTTGAGCAAGTTTTCCCCTGTTGCCAGTGCGTGATGCTAGGGAGGTTCAATAGTGGGACTACCTGCACATTGCTGGCACCCTCTCCCTTTCTTTGATAGCACATGTGTACAGCGAGCAAGCTGCTGACACATCAACCCTGGTGTCAGAGAGACTGTAGCCTCAGCGGGGATAGGGATACAGTCTGGGAAAATGAGTCGGAAGAGTTAGGGGATTTTCTCCAAGGCTGCAGAAGGTAAAATGAATCAGAACCCATTTACTTCAGAAGAAAGAAGTTCCTACTTCTCAGTCCCAAGCCTACACTACAGTTGTTCCAGTTCTCATTCCTTACTGATACTTCTACATGTTGATCATGACTTCTGTGTCTCCTAATCCTTAAGACTTACTCAGTGCTGGCTTTCGCCTCCCCATTTAAGCAAGGATCAGCACACAGATTCAGGACTATTGTCCGCCCTACTGCCTGCAGTTGCTCATAACCTGTTTGCCACCTTCTTGTAAAGCAGAGGCAGGTTGGCGGTTTGGCCTCTGTGCTGAGGAGATGTGTAGGAGAGAGAGGCTGAGCTGGCTGTTGGCTGGGGCAAAAGGAAGGTTAGAAGCTGTTCTCTGACGAACAGAGAGAGAAAAAGTTTCTGCAGAAAGTGGTGTGATGGGGAGTTCTCTTCCACTCCCGGTAATGGACTCGAGTGAGCCATGCAGGAGCCCCAGGGAGCCGTCCTGTGAGCAGGAGCCAGCTCAGTGCTGAGATCCTGGTGGCCACGTCACCCACCTGGCTGCTCTTTAGCAGCAGGAAGGAGGGGGCAGATGAGGGTCATTTTTATAAGCTATGAGCCAGCTCCTTGAGGCAACTGTGGCGTGACTAATTCCTGTTTTGTGATTCATCGCCCTGTTTTTAGTTAGACTGCTTGACCAAAAATACACACTGTGTGAACTTCTTATTACCATAAATAGGGATTTTCCAAAATGTAGTTTCTTTTCAGCACTTCCCTGTGCTCAGCCAGTTGTTTGGGCCTTATATTTGGTTAAAAAAAATCCCCAAACCTAGAGAAAGAAGATGAACCAGTGTCAGATATGTGACGATCTCTTGTCCCTTCTGCCTTCCTTACCCCTATTTGTCCTTTACATGTACAGGCCTCCAAAGGTGTAAAAACATGAAATGAAATGTTCCAGCAGCAGAACACGTGCCTTTTAATTATTTTTGGAATGTGTGAAATCACATATATTTCACTTCTGTGTAGCTTTAATTTCTAGGGAGAAAAATCCAAAACGAAAAACATTTCTCAAAAAAAAAAAAAAAAATTGAAAATGATTTGTTTCAAAAAAACTTGTTTTGTGGAAATGATTTTACTTCATGTCAGGTTTGTACAATTTGTTTTCATGCTGCTGTGCATCTCAAGGACAAGGGGGAGTTGTGCTGTGTCACTGAGCAATAACAGAGCCTGGAATGGAGGGTCTGAAAGTTCTCCAAACATTTCTTTGCCTTCAAAGGGCATCGGCTGAACCATCTTCAGGATGTCTGCCAGACTTCGAGGCCTCCAACTTGAAGACCTCTGTCCTATGCATCATCTGTCCCAGTGCTGCCCCACTTACCTTTGTCAGTGGAAAGTTTTTAGCAGTGTTTAACCCAGAGTTTCATTTAGGTTTTCACGGAGAGCACGCTTTCTTCTTTGCGACAGTCTTTAACATGTTGGAAGGTTTTTGCTGTTTGCCCTCATTACAGTCCTCTTTAGACTAAACAGTCCTAGGCCAGTGACCATCCCCCTGCATTTCCCCAACCACAGCCAGCAGCTCCGTAGTGCCTTGCAACAATGCTCAGGATAGAGAGGTAGCACCCACAGCTGCTGGAACATCCCAGGATAATTTGTTTTTTTTCCTTGTATTTTTACAAAAATATAGTGTTGACTCCAACTCAATATATGATCACTGCAATCCCTTTATCCTTCCTAGTGTTCTGCTGTAAGGTAGCATTTGCTTTGTTAATGACTTCTCATTTCAGATATAATATGTAATATCTCATATACAGCAGTTAGAGCAGTTTGTACATCGATTAAGAGGAATACTCAGTGTTCTAATCGAAAGAACAAAGGTTAGGTTAGACTGATAATCTGCTCAGGTATTCTGGGGTTATTATTTTTTTTTTCTGAAATATTGTCATTTTCCAGGAATGTCAATGTTGTGTTTCAACAAGTCCATCCCAGAGTAGCCTCTGAGGTGCTGTGTTGCCACAAATTCCTGCTGATAATACTTTGGCTTCCTCACAACTGTTCAGAAGTGCTCAGTTCTGTTCCTTCTAAGTGGCTCCCTGCTTAATTGAATGTTTGTTTGGCTTATGAATTAAGTTGAATGTAGTACACATAGTCTTATTGTCTATAGTAATTTAGATATTTCTTACTAAGCCTTATGATCTGTGAGCCAGGGCACTGGCAAGATTATACTACATCACCATGTCACTGCTATTGGGAAATGAGCATTAGAACTAAGTTTTGAGGTCATTAAAGTATTTTAATTAATTCATTTTCTAATATACAGGGACTATCTCCATTGGCTTCTAGCTGCCTTGCATCAGTCTGTCCGTACTGCTTACACTAGGCTTCACAGGTCACATTTTTCAGCTGTTTCATAGAACATATAATGATACACCTGATACTCTGTAAGGCAGCAAATGAAGCCATTAAAATGTTCTCCAGAGGGAGAGTGTGTGAGATGGCAAAGTTAGAGATAGAGGAGGATGTGACTAACGACCAGAGGAACAAGGAGCAAACATTTGCATTTGCTAATGTGTTGCAATGTTTGAGCGTACCCACTTCATACTATAACATTTTACATTTTTGTAATGGAATAATATATTAAAAAAATGTCACACACGTTTGATGTCCAATCTAATGCTTTCATTAAGCATTGAGTTCACTGTAAGAAAAAGGAAAGATTTGCAAATCAAGGATTTTGACATGAAGCTGCCACTTAAATCTGCATTATCAGTTCCTACTGAAATTTACAGGCATGAGGCCCTGAACTACATCTGTGGTTCAGATCCGAAGTTTTACAGATGAAATGCAACTACCTTACTTCAGACTTTGGAGAAGTTTGATGATAAACAGAAATTAAGAAGTTGAGACAAATTCCCAAGATATCAAAGTTTGAGCAAGTTGAGTGATTTACCCAATGCTGTGAATAACTGCATGTCTGTGCTAGCAAGAATTGGACATTGGTGACTAATTGGTCTTTTGTTTATGTGGGTTCTGAAAAAATGGTACTGGCTTCCTTTTTTGACAATAGACTTATAGATGAAGTCATACAATAATAACAAAAGTAAAGTGATTTGTAATTATTAGAGTACTTCTCTGGTTTCCTCCCACTGAAACAAACGCTTAGAGGAATAGCTATTGTTGTATGAAGACATTCCTGTTGGAAAGGCTATCCCTTCACACGTTAACAAGTACAAATAGATTGTGCAAAGACTTAACTGAAGTTTAGAAAGGAGTTTAATGTGAGGAGAAATTGTGGGAAATCTATGTGAGATGGTTTCATGGGCTTAAAAAAATACAGTCCTTCATGTACTGTATGCACTGGCATGACTTTCTTGCAAATAGAGGGACATGCAGAGTTTGTACTTCTATTGCAAAAAAAAAAAAAAAAAAACAGACCAAAAAAAAAAAAAAAAGGAATTAAAGTATAGCAGAGAGAGCCTGATTGCTTTACAAACAACAAAACCAGCAGAAAGCAGAAACAAAACTCCTTGCAGCCAACTGCTCTTTTCATAAATGTTTGACAAAATTTCTGTGCGCTTTCTGTTGCAGTGTGTTTCACACTTTTAGGGGTCGTGAGCTCTTGTCGCAATTTTGCTTCTGAAAATTGAAATGAAAAATAACAGCAAATATTTCAATTGTGTTTAGATCTATAATTTCTGCTTCTGCCTCACTGCTTGGATTGCTTTTCCCTTCTTTTTTCATAGGAGAAGGAATTTGAATATTCCAGTATGAATTGGATTTTCTATCCAGTGAAGAACAGAAACATCCTTTATTGCCTTTCATGGCTCTTTCCACTTGTGACCTTTTTACATAATTCCTCTGTTTAATCCAAGCATTGTTGTCCCACTTCCTTATAATCATCCTTAGTCATGCCCCCAAATTTCCACTGTGTTCTACAATTTTAGGGGGATTTTCTGTAAGCGTATTAGCTATCTCCAGTAGTGAGATACAATGGTAGACTTCAGAAAGAAAGGAGATACGAAGGAATGGTTGGTCCTTCTTTCCCCTCTCTCTACCAGATCATCACCCCATCACAACGTGAGCTCTTCCTTGTATGTGGAGGATGTGAGAAGGGGCAGAAAACTTCTCTTAAACTAGCCCTAAAAGCATGGTTATATTCTGTGGAAGGAACATTTAATAAGTTTTGCCATTTTCCTGCTCTACAGCAGCTTTGCTACTGCAGCTCTTACACCACCCCACCTCGTGCCACAAACCCTCAGGTGTGGGCCAGCCGACTTCTGCCCATTTGATGAGGGAGTCTAAAGGCTAATGTTCAGGTAATGATCTCAGATTTTGTGCAGTGCTGTCCAAGTGCTGCTATGAATGTCAAGTGACTCAGGTCTGTTTGTGGTGTGTGACAGGTGGAGGGACAGCAAGAGATCTACTATGACATGAAGGTACGCAACCACATTATCCTCCCCATTCGTGGTAACGAGTGCTTTTGCAGATGAGACAAGCTGTGTGCTCATCTTTTGCAAACATGTACAAAGAAGCCCTTTGATGTGTAGTCCCATTTTTCACCACTAAAATGTTTAGGTCTAATTATATCAGATTTCTTATGAGAAAATTGTAGGAATGTTCTCTGGAACTGAGAAAAAACACCCAGGCTCCATAGTATTGCTCAGTCAGAGCTGAACAGGCTGTTGGTGCTGGTGGCCTTGGGCTCGTTCCTTGGCTATTGCCAGCAGGAAGCACCGAAAATGTGAGCTGCTCTGCGAGCTCATGGTGTGGGGTGGGAATCATGGCTTTGTCAACAGGATACAAAAGGACTTGGGGAAAAAAAAAGAATCTACTTTTGAACTGTCCAGTGAGTAATGAAAGTTGGCTTACTTTGACTGAGAAAAAGTTAAGGTGTCTAAAGTCCTGAGACTGTTGGCTTAATTCTTTACCCAGAAAAAAGAGAAATGGTTGGAGCTCATCTAGATGTTTCTTTCCAAGAGTTGGGCTTAGATAAGTAACACTGAAAAAAAGTGGGCATAGGAGAGAGATAAGTCTTGCTGGGAAATGTCTGTAGACTCGTGATACTGAAGGTGTTATATAAACTAAGCTCTTAAAAAAAAAAAACACCACACAGCTGCACTATTTCCATATTGAAGCTGTCTAAATGGAATGCCTGTGTGTTCCCAGCCATAGCTGCTCTCAGCTTAATGATTATCTGCACCCCAGATGTTTTTCTTAGAGCAACTTTTTTTATTTTTCTCCTCCTACTACCCAAGCTAGCTTAGTAAGTAATATGGGAGCTATTTGTCTCCTCTTCCCTATGCCCGGCATCACCTTTCCTTGAGTTTCCCATCATTTAGGGAGCTTGTAAGGTATTGTGTATTATATTCTTAGTAACAGGGTGGTCTTTAAAGATCACTCTTTTGAACCATCTGATGAGTGTCATAATCACGGTGTTTTGGTATCAGTCTTGAGAAAACGTGCAGTTCCATTCCCTGGCCAGTGCAGAGCTGTGTTAACGTACTTGGACTAAGGAGAAAAAATGGGGAAAGGGGAACTGTATTTCCCGTTTGGTCACTGGTCAGAAAGCACAGCACTGTCCCAGAGCCTGCACGCTGTGGAGGCTGAAACAAGGGAGGAATTTTCCAAGCTCTCTTCTTCCACAGAGCAGCATAAAACAGCTATTGTGCAAACAAGAATCTGGACTTCTGTTTATGTAACAGGCAGCTTTCTCTTCCTGGCTCTGCAACAGCGCGCTGCAGCACTTCCTCCAGGAGCAGGAAACATCGCTGTAATCAGAAGTGTGTATTATATTAGGACAATATCGTATCAATGAGACTTTTTCTGTGTTTTTCACTTTCTGCAATCCTGGCAAGACTTTTAAACTGAACAGATAAGAATTTTACAATCACATTCTTCATGACATAAACGTAATTTAATAAAAACATTTTGAATTCTTACAGAAAAAGAAGCATTTTCAAAAAAAAAAAGAAACAACAACAAACAACAGTGCAACTGTGGAGTACATCTGCTTTTTCTCATCCTGTGGCCCATATTGGCCTACAGGGTAACACAGAACAAAACTGAGCTCAAGAACTATGAATGTATAAAGGCAGTTTTGCCTTTTGAAAATTATTGGCAGCTTTCAAGTTATTGTAAGTTAGCCTTATCAGAGGAGCTGGGCACTGACTGGATGCTTCTAGCTGTTAGATTAGATGAGGGACCTGCAGACATTTAGGCACTTTCCACTGTACATTTTTATGTCTGTCGTTCTGCTCAGACAAACTCTTACATGTCGAAGTCACCAAATTATCATACAGAAATTGTATCAAATACGGTCTCAAATACTTCTGCACTTGTCTTGGAGCCCTGGATTGGAAAAGGTGAGGGGGAAAGTAAGGTTGTCAAACCTGTTTTGGGTTCTGTGCATTGTGTTTGCAGGCGTGAAGCCAGACCTCCTGTAGGTGGAGAAGCCACACAGCAGTCATGCAGCCATTGAGACAAGCACAATGCATGGGGTGGTGTCAGAGAAGAGAGGATGCTCCCTAAGTAACAGTGCTTTGGGAAATCTGCATGTAACTTCATTGTTTTCTGCTGCATGTGTGTGATAATGCTCACATTATCATTGTTATTCTGCAGGGAGGGTTATGGCAATCTCTTGGAGCAAACATCAAGCTAAGCCAGGACAATCTGTGGCTGGCTCACATTTCTGCTGCTGTGCCTGGTAGAGCTGCAGTAACACTTGTGCCATCTGTGGAGGAGGGGGTGATTCTGAGGTAGGTGCATCCCTGAGATGGCTGTATGAGAACAAGGGGAGCAGAGCTTGCACTGTGCTGGGCTAAGGCAGACAGCGTTGAACAATGAAGTTAGAAGTTTAAGGGAGAGGAAGTTAACCTGGCCTTCACATTGTGGTTGAAGCTACCTGAGACTCCAGGAATCCAGGACTGATATTCTTTTTGTTGGCAAGAAAAATACGAAAAAGAAAAGAACAAATGAGAGTTTTAATGATTAAGTATACACTTCTGTCCTTAAGTTTGCTGTGATTTCAGTGGGACTATGATACACTGACTGAGGCTGAACACTGTACATCTTTTCAGGTTTGGTCAGTCCTTTCAGCCTTAAGGAAGTGATTTTCTTTTCAATTTCTATGAGACTGAGGATCACCATTATTTTAAAAAACAAAACCTAATACAAACAAACAAACAAAACCAAAACTACAATACTCACAGAAGAATTTATTCTACAGTAACATTCCCAAATGCTGCCAATCACAGTAATTTTACAGTACCGTGATCATGTTTTCATAAGGATTGCCTTGGAAAAATTGTTTGTTCCCACAGAGGACAGATGAGGATTACAAAAATGCAGATATGTATTGTAAATGGGAATCAAACAGCAAGGACTTTTCTCTGTTCCTGACAATGCAGTCTGCTTTTCAATCCGTATTAACTGAAGTTTTGTAAAGAGTATACAAGTTGCTAACCTCACCCAAGTGTACACTATAGCTGTGTATTTTCTGGCAGTGGTTAAAAGACTGAATCCCACTGGTTTGATCACCACAGAAAACACACATCCCCCCAAACCTGGGGCACAGGCTTGAGCACTTGTGCCAAAGTGACTGAACATATCACGTGAGGTGATAGAAGGATGAAAATGATACTTCATTTAGTCTGGGGTTTAATTACAGTGGACAGGCTGAAGGCTGAACACTTATCCTGACCAAACCGAGTGCTAACCTGTTGTCAGCACAGATATATCTGTGTTTTACAACTGTTTTACATCCCAAAGGTCTTTTAGCAGAGCAGTACAGTGAGGTAGTCTCTGGAGGTGACTGGACCCTAGGCAAAATCACATCTGCTGTCATTTTGATACCACTCCAAACCAGCCAACTGGCATGCTGAAAAACCATACTCATGATGTGGTTCTGTTGAAATCACCTTTCCTTGCTGTTTGCCCCTGTAGCAGCTGGGTTTTAAAAATGCCTTAAACAGTAATGGTATAATGTGGAAAGGATCTGCATGGGTCTGTGTGTGGATCGCAAAATATTCTTCAGGTGAAAATAATTGTATTCATTTTCAGCGCTGATTAAATGAAAAGATCAAACATACAGATAACGACTGGTTTTCAAGCCTATGGCAAATAAGGAATCAGTAATGGCATATTCTGTAGGGCTGACACCATGGATACAATAAGGCATTTTTTTATGGTGTCTTTCCTACTGACAGCTCGCTTTCAGGACCGTGTTTACACTTAACTGTAAAAGCAGCTGCTAAAAATTCCACTTTCATCATACCGATGGGTTGAGCTGCATATACCATGATATTTTGTATCTAAAGGGAAATTCCAGAAATGGAAATTAAGAAAGCAATGGTTTTACTCACCCTGCATCCTCTAAGGAAGTCTGAGTGAACTGCTGCTCTGCCAGAGGAATTTTTCCATTTTGATCAGATCAGATTACTGCTTTTCTGCCTCATCTGCAAAACAGAGATGACATTTCTTCACTGTTTAGATACTCGTAAATCTGAGGTGACAAATGTTTGTAAATCGCTTTGGAATTCTTTGACAGAACACACTCCTAGGGCTTACTGATACAAATCATGATTTCCCAGACAGGCTTTATCTTCTGTTAAACACTGTAAGAAAATTTAGAAAAGGCATCTCACTGAAAACTGATCGTTTGATAATGATATTCCTCCTCAAGGTTTTCATATGTTTTACCACCAGGTTATTAACATCCTGCGGCAAGGCATCTCTTCAGCCTGAGGTTTTTGTGGATGAAAAGTGATACATCAAACTGGATGAGATTAAGTTCTACATCTATTCATTTGGGACACTGATTAATGGTGTATGTTGAGAGGCAGAAGATGTTGAATTTCACAGAGAATGCAACTGAAAAGTGCATTATTGATCATAATATTCACCAGACATTATCCCCTGTGGTGTACATATTTGTATTTATCATAGGATTCCCAGCTAACTGCCTGTCACTATACTATGGGTACTTACAGATCAAGGCTAAAAATGAGTTGGGTATCTACCTTTGCAATTTGACCATAGCAGACCTGTTTTACATATTTTCTTTGCCTTTCTGGATCCAGTATGTTTTACAGCATGACAATTGGACATACGATGAACTGCTGTGCAAAATCTGCGGCATCCTTTTGTACGAGAATATCTATATCAGTGTGGGCTTCCTCTGCTGCATCTCCATTGACCGCTATCTGGCAGTGGTGCACCCTTTTCGGTTTCATCAGTTTCGGACAATGAAGGCTGCTGTGATTGTGAGTGCCGTTATTTGGACCAAAGAAATAGTGACATGCTCATTTGTCTTTGTGCATGGGGAGATCAGTATGGATGCCGAGAGCCATGTGGTGTGCTTCGAGCATTACCCCATCAAAGAATGGGAGCACAGTATCAATTACTACCGTTTCTCTGCTGGCTTCCTTTTCCCCTTCTTTCTGCTGGCCTTCTCTTACTGTGGCATTTTACGAGTTGTCCACAGAAGTCACGGCACTCAAAAGAAGAAGAAACTCCAAATTAAACGTTTGGTTTCGAGCACTGTCTTCATTTTTTTAGTTTGCTTTGGACCATACCACATCCTACTTGTAGTTCGCAGTGTGTTTGAGAGCAACTGCTCATTTGCTGGCAAAATATTTAACATTTACCATACTTCTCTCCTGCTGACTACATTTAACTGCATTGCTGACCCAGTACTGTACTGTTTTTCCAGCGAAAGCACTTACCTGAACTTTGTCAAGATGCGGGACTCTTGCTTAAGGCATTTAGGATGTCTGAGGACTGAAACAAAGGAATCCTATCAGCTGAATGCTCCAGAAACTCCCAACAGGCCACAGCATGAGCATCAGCCAAGGTTATTACAAGAATCACAGGGCGATACTGGAACGAAGGACTCTTCCTCAACTAGGGCAGGCCATCTATAGCATTCATCAAAAAGGGCACTCGTGTAAAATATTCCTTATGTAACTGTATGTATCCACTGGATTTATCTGTGTATTACAACTGTTTTACATCCCAAAGGTCTTTTAGCAGAGCAGTACAGTGAGGTAGTCTCTGGAGGTGACTGGACCCTAGGCAAAATCACATCTGCTGTCATTTTGATACCACTCCAAACCAGCCAACTGGCATGCTGAAAAACCATACTCATGATGTGGTTCTGTTGAAATCACCTTTCCTTGCTGTTTGCCTCTGTAGCAACTGGTGAAAAAAAAATCTCCATAAGCTGTTCAACAGGTTGGAGGCAGAACAAATTAAATGTCACCAAAATTATTTTTAAAAGGAAAAAAAAGCATTTCTGCAGATTACTGTAACTCTCTGAAATAACTCCTCCAGCAAGTTTCAAAGTGAGCAGGGCCGTTGCAGGAGCCAACCTGCTAAAACAGCTGATGAAGTAATGCAGAATGTTCTGAGAAAACGGCACAGAAACTCAGAATCAGATGAGAACTTTGATTTGTGCATTGACTGTTGAATCTCCTCATAAGGCTTCTATTGACTTCTAGAGGTATGGGATCTCTTAGCTCAGATGAGGATAAATAATTCAAGCTGTTGATTTGGAAAAGAACAGGAGGTTCATAGTACATGAGGCACTTTTATCTCATGCGTTTCTCTGAGTCACTGTGTTTAAAGGTGAATTTAGTTGCACCTAAATTCTACCAGACCTTGCTAAGATTTTGATTGCATCCCTACAAATTTGTGTGCCTTGTGCAGCACAGACCTTGCAGGCAATTAAATAACAATGTATTTGTCAATGGAACTCTTAAGTAGATTCTGCTTAAACTCTGTTTTCACCAGTAGATATGATAGCTAAGGTGTGCTCATTATTGAGTAAATGCAATATCAGAAATGTGATGTATGAGTGATCTCTGTGGCTTTTTGGGTTAGATGGAAACAAGATACAGGAATAACCGGAGATAATGGTAGTTACAGATGGGGTTGTTGTGCTCAGTATTAGTTGTTTCTAGAATCAACTCCTCTATTTTTTATTGTTTTGTTTTTTTTTATATTCATTATTAAAGAATGTGAGTCTTGTTTCTTCTTTGTGACCTCACCGTGCTTTCTGGTATCTGCAGCTGTTACACCACGAATATTGCCTTATCCTTTCACTTCTCCTCTGGTTTCAAGCCTTTCTTTGAGCACCTCTCTGTTTCTGCAGCCTGGAGTTGACGAACTGTAGCAGCATATGTGTGTGTATATATAGGTATACATATATTTAATTTCAAAATATTCTCTAGACAGACCTTCTACATTGGGTTTGTTAGGTATGTCACTGTATATGGTTTTGTTATTGGTTTTTAAAAGGTAATATGTTCTAAGAATTTTCTGGAAACCACACTGGAAGTGCAATATTAAAAGTAATTAGGAGATATGTTTAATAAATAATGTTTTTATTATTCTCTTCCTGTATTTGTTCACAGATTGTATTCATGAGACTACAGCTCCTCTCCTCCCTGCTGTTGCAGAAGGGATTCATGTCCCTACTCCCAGGAGGGGATTAGGTTTGCTTAGATTAATATTTGGTTTGTTTAATTCTTTTACATTTCTTTATATTTAGACCACTCTCCATGCTGGATTAATTACCTTATTACGTGCTCTTTTCTTCTTACTATCAGTGCTGTTTAGCTTTGCCTTCTGTGAATATTTCCTCTAGTCCCTGCTGTCTGTGCCAGCTGGTTGGAAGCAGGGGCTCCTGGCTGCCGCAGTCCGTGCTTGTGCGTTGCTAAGAGGAGCTCCAACACTCAGACTCCCATGACCTGACATGCTGCAAGGCACACACACGGTTTGTTCTAAGATAAAATATTTGTTTTGCTGTTTGTGCTTTACTTCTCTATGGCTGCCCATGTTGTTTAAACTAGCTGGAATGCAGAGCGTGCCCTATTACATGCAATTGTCATTGAACAGATTAAGGCGAGCTTCAGTCGGTACTTTGTTGTGGTCCACTTCTGGTCAGCTGCTGTGGTTTAAAATCAGATGGAAATTTGTGTGATGGCCCAGCATTCTGCTGCAGCTGTAGCATCTAACCTGCTGACCAGGCCAGGAGGGGAGGGCTGTTTGTTTGGTTTTGTTTTCCCTGGTCATGATGTCAGTACTTGATTCTACTTTCTAATTCTCTCTACGTTGTAACAACTCAGCTTAGGCTGTGGAACTGTAACCACCACGGGAGGAACATAACCCTCAGAGCCTTTCTATTTCATCCTGAACAAGGATGAGAGCAAGGGTTGCTGGAGATAAGATGCACACTACCATTGGATTGAATATGGGGCTTGGGATGACGGAGGAGAAGGGATTTTAAAAACACATGCACACTGTCTATTTCTTAGCAAGATCTGTTAAAGCTTGTATTTTAGAAAGAAAAGAGTGAAAGTTCGTTAAATCAAGTTCCTTTGACAAAGTTAATGTAATGTGCCATAAAGTAACCACTGGGAGCAAGTCTGAATGTGTATCAGCATTCTGGCATTAAGGTTTCTTTCTCTGGTGCATGTTCAACAGCTGTAAGCCTTGAAGGGCTGTGTATCTCCGGGGAGCTCAGAAACTGAATGCTGGTGTTTGTGGTACAAACTGATTTTTCTCATTCTCAAAGAGTTACGTGCTTGTCTTACATAAGAGGAGGAACATAAAAGTAGAGAGGGGATGTTGCTACCTGCTGACGTACCCCGTCCTTTGGAAATAGCAGCAGCTAAACAGAGCCACCATCCTGATCCTGCTGAAGCACAATAGCTCAATACTCTCATTTTGTACCACTATCATCTTTTTATGACAGGTAAAGCATCGGTGTCTGAGTGTGCAGTGTAAAGCACAGCCTGTGCTGTCTGCTGGGGGGGCGGACATCTGTCAGGTCTTCAGCACAGGCACTTACCTAGAGTTGAAGTAACAGCACAACTTTTAATGACGTAAGCCAGGCATAAGGCACAATTGTTTGTCATGTGCTGCTTCAGTATTTGCAGGCCTTTGAGATGTAGTTTAGTTGTTCTTCAGACAGTCTTGTTGAGAGCTGTATTTTTATAACTGGAATTGATCTAAATGCTCATTTACACAGTTTTGTTTTAAACTGAATGCCAAAGTTCTTTAATTTCTGATTGTATTTTAATCTCTAAGCATGAATATTTTATCACTATGTATTTAACTAACTCCTTTATGGTACCTTGCTGTTAAAAGTAAAATATCTGCAGTATTTCTGTGTTATGCAGAAAGGGACAAAATTTACAAATGGTAACCTTGTAACATAAAGAAGGCGATAAGTACAGCCTTCCCCTTACACAGAAAGTCTACAAGGCTGCCCTTACTCTCATTAAAGCCTTCCCCTCACCTCTTCACGTTTCCACCACTGACCCATCAGCATGAGAAGATGGTGCTAGAGGGGCTATAGGAAGAAGTGTACAAAAGACCTGTATTTAACAGTTTTTACTGCCATAACACTTGCTGGTTTTTGTTTTGTTTTGAACACTCCACTGCAGCTGTTCTCCCCACCATAGGGTATTTTTAAATCCAAGTTGCTACAAGACTTACTTCCTGTTGCAGTTACGAGGTTAGTAAAACAGGAACAGCAATGCAATCGTATTTCATTTTAATGAGAAGATTTCTTTGTAAAAGCCAGATCACTACTTAGTGTGTAATATCTTTAATATCCATTATAAAATCACATGAAAGAAAGGTAGACTGAATCATCATGATAGCTCCTTCCCATTTCACAGAAATTTTGTAAAGGCAATAATACAAAATTGTGTATTGGCAAGACGTCAGAGATGAAAGAGACTTAAGAGACACAGACTCATCTTTTTCTGATCCTTTTTTACCTTGCAAGAGCCTAGGACATAAAGAAATGGTGTAGGATTATCTCCTGATGCAGAAATCAGCAGGGAGCAGTCAGTGCTGCACCTCCTGCACCAGTTTTTCAATCATGGTTGAATGGGTGTTGTAGAAGGGCAGCGCGTCCACCTCCATTTCCAGGCTGGCAGATATTCCACTGCGGACCTCAAGCTGCACAAGTGCTTTCAGAAGCTTTTCTTCCTTAAAAGAGAAACGAATACGATACAATTAAAATCCCATATCATGCAAAAACACTGAGGCCTTTATTTTAAACCCAGCGAAGACTCCGACCTCACCCGCTGGATTTATTTTGCGGGCACCATTTTTCTTTTCTACACTCCTTCAAGGAGCATGACAGTGTCAATTCAGAAATGTGAATCCTTTCCACCTACTCTGAAGTTCCTATACTGCACATATAAAGAATCAGAGAAACCTCCACCCGAACTACCTGCTGTAGTTTTCACTGAGCAGCAAGCTGCAGGGGCATCTTTAAACCAAAAGTACTGAGGAGGAAACGGGTATGTCAGCGAAAAAGCTTACAGGCAGAACCTGAGGAGGCTGCGTGATCACTCTCCTTTCCTGCATATTGGGTGGTGCCAATGTGCCTTTTGCATCCTGACCTCCTTTTCTATTGATTTTGAGAATTCTGGGCCCTCAAGAAAGGGGTGGGGAGAAGAAATACCCTGAAGTTGCTCTTTCCTGGAATTCTTTGAACTAATGTTTAACTTGCTATGTTTAGAACTGTGACTCTATTTTGTGTTTGTAACAGCTATTTTCTTGCTTAACAGTAATGTAAGCAGATATGAAGCATGTTCCAAACTGAGCTGTTAAAAGTACACAGAGGGAACAAAATCCTTGATAGTGACCTATGGGTAAGTTAGCATCACGGGATGAAAAGAAGGGATGAAATCGGCCCTAAAAAAACGCTACTTCTATCAGCAGTGTCATTGGGACAGCAGCAAGCGGCCTCACATCTTGCAGTTCTGCCCACTCCCAAAACTTCTTCTGAAAAGCCACAACTTCATTAGCAGCAGTAGCGAAGAGATCCCTCCCTTTCCCTCTAGATTATCATTTCTGTGAAATTTCCCAGAATCTTAAAACTTTGAGACCTCCCCATTGGCAAGTTTTGAACTTCCTGTTGAATTTCAATGAAGGGGATTCAATTGCAGTCACAGGGAACACTGACAAAAAAGCAGGTAATGTGACTGCGTATGCCTTCCTTCCCTGGGGACTATACAGCTTACTTGTGTATACGTGTTCAGTTTAGCATGATGTTGTAATAAGAAGCCCTTTAAGACAGTGGTGCATAAATTGTCTGTTGTTTCAGTGATCTTTGAGAATTTCGGAGACATTCAAAAATAGTTATTCCTGCTACTCTGCTATTCATTTTACATGAGACGTGCCCATTAAAACCTTTTATACCATCTTAGCATCTCCTGTAAAGATAAAGTATTCCTCTAATTTTGTTAATAAAAGAATCTAAGGAGAATAAATAGCCTAATCACATCTTAGCTTCCTTCCATCCCACTCCCGAGTAACTTACATAACACCTTGATGTAGTCTCATACATATATGCATATACATATATATGCATATGTATATATCTTGTTCCTTGAGAATGCCTATTTTTTCTATGAATGCCTTTTCTGGTTGGTTTTAATTCCATTTGTGTGAGACTCTGCAGTGAGGGAAATTGTTACTACCAAACAAAGCCCTATCCCTGTCCTTGGCAGACAGCTGTATAGGTTGAAATACTTCTTAATAGATATTCCCATACAATAACATTAGGAATATCTTTTATATGCTGAATAAATATGAATGACCAAAAATGTGTAATGTTAAAATATCTAATGTTCTCACATTAAATGGTTGTTTCTTTCCGTGAAGACCTGTAAGCCGTACAGAAATAATTCAGCTGTTATATCACTCTCACGTCACAAAAGAGACCTCTGAAGTGGATAAGCAAAATTTCATTGTAATTTCAAATTGTTTCTCCTACATATTTACAAGCTGCAGCTCTTTGACCTCCTTACATGGGGGAAATGGTCTTGCTTACTTAACATTATGTAACTATGCTTGATATAGTACTCTATCAGCAAATGTTATTGTTCAACTTGTAAGAAACATACGCAACATGCAGTGTGGTCTGTAAAGTGCTGCAGTTTACTCACAGTTCTCTGATTAGTAAATGTTTATGTTGGGAGTGAGGTAACCAAAAATAAATGGAAGAACCCCAGTGAAATCCAAACCCACCAAATTCATAGAAAAAGAACTTGGTAATTTGTATTTAATTCATGGAAAAACTCACTCGTGAATGAAAAAACTGATAAAGAACACTAAAACAAATGACACCTTTATGTTTTGCTCATGATCATGCAGATCACAACTCTGAAAGAGTCTTGTCTTACGTTAATAAAGAGTTCAATAGCAGAACAACTGCTTAACATATTAACCTGGTTGTGAGTTGCAAGAAAACACAGAGTTGGCTGAGGATATTCAGTGTTAGATTTACTTGTATCTGTAAGAATTAACACCTTTCCCTACATTCATCTCAGAAAAGCCCTAAGAATATAAAAAATCAAACCAGCATCATGAATTGACTCAGCTGTGACTCAACTCCACAGTTGTGAAAGGTAAGTAAAACTGCATCGGTCAAGATGTTTCCAGCTGATAAAGTTCTCAGCAATCAACAAATGCTTCTCTGTATCTCATAGTAAAATATGTGTAAAGAGTAATTTAGAATAATCTTCGTATTCAGCTGAGCGGGAATAGAGAGCACTGCAGTTCTGAGTTCTGCTGCAGTGCAGTTGTGATATTGCTTTAACATGAGGGACATGATTTAGTGGAGGGCTGTTAGAGTCAGGGTCGTAGGGTTAAGTTGCGGTTGGACTTGATGATCTTTAAGGTCTTTTCCAACCTGAGCACTTCTATGGCGCTGCAGAGAAATAACACACATTCTGGGGAAGTCATCTTCATTTAGTTGTTATGGTCTCTGGGTTTCATGGAAGGAATGTTTGTTTTTTTTTTGAATAAAAATGAAATATTATAAGAAGACAGCTTGGTGCTTAGGCAAGTGCACAAATATTAATGTTGAGGTGGTACAGTGGTGCTTTTTATCCTACTAGGGGAATTATTGCAGCGCTAAAAGAAACTATTGGGAAGAGAGCAGCTGTAAATGGTCTGATTTTTTTTTATTATTATTATATTTTTTTTTGTACTAATGGAGTAGGTGAACAATAATGTGTTCAGACTCAGGAAATCTTCTGCACTGTTTACTGTTGCATGATTTATAATTAAAGATACAATCTCCTCTTGTCAGAAAATTTGTCATTTTCTTTCTTCCCACAAAACTGCTTCCATTAATTTTATCTCAATAGATTTTGTGCTGAACTTTCAACAGCTCATTATTGGATATTATCAATATTGCCAGCTGCACAGCATTGTAAAATAAAAGCAAGAAGGATTTCCTGTATACAATATCCCATTTCATTGCAATATCTATTACCAGGAAATTTGATCACAGTAGATTTGGGATACGTTAACTTCAAGGGAAAATGAGGAGATGTAAACGGAAAAAACATACCATGAAAAATACTTAATCTAATGTTAGAGCTGCCTTACACTTTGTTAAAAATCAAAGCATAGCAAATACAGCTAAGCTGAAAGTTGGGATCAGTTTCAGTTTTATATCCTTTAAACGAACTATCAAAATAGCAACAAACTGAAGTACGACCTACTCTAAAAAACCATGCTGGAATTTCAGGCCAAACATACTGTCATCTTAGTGAAAATACTTCAGCGCTGCAGACAGTATCTATGCTGGATATTGCAGAATGGTTTTATGCTTGAAGTTACAATGCAGAAATAAATTCATTTCTGAGGCTTTTGATGTTCATACTGCCTTGAATTCTTTATTGAATATTCTAACCATGGTGTGAAAGCAACTTAGCCAGGAATTATGGAAAGATAAGAAAATAAAAGCAATGACTGGGCAGGATTTTAGTGGCTGACAGCTGATTCCACCTGCTCACAAACGAGTCCCAGCTCCCTGGCCCTCTGGAATTTACCTTTGTAACTGATGGAAGTGCCGACAGCCAGACTGTCTTCTTTGGTGACTGTGAAAACCCAACAGCTCTCCTCAGATAGTGATCATGTATTTCACAGGTGCTGAGAATATACAGAGCACAAGCAATGGCATAGCCTCCCCAGTTAGAGACGCCTGCAAAGGAAACACCACGAAACCAAACTGTTAAAAGTAACAGTGCATTAAACAACAGTTACTGTAAACATACCTAACCCTCGGAAGTCATTAGGCACTTCAACTGAGTCACACAGCAATGCTGTAACAGAACTGGGATGTGAATTAACTATTGACAATAATTTGGAAAATATATTTTAGAAACATACAATTAGATAAGATGTTAAAATGTTTTCATTTCAGACTGAATTTTTCAGTCTGAATGTTTTCAGTATTTCAGACTGAATTTCTGCAAGTTTACCCCTAGCTTTCTCTCTCGTTTGTCTTCCAACAAAACAAAAATTCACTTGGGCCTGGTCTATAAAACAATTCTGTTTGGTTCATGTGAAATCCATGAACTACTGAGGAAGTGTTACAGCTCAATGTCTTTTGCTTTTAACAATACAGAAGCAGATGATTTTTGATGAAGTAAAACCATGCAGATTTTCACTGAAGTCAGATTTCTTAGTGAAATGCTGCACCGTTCTAGAGAGTCCCTTTTTGTCACAGATAACATCTGATTAAAGAATTTAGCAGTTTTATGACATAAAAAGGTCTGGTGGAACTGATAGTTGTCTGTGTCGTGATATGTCTTTTGTCTAAATGTTGTGTGCAAAAAGACATTCATTCAAATCTAGTTAATATCCACAAACTGTCTGCGTGCTGTGATTAAATCACTCCACACAGCCTTGTTTGACAGCTCCTTTGTCGGGGCTGCATTGGAGAATGTTAGATTTGAAACTTGCTGTGAGAAGTTCTCTCTGACACCTCCACCCGAGATGCAGAACAGCCAGATTTTCGAAAACTATGGAGGTTGTTTCAGTGCATTTAGTGATGCACTGAGGATGCAGCGCATGTTTCAGTTCATCCTCCCAAATGTCTGAACATTCCCCTTACTCACTTTTAGGATCTGGGTGTGACAATTGCTTTCAAAGTAAAAATCACAAGGATTTCTCCAAAAGACATGCACATTTGACATGTACATTAAGCAATAAGGAGTAGATAAAATTATCACCACAATCCCATTTCTCCCCTCTAAAATTGCTGTTCTAGTCTCTGCAATGTTGGAAACAAGGTGTTCCAACTCAGGTTAGAAAACCTGAGCTCAAGTACAACATGGACCATTCAGTTCATACACTGTCCTTGCTGAACATGTCTCTTCACAAAGGAATTTATTTAATACTGGTTCAGACATTACGTTAGAAGAAAATTTTAAGCTATAACATTCAACTTCTGTTGTACATTAAGATGTGCTTAATGGCTGTATGGCTGCTGAAAGAATTCATCTCCTTGTGTAAGAGCAATATGGCTGATTTGGGCCCATCACTGATTTGGTCACACCCACAGAGGTTCATCAGCTATACCAAAAATTCATATACGCGCAGATATTTAAAAAAAAATTCTCAGATCACTCTTCCCTGTTATTTCATTTAAGGTGTGATTTCTCAAGAATATTGAGGGCTTGCCCAATTGTTTCCAATTAAATGCACTTTTGACTGAGCATCCTCAATTTTCAGTCATTCCTACATGTGCAGTTGTTGCTTTACTGTTCAGAAGATGGACACAATACAGAGACTGGTTATGATCATACAAAGAAAGGGCCGATACAAATAATTTGGAAAGACAGGTGCTTTTTTTTCAGTTCTCTTCACAACATCAACAACTCTCCCACACTCAACAAATCCCTTACCAGCTACAACAGCAAAGTCAGCTGCAACATCACAAGCTATAACATCTCCATTTTTTATGTGCTTCTTTACAGCATCTTTTACCTTGCCCATTCCTAATTCATTTCCTCCATCTCCAACACCTTTATTAAAAAGAGAAAAAGATCAAATGAGTATGAAACCAGCATATAGCACTCCATTTATAAAGGAGCCAGAATCTTTCCTGAGAGTTTCTGTGAGTGTTCAAAGCTCCATCCGAGACGATTTATCCCTTTTCTCTGAAAGTGTCTGTAAGCACAAGATTACGAAATAAGAAGCTGAAGGCATCAGTTTACCACATGCTAACACGTAAGTGTGTGTACGCAGTGTATGTAGTGCTCGTGCAGGCAAAGGAAATCAAAATTATCAAGCAATTTTTGGTAAGTTATGAAATAATAGCAGTTTTTCTTAAGGGTATATTTAAAGAACAGTGCCTCTGTTTTTGTTGGTCAAGCAGAAATACTGCATATTTTTCTTCCAGAAATCCTGAATATCAGTGATTCTATGTAATGTCAGAACCCTACATTTGTCACTCGGAGACATGGAGATGAGGACAACACAAATTATCAGCTTAAAAACTGCCTTTAGTCTCTTTCCAGCATTAAAAAAAAATGAAAAAGAATCAAATTAATTAAGTGGGAATAAATATTTTACCTGTTCACTTAAATGGAATATCCTCAAATTTATGCTAGTTAATGTCTGTGAAAAAGAATATCCATTTCCAGAACTGTGAAGAGCTCCAAATCTTCACTGCAATGTAGGGGATTTGAATTTCAAATGTAACTTATGCATAATACGTGTTACAGAAAGTACAGTATTTATAATTTACACTTAAAGTGCTGAAAATCAATAAATTTAGCTGCATGAATATCTCACATATCCCTATCTTAAATTTCTGTAAGTGGAATTCTAAGTTTTCTCTCAACAGCACTGAGAACAAGGCATTCCTTTCAAGATGATTATATCACACTCACGTTTTCTAAGAGAAAAGGACCTATTACACCAGATGAAACTATGCAGTCTCTGCTCAGGAGAATGCACTGTTAATCGCAATATAAATGAAGATTGTATCTAGACTGCTGTTTTAACATAGGTATAGCAACCATTAAATGTTTACAATAGTTCAAAATTCAGTAGTCAGCTGCTTTCTCTGCTGCCTTTCACAGATAAAATGCATAACAAAGTCAATGTCAGAAACTAGACTTAGGGGGACTGTAGGTAGGCCCACTCATATGTATATAGTGCTCACATAATGATAATACAGCTGGGATCACTTATTTGTCCTTAAAGGACTCTGAATTCAGCTCCTCTATCAGCACCCTTCCAGGGGAGCTTGTAATTTTTCCTCTAACACTGCCTCTTTAAATTCACCACAGACAAACAGCCATAGCCCTCAAGCAGCTGGCTATTCAGCACCTGCCTCCTCCTTCACCTCATTTCCAGTAAGTACAAGTTCCTGTTTCATGCTACTTTTGCTTCTGAGATTGTAATGTAGACACATACATACCTGTTGTTGTTATTCCTGGAATGGTTTGTGCAGCTAAAAATAGTTCATCAATGGGATCCACAAGATGTTTAATATTAACTTTCCTGGCGTTGTAGTAATTGCCATCAGCAGCTATCCCAGCACGCTCTATTGCTATCAGGTGATCAAATCTGGTTAGAGAGAGGAAGAAAGCAGTTGAAGCTACAATTCTCATCTAAAAATTTTTCTGTTGGCTGCTTCTCCTGTTGTAGTTAACTCTACTTTTTGATCATGTGAGATGTGAGGTAAAGCTTGGATACTGTTTTGTTATTTCTTTGTGTAGTTTTCTACAGTCTGTTTTCAGAGCTTAATCTAGTTTATCTGCAGATTTAATGCAACTTCCTCAAACCACATTTGTTGCCAATAAACAGAGACATTTGTGGACTCTTCCAAATGAATTTTTCTTTAGGCTAGTCATCTGGGCTTGCACTGTTTCATGTTAAGATGCCTGTCTTTGTTTTCAAACTGAACAAAAAAGAGTCAATTTGATGATTATTTAAGTCCACATTAATAAAAATGTAGTTTCTGCTTAAAGAACATTACTTGGAAATTGTTGGCTTGCATCTGGTCAGGGAGTTTCTGGTTTGGGTCTTCACATCCTGGGGCTGTGGATTTGAGGGTTGGTTGTTTTTTTTTTTTTAAATTTTAAGTCTATGTCAGTTTTTGGCTTGTGAAAGTACACAGATGTACTGCAGACGTCCAATGCTTTAAGCAGAATTTTAGTAGCTAATTCTGCCTCTTAATATTATAATTAAATTATTTTTTTTCCATTTTTGCAGCTTTAACTGTCAAGAGTTACTGTTTCTGTTGAATTACTTCATTATTTGTGTGTGGGTATCTACTGTGATAGAGGAGACCTTAAACAGTTTAGTTGTTAACTTTTAAGAAATGCTTACTTCAGGGTTCTGGAGAATTCGTGGTCCATTGAAGTAGAAGCTGGTTGTAATTAAATTATGCTTGGCTATAAAAAAAAATGCTTTTAAAACAGTACATAGTAATGGAAGACTGTATCATGCTGAAATTACAGTGCGTACTAACATTGCACCTCCCTACAAGAAAGATATTGAGGCCCTGGAGTGTGTTTAGAGAAGGGCAACAGAGCTGTGAGGGGTCTGGAGCATGAGTTTTATGAGGAGCAGCTGAGGGAACCAGGATTGTTCAGTTTGGAGAAGAGGGGGCTGAGGGGAAGCCTTATCACTCTCTACGGATCCCTGAAGGGAGCTTGTGATGAGGTGGGGTTTGGCATCTTCTCCCATGAAACTACTGATAGGACTAAAGGGAATGGCTTTGAGTTGCAACAGGAGAGATCCAACTTGGATGTTAGGAACAACTTCTTCTCCAAAAGAGTGTTGAGGTGCTGGAACAGGCTGCCCAGGGAGGTGGTGGAGTCACAGGTGTTCAAGAAACATTTAGATGTTGTACTAAAGGACATGGTCTAGTGCAGAAATATTCGTGGTAGGCGGACAGTTGAACTAGATGACCTTGGAGGTCTTTTCCTACCTTTGTGAGTCTATGATTCTATTTAATGGGAAATGGGATGTGAATAAACTGAATAAATTGATGAACCAAACACCAGGGTGAAAGATTTTTTTTATTAAGAAGAAAAAACTGAAGGTAACAGGATTAAAATGCTGCAAAAGGAATGATCAATAAAAATGAACAGCATATGCCTATTTAAAGGAAATGTAAGTTGCTTACTGAGTAATGAAATGTGTATGGAACTACTTAGCAAAATTTCACAGTGCGTTAGCATTAATCGCACTCATATACATCTGGATTTCTGCCCAATGTTGTACTCTGAACGCTATGTATGCAAACAGTTCAAATTGGTGTTCAGAAGTTGGTGCATACTTCTATAACTTTGGTGTGGGCTGCCTAAAGGCAATAGAACAATCACTTTCACAGTATTAAAAATGCTTGGGATTTACTAAATTGGATTTGATTCCCCAGTTCTTAGACTTGAACCAAAGCTCTAGAAAGCAGAAATATTCTTTTCCCTGGTCTTTCTCTGACTCCATCTCTCAGCACCCTAATTTTTCCACTGATCTAGAAACTGGGAAAATTATACATAGTATTGAAATGCCTATGTATATTGCTGGGGAATAACAGCTAAAAAGCTTTTAATTTTTTTTCCAAAAAAAAAGAGCTATTGATACATAAAATATTGTTTCCTTTTGTATTCCAGAAATGCGTAATCTCAGAATAGCATGGAATTTTGTACTCCACATGTGCTCCAGTACAAATGCTCTGATTCAAAGTTTGCTCTACTCATTTCAGTTCATAAAGGCTTGCAAACATTAGACCGTCTTAGATCGTGGCTATTATTTTTATTATCACTTCATGCAGTAGAGGTATGACCCATTCTCAAAAACCAAATTAACGTACCTAGGTCTTCTGGGATTCCCATTCTTGCACAAAAAGGTTAAAGCTGAATCAGCACTTTCTCTCTGATAACTCAGTAAGGGGACAGGTTCCTTCAGGACTCCTGAAGGAAAACAAAATACAATTCAGATGCTTTTTTTAAAATGCGTTTCAATAACTTTTTTTTTTTAAAGGAGAATGGAATATTTAGGACTCAACAGGTTTATGTAGTTCCTGATAAGCTTTCTACATCCTTGCTTCAAATTAAAAGAATATACATGTTAGGACTGTTAAATGGGATCTTGGGATAGAAAGCTACTAGAATAAGAAGAGACATCCAGAATTCTTCCCAAACAGCTTCTGCAGGCTCACCACCCAGGTGCATAAGCATTAATTTGCTGCCAGCTACCTTTAACTGAACATCATAGCACTGCTGATCTGAGCTCACAGGACGAATGCTTGCTTGTTCTCTGGAAAAAAATAAAATCCTGTAGTAAGTTACAATGAGATTAACTGAAGTGAACCTTGGCTCAAATTAGCAAGACAGAACTGGAAAAATGTCTTACCTATTTGCACAGCCTCTTCAATAATCCTTCTATTCAGATCCATGGCTCTCTGATCTGTTACTATGGCTACATCTTTCTCCAAGGCCTGCAACTTGGCCGCAATAGCAAGGGCTCCTGGGGGCCCGTCGTTCTCTTCCGGCGGCTCGTAACTGAAGTGGGTGGGAAACCCAGTGGTTACCAGCACGGACCGAGCATGGGACAGGGATAGGCAGGCCTTCAGCAGCTCACCAGGGCGGAGTAAGTGAAGGATGCCACGATTGCCTAGGAAAAGTATTTTTAGAGACTCATTTATTTAAGAGAGCAGTACACTTCTATACATTGCTCTCTTCTTGAAGTTTCTGTCTGGATGTATCCATGCGCTTTAATTACATAATATGGGGGAAAAGGGAAGGGGAAAAAAAAAAAAAAGGAAGAAGAAAAAGAAAAACCTCTGGTCAAGGCAGGAATTGGGCTGATTTCCTCAGGAAATGTAAGAAGGTGTAGGATGTGAGTAATGAGGGGAGCGAGCTGTGCTTCCAGGTTAAGAGTTTCAGTTAACTGGGTTTTGGAAATTACTATACTAGCATTTCTATGTATTAGTGCAAATAACTTTTTTCTTTTCCTTTTTTTCCCTAAGAAGAATTTACTGAACATTGTTTTCCTTCTTTTTACCCTCTGCTTCCCTCTGGTCTGTGGTTATAGCCATGCCAGACCACATCTAACTACTGAAGCTAGATTAATACTTAGCTTCCCATGTTTTACAGAAGGTTCAATGCAGACCTTGGATGAGTGAGCTGGTTCTTTATCTCCACTTAACTCTATTCCCTCAGGAAAGAGTTAATTCCCAAATCAATTCAACTTAATGAAATCATTAACCACAGCAGCGAGGGTTCAGAGATGCTTTAAGTTACTGGGAGACTTGATAAACTCAATCACTACAGTATTATCCAGGTGGCTAGTAAAAGATCTTGTTGTTACCTGCTATCTAACCGTGACAAATAGGTGCATAGTAGCAGATCTCTCTTCTTTTGTCAGGCCTTGAAAAGGCAACACTGCATCTGTGTAAACCTTATATTTTTTCAGTATTTCTTATTCCATTTCCTGGGATTCAGAAATGCAAGTGTGCAATGCAGTCCTTTAGATTTGCTTGCATTCCTGAAAACTATGAATACTAGCATGATGTGCTGATATTCACGAGCTGATAATGAGAGGCAAGTCCTCACTGTTGTTTTCTAGTCCTATATCTTCATGCTCTTATCTTAATCTTTTTCGTGCTTTTTTCCTTCTTTCCTATTGTTGAACCTGGTTTCCCCTGTCATTTTCTCTTAATTACTTCTACATAATATAGAGGCAATGCATAGATAAAATGTAAACACTGGACACAGAAGAAAGTTCTCAACAGAACTCGGGTGGAAGGAGAGATATATTAGTCTCTGAGAAGTGTGGTGTTTCAAGTGAGATAAAGTACCATAGCAATGTAGGTTCTCTTTTAGCAACAAAATGAGCTAGCTCTGAAGTTAGGTCTCATGTTTCTCCAGAGTGTGGCATTGTGCCATGCTGAACTCTAGAGTGGATAAAAGGAAAGGCTTTGTGAGTAAAAATAAACAGACCCAAATATATGCATGCAGCCAAACCCTGAGCTGGGGAGAGCAGTCTGTTAATTGCTTTCCACTGCTGCCTGTAGAGGATTTCAGAAAATTCATGGTAAACTGAAATCAGAATTTACAGCGGATAGAAGGGTAAAACTGAATAGGTATTTTAGGAATGGCTACACTATTCTGTTTGGCTTTTAAACCTTTATTCTCCTCTCTTCTTTTATACACACACACAGCCCTATCTTTCAACATTCTCTTGAGATCAGGTCACTTTGGTCCATCACACAAAGAGCTCAGTGACAAATATGTCAGCAGAGCTTGGTGTAGTTCCACCCATCAGAGAGGGATGCTTGAAAAACACATGCAACTACTAGAATATCCCCGTAAGAAAACATTAGTCATGAATATATTAAAGAAACATGTTGTTTACTCAACAGTGAATACAAACATAGATGCTATGAGCTTGCTGAGATGCCCTGTACTTTTACATATCAATTTCAGATTTATTCAGTAAACATTTCTTATTCCCTGTGGACACTCCAGTCTGCTGCAAACAGCAGCTTCTCTGTACTTTGAGAGAATACAGTACTCAAACTTGCATATTCCTTTACTGATGAAGTTGAATGGTTTAGGTCAAAGTCTGGTATTAAATATCACCATGAAAAATATCAAGTTATATTAACAAATATATATATGTATATATGAGATTAAAGTTGTCTTTAAGTTCTTACTTCATTCTTGAAATTTGTGGATAGCTGTACAAACAGGGTCATTCATATCTACCTCATAACTGATCTGTTAAAGGAAGAGATTTTTTTGTTTTTACCTGGATCTATTCCAATTAGGCTCTCTAGAGTCTTTATCTTTTTTGCTGCTTCTGCAGACACCATACTATAATGCAAAGGATCTTGTGAAATGCAATGGACTTGTGGGACTTCTCTTGAGGATCCGAGCGTAACACTGTCATTCTTCAGGTCAGTAATGAACGTGCAGCCAGAAGAATGAGTAAAAGCCAATGGAGATCCTAAAACAGATAAAACAAAGAACAACCCCACAAACTTCAATTAAACGCTTTGTTATTGCAATATATCAAAATATCAGAGAGAGAAAATCACAAGAAGCTATTTAACAACACAGAATCCCTGTCTGATGAGACTTATAAAACAGATGATATTTTAAGATACATTGCAGCAATAAAAACACTTTGAGGAAAGAAATGTGTGCATATATATATATATATATGTATATATACACAAAAATGTTTTCACTTCTGAAAAGCTCATGTGGGTAGTTGAGATCAGGTTTTTCTACACTACCATCTCTGATATCAGCCTGAGGCAATTCAGGAACTGACAACTGGTACCCTTCAAGGAAGCCAGTCAGAAATTGGCAAGTCTGAAAACTAGGTCTGACATGCATGAGCTAAGAACAAGTTAACGCTGAAGTTTTTGTAGTGTGTTGGTGATGTTTCTGTAAAAATTAATTAATTGTCTAGGTTCTAGACTGTTGCTTAGTCTCTCTATACCTCTGAATATAATTTTAATAGTGATATGACAAAATCGTGTTAACTACTATCTGCTGGCAGGTAGCTGTTGACTAAGAAAATGGAAATTGCGTCTTTGCACAGCATCCTGTCTGCCTAGCTAGGATAGCTATAAACAGGCAAGGAGCGATGATGAAAGTTCCCTGTGCTAGAGAACTAGAAGAGGGAATTTGAGAAACACTAAAATCCTGGTGAGCAATAAGCTTTTTCAGATCTGACAGTATGTTACCTCCCTAATCTGAAAATATTTTATCTATATGTTAGTTCTGGAAATCTTGATACTTGACCTACATAATACTTGATTTGCTAAAATGGGCATGTTTTTGGATAAATCGCATCAGGTGTATTTAAACAAGCAAAACATGACTTTGTTAGGATGGTGAAAAGGGAGAAGATCCGTGCTTGCTCTGTGCTGGATCTGTTGGGAATATATGGGCAGCAATTTAAAGGAAAATAGGGAATGTGGTCATTGAGGTTTTATATGCCTCACTAAACCACGTGAATAGACAACATATTCATGAAGCTAGCAATGACTTAGATTTTGATAGATCAATGACTTGGAGCAATATAATGCTGTCACTATGGTTTAGTTGAGTTTTCTTGCCCTTTGAACTCATATCTGCTGTAAACGACTGGGTAAAGCACAGGATAATAACTTTTTACAGAGAGTAAGTTTTCCATTATATAAAGTGTGTCACAAACTTCACTTTGAGACAAAAACTAAAACTTAAAAATTCTTCACAAAACAATAACAAAAGCTTTTTTCAGGTCAATCTCTGTCTCTCTCTGTCTCTCTCTCTCTCTCTCGCACGCACCCCAGACTGAAGAACGATTTTAAGAGTTTCCAAAGACAGTACATACTGCAGTTGATGACTGCTTCTATTCCTGTTACACTGCAGGCCCAAAACACGGGGATATCACCAGGGTGAAGGTGAACTGGATCTCCGTAGTCTGGCTTGGAAAGATCTTGTATTCCCAACAGACCTGTCATTGACCAATATAAATTCATCATAGATTTCAGTCAAGCAGTAATATTACAGAAGGTGAGAGGGGGACCCCAAATCCTACCCTGTGATACCAAGAGAATAACAGCAGCGACAAATCCCACTGAAGTGGCATATTTAATTTGCTCTGAGTGCATCTTCTCAGAACCTGAGCTGTCTTGTTCCTCCTTTTTGTACGTGACATCAGTAAAAATGTGTTCATTTTTGTAGCAAAACACAGACAAGATGTGCATGCTGAGTTCCCAAGATATTGTGCATCCTTTCTCTCAACATAAGAATTGCAGCAGTGGCAAGCAGGAATAAATTAGTGCAATGCAAAATGGGCTGTTTCTAGAATGCGTCCTGATCCCTCAGCTTTCTGCATTATTTAGCTAAAGAAATGAGAAATCTTTTACCTCTCTGGGTTGGATTAGTACATCTCACTCTTAGCCAGCTTTCACTAAGTTGTCTTTTCTTTTAACACCTACTTGCAGTATTTTAGGTCATTTATTTACCTTTTTTTCTGTTAAAATTAATTTAAAATTAAATACACAGGTGAGACCCTCACCCAATCTCTACTCAAAGCAATGAATTATCACTAGTTTCTCAGGTATAAGCTCTGAGACCAAATACAGTACTGCAGCGTACTGTTACAAATGGCATCACTTTCCATGCCATGCAATGTGATCTGGCTGTGTATGCAACTCATGAGCCCACTGACTGACAAATTTCTGTCATTCACACACATCCGCCCATACTTCTCCCCATGACATCAATCTCTTTTCTACCCTGTCTCTGGAATCCCTGGCAACAAGAAAGCATTCAAATATAAATGAAACTGCATATGTTTTTGAAAAACGCAACTATACTTTTTACCAAAAGCACTCTTGATATATAACTGTCATTATTCAAGAATTCTATGTATTCCACTCAGTCAGAAACTACCTTTTCTATTTTTCTTTTTTTTTTTTTTCCTCCTCTAATTGAGGTTTGTATCCATTAAAATAATTAAAACATTAAAATATAGTGGGGCAGGTATTTTAGTCTTAACACTTCCTATGGCTTCCCTCCACCATTTTTATTTTTTTAATTGATCATAAACCCCACATGGAATGAAATATGGAAAGTACTGACCAGGGTTACCAATGTGAATTGGTACTCCATGAGTTTCTTCTAATTCAGATGTTGCTAGCACAGCTGCTTCCAATTTGCTTTCAGGAATTGGTCTCATTGTGACAACTAAGTTGCAGCAAAAAGTAGAAATAGTGTAGCATGGCACAGCTGTCTGGCAGTTAAAGAGAACCAGAAGTATTAGAAGAAATAACCCAGATAATAATATTCACTTCAAATCCTTTGGAAAAAAAAATATTCTTTTTTTCTTTTAAGATTCAGAAGTGAAATCTACCATTCTTAAGCTTCTTCATATAGACCATTCAGTGCTCCATACCATGTGTTTTTTGCTTCAGTACATGTAACGTACAGCATGAGCTCAGTATATTCAGAACATTGCCAGAAAACAATTCTGTACATCCTATATGGAAAGTGAAAAATTAACAAAGTATCATAGTGATAAATCAATTTGGTTTGAATCTATTCTCTCTACTGGAATTCAGAGAAACTACGTTCAGTAACACATGAGGGTCAGGGCTGCTAACTGGCAGTCTTCTAATGCAGAAGCAGTGTGCCAGTTCTTTGCATGAAAAAAGTCTTTTGTGCCTCTAGGAAAGATCTATGGAATTCATCATCCTTTTTCACTGGGATGTTGAAACACCTTTTTTATTCAGAAATAAAGCAGCCAAGGTTGCTAGATGTAAATATCTGAATATAAAATTGCATTTGAATATAAGTGAGAGATGTAGACAGCAACAGCTGCATATAAAAATGTTTGTTAATTTTTTATAACAATTACACCTGTCACTGAATAAATGCACTCTGTAGTTCTTCACACTATTTTTGTGCTATAAGCAATGATATTCTGCTAATTCTAAAATGTTAAAAGCAGATACGTAGCTGTATTCTTTTTTCTTTAAGCTTGGTTAAAGGTCTCACATGAAGCACATTTGCTCCTTCAGTTTGACCAGCAGTACAGTAAAAGACTGCCAAATGATAACATTCATTTATTAGAACAGTACACTAGCTATGTGAAAAAGGCATTCAGTTGTATTTGAAAGTGTTCTTAATATTAAAGAGTCTACCTACTAGAGTCAGAATTATACTAGGAATTCTGCCAAGATTAAAATCTGCACTATACAGTTTTTTACAGTTTTCATGCTATGGTAGACATTTGTCAGGAGCAGCTGTCCCAAAGGCCTGGATTCCTAGCACGTGTGCAGTATAAAGGCTCTACAGCCATTGGAAAAATCCAAAATGTGACCATTGTATTTGCAGAACAAACTGTTGCTATGATGGTTCATAACAAATAATATTGCTGCTAACTAGGAATGGTATAGAGAGTGGGACACGTATTAAAGTTGAGCGACAGCACAGTACGTGGGTCATCAGTTGAAACTGAGAAAGAAACTAGGACTAAATTCAAATGAAATGGCTGCCATTTCATGAAAAAGAATAAAATACCAATTCAGCCTTGCAAGAAGTTCAGAAAAGCACTGATCTGATGCTGGGCATATTTTATCTCATATTTTCATGCACTCAACACTAGTATCTGACTAAAGCTATTGTGCAGAGTTGAAAAATTTCTGATTCTGAGTGATCAGTGTAGGCACATAATATAAATATGGACAAATAATGAAAAGGTTATAGCAAAGATTATGTCTGTCTGTGTATCCTTACCTTATACATGCTTACACTACATTTTTGTTCAACGTTTCTTACAGGAATGCCAGCAGCTTGAAGTACTTTTTCAAAATTAGAGCTGCAGCCTAAATAGAAAGCCACCATGTCCTTCAGTTGTTCAGAATAATCCTTTAGACTTTTTAGAGATCCAGTAAAATCTCCATACTCATACTTTCTGTACTGCAGATGGTCAGTTCTAGTGAAATAAGAAGTTAATCACAGCTTTATCATATTTTTTGAAAATATGTATGACAAAAATCATCAAAAATTATTATTAAATTACTTTAACACACTATCAAGCCACAAGATATATCTTACTTTACCCATTTCATTTCTTTCTGAGAAACTGGAGGGAAAAAAGATTAGTATTTGCAACAGGAGACCCCCAGAAATATCGTATAGCCACTATGCCTGTGTTAATATAAACAAAGGAGAGGTAGAACATTACAATTTAATTCTTCTCAGACTGCAGAATTGTAAGAAATTTTATAGAAGTTTCCTTTCACTTTAGAGAAATACTTGCAGTACTGATAATTATGATAATATATTTCTCAAGAACAAAACAATCCGCTGATTCTATCCTGTTATATTTGCATGCAGTTTTCACTTAAAGGTGTAACTCCAAGAAAATAAATTCATTTAAAATGTATATAAGCACAAGCAGGTTATTCCCTGAAACAGTGATTTTTCTTAATCATCAGCACTCACTGCAGAACTTTAAGAAATAGAGTCAGTCTGTATTTACCTGATATCAGAATTGCTATTTAGAGAAGGACACTTCCATTCCCCTGGTTTAGTTCTGGACAGCAGTGGCAGCACTCCATTGTTTGCATGGCAGAACTTCTCGAAGTCATCAGCAAGGGATTTGTGCAAAATCACGACACTGGCCTGTTTATAGCCTGGAATTGTGGAATTCTTCAATTTAAAATGTAATGCCGAACTGCGAATTGTAGCCCCTAAATCAGTAAACTTCTAGTACAGTGTCCATACGCAGCCCATTTCTTACAGAATGTGTGTCAGACCTTTTGACTTGCCTGGGTTTAGTGAAGAGAAATTGTCTTGGGCCACATAGAAAATATGTGATAGAGTTAATGTATATAAATAACAAAACTTATTTTTTATTAAAATGTAAAAAACAGCAACAAAAAACATATGGGATATTTGACCTTGCTTTCATGAATCTAATCCATCAATGTCTTGTTCGTGATAGTGGTTGTAATTCTCAGTGAGCTCTCAAGGTGCTCCTCAGAGATTTTTGGTGAAATATTACTCCTCCTGTGCTTCATCTTTAAGATCAGTGGTTCACAAATGTACTTGCTGCCAAAAGGCAATGACATGAATAAGGCATGACTGTAAAGCACAGACTATTTTTCTCTGTTAGGGCAGGTCATATTGTCTCCTTACTAGACTTTCATCACATTCTTGTTTGAGTTCAATGTCTGATTGCAACTCTACACGTTTGAAAATGTGCAGGTAATGCATTTATTTCAACTGAAAATGGAATCACAGATACAAAAAAAAATGATGCTTTTTCTGGAAATCTTGAAATCTATCCTGAAATTCATTTATTGAAACTGAAAGCAAGGGTGCGTATTTTTTCTTTTCACAGGCCTGTGTCAATCCAACACATCAAAATCCATGAAATTATTTTCTGTAACTTGAGCTCACCATAATTCAAGTTTCATTTTGAACTCTGTTATGGTTTGAAGCAGATAAGTTGATAACAGCACAGATAAGCTGATTTTCACCTTGAGAAGATGCATGTTTAACTCATTTAAATCCACCAAAAATGATAAATCTGTGAGCCATTTTTCATCTTCAATTTCTAGCATAAGTTTTCCTTTTGATTCCATAAATGACTTGATTTCATTTCACAAATCATGAAATCTTCTTAGCATTTTATCCTGACCTTCCTTCAGAAAAGTAAGCGATGACCTCATAATCTGTATCTGTACATTTAAGGAACTCCTGGAACTGGTGATGATTCACTCCTTTGGACTTCATGAAATTTATAGCTTTGATGATGATTTGCATGACATTATCCATTTTTAAAGCTTTCACACAAAAATTTTCTTGATGTACAATGCAGTGATATTTCATCAAACATGATCTGCCAGTGGCAATTGTGTCACGTTCTATTAATTTTTGAAGTCCCTCTTTTTAAGCAACCATCACTGGGGCACCATCAGTAGTGATACCAGATATGTTGGCAAGGGTTAAAGAAAATCACTTTAGTGTAATTTTTACTGCTTCATAAAAATCAAGAGATTTAGTTGTGTCTTTTGATGGCACCAAAGAAGCCATTTCTTCAGTGACATTACATTCATCATCAATACCTCTAACGAAAATGGTAGGTTGAGCCATATATGTAGCATCAGTACATATGTAGCATCTGTTGTCAAAGCACAGCATTCAAATTAGCAGCTTTACTCTCCAAAGTTCTTTTGATAGATTTTCCTACTTCTTCAGTTTGCCTGGCTGCAGTCTGGAGAAACAAACTGATTCGAGAAAAATCTGTTTTTTTTATCAGGACACATTGTATCTGCCATACTTTCCATACATTGCTAAACAAACTCAACATTAGTAAATGGTATTTTTTATTTTTTTTTTTAGTTTTAACTTTTTAAAAAAGATTTTGTTGAGGTGACAGGCCTGTTTTCAGTTCTGTTACTATGTCTTTATGAAGCATTCCTTGATATGCACTGAACTTGGTAGCATGTTTTTGCAGATAATGTTTTTTCAAATTGTAATATTTGAAAACTGACACTGTTTCCTTACAAACTGAGTATAGTGCCATATTATTCATCTTGAAAAAAAAGTATCCATCTGTCCTATGGGTGTGCACCTGGGGCAGAGCTGCTGCCATAATGGCACAGGTTAGGGGGAGGCTGTAGTGCAAGCTGTGCCAAGCCAGCTGTGGGCTGCGGGTTGGACGTGTCTGACTTAGAGTTTGTTTGCTATGGAATTTTACCTTGAGCTGCAGTTAAACAGACAGAATTACAGCTCATGAATAATCTGTTGCCTCTCACACCGAATCTTAGGCATTGCTACTATTTCTAATAAAAAAACACACACACAAATAGAAAAAAAAAATCAAAATTCACAAAAAGAAAAGAACTGCTACACTTTCTTCACTTAGAATCAACTTTGACTTAAAAAGTTGCTGACT
>JAOWBP010002559.1:38845846-38860562 GCA_028571105.1 Tragopan temminckii | reverse complement strand
ACTACTTCCATGCAACTGGTTCTAAAGACTTTCATATTTTTTGCAATGTGTATCAGTGTGTCTTGGGAAGCTATTACTGTGTCAGACAGCAGAAAGACAAGAGGCTGTGCAGAAGCTCCCATTCCCCGATTTCCTATGGTAGTCTGTTGTCCAAGAGGCAGTTGAAATCAATGATCTTCTTTAAAACCTGTAGAAATCAGCCAAACCCTACTTTTGACCAAAGCTAACCAAGAAACTAAAAGATAAAATGCTGTTCCTGATGGAAAAAATGTAAAAGTAAGGCTTAAATTGAAGCAAGCATGTATTTGCATACTGAATGTGACCACAAACTTCTCCTTTGGGACTATTCAGCACAAAAATTCCTTTTATTACTAACAGAAGTTACTAAATACAGAAACAGCTTCTTGCTAAATACTGAAAATAATTTTTGTTAAATAAACATACTAAACGTAACTACAGAATAAAAGATTACACTGAGCTACCCTACCATCTCATTCCCTACTGCCCATCTGAAATCTACAGGCACTTTCTACTGTGCTGATTATTCACAGGTTCTTAAAATTATGGCTTTAGTCAGTGAATTGAACTTGGAGAGCACTGAATTTGAAATGCTATTCATTTCTGTCAGACTGAATCTATAGGCAACTTCCAGGAATACTCTAAAGTCAGGAAGCTTTTTTTTACCTTTCTCAACTCTTAGATAACTTTATTCTTCCTCCTGATAACTATCCTTGCCTTTTTTTTATAATGGAAAGGTATTTTTCACTTCTCATATCAGCTGAAGTATATACTTGCATTATGTAACCATCACTACGAATGTATTCCTGAACAGTGTTAGTTAAGCTGGACATGCTGATCAATGAAGGCATGTTGTTTATGATCATTAATGTTGTCCCAGTTCAGAGAAATTTTGAAAGAGTTTTTTTATTTATTTTGTGGATGATAGTGAAGGCAACAAGAAATACTTTAGAAGTATAGTGCAACAAATGAAGCAGAAAAACACTTCTGTGACCATACATCTCTATGCACTAAGTAAAGCAAGGTCTGTGATGAGCACATTATGTGACCTAATAAATGTGATGATAATGTGTGTAAGGAAAGCCAGATTTATCTTTTTTCAGATATTTTCTGCATCCATAAGTTCTCATTGACATAACAGAGAGCTGAAGAATATACTACAGCTTTGAAAACAAAGTCCTTTACATGTGTAGTATGATACATTTTCTCTAATAAAGCTTTGCGATTTAAGAACACAATGTCAGGTGAATACAATGTGATTTTAAAAACACCCAAGAAAGTTAAGAATGTAAATCAACTTGACATTTCTTCTCATTTACTTAATTGCTTTTGAGAGTCCTACATTCCTTTGTAAACATCATGAACAGGAAAAGAAAAAATATATGTAAAAATATTGTTATGAATCCAAAACAGTCTCTCTCCACATAGAGCTGTTAGGTTGCCTTACCTTCCGCCATCCCAGAAATATTACTATTACGAACTCTGCTGCAATGAATTATTCTTCTTCGCAAATGAAGAAGGAGAGATTTCAAACCTCCAGTCAAAAGCATCTGTTCAGCCTTAACAGAAAGACGTAGTTACAAATTTAAATATATTTTTTAAACATTTTAAATTGCTGGAGAACATGATTTAAATTTCCTCCTCATGCCCCAAGCAAAGTTTATTATCTCTCAGAAATTCTTAATTACAACCCAACAGACAAACCAAAGTTAAAAGGTTACTTCATTGACATTTTCTGATTAAATGCAAACTGAATCTTTCAGTAAATTTGCCAGAGATATGCACATTAACATTCATAATAAAAAGCCAAGTTTTACTAGCCTATAACGTAAGAAACATTTCTTTTTTCATAGTTTAATTTTTGTTTTCTGGACTATTCACTCTTCCAAAATTTGCTATGTTCTTAGAATTGCCAAAATATAAATAGATTAACTTACCAAGATATAATCTATAATATTACTTCTTTGTTGAAAATGCCTTCAGACAATTAGCAATGCAACCTTGTGGTAAAAAAAGAATAAATAAATAAATAAATAAATTCAGAAAATATCATTTTAATATATTTCACATCTATTGTACTTTTCAAATATTCATTGTGTAGAAATACTCCTGTGGCTATTCTTCCACTGGAAAAACAAACACATAGAAGTTTAAGTCACACTTCTTTCAATCTGGAGAAGGAATAGAGATAAGTACCCGGATTACTGTCAGTATCTTACTCCGTCGATGTATATTGGAGATTAAAATTGTGAATTTTTATAGTATTGTTAAAGTTGGAATATTTTTCTCTTAATCTAAACTATCCAGAATTAAAAGATGTTTATCATACCACTGTAAAGAGGAAGTAAAATGTGTGTTAGAGTAAAATAATAATTTGGCTCCTTATGATTTTAACCTCGGCTGCTTTTCATGATCTAATTCAGAGATAATGTGTTTGTTTATCTAATCATATGCTCACTCTAAGTAAAGAAACTGAACTATCCTCCAAGCAACTGAATTACCATCCTCCAAGTTTTTTTTTATTCAGGATAAGCCATTCTTGATGTCAGTCATGAGAAGCAATAACAATGATTCCCGTTTGCTCAGGGACGTATTTAGAGGAGGGTTGTTACAGTTAGGGTAGTAAGGTCACATTGCAGTTGGACTTAATGGTTTTTGAGGCCTTTTCTGACCTGAGCAATTCTATGACTCTATGATGATTCTATGGTAGAATATGTGTTATTCTTTTTTTAAAGGTGCCAGTAAATTAATGTGCAATAAGATGTTACAACCTTCCAGCAAAAGTTAACTTTGCTGTTAAAGATCCACATTTTGTACCTGTAACTATGATTGCAGAAGGTTTCACTCCATAATGGGGTTGAATGCATTTGAGCCACTTCAATATGAAAATGTGTACCTCTGAGTAACTCATACCTTAATTAACTTGAAGAAAGAGCAATTATGTATTTTGACTGAAATTAAACTCTTATCATATGTTGTCTGTCCAAAGTATTTCCCAAAGCTTGCAGAATTCTGAGAGGTTAAGTTGGGTTAAGTGAGCTTTGTATCTGGACTTCAAAAATCTTTAATTCTTTATTCTTACATATTTATATAACATCGTCAGCCAAAAGAAATAAGCTTGCATATTTTTCTTGAACTCTAACTTACTGTCTCTGACTCATCCCATCATCTTGGCTTTTACGTATCAATCTATATGCCAGCTAACAATAGTCTTCATCGCAAAATTGTGAACAATTCCAAGTGCATATATTTAAGATAACAGGGATGTGAATAGAGAAATGCGGCTGAGTTCTGATCCAGGCCTATAAATGCCTGTAATATTTTTACTGCAGAGAGAATTTCAAACACCAATCTGGAATTATGCATTCAGACAGATGTATTCAAGAGATCCTTTATTTCTAAGAATCTTTGAAAACATCTTAAGAACTTAAGAACTACTACTTGGATTTGAAAGACAGTCTGAAGTTCAGGAAACTAGTTTGGGACAAAAGCTGTCTTCAACTCAGTATTTTGCCACAAATTCCCTAGTGTGATGTTGGGCAAGTCTGATCCTCAATGCACAGAATTTATGCCCAGTAGCAGAAATCAAAATGCCCGTGGGATTTTATTAACAATCATTTAGGCACCTAAATTTTTTAGATTAATAAAGGTGTAAGTGGATAGCAAGCTATTTGACAATGACTATCAGTAGTGTAAAAATGCTGGCTCTAAATACCTTGTGGAAACTCTTGACCTTGTAGTTTCAATCTGTGTACACTGCCTCTAGCTACACAGCAAGATATATTGTTGATGAACTGGTTAGGAAGTGAGTAATTTAAATGTTACCTTTTTATAAAAGTAGGATGACTCACCTATTTCAGATGAGACAGAAAACACACCTTACAACCATTTGTTATCACTGAAGTCCCTGTGCTGATTTTATAAAACTATGGGGAAAGTCTCCTATAAGATAAAATTTTGACCTGTAACTTCAGATCACTGTAATTGCTCTATAATGTCAGTAATAGATTATGTTTCTGTTAATTTATTTGTCACTGAACTTGAAGAGACAATAAAAACTGTCAGATGCTTACAGTAAAATTGTAGCCTTTGCTTTCTGACTGCCTCAAGAATGGCTAATTTCTGCATAGTATGTTGCTTCCCCATGCTAGGGGGCACGCTTAAGTTTAGATTCCCCAACCACCTCCAAGACCACCTGGAAAAGAGCTTGCGGACAAAATGACCATGGCCTGTTTGGGATGACAAAGGAAAAGTACCAAGATTACTCAGGTCTTTCAGAACCTTCTCCACTTTGTCCCATCAGGATGTCTAACAAGTGGAGAGACTATATCCATGGGGCTTGTGAGTAGCTCACTAACTAAATGGTCGGGTAGGGCTGTTAATCAGTAACCAGCACTTGTTCCTTGGCCCAGCTTTTTCAACTGCTTTTATTTTGTTCTGAAATAGTTTCAAGTAACAGTACCTGGTACCTCATATAGATGTGATGGATCATGGTACAGATAAGACAAGGTGCAGGATTAGTGTTAAAACGCCTTTAAGATGCTAACATGGCCTATGAAATGCCTGTTGTGCCTGAGGGTATCCTATTCAGTGTTTCTCCAGGACACTGAGGTGTCGTGATCACTTTTAAATAACCAGCTTTTTTGAATATAGTTTCACATTAGAAGCACAACTTATTATTTCATGTATATTTTTAGTGAAATTATATACTGAATTATATAATGAAACTAAATGAATGACGATTAAAATGCTTTGCTGTCTTTAGCCATTAAAATGGCACCCACTATTGATGTGGGAATGCTGCCAAATTCTGAGCTGCGCTCCTGTGTCTTGACAAGGAAGTTGGAAAGAGTATTGTATTTAAATGACATTGATTTTTAGAAATATACACGGATTCAGGAAAATAACTTTTCTTTACACCACAGTGATGTTCAGAAAGGTTTGGTAAAATTTCTAAACAGGTCTTGGATGTGGTTTTACTAAGCTTAATGTAAAATATTGTTTGACAAGGTTTAGGGGGGAAATACTGGTGGTAGGTGGATGGCTGGATGGGATGACCTTGGAGGTGTTTTCCAACCTTGGTGATTCTATGATTAAGTATACATCTGTATAGCACCACTCACTTCAGTGAAGTTGGGCGGACAAATACAACCTGATTATCTTGTCCCCACTGATTTACAGACTGCACCATTATCTAGGCAAAAATGATTTTCAGAAAAGCTAGATTAAAAAAAATATTTCTGAATACAGAAACTGATCAATTCTTGCCAAGAGAAACATCAAGCCATTAAGCATTTTTGCGTGTAGTTTTTAGGACCCTTGTTGGGTACTGTGACTGTGAGCAATGAAGTGCTCATCTTTGATGACATGATTAGAATGGTTTCTAAGTGTAGTAGAACTAGTTCTAAGAGTCATCTTTATCATTCATTGTAAGGAATGTGCTCTTTTTCCATTGAATCTCACAACTCATGGAAGGTAAAAGGCATTTTGAGAGGAGTGTTACTTTATTCTGCTAAAAAACTCGATGTTCTCCAGGGAGGTACCCTTACCTAACAGATCACTTAGTGATTCACTAGTTTTTAATTTTAATCCTTATCTACTAACAAAGTTAGTTACTGTTTACCAAGGTAAGAGTTAAATATTCTACACCTATACTTGAAAAAATTTACCAGCATCCACATATCCTTGCCAAATTATCTCTAACCCAACATGAAGCAAGAAAAATGCAGTTATGGACTGAATTTAATAATGAGGTAGTCTTGTATTTCACATGGCCTGTTTGATGGACGGAGTAATCTCCTTGTACCACCCCAGTGTATGCACATCCTAGGCATTTTATTTCAACCTTTTTTCTTTTGTCTACAGTGTGCCTCTCTCTGCCTTTGTCATCCCTGAGCTCAGTCCTCATCTCACAACTCTAAGCTGGGCTGACTCTCTTGGAGCCTGCTTCCTTGCTCTATCTGACTGCACCTTCTGGCAACTTCAGAACTTCAGTGCTTCCTCTTCTTTCATTTGCTCTTTTCAATTTACATCCATGCTGCTTTTCTTGGCCACTCCTCAAACTCTCTCTCAGTTTTCATCCTTAAAACTTGCTTTTCCTATTCTTGTTCTGAAATAATGTAATCTAACTTTGTAAATTTAAAAAAAAAAAACAAAAAAAAAAAAAAAACCACAATAAATACAGTAATACTTTTGTACACTTTTGATGCAGACTCCACAGCATCTATATATATATATATATATATATACGTTTGCTCTCTTAATATTACAGATGATAGGCTTGGATTAAGCATAGCTTTATTTCTATTTCCTCCATTGCATCTCACTAATTTTTGTCAGCAGAACAATTAAATATCCTTGCAAGGTTATGTATCTTCACATTAAATTCTTGACCGAACTATAGGTTTATAAAGCATTTTTATAATCCGTCAAGTATAATCACTTTTGATATCCTGAAAAAGGAAGCATGTTAAGCGAAGGATTTTATATTACCTTAGAGTTTTCAAAATAAGAAAGTGAATCTGTAAATTTTGCAGATATTTAAAGATGAGTATAGATTCTTTCAAGATCCACACTGTAAATTACTCATTACCCAGGAAAATTGGAAAACATCGTTTAAGTGCCAGAAAGATTCAATTTTGAGATGCAGTGGGTGTGTCCATTCAGCTGTGCTGAACTACTCCAGATAAAAATTAATCCTTTAGTGTTATTATACTCATATTCATATATTCTTCAGAAGCATCAGTGTGACTGTTTCACCTTCACAAGTGTCAAGAAAATTTATGAAATAAAATATATGTATAGTATTTCTGTAATTTTCAAAATGAATCACCTGAGAATCAACAGCCTGTAAAATGTGCTGCTGATAGCAGTAACATATGAGTCAATTTGAAGACTGGAAAGTAGTTTTTAACAGTTCCTGATGTTACAGGTCTGCTTTTTCAGTGGTACAGGTATACACAGAAATATGGTTTAACATAGTAATTTTTCAAAGCAAAGAGATTTGCTTGCAAATAGCCAAAGTCTCTTATGGAATATAATCTTGAATTTTCCTCTAGCTTTTATCCTATTTTCAATTTAAAATTTGAAAACAAGACTGGGTGATGACATGTACAGGCTCAGTGACCGAAAAAATGCAGAGATCACTACTTAACACTGCTGCATAGGTTTTTTAGACATTGTCATGCAGGTAACTTACCCAAAGCTACTGCTGCAAGAACAGCAACAGTAGGGTCACTTGAAACATGAGCCAGCACATGGGCTGCCTTTGCTGATACATAATGGAAAGTAACCTAAACTAATTATAACCTATGAAAACCCTTTGTGTACTGCGCCTTGCCCTAGTATGAATATGGTTACAGAGGTTTCTTAATGTAAACATGGTTTTAAAAGACTTGTTGCTTAATTATGAAGCTCATCTGTAATTCTGCCAAAAGACTTCTGTGAAAAGCACACAAACTTCTCTGAAAACTTATTTAATCGCTTTTTCCAAACAGGTCTCACAGCTATATTTGTAATGCTTTATCTGAAGAACCCGTTAATGATCCTTTTGCTCCTCATCTGCTTTGAATCATTTCAAAGCACAGAAGTGCTCTGTGTGTAATTTCAAAGAGGAAATGCTTTGTGTATTTTCAGACAGTGGTTCATCTAGCAAATTAAGATTTAACTTTACATTTGAAACACAGGATATTTGGCTTTGAAGTTCAGGAACCTTAAATAAGCATCACGAATAGAAATTTAAATGAGTTTCCGTTTGTATTTTCTCTGCTGCCTAAAGCAGTTATCCTACACTTATGATCCTGCAGATTGTGTCAAGATGAGCAACTGGTAAGAGAATCAATGCATCCTTGATGCAATATTGTTTACTTGCTAAAAAAAGACACACAATGTTTAGTTTCTCCCAGTATGTTAAGAACAAGCAACAGAAAGCAATCACCAGTTCCAAAGCAGCCATGTCAGACAGCACTGTATGTTAGCGAGGCACATCTTGTACAGCACTCATCCCTTGAATTTTCACTACGGTTATATTATTTTACAATTAGCTTCCACTCTGGGACAAAATAAATTGTTACTGATGTGGAGAAATCTGGGTAAAGACTAGAGAAAAGCCCAGGCTGTGAACTGTTCCCTAGAAACCAGTTCTCCAGAGACTAGAGTTCAGGCCCTACCCCTGCATGGACACAGTCTACACAAGATTGGAGTTGTTTAGGCTTTTATACCCTTCTCAGGTGTTTTATACCCTCCTCATGGCTTCATGCACCCTTCCAACTCCTTGGATCATATCTAGTTCCTTCATGCCTCCTGCATCATCCTACATAACCACGAGACCAACAAGCACTGCAACATTTATCTGCAGCTTTAGCAGGATAAAACAAGCACATACGAGAAGGCAAGAACCTTTACCAAGATTTAAAAACACTACTTTCATGCCTTTGACTTTGCTGACAGGAATACTTACCAGCTGCAGTAAGAAGAGAGAGCAAATGATCTACCAGAGGTTGCTTTCGTTTAAGATGACATGAAGTGCTCATTCAACTTCAAGAAATGGAAAAACAAACAAACAACAACAGCAACAAAAAAAAACCAACGAACACGTGAGGGTGGAATTTAAATACAGTTGCCCAATTTACACTGAGCTACAGAAGAGATTCAAAATTGCTCCACAATTCTCCAAGCTGTGTCCAGTCATGAGCACTTCATCCAGGCCTCGTCTGGTGCTGAGGCAGCCTGAGGACACAGGAAGGCTGTCCTCGCTGACCATAAAAGCCAGATTTCATCCCAGCTTCTCCCCTAACCAGCAGAATTTTGTATTTTGGAACCAAGGCGATGAGCATTGGCTGGGTAAAAATTCCTGAGGTGAGGAAAATTTTTCTTCTAGTCTTACTCACATGGAATGAAAATGGGAGTCCATAGGGCAAAGTACAGTGACTTGTACTGCTTTGTTTGTAAAGCAGTAGTCATAGGTGCTTATCTTGATAACAAATTATGCCACCGCCTAGGTTACACCCAGTCATGTCATGCATGATCACAGCACTGACAGAGTGCCTGTTCCTTCCTAGGAATTCCATCCAGGTGTAAGTAGGTGAGTGATGTTCTGCTCTCTACAAACCCTAGAAATAGTATCATGCTCCCCAAAAAACAATACTATGCTCCTGCTGTACAGGTTGCTCATGTTACCCCAAGGATTATGCCATTTCACACATGTCTACTGACAGCTGTGAAGTCATTCCATCTCTAGCTTCTCACCAAGCACTGCTCAGGTATGGTGACTAAAGGAATTACTGTAGCCTAGGTATTCACACAAAGAGTCTTTCTGAAATGCAAGTGTCTCAGAAGGCTAGACCCAGGGAAAATCTGGTTAATTTTACCTTTACCAAGCTACCAAGCATAAACACTTTTGCCTCCACAAATATTTCTGATGGAGAGATACAGACATTGTTTGTTTGTTTGTTCCACTTGATTCCTTAAACTCTTAGACCAAGAAGTATTGCAAAGAACCCAAAAGGACCTAGCATAACTTCACATGTGGAACTCTTGGCTTAAACAGTATCATTTGGATAACCAGGTCAGTCAGTGGCAGGCTGTGCAAGAATACCTCATTGCAGCTTCCAGAAGGAACTGTTGGTGAAGTGCTGTCAGCTGCTGTTCCATGTGATGGCTAATGGTATGCACTTGGAGTGCATACCATTTTATCTTGGAGGATCCACACTGCCCACATATTTAATAGCAGTTTGCATTATCAAAGATGCCTGGACAGCTTTGTTCTTCAGCATCCATTCTGACTGAAAAGGCTTCACAATGTTTCAGACAAGTTATGACTGCATTTCTATGTTTTCATTACTGCATACCTGACAGCTGTGGTACTATTTCATAACTATGTCTTCACGGATATCTGGAACCTGCCCTTGATGGTCTGTTTGGTGCAGCCAGGATCCTGCAGACACATTTACATTCTATCTGTGCATAGCCTGACTGTCAAACTCTGATTGAGTAGGGCAGCTGATGAAAAGTAATAGTGATAAGCAGCAGAATCAACAATGAAGCATATTCTCTAAGGCTGCCAATGGCCAATTTATTTGCCATAAATAAAAGTGTGTTAGTTTGTTCCCTGTAATGATGTCCAAGCTCTGAAAACACAGATGTTACATACTTATACATCCCGATAGACGGCCACGCAGAGCCCATAAATCTTTGAACTTGTGAATAAAAACTTGCAGGATTAATTATAATCCTGAATAACATTGGGTCCCTTGTGATGGGACCCAAACGAAGATCTGTACTTCATCCACAGCTTTTCTTCCCATACTTATATATAGTATGAAACTATGGCAAGCGAACATGTGAGGACCTCTGCTTTTCAGTATCACGTTGGATAGAAAATCTGGAGGATGTGGCAGTTCAATCAAGCAAAGGAGTTTTGCTACACTGGCCTGATCACTCATCTGTAGGAGCCAGGAATTAGCTAGTTTTATCAGTTAATGGTAACCACATTGATTATGGGAAAAGAGGTTTGTAGCTTGTTGGTACTGCAGAGGAAGCATCAGAAATTTCCCCTGTGCTTCCAGTTGTTCTCTCTATAACTTGGAGCAGTCATTCAAGACTTGCATATGATGTAATCTTCCCACTGGGCAACTGTGCTTGTCCACCACAATCGTCCTTGATGAATTAGAGAACAACATCCTCTATGGCTGCAATGGTTAGTACTGTCGAGGAGAAAGATAGCTTTGAAGTGAAGCTTTCCCTATGTTCTGTGGGTAAGTAGAATAAGTTCTGCAGGCTTGTCACCTTCAAACCTTTTATCACCACAAAACTGTGCTTTTAAAAAGCAGCTCAGTGTTACAGAGATGATTCATAATGCTGCAGTATCACTTAGCTGACTTGAAAGAGATGTTAATGTCATCATTTTGATGTTCATTACTAAAGAGTAGGAAACTAAGGGCTGAAAATGCCTTATGTATCTATAGCCTCATTTTACATTATTAAAAGACTACAGAGGTTTTTTCTTAATATGTTCTAGTTCCAAAATTCAATTTTTTAATAGAGACTTGATTCTATATTTTGTATAGAAGGAGGACAGAACAAAATTTAAGCTATTACTACTTTTTATTTATTTATTTTGAGTAAGGTTATATGCATAAAACCTTGAATCTGAGTTTACAGCATAAGCATTCAAACCTATACTACTTCTGTGAATATAAGTAATAGAGATAAGTAGTTCTATCCAGTTCAAGGGCAAAGTTTTTAAGCGTCTGCTGTACTGTATTTCATCTATGTAAGATTTTGAGAACAAGCTATATACTCTACACAAATTTGAGTCAAAAGATGATATGCCAGGGGAAAAAAGTTAATTTAAAGACAAGACAGAAGAAGATATATGCGATATATCACATAGTTTTTATAAATACATGTGACAAAACCCTTGATAAAAATTATAATTAGTATTACAGAACCATGCATGATATATATTTATATTTTACATACAAAATGTAGCTTACCAAAAGGTATAAAAGAATATGGATCCATATATAAAAGTTAACAAGTTTGTGGTGTCCACTTCAAATAATGAATATGCATTTTCTTTTCAATTACTGGAAAGTAAAATCACTAAGCATTCTGAGCAGGAGCAACCTTGGTCTGGAAAATATTACAGAATATTTTCCACTCCTTTTGAAGGAGGAAACTGCTACTATCAGTACTTGGTTTCAAACTCTCAACAGAAAAATGTCCGAATGCATATATATATGTGTACGTAGGTATGCACACATGTATGTGTGTATGAGTATTTAAATACACGTATGTATGCATTCATTTCATGGCTGATCACATAAAAGCAAACTGCTCTCAATTAACGAGAGTTATTTCAAGACTGCTATTTCAATACACTTTAAAATGAATATCTTAACATTCAAGAAATAGTATGACTTTTCCATAGTTACTAAATATACAAAAGAAAGTGTGCAAAACAAAGTATATTAAGCACATACAGTTCAGGATATAATCTATAAATATTAAAAAATCTAAGGGTATTAACAAATATGCATCTAAATTCAGTCACCTTGAATTCAGAGCCCACAGATCTCAATAGTCCATCTTATAAATAAACTGTAATTTAGACTTATCACACGAAAGAGTGGTCAGGCACTGAAATGAGCTGCCCAGGGAGGTGGTGGAGTCACTGACCCTGGAGGTGTTCAAGAAATGCTTAGTTTTTGCACTGAGAGACATGGTTTGGTGGAAAATATCTGTGATGGGTGGATGGTTGGACTGGATGATCTTGGAGGTCTTTTCCAATCCTGGTGATTCTATGACTCTATGCTTATAGATGGACCATTTAGTTCCTAAACGACATGCACTTCTGATGGAGAATCAATATTTGGCCTTATACAGTAACTTCAGATGAAAAATTTTCAGTGAAAATATCAATCTTCCCAGTTTTCAGTTCTGCTTTAAGGACTTTCATCATATTACATGAATGAGAAATCTGGGGGGACATCTTTTTTACTTAGCACAAAGGAGTGCCAGTCTACAGGTAGGGCTCTTTAGCAAGAGCTCTTCAGCATTACTGCAGTTTGATGTAATCTTATCTGCACTGAACCTTTGTCCTGTGACTACAACCATAAGCTTACATTTTCAATTCTAGATTGAAAATTTTGTTGAAAAGAGTCTCTGACATATAATACCATACAGCAAATAAGATTTAGAATTATTTATTTAGATTTTTAAAGTAAATTTGAATAGATATGTGGCTTCTTTGTTTATGAATATTATTTATGAATGCTGTAGGTAACTTGAATGCTGAGACATTTATTGCATGAATATATGAGCTTAATAGCTAGATGCACAACAAAGAATCAAACTGGAAAGACAAGAGGAAAGCTGCTCTCAAGCAAACGGCCAACAATAAGCAACTGATGTTCTGTTAACAGGTGGTAATAGAATTTTAAGTAAGATGGATTGCCAGACTTTCTTTAAATGTTTTGGGTTTATTGTTATTCGTGAGAGGGCTCTGTTTTAATAACACTGTATGATTTCTCTATTTGTCACTTTTAATAATCTCAACAGGAATAAAGTTTACAAAACCACAGACCAATCAAATAACCAGGATTGAAACAGATTGTTGTAACCCAAAGCTTCATGTACAGTAAGAGGACAGGCGCAATGTGAAGCTTCAACTCAGGCGGGTAGTAGCATTAATAGGAAGAAAACAGTGGTAAGGTTCAGAATCATCTGGAACTATGACAATAACATCCTTGGATCTGCAATTGAAGACAAATGTTGCTGCTATGATAGCAGACGCAGGAAGTCTCTGGGGGTGGGAGGAGAATAAGTCCATTTCCCTGAGGTTGTGCGGGTGGGGTGAGAATGCAGAGGGGCGAGAATGCGGTGAAAAAGAGGCAGAGGGAAGATTAGGCAACTGTTGCCTTTGAGAAGGAATGATGACTTTTTCATGGGCTCTCTGAAGTCAGAAAGGGTACATAAAAGGCTGCAGAAAGAATCACACTGGTTTGGCCTGAAACACGAGATTAAATAAGGGATTAACACTCTGTTTGTCAAAAGGGAGGGATTTGGTGAATCTATCTGTGAATCATGATTTTTGCAGAGATATCCTTCATCTACTCCCTCTAATCAAAGGATAACACTCCAGGACTGCAGTGAACACTGTGGGCCCATGTCCAATTCAATTCATAATTCTGTCCTGCTAACACTTGCTATCAGAAAGCATTTTTGTCTAACATATGAAACAAATGAATATCTCCTACTTGTGCACTGTCTTCAATCACATAGTTTTTTAAAGAGAAATACTGTCACAAAGGGGAACAGTTTTAACTAATTTATTATCCAAAAAATTAGGAAAATACTGCATCTCACTACCTGCTCAAAACAAATGTTTTGATGGGAATGTAAGGGCACACTGCAAATCCATGTTGCTCAGAGAACAAGTGGCTAAGTCCAAGTTATACTGCACGTGGATTACTGAAAACTCAAAGAACTGCCAGTGTGTGGTTCATGTCCCCCACCCATAGCAAGCACTGGACAATATGAGGTGAGGAGACTTATGCTTCATGTTCTGAGTTTGAATATGAAATAGTGGCAGATCCAACAGAAAAGACAACATTCCATGCAGGAGATAATAGGTAACAATTCCTCTCTCTCTCCCTTTTAAAAAATTATTTAGATTATTTTTTTAAGAGCTATTGAAAATTTCTGATTTATTATTATAGATATTTTGTTTTATCAGCTGATTTATCAGCTGATTTTTCACACAGGTTTTGTATCTGCTGTGTATCATTAGAATCATGTCTAACAACTGTTTTTATAATGAAGTTTAATTTTTTTTGTAATTGTTTAAAATTAATGATAGTCTCTCAAATCTTTCATCAAAACAATCTCCTGGGCCTTTTGAAGAGATTTCTTTTTTAGCTGTAATGCTGCTTATCTTAAATCATATTATATTATATTATACTGTAATATATTACACTACGCTGAGAGTTGCTCTCCAGTCATCTAGTACAATATCTGAAACTAGTAGAGGTTTTTGATATTTTTCTGAAGAGCTCAGTAGTTCTACTACAAGTTCTTTCCCAGTTCCTAGAGATATACCACCGGACTCTGGAACACAGTTCTCTTATTTAGCCATCTCTGCTATTTCAATTAAAAGGTGCATCTTATCTCTTTAAAAGAGTAGTTTCATAATCAG
>JAOWBP010002559.1:38795086-38818098 GCA_028571105.1 Tragopan temminckii | reverse complement strand
TGAAAAATAAAATAAGGATAGATTATATATTTGATTATCATATATCTCCTTAATGTTTTAAGGGTTTTTTCAAGTGGACTTAAGTGCTGTGTGTTTGGAGGTTGTATGGGAGGGCATAGGAAGTAAAATACTGTTTGCCTTCAACAGTGCCTTTATTTGTGGTTTTCCTGTTTGAACTTCTGTCCTCTACTGTGACTTAAGGGGGGAAAAATAAAAGTATTCTACTTGTTTTGTTCTAAGTTACTGGTGTGGTCACTGCCTAAAACAGAGATGGAAAATTACTAAAAATACCATTTTCTTGCACTTAGATGCAGACAAAAATGGCATCTTTTTTTTTTTTTTTTTTTACTATTATAACACTGCATTAGTTGTCTCCGAAATCTCCAATTGCTACTACAAATGAAAATGTTTTCATGAACATTAAAATGGTTGTCTATTTTCTCTGTATCATGCCATTGTGTCTGTGGTACAGAGGTTATTGGCAAGGTGGAGCGACTGAATGTGACTCTCTTTCTGGGGTCCTCCTAGTTCAAATATGCTGCATGTTTCACTTTTTACTGTTTTTAACTCTAATCTGTTACTTGCTTTTGTACACTTCATTTATACTTACACTTCCTTTTGATAAGTTCTTCTTGTAACTTTCCTAAATGCACATTTACAACAGATGCTTGATAATGAATGCTGTATAACGATTTTTATTAGATTATTAGAACAATCTTCTGTCCTTGCCACTTTGCTTTTCACATCTATTCGTCTAGCTTTTGCAAGCTTGTTGTATGAATCCTCTCCCACTAGCTGTCAGTTCTTAGGAAGGTGTTCTAAATGCTTACCATAGTTTCATATATTATAGTGGGATAAAACCGTTGCCTGAGGAACTTGAGCTTAAATGAAGTATTCACTAGATTCTTGCTGAAAAGTGTAAGAATGGTTTTCACAGGTTCCTTTAATAAGGACACTAAGGCATATATGAAATCCTGTCAGAGGCTGAAGGATGCTAGAGATGAAGCAAAAACTGGAAATGTACCAATAGCTTTGTGATTCTTCATGTTAATCTTTAATATTGAGAGTATCATCTTCAGTTATTCTGGTATTTATAGATTAATATTTGGAAAAAAAATCATAAAGGTAAGAGTTGAAATATGAGGACATATTAAAGGAAAATTAGAAAGTTGGGATTACATGCTCATTAGAGTCAAATTGGTGGGAGCTTGATAGTTTTGAAGAACATCATGCAGTGGATAGCACTGTCTGGGCATGTGTGTTTACTTCCCACCATAACACAACATCAAGGTTAAGTTTAAAGCAAAAAAATTCAGAGCTGATGTATAATTAAAGGCTTAGTTTTTGTGTTTTTCTATTCTACAAAGTCTTTATGAATCCATTCTTAAAGTAACAGTTGCTCTAGAAATGTCCTTTTCTTTCTTGTGTTTTTTTTTTTTTAGCAGAAAATGGGAAAAGTTGTGTAGTGTGTTGTTCTGGGTGTCTTTTTTTCTTATCCACCCTTCATAACAGTAAAAACAAACAAAAAAAAACAACCAAGAAACCTATCTTGCGTGACCTGAAGCTACTTTAAAAGTCATCTGAGCTTCATGATTTCCTTGACAAAATAATATAATGGTTTCTTGAAAATCATACGTAAATGTTTGTAAATTGCTTCTTTGTAATATTAGAATTCTGTGATTCAGTGGTTTATGAATTTTCAGGGAAAACAGTCTCCATTTCCCTTCTACTCAGCTGGCCTTGGTGAATGAGCAACATTTTAATTTCAGATTTTAGGGGTTTTAGATTTGGACTCTATTGTAATACTTACCACAAGCCTGCGTGCTGCTAGATTCTATAGCAGTAGTAATTTAATCTGAATCAATTGCAGTTGCAACATACAGTTGCATTTCTAACAGTTTTCCAGAACGCAGGATTTGGAGCGGATTCAAGTTTTTAGATCAACTTTAAGCTAGTGTGATCACAGAATGGATTTGGTTGAAAGGGACCTTAAAGCCCATGTAGCACCAACTCACTGCTGTGATCAGGGCTGCCCCCCACCAGATCAGGCTGCCCAGGGCCCCATCCAACCTGACTTTGAATGCCTCCAGGGATGGGGCATCCACAGCTTGTCTGGGCAGGTTGTTCCAGTGTCTCAGAACCTTCTGAGTGAAAATTTTCCAAGCGTCCAACCTAAGTCTTCCCCTCCTGTAGTTTAAAACATTTCTCCCTCTTCTATCACTCTCAGGCCATGTCAGAGGTCTCCATGTTTATAAGTACCAGAAGGCTACAATGAGATCTCCCTACAGCCTTCTGTTCTCCAAGCTAAACAAACCCAGCTCCCTCAGCTTATTCTTTGCAGGAGAGGTGCTCATCTTCATGGCCCTCTTCTGGACCTGTTGTAACATCTCCACATTGATAAATGATGAATGACTTCAATGTATTCTGCTAGAATTAGTGAGTTTATATCTTAAATGACTTTGTGTTACAGTGAAGCACTGTATTTTCCCCTCCATGAGTGGGGAAAACCACCCCATCGTGTCCTGTAGATAATGAAAGTGTGGTTGCCAGATAAGTATGTATGTGGAAATCTCCTTGAATAAATGTTGCTATTCACGTTCCACTTATGAAGGTTAAAATCTGTAATTGCCTATAGCTGATTATTTTACCCAATACCTGTTCTTTTGAATTGCCTTTTATAATACCAGTGTGTCTTGTTGGACTTAAATATTTCATAACACGGGTGTCATTGATATTCTGTTTTTTGTTTCTCTGAAAAACTGAAACACAGATTTTTTCGCAAAATAAATCTTCATAACTAATGGATAGTTGAGGTTCGCTTTATGGCTTTGCTGCTTATTCAATTTGGCACTATTCTATCATCCCTCTAAGAAGGAAATTATGTATTGTACAGCACAATGAAATACTGCAGTTGGAATGATACAATAAAAGCATCTGATCCCAGCACATCTTCTTGCAGTATTAATTGGTGTTTTAAGTTATTAAATAAGAAAATTAAGTTGTCAGAAAGTGAATTTACATGTTCTTTGCTCTACTTTTTAGACTATATAAATGGAGGAGAACTGTTCACTCATCTTTCACAAAGAGAGAGATTCTCAGAAAATGAGGTGCAAATTTACATTGGGGAAATTGTTTTGGCACTTGAACATCTACATAAGGTAAAGTGAGTTTATTCTTTCAGTGGCTACTGCAAGCTGATTTTGTGCTACAGCTATATTCTTTTTACACCATATAAAGTTAGGATAATTTCTTTAGTCTTAAATGCAAAGGCATTTTACAAATGGGACAAATTAGTTGAATCATTAAAAATACTTTCCAATAAAATGCGTATTCATGTGCACCAGATGAAGGCTACGCATTCTTGCCTATGTGAAAAGAATCATTATTGACAAATCATGGTTAATTTTTAATTATTTCTATCAAATGGTTGAATATGTCAGCAAACATAATTTATGGTAAACATGACCAGTGTTTGGGTTGTGCTGTTGTTCAATTCTACTTGTTTTGATACAGTAAAACAGCTCTTTGAAAGAGTTTTGAAGCTAAAAAATGTTTTCAGACTTACTTCAGTAGTAGTCAGTAGTTAGTTATTTCTAGATGCAAAGGATATATTATGTGCTTCAATCTTCAAAACCTGGTGCATTAATTTCTGAGAATTGACAAGTGTCTCAAAGGTTTTTCTTCAAAGACATTTTAAAATTCTCCCTTTTGTGGCAAGCATTGAGGTGTCAGATTAAATAATGGGAATTTCATTTACTTAACCTTTAAATGCATTCAGTGTTGCTTTGACGTGGTTGCACTTATTTGGAAATATTTAAATTCTCTTTGCAGTTGGGAATTATATATCGCGATATAAAACTTGAGAATATTCTCCTGGATTCTGATGGCCACGTGGTGCTGACAGACTTTGGTCTGAGTAAGGAGTTTCTTACTGATGAGGTGAGTATTTGAATTTCCAGTAGCTGAAGGCAGAATCCAGCATAACCACTAAATCATAATAGCATTGTCTTCTCTACATTGTCTTTAAAGAACATTATCTAGTAGTCTTTGTTTACAGGGTTTTAAGCTTTCAGTTCCTTGATCTTTGGCTTGCCAGGGTTTTTAGACACTTCTATCTGTTCTAGTTTTCCCTGAAATGTCTTCACGCTCCCTTGTGTTGCCCTTTATGTGCAAAAGGCGATCCATGGAAGTCAGAAAAGACACTTAGGTTGTCATTCTTAGATGCCTTTTTAAAATGTTTGTCTGTGCTAATACTTTGCAGTGACTAGGCAAATGGTATGCTATGACTCTTACTTAGGCTAATGATAATTATTGTATTATTATCTTGTATTTTTCTCACATATGTGTCACTTTTGATAAGCTTAATTGCAAGCTTTTAGGTTAAAAGCTTATCTCTTACTAAATACATGCATAGTACCTAACACAGTGATCACTGTCTGTTATTTGTAAGGTACAGTTTTATCTCCAAATATGCTTTTTAGATTTCAGAGAGTCAAACTTGCACAGGATTTTGCTGTTGAGAGAATTTAAAAATAGGTATTTTCTGGCTTTCACTTTAGGTATCAGATGTTGAAATATGGGACTGCAAATTTGAAAGTCTTTGTTAGATGCAACAAAGGGGTTTTCTAAAAATAAGTAGCTGGTAGTTTCCTCTAGAATATTTTAATTCCTAATTGAGCCTGGTGGGGTTTGGAGGGCAACATTTTAGGACTTGAAATGTTAGTTTCTGAAGCAGAGCAGTAGTACAAATGCTGTCAGTATATTCCCCTTAAATTACAGAGTGAAGCCAAGAGGAGGATCAAGTAGCACAACAAAGAATTAGCAGCAGTTTGTCAGACCAGTGTGCTTCCAGCAAGGAAATATAAAGAGATACAGTTTTGAGCAGAGAAGAATGACAGTGAAGTAGAAGGTGTGGCTCAAGAGAGTAGGGCTTGCTCAGAATTGAGAAGTACTGTGTAATAGATGTAGGAGATGGAATACACTGGGTCGTTCTCTAGGCCTTGGATGAGGTGGAAATCTTTCTTATGATAAAAACATATCATAATGTATCAGAACCTTCTTTAGAAGTCTCAGAACAGATAGCTTTAAGAGGTTTTCTTATTTCTCATCTGTGCTCACCTTTAGGATGTTCTTTATAAACAATGCAAGAAGAAGTGAAGTGGTTGGCAACCCTGCCTGTGGCAGGGGGATTGAAACTAGATGATCTTTATGGTCCTTTTCAACCCAGGCCATTCTATGATTCTAAGATGTGAAGGCTTGGATAAGCATCAGGGATACCTGGCAGCTTTTCCTCACGCTATGAATCTGATTCCTCTTTCTCCATAATTGAAATTAATACAGTCTTGCTGCTTGGTCATTTAATGTTCTCTGACTTTATCCATTCTGCTTTCAGCTTGTACTGAAGTGTGTTCATTTACCCTTATTTTTTTCTCATTCTGCTTTATGAATTTTCATCTTCCTTGTCGGAAAACTGAAACACTTCTACTGTTAAAAGAAAGGAGAAATGTAACTGCAGTTTCATTGTTAGTTTTCAAAACCTAACAAATTGCCTGCACTTGACTGCAGTTTTCATGTTTGCTATTGTAATTTAGATACCAAGCTCAAACATGAATAAAATGTCCCATTTACACATAGCAATTGATATTTCATTGTGTGCTCTGCATGTGATCACTCCTTGAACACGGTTCACATTACATAAGTTACCTGTTAATTTATACTTCTGACTTGATGTACTTATAAGAGGTAATTTTTGCCTGTGTAATTGCATAGCTTTATACCTGTTTTCATGCTAATTGGGTAGCACTCTTACTTAAAAGTCCACACCTGCAGAAGTCAGATAAGACAAGAGTATGCTCTTGCAAATGCATTGCAATGCTAGTATGCTTTCCTTTCTCTGTTTTCTTCACACTTCTTTCTTTGTCCACCCTGCTTCTTGCAAGTTCTCCAAGTCTACCGAAGCATGCTTAAGCAAGTGGAATTCATTCTAGTAACTCCTCCCACTTTGGAGTATCTAGGTTATTAAGAATGTACACAAGTTATCAGCAGTCACATACATACTAAATTTGGAGTTATCAAAGAGAATTGTACTACCATATATTTATGGATTTCAGATGGTTTTGTAATTGGAGGTACTGGCTAGGAAGCATTGTAGTTCAGTGTTTTCTCGATCCCTCTTTCCATCTGATTATTGTTATGTATTTCTAGTTATCTAGGCCAGTCTAGAATCTAAAAGAAGCTTTCTAATAAAAAATGTACTAACTCTTGATTAAAATAAACACAGCAGATTAAACAAACATAAAGAGAAAGAGAAACCGTACACTTTTCCTAAGCAGTGTTTGAGTGAAAAGAAGTAAATGCATGTGACTTGTAGGAAAACCAGAAGCCTGTTGATTTCTGCCATGCAGATACTGACATCTGAATATGAAGAGTACCAGACTGCATTGTCAAGTGTTCTCTGTTTCTCATTTACTATGAAAGAGTACTTAAACATGTAAGAACTACAAATACAGTCTCAAAGTGATATTTTTAAACTTTAAACATTTTATGCTACTGTTTCTCTTCAGAAATAATAATAAAAACAACTAATAAATGCCGTTAACATTATATAAAACAATCTGGTTTTGCCTTTGCTTTATCTTAAGAAGTCCATATGCTGGTATTTCCATGCAAGAAGAAACAACTTGGCCTGAATAAAGTAGTTGAATAAAAATTAATTTTCATACAGGATAGCTCAGTATGACAAGTTATTTAGGTGTGAAATAATTTTTGCTATTTAAGCAATACTTAATATTTCGTGAGCACCAACAATTTGATTAGTCTAACCACAAAATGGGCTTAGGTAAGAGCTATTGGAGAAATTGGAATGGATAATAACTTTTATCGTGTACAGTCTTAGCTGCAGTGATGAATTAAGTTTGGGGGAGAGGGGAGGACACTTTAGCTTTCTGCTTCAATACATCTCAGTTTAAGTCCATGTTTAAGTGGGATATAGAATTTATTTGCAGATTGTGTATTATAAATTATTCATCTTGAGGAAAAAATAGGTAAGAGTAACAGATCTCATATCTAAATATCTTCAACACTGTTTTTTCTTACTGCATAGGTGCAATCATGGTGTTATGTATTGCTTTTAAAACTTAAAAAATACTTTAAAAAAAAAAGAACTAGATTTCTATTATTTGACTTTCTATTTCTTGTGCAGTATATTAATCCTTAGGATTACTGACTTAGTCATTTTAATATACTTTTGTCTTATTTAACAGTTCTACTTGTATGCTGGTGTTATTTTGATTTGGTTAATATCACTTTAGCCTACTCATTAACGTTGGTCCTCATTTTAATATTTATTGAAGAGCTAATTCATTTTTAATATTTTTTTCTGACAATTTCAGTTCTGTAATTATCCTAAATGTTATAGAATGGTATATATGCAAATGTTTAATCTGAACACATTCACTGAATTATTGTAGAAGCAATCTATTGGATCATGCATCACAATTAGCTTTTTTTTCTTGTTAATTACATCCTGTATGTTTTTTGTCTGAAGTGCAGTGGAACGCTTAAGTCTGCTGTTTTGATACATATCTTCTGCATTATCTTAGGCTTATTTTGAAATTTTTGTGTTTACTTAATAAAGATGAAAGAAATTGCGTAGTAAATATTGAAGGTTGTCAATCTTCAAACAGTGTGTCTGAGAGTACGTAGAACACAAATGCCTTAGTAATCATTCTGCTAGGAATGATTGAATTGTCTGTTTTTTGTCAATTGGATATCTGTGTAGTTATGTTTATAATTCTTAATGTGAATAGTGTAGATATACAGTTGCTTTCTCATCTGAAAATCTTTTGATCAGAGTTGCAAATGTAGTTGCAAATGTTAGATGCTCTTCATTGTTGAATTGCTGTTTTAGGTTATAAGCTGGTTGAGTGAACGCTTTGTTCTGGAAGGAAAATTAGTAGGTAGTCTTAAAAGGCTTCATTTAAAGAAAAAGAATGAAAAGGTTGTTAGCTCCCTATGGATTTTGGTAGATGAGGTAGAAAGATTCATATGCATTCTTAGAGCACTGCAGATGTAGTCAAGAAAGGTAGGGAAACTGACTACAACTTGATTTTCTTTTAGTGCTGTATGAACTCACTTGAATGACCTTGTAGGTCAGCTGCACATTTCATTTAAAAAATCTTTATAGTTCTCCAATTGAAGTGATGATGCCTGATTATTGAAAGAGTGAATGCTCTGAACCTTGAATATTCCCTTGCAAAAACAAGTTAAAATCTGTACTGCTGATGAATTACTGTATCTGCTTCTGTTTTGGTTAGGGACTTATTCACTGATTCTCAAAAAAGGAAAAGGTATGAAAGAGTGAATACTGAAGTTAATGTAGGTCATAGATCCTGTTAGGACAGTCAGTCATTATTACTGTTGTTTTAGAGAAGGGTATGAAACAGCGCTAGGTAAAATTTTTGGTTCTACTTGCTGTACTTCTGTTGTGGGGTCTCTTTTTTTTTTTTTTTTTTTTTTATCCCAGGTATCCTGAAATTGTTTATTGAGAACTGTAGAATTGTAGAATAACGTATCAAACATTCTAAAATTACTTAACTGCAGGATAAGACTCACTTCATTGCAGAACCAGGTCATCAGTGATTGAATGACTATTAGTCCCTTATCACATAGATATAGATGCTTTTCTAGCATGAAACGGTAAAGCAGAAGACTGGAGCACAAAATACATTGTCTAGGTTTTTATGCCAAAATCTCGAAGTGCCATTAACAGTTTTTTGCAATCATAAATTATAATATACTGTTTTATTATTGTAATACGTCACTTAAAAATGGCTCTAGGGGAAGAGGGGGGGAGAACCTGTGTGTAAAACTGTCTGCTATCATCTATCACATATTAGAATAATATGTTGGTAGTCAACTTTGGAAAATATTCTGTTCACGCTTTGCAGGGGGAATAAAGGTGTATATATTGGACATTTTCTATGCTTTTTTACTTACATTCTCTTTTTAAAAAAAAATTCAAAGGCTTTATAGTGAGCTAGTAGAGCTTTTTGCAGAATGAATTCTTTTTTATACTTTATAATTGTACCTATGTTTGAAGCAAGAGGGATTTCCTTTCAGATTTTGCTTTCAACTCTCTTATTCCCTCTTGTGGTACTCTTACTCTCTTATTAAAAGATGATGTTTTAGAAATCAAGTTATCCAAAACCAGGAATGTTGAGGAAAAACCCAGTATAAAATGTTCATCAGGACTGAAGGTGGTGCATACTTGCATTCCTCCCATGCAGTAAGGTGCTGTTTCTGAATATCTTCTTGCCTGCAGCAATGGGATTCTTGCTTTCTTTTCTCTTGGTTATTTGCTTTAGAAATCCATCATTAGTAACTGGCTTAAAGATTTCTTTGCAGAACTGCAATTGCATTTTATTTCAGAAGCAGACATAGCTGTGGTCTAAACCTGTGAAAACACTTCCTCAAATCTTCATTCCACATTAGATGAGAGCTTAGTTCTGCACTAGGATATATGTTGGGACCATAGTTGTACAAGACACGCATTTTTTTACCTGGCCTGTGGACCCTTCACTGGTCAATTTAGCTGTTCTTGCTCTGCTTCTTGTAAGTGCCTGTTCTGATGGCAGCTGCTGGCAAATAAATCTCATTCTTGCTTGAAACATTCATTAGTCTAGCTGCATGTCTCTTTTGAAAACAGAACTCTTTAGTTTGTCTAGCTCATGCAAGCTTAATTTGGGTTTAATTGTCCACTACTAGGTGAGGTGCAGAAATTGAACCCAGTCCCTGCCAGGTATCAATTACAGGTATTTGCCCAGAGACTGCTGGGACTGCTGCAGGTTCAGTTTTGATTAGTGCTGTTAAAGGCTCTAAAATAGAGTACTTAGTATTTTTTGGGACAGAGTTCCTCTCTGAGGCAAGTTTTTTTTTTTCACTAAAGCTTTCATGAAAACATCTGAAAGATGTTGGTTGCCACCATTCTACTTTCAAAACAGAACGATACAATCTAGTGTATGCATCTTGGATTAACTAACTGTATTTACTTCAACTAGCTTGTCTTGTAGTAGCTTATGCAAAAGAAAGCAAACTTCAAAACGTGAAATTGGCACCTTGTGATCATTGAGTAAAAAAAAAAAAAAAAACAAAAAAAAAAACAACAAAAAAAACTACTCCATGGGTGTCCTGTTCAGAATTTGTATGAGGCACTTCTTAGTAAGTAGGGGCAGGTAGCGTAGCGATAATCCTACCACAAAAGGTAATAGTTCTTTCAGGAGCTGTAAGAAGCAGTTCTGGATTTGTCCAATATAAACTTGTGTTCTGACAGTATTCAGCGTGATTCACAGCAGCCTTTCTGCTGACATCAGAAATACCAAGAAAAGCCTGTTCTTTTGTGAAGAATCTACTGTGTTAAGTTGCCTTTTATTGTATTATAAAAGACTGATGAAACCTTCTGTATACCTTGAATTTTGTACCTTTTTGTACATCAAAGAAACATTTCCTTGCATAGAAAATGCAATATGCTATGCTCCAGTCTCACTGTATGAGGGAAAAACTGCCTCTCAATTTCTTCACTAGAGACTGGTGGATTTTCCTAGGAAACTTAAATGACTGCAAAAATGAAAAACCTTTATCCTATCCATAGGAGATAGTCACCATCAGAGATAGCTTGACTTGGAAATAATACAATTTGTAACTATCAAGATTACAAGTTTGCATTTTCTAGAATACTTTTTCACTACATAAAAGTCAAAACAAGGTCTTTGTTTTGATTATAAATTAAGCAATTCCAAAAGGTTGGTCTGAAACTTTAAGTTGTGTCGTTGTGTGTATTAAGTGCAGACTGCTACCACTTTACTGTAGGTGAGGGACATTCATGGAACAGTGTTGGATTTTACTTATCTACCACCCTGAGTATTTTACAAAATTTGAAGCTTGCATGAGTAGTTACTCATACATCTTACACTGTGTATGCATTCACTTGAGGTGTAATCTGCTAGATGACTGCTTAAAGAGAACACTGAACATATGAAGAACTTTAGCTAAACTATGGTTTTCATCTCCTTGGTTTTTCATCTATATACCTGCTTGGTATGAGAAATCTTGTTGCTCCTGTGATAGAGATTGATTTTCACTTTTAGTGAGAAGGCTATCTATTTTAGACTTTAAAAACTTTGTTTAAACTTGCTATGCAATTTCAGAGCACTTCAAACAGCAGCAACAATCTTGTCTTGCTGGGTCATAGCATTTTGAAACCTTCATAATGGTGAAGTCAGATTTAGTGAACAAAGCATTTTAGTTTGCCAGCTAACGAGTTTGGACAAGACAAGGAATTCTATTGGAATGTTTCTGAAATCTGTGGAAGAACACATCCAAAACATACATAATAATTCTATTATTTTTCCACTAAACAAATATGGCAACTCAAGTACTTCTTGTCTGGATTGGAGAATTAAAAACAAACAAACTTGTAAAGAGTCAATCTTGAGAGCAGCCTGCAATAACTTCAGTTGGCTTCTTTCTAGATTACCTGGTTCCCTTCTGTTGCACCTTCCTGCTCTGGGCAACTCAGTGTTATTCAGATACAGATTTCACTCACAGAACTGGCACATAAAACACTACATTGCACAGCAATTCTTTTCTTTCTCTACAAACAGCTTGTTTTGTGAAGTTTCATTTAGTCTTTATGCTTTTTCATAACCATATTCTTTTTATCAGCTGTAAAAATTACCATGCCCCTTCCTTTCAAGTATTTTTAATAGAGTTGGATTTTTTCCTCCAAATTCAATATTTTGCTTATATTGTGAACAATTCGCATGAAATTTATCAGAGACTTGGCTTTAAGTTATTATCCTGTAGCAGCTAAGCTGTTTCACCTAATCTTGAGGGTACTGGCGTCACTTTCACAATCAAGCTATAACCCATGTTTTATGCTTTAGATACAAATCTACTAGTGAGTGCCAAGTGCACAGAACTCTTTCATCTCTATCCTTGCATATTTTTTTATTAGGCATTCCTGTTTAAAAAAAAAAAACACAAAGATATAGTATTAAAGAATATTTGGAGAAGACTAGCTTCTTTTTTTAAAAAAAACAAACAAACAACAAACACTTGGAAAATTCATTTAAGGTCTCAATTTTCTCATAGGAATGTGATGTGTCTTCAGAATGTGTCACAGCTGGTGGTTGGGGTAGAAGTCCATCTTGGTTATAAGCAAAGCACATGAAATAGCTGGAGAACAGAGGGAATCTGTTTTTCTGGCTTTTTTGTTGTTGTGTTTTTCTCTCAAAGGTGACCTTTCATGCAGCTGGAGAAGTGGGTCCTTATTATGAATGCTGAAAAGAATGGCTTCACTGAATACTTGGCCAATCCGTTGGCTAAAATATGTTTGCACAAAGGCTGTTGTGTATAAAGTAAGCTACGGGGCTGTAGGAGCCAAGTGTCTGTTGGAGCATGTTGTAAAGCATATCTACAACCAAGAATGACTATTTTAAGACATCTGAGTTGTTTCTATGCCCTCATCCAACCCTTCAAAAGCACTCAAGCTCTGGAGTATGTTTTGCTAGAAGTGGTGAGTTTGCTTATTCTCTGCAGGGAAATGGAGTTTCTTCCTCCTGCTCTTTTGCCAGATTTAATGTGTGCCATTTCTCTTGATTGGAAAGCTTATCACAGATCTCCAAAGGCCACAGGCTCTCCTTCTATAATGAGGAAGGTTTATGCTTGTCTCTTCTGGATCTTTATGTAGTTTTAATGGCTGCCTAGCATTCCTTGATTTTAAAGCAGGGCCAAATGATGGTACCGTAAAGTCAGCAAGAGCATGATGTTGCAAGATCTCTGTTCTTCTGGTGGCACTTGAGGTTTTTTGCTTTGTCATAGTGACTTTTCCAGGTCAAACAATAACTCATATTCCACCTCCATCTTGGCCAATCACCAGATTCTAATTCTCTATCCTTTTGGATAGCAGTTTTAGCTACTGTGTGGCTAGGTACTATCAATGTTTCCTGGTTAGAAGACAAATAAGCTATTTGTTCTTTTGATCAGGGAAAATGGAAACAGGATGCAGAAATGCATATTCTGGTAGAATGTGCAGTGCAAACATTGCAAAAGTCATGCAGACATGGTGCTAAAAGTATTTATTTTATTGCTTCTCCAGGGCACTCAGATTAGGTAGGACGATTGCAAGGAAATTAGGGGACTGTGCCCTACGCTGCTGAATTTAATGAAGAAACAAACAAATTATATAATGGTTTGGATTTGAAGGGACCTTTGAGATCATGTATTTCCAGCCCCCTTGCTATGGCCAGAGATATCTCCCACTATGCCAGGTTGCTCAAAGCCCTGTCCAGCTTGGCCTTGAATGCTTCCAGTGAGGGGGTGCTTCCAGGGAGCCTCTCTGGGCAACCATTTCCAGTGTCTCACCATCCTCACCTTGTTTTGATTTGGTTTCTTTTCTTTTTGTGTGTGTGTGTGTAGTTAATTGAGAAATGATGAATAGTTTATATACATTTCTTTTTGTCTCCTTTTAACAGTTGAAAAGTGTTACAGGGGTTCTGACTTGTGAAAGTTAGAGCATTTAATGACAAATCAATATTGAGTATGAAGAAAACACTCAGTGGGTCTTTTTCTTTTTTCTTACCTAACTTTGGCAGTTTTCTATTTAATTTCTTGCTTAGAACTCTCCTTGTAATAAACATCTGCTTTCCTTTTCTTGGCTCTGTTCAGCCTTGGAATTTTAGCAGTAGACTGCTGTTGCTTGGGAAGAAAGCAAGATCAAAAGGATAAAAGTACTTACCTATGTGGAATAAGAAGTTGGAATTTCATTACAGATTTATTCCACAGTGTTTTTGATTTATAAATATATATTTATAAATATATAAAGAACTCTTTGTCACTTACATTGTGACTTCTTTATATTGAAATTCAGTTATAAGGAAAGACTTAAAAGGATATAGATATTTAAGTGTTCAAAATTATTTCAGGAGATTGAATTTTGCAAGGGACAGCAAAAGCTGCTTGAGACAAGAATTTAAGAAAGAAATAGCTAATTTTCAAATATTGTTCTAGAAATTCAGTATTTCATATTAAAATATAAACTTCATTAAATAATAACTATTTAATAATGCATCTTTTATTATTTTTGATCTTCTAGACAAAAAGCTAAGAAGTAAATACAATTGAAAATCCTGCTCATAATTTTTTTTATTTGATGGGTTGTAATTGTTTTTCAAATAGTACTGATAATCATTTTGAAATGTTTTCAGTGAGCCTTCATACCATCGCAAGGTATATTCCAGTGCTAGATATTGGAGATCATAAGCATTCTGCTGTACCACTGTATGTATTCGTATATGCATCTACATCCCCAGTCTTGTCATCATAGGGGTTCAAAGACTGGTTTTACTGTGTGCATTGGAGACAAAACCGTAATTTTGAAGAACAAACTACTGATTTTGCAGCTAACTAGATGATATAGCAATCATCAATTTATTTGAAATATAAACATTACAAATTGTTTTCACTAAGCTCAGCTTGGCTGTGTTGTCATTACTCTTTGGACAGGTAGCACGTGAAGAAATGTTTCATTTTGTCTTTTTTAGTCTCCTTCCTTTTTCTTCTTTCCCTTCCTCCCTCCGTCCCTCCTCCCACAGTTGAAGGAAGAGTGAACAGAGCTATACATTAATAGCTTCATGTTAGCTGCTGCTGGGATGAGGGGCTTGGAATTTCTAACTTTTTGGTTTGTTTTCACTTCTGGATGTTTCTTCTAGATAACAGGTACTGAGAAAGATGTTAGAAGAGAAAATAATGCTTGTGTCAAAAGAAAGTAGTATCATGAGAAGTTTATTATTTTTATGACTTTGTCTCAGTATGTCAAGTTAACAGTTGAACCAAATGAGGCCCAGAACTACTTTAAGCTCAGAATTTTATCAAAATGCCCCTTCTACCAGTCACAGTATATGTATTTTAATAACACAGTTTAAAAATATGCTGTTTGACTGTTTGATTTTTTTTTAAATGCCTCACAATAGCACTGAGCACTATTTTTAATTTTAGAAGCTTGCTCTCATTAGCACAGTACATTGATAGCACCTGTTTTAAACTCCGAATCTGAGTCTACAAATGTAAAACCTGACTTTTGAATTATTTGCTTTTTTGAACACTCTTCTTTAAAGGACCTGTCAGGATCTCTCCCCAAAATGCTAGAAGCATGAAGGATAAGGGAGGAACAAAGTTGCATGGCCCAAACACATGTGCCTTCGTCATTAGCAAGGTACAGCATGACCTCATGTTGACCTCAAAGGTAAATCACTAACAGGGAACAATTATCCGTGCCTGTGCAAGCACCTTAGTGTTGAACATAATCAGAACAATAATTTCAGTGTATAGAATAAAATTAAATTCACAGCTCTTTCTGTCTTTCACTTTCTCTCTCTTGTCTCTCTCCAAGTCTCTTCTTGAGAGAATGTTGTGAGTTTTTGTGTGTGTTGCGAAAGGGAATTACTTTTCTAGAGGTCACAATAACTTCCTAAATATGAGAAACATGAAGGATCTTTTATATAATTTAGTCACATTGTGCAGCTTACACATTGCTCTTCTTTACCTAAAGGTTTCGTTTGTTGTTAGAGTATTGATGTTGCAGCCTTCAGAATAAATGTCTTTATTGTATAGCTTTGAAATGGAGGGATCATTTAGACTAAGAGGAATATTGTTAAGATGTTGACATATTACTTCTTTGTGTGCTTGTGTTAGACTACCACACAAACTTACAACTTTTTTTTATAGAAGACTAAATATTCTGTAGTGTTTTGTGATATAGCTCTACATATTGTTTAGCTAGCGGTTCTGAACTATATGGAGAAGAATTGCTACCAACATCTTGGAAGATTAGCCATGTTTGTCCCATATGACTTGTACAATATAATTATTTGATACAAATTTTACTTTCTTTTTTTTTTTTTTTTTTTAATAGAATGAGAGAGCATATTCTTTCTGTGGAACAATAGAATACATGGCTCCAGATATTGTAAGAGGAGGAGATACAGGACATGATAAGGTATGTTCTAAGTTCATTACCACAAAAAAGTTAATTATTCAGGCAATGCTGTTGTTCATTCTGAGGTTATTTTTGATATAGAATGAGATGGTGCCTTACTTAAAAACATGCATTATTTCAGGTTGTCCTAAGATTAATTATTTATTGCCTTTATTTAAAAACATCAATATAATTTATTTTTATTCTGAAGTTAGTTTTTAATCTAAGTAAAAGGTGTATTTCTGAAGCTATGAAGGCTCTTTTTTCTTCTGTTCATATTTCATTCTAAATATACAATGGAAAAAAAAAATTAGCTCATACTTCCTTTTACTTAAACTGTTTAGTTTAGAGTGGAAAAAACAACTGCTTTGTGACAAATTCTGATACATATTTTAAACTCTACATCAGGTAAGTCTATTATCTTTCAAGAGGTCTCAAGGGAGTTATTAACTTCCTTATATATGGTCAAGAAGTGATTTCAGATTATCCAAAAAAATGCAGTTTAACTCGAGGCACAAGTTTTAATATGAATTACAGTGGCAGTAATTAATGGCAAAGCTTAAGATGACCATTATTCACGGATGATATCTGAAACAAGAAGACCTCTGCCAACCCCACTCCACAAACAGAATTCTACAGTATTTCTAGATAAATTATTCTGATTACTTGGTGTACTGAAAACTTTTTGAGAGTATCTAATATTTATGTTTTGTTGTAGATTGACTTGATTTGTTTTTCTGTTGGGTGTTCTTGAATATAGTTGATCACAGTTCTTACAATAGACTTTTTAAGCACTGGAAAACTTTATATCACCCTCTATTTCCCGTTCTTAAATTACTGGACTCAGTTTGACTTTGCCTTAGAAGGTCCTTTCTTCTCTCTCTGTTCATTCTGCATCTCTTTTTATCTGAAGTTGCACTACAGTGGGCAAAGTACTTCAGCAAAGTGTTGGCAGTTTGAAGTACAGCAGATTGATTGCCTCCCTGATTCTTTTATTAAACATGAAATAAAATATGACTTACCTTTTCATTTAGTCTCTGTCTCACGCCTACTTTTGTTCCACTGTAGCCTCTGCATCTTTTTCTGCAGTACTCCTTGCTTGATCGTTATTAAAAATACAATTTTTCAGATTTATGAATCTAAGGTTCATTTCCTGCACTCTATATTTCCCCTTAGTTTGATCATGCCTATTTCAGAGCATCTCTGCAATGCATTAGTCACTTTTGAGTTGTGATTTTTTTTCTCAAGTGCTTACAAATTCAGTTCTGTTGCTGATCTTAAAAGCCATCTATGTTCTGTTATCTTTGATTAGTTCTACTTGATACTTTCATGAGATATAGGGCAGAGCTTATAATATGCTATAAGAAATAGCTCAGCAGTTTGGCAAATTATTGCCAACTGTTAAATAAGGGTGATTTTTTTCAGTTCTGTATGTGCTGGTAATTGTTTACATCATAAATTCTTGGTTCATCCTTGCTGGTTTTATGTGGCACAGTGTTAGAACATTATTTTGTATTGACTGCTTAATTAAAACCCAGTTTACAAAGAGAAAATGAGATTGCATTGGTATGCTCTGCTTTTGATAAATCAGTTGTTTTGCTTGTGATCTCTTCTAGATAGCTATCTTGTTTGTATTAAAAACTTGCTCTGGTATTTTTAAGTTTGATTCGGATTCTGCAGACCTTCCTTTTCTTACAAAAGAGGGGAAAAAAAAGTTTATGGAAAACAAAAAATTAAAGTATTTTTTAATGTTTCAGAAGCAACAGTGGATATGAGAGCGCAGAGGTATTTGAGCATTTTACCTGGAAAAAATTCTTTCCTTTTAGAAAACCTCTGCTTTCTACCTCCAGATAACTATCTATCCTTGAAACAATGTAGTCTGCTCCAAATATTGGAATAGACAAAATCAGATACAGTGTAGCTATGGATGTCATTATTCAGATCCAAAGGCATTTTTTAACATGCAATTGCTTTAAAAAAATAAAAAAATAAAAATAAAACCAACAAGCTCAGTGGTGTCAAAGATATAGATAATATGAAGCCAAAAGTTCACCTTACCGTGGAAAAATAAGGTGAAATTCTACAGCATTGTCAGGTGTCCTGATTAACTGTTAACTGAGACCTGTTGCTCTTTGAAAAGAGTGCTTTTCAAAAGTTCCTAAAAGCTCAGGTTCCGCTAATTCTTAGTAAGCCCTTGGTTCCTCTGTTACTTTCACTTCTTTTATTTCACAATTGTAAAAATTAATTCTGGTGGAAAACAGAATGAATCTTTATTAGCTAATGGAAGGACTTAACTTGAGAAATTAGTTGATTCTGAAAGCTCTCTGCTCAGCTTCAAGTTATTTTAGCATAGAAAACACATCCAGTCATTACTGCTTTCCTTTAAGCGTTATTGTGCCCAGGTTTGTCTTTGTAGAGGTAGGTGGGCTGTTCTTTTTGCTAGCTACTTTGTTTGTTGGCTTTGCTTTGTTCCTCCTTTTGTTAACGATTTTACTTCGCTGCATCTTAACTTAGTTCTTGTTGTTCTATAGGCTGTCGATTGGTGGAGTGTTGGTGTTCTTATGTACGAATTGCTAACTGGAGCATCACCATTTACGGTTGATGGAGAGAAGAATTCTCAAGCTGAGATTTCCAGGTAAGATTCAAAACAGCACATTCTACATGCTTCCTCACTTATGCTGTAATATGTATTTAGTGATAATTTTAATCTAAAATTTAGGGATAAAGAGTTACCAGGTTAATAATTCATGTGTTCTGGTTCTGTTTAACAGAATGACATCTGAAAGCAGATAGGTTAGTTCAGTGGTCTGGTGAAGTTAAAAAACTAAAATTGACCTTTATGAAAGCTTTGTTTAAGCTACAGTGGAGCCCACAGTTTCATGGCTGCCTGGCCCTGTTGCATATTTACAGTTAAAAGGGAAATAATATGAAACATTATATGTGAATAGAATTATCACATTCAACATCTTGATACATAATGAAAAATATTTAGCTAGGGAGATTTTTATCGGGTCTTGCTAGACTCCTCCATCGCATTTATAACTTTAAATTATCAGTATGGACCCTACTCTCACCTTTTTCTCATGAGTAGTATTTATTTTGCTAGTGTATATAATGAAACAAAGAATGTGACCCTTTCTAGCCATACTTAGATTTCCGAGAAGAACTGAGAATGACACATGGAAATGAAATAACCTATACCATTAATATATTGTTATGTGTCAAGTTTTCCTGACTGTTAGCTTCCTTATGTTTGGTAATCTGTACTCTTTAAGGTTTGGTTTCAGTACCTGTATAAAAACACTGAAACATTTAAAAAATACAGTACAATAAGATAGCCCCAAATACCTTACTGAGGTTTTTCCCAGAAGGAAGCATTTCCTATGACTAGGTTACTCTTGGAGCAGCAGGAGGTGAAGGCTAAAATTGCACAAATTAATAACAGCTGTTAAAGTCAATTTGGAAGTTTAGACTAACAGAGGACTTGCTCTTATTTGAATATGACTGCTGTGATTCTGACTCTCTGCTGAGAAAGACCGAAGTTATAATTGGTGAGGGAAGTTACATCAGACATGTAGATGATTTATTAACTTCTATAAACTCAGAAAATTTATTGGAATGTTAAGATATGCATTTTGTTTTGTGTCTCCATCAGAGCAGAAAACTCATAGAACCACCTCAAGAAGTTGTTCTTGGTGGGAAAGAAGAATTCATTAACAAATTTCCAGGCTTCACTCTCAATCTTTTAGGAGTTAAACTCAAATTAACTCTGGCTTATTTGAATTTGGGAGTTTTGTTGATTTCTCGCTTCTGCTATGTTTAAATGAGACTCTGAAGAAGTCTGTATTTTTTAAATTATCTTTTAAAGAGAGCCTTGACTAGAACTTTATAGATATAGTTTGTCCACAAAACAAGGAAACTTAGGTATGTGTTCTACAGGGTTCTTGGTAGGTCCTTGTGAGTTCTTGAATATCTTATTTTTCTGATAGTTTATGATTAAAGTCAAAGTTGCAAGGCAGCTGGCATCCATAGCTAATAAACTGATCTCTGACCAAACGTTAGTTGTGGCAAGTTTACTGCCTTCTTCTGCCCACACATTAATGTTGGTATGTGGTTCTTTTTCTGGTTGATGTATGTACTACACATTTGTTTATACTACACAACATCTCTCCATGGATATCATTTGATCTTTCTAGTTTCATTTCCTCTCTAAACTTATGAAAAACTGACATGCAGATAATGTCATCAAATATCTGTAGTTGCCAGAAGTGATGAAATGACTGGTGCTGACACAGAGATAAAAAACTGTTAGAAGCTTCATAAAGAAGATGGCAGTTTTCTAAGCAGAAATTGTATTTCCTAAGAGTAGACTTAGAGAATAGTTTCCTCTTCTTCTCTTATTTCTTCTTATAGCCTTTGATTTTTCTGGGTTTAGGGGAAAAAGTCTTGTTCTAAATGAATCCAGATCTTTCTCTTATTTTACCAAGGTGGGAAATAATCTTAGATATTTTATACTGAAATTTTATTCTTGTGCATGGCACAAAGGATATCTGGTCTTAAATATGAGCTTTGACTTCTTTTATTAAATATATCTGTTATGAGCAGTTCAGTTGTTCTGTCAAATAGTCTGTGTGTTTCATGTTTTTTACTCTTTCTGATGAGAGATTGTGTTCAGTTCTTTTATCATAGCACTGTGGACATTTCTTTCATTGCAAGTGCAATGTAAGCTCATACCTAATTTCCCTTGTATTAAAGCCTCTGTCTGTGGAGGCTCTTTGTTCATATTCTTGGCATCATGGATTACTAAACTTGTTAGAATATTTTTTTCCACAGAATTAATCAATTGTGTCATTTTCCCTTCTCCCCCCCCCCCCTTTTTTTTTTTCCTTTTTTCCCACATCCTCCTTTCCTTTTGGAGAATTGTGAACTTTCATTGCTGCAGAGCCACAAAAGGGCCTCATCTTGCAAAATCATAGGCAGGGGCTGTGTTTGTTTTCAGTTCGACTGTGAGTGATTTGTAGTTGGGACTTGAAAGACAGATCCGTTTCAGAGTGCTGATTTTTTTGAGTACTTTGTCATAGACATAGGAACTTAAAAAGACCATGAAGCTTTTAGAACACTATTTTGCTGCTGTGCAACAGCTTAAAAAATCATATCAGCTTTGTGGTTATGTATGGATATCTACTTTTTTTTCCCTGTTTTTATACATGTATAAATCTGTAAAATCTGTAGGAGCATGTGACACTTTTTTAGCATAATAGTACTAATGGTGGTGTATGCTCTCTACCTGATATAGTTTGTTAGAATTTATTTATGCTTCAGAGAGGATGGCTGAGATTTGGCCAGCTCTCGTAAGTGTATTTTGTCCACAGTTCTACAAAAAACCTCTTTGTTGTGAAACTGTTTGGAAAAAGTTTATCAGGTGTATACTGGGATGGCATTCTTTGTTCTCTACCTGTAAAAGACTCCAGTAATTACTAGATATTTTCAAGGACAGAGCAGTTACTAAATTGAACTTCTGATTTGCATAGTATTTTCTGTAATTTTGTAGTTGTTTATAAGCAGGTAGAACTTATAGCTATTTACCTGCCATGCGCAGCATTGCTAAACTTTGTTGGGAGCTTGGAGTCCAAGAAATGATAGGAGATAATGCAATGATGCTTTTCTGACAGATAGGAATGTGTTTGATTTCTTCCACAAGAAGGAAAGCACTTAATGCTAAACTTAGTGTGAATCGCATCATTGACGTTGCCTACACATCAGTTCAGCCTTTTAATAAAGCAGGCTGTTTCAAGAAAGTTATAACTATCATATCAAGGCTTCTGACTTGCTTAACTTTTATTAGAACTAGGGATGTTCTGTTCTGTCTTCTAGAGGTTGGTACAAAAGAATCTGGCATTAATAGTTCTGAGAGGACAGGACATTCAGTAGAGTTGTTTTTAAATGTGAAGATGAAAACTCTTCTTTGGAAGCTTGTCCCCATACCCTTTTAATAAGTTTCTAGGTTGGGGCTACTTTCTGTTATCCTCTGAGAATGAGGATGGATATGTATCTTTTTGGTGATGCATATGATACAGTTATACCAGCACTGATGATAGGCTGTGGTAGGAGTTCTGGCATGAACCTAATGTTCTTTTAGTCAGCTATGGTGATTCTTTCAGTTTTCCATAACCTGATTGTCTCTTTTACCTGGTGGAAATAAAAAACAAACTTTAGGTTCTGAACTTGGAATCTTTTATTATCATGACTTCTGTAGTCAGGTTCAGGCATCTTCTTTCAGGCTAATCCCAGAGGAAGGTGAAAGATAACTTTCATCTCGTAATGAAAACTAGATGATTTCTAAAGAGGTTGAATCTTTCCTTCTCCTGTGGCCTTAGCATAAGATTCTTCTTGTTTAGAGATAGAAGCAAGCTACAGCGGTCAATTTAAATTGACATCAGTTCAAAATGTGAGATTTTTAGTGCTGCTACAACATTACATTGTTTCAATCTGTCTGTATTCAAAATCTTTCAGTATGTGCTTGCTGGAGTCCTCTGTGTATTTTAAGTTCTCTATGTGTTGTACTGTCTGAAGTTACCACAGTGAGTGTGCATGTAAACAATGTGTGTGCCTGCCTTTTTAGAGCTTTTTAATGTATCCTTGGGATATGCTGTTTGCATTCTCGATTTTTTCCTTCAGTGTCCTTGCCTTTTGATAGTACATTTGGAGTAATTGGAGAATTTGCCTTCTTTATGTAAAACATGGGAGCTTCACATAGAAAGCTAGTTGTTGAAGCGTGATTCTGCTTAGGTTTCCAAGATGTTGAACTTCCACTAATTTCATTTGATGACTTCTAATTCTTGTGTTGAAAGAGACAGTGACGTCCGTACCTACTTTCTTTTTGCCATTCATCATTTTCAGGGGAACACAGAATCACAGAATTGTAGGGGTTGGAAGGGACCTCAGAGATCATCGAGTCCAACCCCCCTGCCAAAGCAGG
>JAOWBP010002559.1:38770192-38793175 GCA_028571105.1 Tragopan temminckii | reverse complement strand
TTTCTAATTTCTTCCAAGTTTGTTTCTAACAGCTGTTTGAAGCAGCCAAAAGCCACATTACTCAAACTAGCAGATTTCATGAAAAACTCTTAAATTGTACATTTTTGTGTTTTGTTTAAAAAAAAACAAAACAAAAAAAAACAAAAAACAAAAAACAAAAACTTTGCACCAATGCCACAGGAGAACTTGAATATTGGTGAATTCCACCATTAATGATGAACTCCTCTTCTGTGTTTTCCTTTGCCTAATTAAACCTTTAGTCTTATTTAGTAGATTTTAATTCAGTTCAGATTTTAGTGCATTGATGTTCGAAATCAAGCAATGATGTAGGAATGTACTTGTGTACAAGAATTGTACTGTTCCATACATGGCTGCTAAAATTGTGTTTTCTTTGAAAAATACTTATTTATCTGGTACTGATGAAGTTAAATATATTTCTTACTAGTATAAATTTTGTAGTATTTAAAGCTGATAGTATAAATCAGACATTTCAAATCTATTCAACGTAGTTATAGCACTCAGTATAAGCATATTGGCTTTTTAACTTCTGGATTTCTTCTCATGTCTTCTGTATTTCCTTCCCCTTATGGAGAATCTGACAAATATCTGCATAGCATTAAATTCCTTTATTCAGCATTCATTTTAAAAGGTACTTTTTTTTTTTTCATACAGTACTTCCTGATTCTGATTTCATTTCAGTTCCATTCATTTACAGCGATAGGATCATTTTTTCATAAGTACCATATCTGTGCTCCCCACTTGTAGCCATTTATTCAACTAAGCCCTTCATCTTAGGGCTATGGAAGCTGAGATTTGTAATCAAGTATAGGAATTGGCAATGAAAAGTTCAAAATACCATATACAAGCAGTGTGGCTTACAAAAATAAGTGATGTTTCCTGTGAAATAGAGGAAGAATTTCAAAGGTTGTCGCACTAGCTGTTTGGCTCATATCCACTGTTGAATATATTCTTTCTATGAGACTTAAACATGCATTTGATCAGGCCTTTTCTTAAAAAACTCTGCCAGGAGAGATTTGCCAAAATATGTAGATAAATGTTGAAACTTTGCCTCTGACATCTTATGCTAAGATTTGTTTGTGATATAAACATTATATCCTAGGAATTTAGCCAGGTATAATTTGAATGCTTTTTCTTGTGGAAAGTAGCAAGTAGAAGTAGGACTGTGTGGTTCTGGATATTTCTTTCCTTAGTATCGTCTTCTGTTAAATTTTCATTTCATTCAAGCTTATTCTCCTTTTTTCATTTTTTTCTTTTTTTTTCTTTTTGTTGTTTAGAATATAAATTGGGATGATTTGGCTGCCAAAAAAGTGCCAGCTCCATTTAAACCAGTAATCAGAGATGAGTTGGATGTCAGTAACTTTGCAGAAGAGTTTACAGAAATGGACCCAACATATTCTCCTGCAGCAACCCCTCAGACTTCAGAAAAAATATTTCAGGTATTTTAAGGACTCGCGTTCATTTAAAAAAATAAAAATAAAAGAAGTCATGCCTTGAGCAATTCCAAGTTTTTAGCTGGATTTGGTTTTCCCACCTTCTCAGTTACTGGGAATTATCTGTGTAATTTCCAATGCTATTTCCCAGGTCTGTTTGTTCAATGACTGCAAAATTAGCGGGAGCTAACTGCAGAATTGAAAGTAGGTCTTTCAATTACTTTGAGTGCTCTAATTACTAGACTACCGCATGCAGATCAATAACATAGATTTCTTTGCCATCTCCTCCATGCTGCTAAGGAATGATCTTTACTTGGACTGCAGAGTCTGAATGTCAAACAGGCAAAGAGCTCAAGTGCAGCCTCAAATTTGTGATGAAAACTGCAGAGGTTACCAGCAGTCACTGTTTTCTCTGCCCCCTATTTTGAGCAACTTAATGCTTAGTGTAAAGGAATACAGGATCGTATTTTGGAAGCTGTGTGATTTGTACTGACTATTGAAAAGCCTTTATGTATGTCATAGTAATATCTGACTCACCCTGCAGTGGATGTCACAGCTGTTCTTGTTATGCCTAAACGGGGCACATCATTAACATGAAGCTTATTTTGTCTTGCCATTTAAGACTGCCTGTTGCTTATATCGCAACATAAAAACTGTTTCATACCTTAACTCTTATGGGTGTTCTGGGAAGCCAGCTAGTTTGAATTATGAACCTTTATCACTACTGTAGAATAGTTTAAGCAGTCAGATTTTTAGCATTATTTTCCTGAATTTTTGTATTGTTGCTATTTTACCTACAACTTTGGAGAACTGTATAACTATTTTCGGAAGGACATCCGATCATGTCAAACATAGTAACAACGACACATCAATTAGCCACCAACAGTTTCAGTATCATGTTACGAATGTTTTAATTTTTTTTTAAATTCTGTAGAAACTTCTGATGTTTTATACGCAGTATTATAGTTTGTGTGCAACACTTTCAAGGTCTGTCCTTTTCTGATGTCTCTAATTTAATAGGGATATTCTTTCGTTGCACCTTCTATTTTGTTTAAACGCAATGCAGCTACAGTAGATCCTGTTCAGTTTTATGTGGGGGATGAGCGGCCTGGAACTACAACTATTGCCAGAAGTGCTATGATGAAGGTAATAATAATATCAAGACTAAGTTAATTTGGTTGACTTGAAACAGCATATAACTTTCAAAGCAGCAATCACAAGCTGTGTTATGGATTACAAGGATTACAAAATAGTCATTATGCGTGTATCTTTTCTCTGTAATGGCTCCTCAGATGATCCAAGCATATAATTTGCATGTGGTACTATAAAGAAGTGGTTAAAGTTTAGTCTGAAAAAATGAGATGATTGTCTAGTTTTCCAGAAGACCAAGTATAATAACCTTAGATGAACACACACTATTGTGATGTCTTCAAACTAGCACATAGTTTTGTGAATAAATGTATGTACGAGCTTCTTTGATCCTGTTTGTTTGAACCTTTTGTACCTTAAGCTGTTGTTGTAGTAGTGATGCTTTATTTAGAGACTGTTCTTTTAACAATGTAGGATTTACTCTTTGATTGTTAAAATAAAGTTTATGCATTTTATTAAATAGAAATTAAGATTTATATTTTAACAAAAAGAGAGCTCTTTTCATCTACATTTAAAATTGTAAAAATTCTCACAAAACTTTACTCTTTGTCTTTGACTGTGTATACTAAAAGTATTCTGCAGAACTAAATACAGACAGTTTCCTAACAGGACTCTCCATTTTTTCAACATTATGAACTGGATCTGAAAGAGAAACCATTGGGAGAAGGAAGTTTTTCCATTTGTCGAAAGTGCTTACACAAGAAAACTAGCCAGGAGTATGCAGTAAAAATAATTAGCAAAAGGTATAAATATTCTATAAGACAATAAAAATATTTTCTTTGCTTACTGTCACCCATGGATTAGAATAATGCTCGCTACGTTTTTGAAGGTGGAAAATTAACTTTAAAATTTCCTCTTTGACATACCTCTGCAGTATCTACAGAAACATGTAGTAAGTTTATGACCTTTGAAAGATTCTGAGAGTTTTTTGAAACAATGTTGTTGTTGTTGGGAGGACACAAGAAGAAGGGCTTCTTCCTCATTCATTCTTATATTCTATCTCTAATTTTGCTCCAAACCAGAGTAAGGGTATAAGGTCCTCCAGTCTTTAGAACTAAGAGAACTAAAAGTAGGCTTATGGTAGCTCCCTTTTTTTTGACAACTCAAGTGATTTTCGTAGGACATTGTTTTTGAAGAGTATGTGTAGTATATGTAGTTTGATTTGCCTCAGGTCTAATTAATTTGAATATGAATCTGTCTGTAAAATACAATTAGACTGTGGAGTTTTGCTTTACATCTGTTTCCTGGATGTTCTGAAGGCAGCATTTCAGTGGAGACAGCTGATTCACTTTGCTCATGGATACCATCTAATCTTCTTCCAGAATAGATGCCTCTTCCCTCTGGGCAGAAAATGCCAATAAGGGATTATTTGGGGTTGACTATAGGTCAATTTTGCTCAGTATTCATTATTAAGTATGTCCCCAGCAAGGAGTACAGTGCTGGCAGAAGAGGGAAGGGAAATGTGCAGATATTCCACTCTCAGTATGATAGTTCATTGTGGTCTCTTCCTCCAACGCATTTGACTGTACCTCTGAATTAAGTGTCCACTAGACTTAAGTGTTTGATCACATGCTTTTCAAATGGGATAAGTGTAAGAAGGCCAGTTTTAAGGTCTGCTATGATTAATACTGACATCATCAAAACTATTAATGGAGCCTATACAGAGAGATTCAAACGACCAGGCAGCAGCAGTGGAATTCAGTTACCTAAACACAGGCATCAATGTAATGCCATTTTAGAATCTACTGGTGTCCTGTGAGTCCTCCAATTTGCGTCAGTCTTGTGACTGCTACCTTTAGATAGATGTCTTCCAGGCTCTCCTATGCTTTGGCAACTGAATCCTGTTTGAAGCACGTATTTTGGAGTGGGATAGTTCACCCTGTAAGCATCATTAACCAGAATTTCTCTTGTTACATTGAGACTTCATATGTACAGTAGACACCTAGATTGGATATTTTAATCTGAATTTCTGTCATACATCCATGCGTAAAATTTTTTTCTGTGGTGTGTGCAGAGCTGCTAATCAGTACTTGCATTTCATCTTAAGGAAAAATCCACCTTAAATAATGGAATTGTTTTTGGATAATAATGATCAAATTAGTACTGACTTTTCACATAGGCCTAGTCTTTTAGGAATGGCATCTCTAAATGATGTTACTCACAGGTTCTTTTGCTCTTTTTCCTTCGTCTTGGTGGACCAGGCTAAATGAAGGTAAGAAGTGGTCTGTGTACAAACATTTTTCAGGGTTGCAGTCTGTGAGCAGACGCGGAGCATGATTGTGTAGTTCTTAGAGGTAGCAATAAATATATTCTCTGAATGACTAGACACAAACCAGCCTTGAAAAAGAAACTGTTAAACTGTAAATAATATTGCTCTTAAAAACACACTAGCTCTTGCTGATAGGAGAAGTATACTAGGTTTCTAGTAACATCTTTGCCTCAAAGTCAGACAGTCTTTTACTCCTATCCATCAAAGATACACAGCCTGAATCCTGCACCTAGGCAAACCTTTTCAAGGTTCTTGGGATGAAAGCTAAAATGAGGAATTCCTCAGTGGTCATGCTTTGTTAGTACAGCTGGATCCATCCAACAATTTAATTTTTTTTCTGTTCGTCTTGAAGCCCAGTGAAACAATGGAGTCCTATAAACTTCCCTGAGTTACTGTTTCAGAGCTTCCATTTGCTTTTCATAATACTGTTTGTCTACAAAACTGAGATGCAAACCATTAATAGAAGGGAAATACTCAGAAAAGTCCAGGCACATATTTCAAAGGTTTGTTTACATTATTGAGCCCTTTTAGCCTGTTTCCTACATCCACCTTCTCCTCGTAGTTTCTAGGAGGAAACAATTATCTAAGATGGTTTTTGAATTTGCTAAGGACCTGAAATCACTTCCAGTTTAAACAAGAAAATCAACAGAGGTACAAGTGAAACAGCTTAGTTCACTTTTTGATTATATGAAGTCTGCAGAAAGACAGAATTCTGTACAGAATTCTCATTGTGGTTCTGGTCCTAATTAAAACAGCAACACAAAACCATTTCTGCAACCAGAAATGCAGAACATGTGGTGAGAGATATTCTACCCGTAAGGCCATTCCCTAAATTAGTACAGGACTAGCCTTTCTTACTCAAATGGAGAGAGTTTTGGCAAAAATATTCATGTATTTTTGCCCCAAATATGTCAGTATATGTATTTAAAGGAAAAAAAAGTAGTGTTCTCCTCAGTCAATATTCACATAAGTTTTTGTAATGTTCAACATGTTGAAATTTTTTGGCTCTAGACATTTAAGTACTTGAAAGAGAATTGTGAGATCATTTTTTACTTTGGAGCAAGACTCTTCTTATTTCTTCCATTTCATATTTTTACAGTCATCTGTTCAGCGTTTTCTGTGTAACTCATAGTTCCTATATAGATTGTTACAGGTTTTATTTTTTTCTAGTGGGAGCTCATTATTTCTACACAGGAGTGGCAGTATTTATCTCCTATACGAATGGAAAGAGTTGGGGCAATAATTAGAGTCTTCAGGATAAAGCTGAGCTAAAATATATTTGTAGGAGCAGAGGTGAAATCAAATTGCCCTGGTCTAAGGGAAAGGTTTGTTTTAGATAGAAAAACTGTTTTGTAAAACTGTTTCAGCTTTTGCTGTATAATTTACAGTTGCATCAAAAAAGTCATTTGATTTGGGTGTGGTATTTCTTAAATGTCCTAACTTGCAGGGTTACATGGATAATTTTGCTCAGCTTCTTTTGAATGTTTTTAATTATGTTCAAGGGATTGTAGTGTTCAAAAACCTGGATAGCAAACAAACAAACAAAAAGAAGTGTTACACTTTGGATGCACAGTTTGCTTGGTAAAACTGGTACAAAATGTTTTCTCAATTTTTTCAGGATGGAAGCGAACACCCAGAGAGAAATAACAGCTCTGAAACTCTGTGAAGGACACCCCAACGTAGTGAAGTTGCATGAAGTTTATCATGACCAGGTATTTTGAAGCTATAATCAGCATTTGCCAAACACATTACTTTGTGTTTTCTAAGTGTGTCTAGAACTTAAGCTTACTATTATTGCATAGGCAACTTTTTTCCTAGGGCTTCTGTCCAGTTTTAAAGCAGAAGTTCTGTATTCAAGGGAACTAGCATTTACTTCTTGCAAATTAAAAATGTATTTGAAAGGTATATGGTATATGTCGCTTTTTTTTTTCCTTGCATGTAAGTAACTTTTAATGGAGATAACCAAATACTTGCTAAATTACTGAAAGTGAAAACAGAGATTCTATTTGAATATTTGAGATCAGTTTAAGTTTTATTTAGTTTCAGATACCTTAGTTGCTATTTTCCTTACTGAGAATTAGCCCCTGGTTTGAGCTAGGGGTTTGAGATAGATATTCTGCAGAGGTCCCTTCTGATCCAAACTGTTCCATGGTTTTAGCGTACAGTCTTGTAACCTACTATGGGTTCTCTTAACTCTTCACTAATCCCAGTCTATCCCCATCATGCTGTTTAAACAAGGACCAGCAAAATGTTCAAGTGTAGCACTTCTGAAATGAGCTGAGCGTGTGAAAAATGACAAGAAAAGCCCTTCAGAGAGGAGGTTCAGCATGACTTCACCAAGAGAAAGTCATACCTGACCAGCCTGGTGGCCTCCTATGTTGGAGTGGCAGCATCAGTGGACAAAGAACTCCTCCTTGATGGTAGCCCTGTGGAGAAGGACCTGGGGATCCTGGTGGATGAAAAACTGAATATAAGCCAGCAGTGCACAATTGCAGCTAGGAAGTCCAGTGGTATCCTGGGCTCCATCAGAAGAGGGGTGGCCAGCAGGGGCAGGGAGGTGATTGTCCCTCTCCTCTCTGCCCTTGTGAAGCCCCATGTGGAGTACTGCATCCGGGTCTGGGGCCCCCAGTACAGGAAAGATGTGGAGCTGTTGGAGAGGGTCCAGAGGAACGCCACGAGGATGATCCAAGGTCTGGAGCACCTCTCTTATGAAGATAGGCTAAAGGAACTGGGCTTGTTCTGCCTGGAAAAGAACCTCATTGTGGCCTTCCAATATTTAAAGGCATTTTATAAACATGAGGGAAATCAACTTTTTTCACAGGTAGATAGTAATAGGACAAGGGGGAATGGTTTTCAACTAAAGGAAGGGAGATTTAGGTTAGAGGGAAGTTCTTTACTGAGAGAGTGATGAGGTGCTGAAACAGGTTGCCCAGAGAGGGTGTGGATGCCCAGTCCCAGGAGGTATTTAAGGCCAGGTTGGATGGGAAGCCCTGGACGATCTGATCTAGTACTTAATCTAGGGGCTGGTAGCCCTGCCTGTTCCAGAGGGGTTGGAATTTGATGGTCCTTGAGGTCCCTTCCAACCCAATCCATTCTATGATATGATTTATGATTCAGATTGGATATCAGGAGAAGGTTCTTCACCGAGAGGGTGGCCAACACCCCTGAAACAGGCTCCCCAGGGATGTGGTCATAGCACTGAGCTTGCCAGAATTCAAAAAGTATCTGGACTGTGGTCTCTGACATGTGGTCTGAGTTTTGGGTGGTCCTGTTTGGTGGCAGGAGCTGGACTCCATGATTCCTATCTGTCCTTTCCCACTTGGGAACACAGTATTCTGAAGTCCAGAACTGATTGAAATTTTCTGGTCTTGACATTTCTGCAATTTGTCTAAAGAAACTCCAATTTTTAACTTAATCTAATGTCAACTAATCCAACCTTAGAGTATTACTTAGTTATGTTTAGTGAATCACAGAAAGTTTGCTAGTGAAAATATCCTTATTCTTTCCAACTTCCATCTGTTCTCAAGATACAAAGAAAAATTGCAAGAAAGGATGTCTGAGAAGCACGACTAGCAATAGGACTAGTAGACACATTTTGCTTCTGAGAAGTCTTGCCTCTTTCTGTACACACAGCTATCTTTCTGTTCCTTAATATGTAAATACTGTGCACTTTTTTTTCCTGTGTATTTCTGTGAAATTGATTTTTTTTTTTTTTTTTTTTGACCTCTTCCCTTGAACATGCTTTTCTTGGCTTTCTTATGTTACATTGTTACTGTATTTCAGGGGAAGGAAGTGCTAGTAGCCATCACAGGCCTACACCCATTGACTTTCGAGAATGCTAATTTCACTTTCTGGTCCCGATAAAGCCTTCTGAGAAGCATACTATTCGTTCAATGGCAAGAAATTTGAAGTGCAGTCAATGTGTGCTAATGTGTACATTTCTAATATCCCGTCTTTTTCCTTGTGGTTTTAGCTTCACACTTTTCTAGTAATGGAATTACTGAAAGGAGGAGAATTGCTTGAACGTATTCAGAAGAAGCAGCATTTCAGTGAGACAGAAGCCAGTCATATTATGCGCAGACTTGTTTCAGCAGTGAGCCACATGCATGATGTAGGAGTAGTCCATAGAGATCTGAAACCTGAGGTATAGTGACTTCCTTGTGCATGTTTCAGTATTAAGTTATTAAATTTTTCTGCTGTTGTTTCTTATTTTTTTATAAAATGGTATCCCTTCCACAGGCATTTTTCTGTTCTTAGGTAAAAAATAACTGTTGGGAAGCATTTTGAGTTTTGTTAGAGAGAAAAATTATACTATAACATGTTTGAAAACATTCTTTAGCTATTTGGGGAACAGTTTTTACTAGTGGTAAGTACAGTTACTATAGGAAGCAATTCATAAGCAGAGCTGGGCTGCTTGGTTACCTTGTACATTTTCAGCTTTTTTTTTTTTTTTTAATCTTAATTCGCTCAGTAAAGCTTCTTTTGGAAGCAACTGCAACACCCTTGTACCATCTTATTCTCCCAGTTAAGCACAGAGGAAACTAATGGAGATGTGTGATTAAGTTAAGTAGTTAAGCAATTTCTCAAGATGGAAAAAACGATATTGTTTCGTATGTATTTTTAAGGAATTATTGTCCTGAGTATTAACAGTATTGTGCAGCAACATCTTGCCTTCAAGACATTTTTGTTTACTGTAATACAGCTGACCCCTGGTTTTGTTCTTCTTCCTGGAGCCAATGTTTTCTCCTTCTAGTATTTTTTTCTTTTTGCCAGCAATGGGCTTAGATAGGTGTTACGTTTGTTTAGCCTAGGAATGGTGTAGTTTCATGTTAGTTTGTCCAGTAAGGACGTTATATTGTATTGGTGATGACAGTCAGCATATGTCATTAAATAGCTACGTTGTTTGCATCTGGAGTTTAAAATGATCTACAGTTCTTACAGTTTCAACCTTTTGTAACATACGTTCTGATATTTTACAGATGCATCGCTTTTATAGTAGTTAGAATTCCATGTGTGAAGAAGACTTCTAGATGTTAGTATTTAAGTGCTAAACCCATGTTTGAAAGCATCTCTATTAAATAAGCAGTGAAATAAAGAAGAGCTATTGTGAAATTCTGATGTGTCAGTTGCAAATATAACTCTCTGAAAAACTTTTTGCTTACACCATCAAGGAAACAAAACAGCTTTTGAAACAAGTCCTTGTTGAAAGAACAAAAAATAGAAATCCATTCTCTTCCTTTTCTCCCAATTTTACTCTTACTGCTAACTTGAATATAAAGGCCACATTCTGTAAAGCAGGGCTTCTTTCAGCCATGTCATAAGTTAAGCAGTCTTTGGTTCTATATTGTATTCAAGAAGAGAAGCCTGGAAAGTCCAAGTAATGAAGGGTTAGCAAACAATTTACAGAATGCATTTCCTCTACAGAGTTGAACTTAACCTGTCTCCTTCCTGCTTTTTGTTTTGAAAGTTACTATTTTAGGTTCAGGCATGAACTTAGTATGGGATATGCAGGTTTCCCAATATAGATGTGGTTAGTGCACCTTTCTGTAAAAATATATATAGAAAACTCTGTTGTTCTTCTAACAACTCTAGTCAGATTTGTTTGATGTTCAGCTTTGGCATCTGAACTGTTACTGGTAAATCTAATTTTAAAAATGGAACTGATTATGTGTCAGTAAAGATGGGGCTTCTTTTTACTAGTGTGGACTGGAAATCTCTTCTGTTTAAGCAGTAGCAATTAGACCACATATTGCTTTGCGAAATGGAGAAGTTCTGGATAGGAAAAAAAAATCAGAAATTACAGAAGAAAGGAATTAATGGAGCATATGTGACCATTTAGAACCACTCAGTAGAGGATTTGAGGTTTTTTTTTTTCCGTGAAGTAATCATGAATCTGTGAATTGGTCGCTAAGGATATTAGGAAAAAATATACCAAGACATAACTAATCACAGAACTGTAGGAATTGGAAGGAGTGTCTGGAGTTCATTGAGTGCAGCCCCCTGCCTAAAGGCAGGCTCCTTACAGTAGGTTGCAAGCAATGTGGACTGTAGCTTTGGGGTCTTGGTGAAGTACAGTTTATTTACATAATCAGTAAAGGAATCTCAACCCAACTTAGAACTATATCTTTCTTTCCGTATGTAACCAATTTCATTTTCAGCTCAGGAGAGATCTTTTTAAACCAATATTGTTAAAATTGAAATTGCCACACTGCATGTAGCATGTCATCTTTTATCCATGGTGAACGCTCTCAAGTTCTTCTTGTTGATCTTCTTGCAATCTAGGAATTGATTTTTTTTTTTTACCCTCCTTAATGAGTTTGAAAATTATTTCATGTTCAGTCATTCACCTTTTGCATTAGAAAAATACATAGGGCTGTAGACTTTCCTAGCATTGAAGAGATCAAACAGTGAAGGTAACAGCAGATTTTTGCTCTCTTCTGCTCTCTCAAGAGTTCAAGGAGAAGTAGAAATCAGTAATAATTAATTTCTGCCTCAGCTATTTTTCCTAAGCTTCACTCTTGTGTATCCCTTGAGAAATACATACAGAGAAAAGATTATCTTAAATCTTCTCCTGAACTGACAACAACTTGTCTTTCTTCAAGGCTGAAATGCTGTATTCCCTATGTAAAGCTGAAATTCTTGGCAACAGCTGGAATCAATTTTTATTACTTTTGTTTGATGCTCTGTTCTGTGACCTTCTATGCCTAAACACCATTCATCACAAGTCTCATTGAAAGCATATCTCTGTTGCTTTTGAGATCCATGCCACTTTCTAGTACTCAGTCTTTTACTTTCAAATTATTATTTTGTGTTATTATGCTGTCATGGCAATATGGCTTCAGCATGTTACCACATGAGGACCAAAGTCTATTCAGTTGCAAGACAAGGCGTGCGAGAATAATTCCGCACACCAGAAAGTGATCATTCACAGTGTGCCAGAAGAAAGTGGAAGCTTAAAGATCTACTAAAGATCTGTGGAAAAGGCAATTCTTCATTTCATACGTTTATCTTTGATACTTTAGCTTATGTTGTTGCCTGTACATTTTTTCTTGTCTGTTTACCTAATTATTTTTCTTACTAGTCTTTGCTGAAGACATTTTCGTTAATACTCCCAGATGGCTGGCCAATCCACACCTTGCATTTTCTTACGTCTCAAAGTATTCATACTTTTCGATTTTTTCCATTGTCTCCCAATGCCCCTTTATATAATTTTTTCTTTAGTAATAAATGTAGAAGAGTACCTAGTACGGTGTTCTGAAAAATTTTCTAATTAATGCTAATAATGGTATTGTTTGCTTCTCAGAATTTGTTGTTTACAGATGAAACTGATAATTCAGAAATAAAAATAATTGACTTTGGCTTTGCTCGTTTAAAACCACCTGACAATCAGCCTCTTAAGACTCCGTGTTTTACTCTGCATTATGCTGCCCCAGAGCTCTTCAATCACAATGGTTATGATGAATCCTGTGATCTCTGGAGTTTGGGAGTCATTCTGGTAAGTGAATGGGTTTTTAAATTATAACTTTATTATACGTGTTTATTTTTTACTAAAATGCAAAGGATTTAACACTGTTTCAGATTTGTATTGGGTAGATGGTACGTTCAAGTGAGAAGATATACTGCTCAAATAATAGATTCCAAAGACAGATATTTTCTAGGAGTAAAGATTTTTTTTTTTCCTAAGCAGTAAAATTTAATTCAGTATTTCTGGGAGTTGAAAAAATACTTTATTAATACAGTCTGGTTCTTAAAAAGAAACATTCTTGTTAGGAGATTTTACAGGCATCCATAGTCTTTTGAGAGTTTCAGTTCAGAGAAGGAATCAGCCTGTATTCTGAAATACAGAAAAGTATTTTCAAGAGAAGCAAGCTTGGTCTAACTACCATCATGTTTTGACTGTGGTTTCCTGTAACTTACAAATACTTTTTCTAATAAGGGCTCCATTGAATGTCTTGTGTGTTTAGCATTTTCTATAGCTTTGAAAATGTACCAGTCAATGTTCTATTATATAGTGCTGGTGATGCTGTATAAACTGTATAAACAGTAACTGCCTATGTAGAGTCTTCAATAAATGTATGATGTTTGTTAATGTTATTTTGTTCTCGTGACAGTATACGATGTTATCAGGACAGGTACCATTTCAGTCTCAAGACAAAAGTTTAACATGTACTAGTGCATTGGAAATAATGAAAAAAATAAAAAAGGGAGAATTTTCCTTTGAAGGGGAAGCTTGGAAAAATGTTTCTGAAGAGGCCAAAGAGTTAATTCAAGGTAAGTATCCACCAATACTTTGTTTTTCTATTTCCAAAGATAACATTTATAGTGCTATTTAGTACCTGAAAGCTGTGTCTAACCTGACAGAGTAGTATGCGCAGCTTGAGCTACGAGTTTTGGTCACAGTTGGTACATACCAAAGTGGGATTCAGAATTGTACATATGCTGGCCAGAGAGCTTTCTAATGTAGTAAGGTGTTGATAGAAGGTGAATGTTTGAATTTCCTGGGGTAGGAAATAACTGGAGAGGTTTAGAAAAGGTGAAGTCAGTTTAAAATATGTTTAAAAGCAGAAAAATTGTTATATTTTGGTTTTGTGAAAATGCCAGGTTTGTTGGTGAGATACATATTTTAAAAGTTGAGCTTTTTCAGAAAAGAAATGTATTACTGTCTTTTCCCTTGAACTGTGTCTTTGAATGAGTGTGTCAAGACTACGGTATTTCTGAGCTGTTTTGTTTGCATTTGCTATGCTTTGTGTTCCCTTTAGTCATTTTAGGCATCTAATTAAGGCATTCTAAGGTGAAGTTCTGAGTCTGTGTAGAAGCAGGCTTAGAAGGAGTCTTTGTGCCAAAAATGTAGGCGTATCCAGATTCAGACCTCAGTGGACTGTGCTGAGAATCTGGGGATTGCTTTCTTGGATTTCACTTTAGACAGGTTTTAAGTGACTAAATCCTCTTGTAGTTTAGAGTCCATGTGAAAAGAGGAGTTATCAAACATGTAACAATTTCTTGGTTTTAATGATTCTGCTACAGTGAATGATGGTATAACGTTGTGTGAACTTTATCTAGAATAAGCATTGGCATATGTGGGATAAATATTATCATGACTTAGTTATCAAAGCAATGCATTGTCTCTTGAAAGGGGACAAATAGTTCATGAATGAAGAGAATGTAATATATTTCTACTAGGACTTCTGACAGTGGATCCAAACAAAAGAATTAAGATGTCCAGTCTGAGATACAACGAATGGCTTCAGGATGGCAGCCAGCTGTCATCTAACCCTCTAATGACTCCTGATAACTTGGGTTCTTCAGGCGCTGCAGTGCATACATATGTCAAAGCCACTTTTCATGTAAGTTCTGAAAAATCTTTTGTTATGTAACAAATCTTATTTGCTAATCTAGATTTTTGTATGTTTTCTTCTTAAATAAAAGTATTTGTCCTTGTAATTCAGTGATTCCTTATAACTGCTTTTTTCCCTCTGCACCTAATGTTAGAGTAAGTACAGTGAAAATATGAATGATGAGACAAAAATGAATTTCTTGAAGACACTTATATTAATGAGGTTTTTGGGGTTGAGAGACAACTGTACATGAAATATCTAGAAAAACATTCTGTTTCTTAGAAAAATATATTGAAAGACCGTCTAGCTTTTATAGAAGGGAGAAGGAAGTTTCTGCTTCAGTCGCTGAAATTCTTATCCTTCTCATGATTACAAAATCAAGATTATATTTTTTTGTATGTATGTATTTATATTTTAAGTATAATGGATACTTTTTAAGTAGACCTGCTCATCTACTAATATATGTTTACTAAATAAATTTGAATTTCAGCTGTGTTGTACAAGCATGGTATTGATTCTCATTATTCCTTCTACAGAAAATGAACTGAAATTGAGCATTTTTCTGCTGAAGTACTTATATAACTTATTATCAAGCAGAAAAAAAGAAGTTTCTTTGAGAGGTCTCAATAATGCAAAATTTGAGCTGAAGGAAAAGTTTTATTTAACCAAGTGTACTTCCTGCAAATGTAGTCTTAATGTAATTTAAGTCTCAAAAAAAACCTTCTTAAACTTAGAAGAACAGGGAAGGAAAAATGCCAGTTAATGTTATGTATTACTCAAATGTGGATAATGACAAATTGTCTCTTAAATATATGTAAAGGCTATTAAAATTACTGATATAACTGAAATAATTTGTAATAATCTGTCAAGAAATTACAGTTTATCTTATAATCTACCTACCGTTGAGCATTCATTAAAATCTATTAGCTGTAAAATGTCTTAAACCTCTTAAAAACATTAGAATTACCTTTTATTTTTAAACAGGCCTTTAACAAGTACAAAAGGGAAGGATTTTGTCTCCAGAATGTTGACAAGGCACCTCTTGCAAAGAGAAGGAAAATGAAAAAAACAAGTACAAGCACAGAGACACGTAGCAGCTCCAGTGAAAGTTCACATTCTTCTTCCTCTCATTCTCATGGTAAAACTACACCTACAAAGACACTGCAGCCAACAAACCCTACAGACAGCAATAACCCAGAAACTATCTTCCAGTTCTCTGACTGAAAAGCAGAGAATGTTTTGTCTTGAAGATTTGCGTGGTTATAAACTGGGCAGTACCTTTGTCTTCTCCCACTCCTCCTTCCTGTGACTTACAGGCTACAGAAATATGTCCGCTGCTTTAATAATGTATTTCAGTCATACCTTTTTAGCTTCATATTTCAATACATTTCTTTTTAGCATTAAGTTTGGTATCACTGGATATGGTATAATACTGTATTACAACCAACATTATATTCACTTGGGATAAATTACTAGTCTGCAGTCAAGCTCCTCATAGTAAGGAGCTATTCTGCCCTTGGTACAGCTTGGAGGAAAGCTGTTTCTCAGCGTCAGAATCTTCCTCCCAGTTTCTTCTCCACTATTAAAAGAAAAAGCTCTGTAAAACATAGAACTCTTGAATCCTCTGCTTATGTCCAGCTATGTGAAGAATCTCATAGCATTTGATTCTTCCTGTACGTAAAGGAGTGATTGGTACAATCCACCAAAGAAGTGAAGTACTCAAAGGCCTCTTAAATTTGGGATTATGTTATATGCCATTTATTTGAATTTTAAGAACAAAATGAAGTGTTTTGCAACTCTTAGGTTGCTTTAAAAAGTTGCTCCATATATCTTGTTTTAAACAATGGAGAATGTCTTAGATTTTTTTTATTTATTTAATTTTTTAGAAAACATCTAGAGTAAAAGATGTCTAAGGTGACGTGTCTAGTACTGTGATACAGTAATTTTTATTTCTACTTTTTGAAGTTAATAACTTTTAAAATGTTTTACAGATTCTAAAACATAATGATATTACAGAAAGTGAAATTTCATATTGAATGTTTGAAAAATGGTCACGCGTTAAAATATCTATTTCAAGAATTAACTATAATTTATATTTTCTTTTTATATTTACACAAGAACTTTAAAATACTGAGATTTTTTTAAAAATGCAAAAACTCCAGTTTCAGCATTTGTTATTATAGGGTCCATACAAATATATACCAAGCTATTTGAATTTTGCAGTGTGCAAATACATCAGTATAATAGTGACTGTAAAATATTAGAATATATGTTTTCTTCTTTGCACTTTATAACATCAAAATGAGATGTTTTATAATAAAGTGCACTCAGATTTCTCTTCCTACAAGGTGCTGAGCACTGTTTTATTGGATTGAGTGACCTGAAATCCACATTATGTGGTGGTTGTGGTCACTGTGAAGGAGAATTCTGTACTTTGCAGGAGTGAATCCCTGTATATTATCCGCTGTTTCCATTCCTTACTTAAAACTGCAAAACTTTCTATCCTGCTTTTACATTGTATATAACAAATACTAGACCTGGGCACCTTGTGTGTAGTGTAGATGTTAACAACTTATGCACTGGGAATACTAAAGGGAAATTATATTGAACACTGTGCTTCACAACTTGTTCACTGTGGTGTTCTACAGTGAAGTATTTCCTACTGTGATAGTATAGTATGTACATAACTGTTTGGAATCATAAATGTGACTTACAGAAACATCAGCATAAACTTTTGAATCAGCATATTTTATAAATTTATGGAGAGCTCTTTTATTGCTCGTATTCTCCATGTCTAGAGACAACTCCAATTTTTCAAATGCTTAGGTGTGTAAGTTTCCACTAAAGTCAGAGCGAGTCATTGTGTAAAGTCAATTAAATGCCTAAATGTCTGTGACGGTAGAATAATTGACATGAGGAATTTGTTAAAAGCTTGTTCTACTATAAAGTAAACTTAATCCAAACCCTATGCAAAAAAAAAAAAAGATATAGAAATTGTTTATATCAGTGGTTTTATTTATAGAATTACATCGGATATCAGTATTGACAGATACAATACATCCATGTTTACAGGGATTGTGTGTATCAAAACAAGGCTTTGAAGCCCAACATGTTTGTTCTGTGTTTCTTTAATATTAATAATGGCATTCTGAGGTTTTGGAATTGCTCATGTGAAATAGTTTACTACTTTCTTGATGTGAATGTCAACAGTAATTGCAGCATTAATTTCAGGTTGATGTGAATATTGAGATTTGCACTGTTTATGTAGAGGTAGTATATTTAAAGATCAGTATATGTGCTAATAACACAACCGATTTTAAGTGGCTGATGTTAAAATATTGAAAAATAATTGTCAATGTAATATATTCAGGTTTGCTTTGGAAATGCTCTCTTTGGAAGTGATCTCAATAGTGAAAATGGCTCATTTGTATAAGAATACTTTCCCTCTCCCCAATAAACTTGCTGTAAATACAAAAACAACAATTCACAATTAATACTTATTGTGTAGACAGTAAAAGTAAATTGAGGGAGGGAGAGAAGATTTTTCTTAAATTTTATACCTTAAGGAGTTCTTGGAATTTATTGCTCTCTTAGTGAGAAAAAAATTAAAAAGCAATTTTGGGTTTGATTTCTTTCAAGAGTAGCAAGAAATCTTTTGGATACCAAATAGTTCTGGAATATTGTGACCCTTGTGAAATAACTTTTTTGAAGTGAGAAGGATCATACATTTATTTCTCTCTTGGGAAATTTAAGCTGATGCCTGACAAACTGATGAAACGAGAAAAAGAAGATTCATACGAGAAACTGTATGCTGCAGATGATGGCTGTGTTGTCTGGTGTTGGTTTTCTTTTTTTCCACACAGGTTTTGAGAAATTGTTGTGAATCTAAAATTATTAGATCACTTGCATCAAATACAACTTTTACTCAATAATATTTCTCTTTCTTCTTTGTGCTCTACCAGCAGTTATTTAATAAAAAAAAATTAAAAACAGGATGTTTTTTGGTCTGGGTAAGTACTCTTAGCTGTTGACTTGCATTTGCTTTGAACCAGTTACCTGGGACAGCTGAAATATTATCACCTCTGACTTTCTACTGCCTCCGGGTAACAGATCTCTTGTATTGGACACTAAGCTGCTTGGGTTTATAGGTAGGCATCTTTACATAAACAACTTCTGTTTACACTGATAAAACTGGATTTGCAATCTAGGCAGCTGAAGAGTAGGTTCACCTTTTGTTCAAATGCAGGAGGCTATTTACTCATGGCAGAAAGACGTTCTGTCACAGCTTAATCTGTTGCCCAGCCTGGCACTCAAGGAATATGATAAGCATGGACCAAATTTTTAATACTCATACCACTATTTCAAATCTGAAATATACAAGCTAATCTTGATTATTACTTAAAATACTTTTTATTGCCATCTTAAAGAGGTGTGAGACTGTAAATTGTTTATACTCAAATTTCATTTACAGTGCTGCTATGAGTCAAACAACCTTAATGTCTAGTAATGATCTTTCTTTGCTATTATCACATGTGATGCAGTCGGCAATGTTGTGGGCAGATTTCTTTTATATTAGCCTTAAATGTACTAGCTACTATGTTACTAAAGCTATTTCTTTGTAATATTTCTTGAAATGCAGATATTAATAATGTTAAAGGTTTTAGAGGAATACAAAGAAGCTTGTATTTTTACTGTTCCTCTGACTTAGTTTCTACCCTTTTTATAAGGAAAAGCAAGTGAAATGTTTGTTTCTTAGTAGAATGATCTGGGCATTTGGCATTTGTATTGTTTACTCTACAGAAGATATCTTGATTAAAATACTATATTAACAGTTTGAGAGAGAGCATAAAAAAACAGTATTGCATCAGAATGATTTGAAATTTGTGAGCTGGCATTGCTGATGTATGTATTTTCTCTGACCTTTTCCATGGCTACTTTTTGGAGCAAAATGGTACCTGCACAGCCATGTTCTCTTGTGCTCATCCAGGAGCAGAATGCTGTCTTGGTTAAGAAAAAATTTAAAAATCACATGATTCTCTTATGTTTTATTAGTTGTGATGAAGTGTTGTAGAAGTCCCTTACGTTTTCTGTATGCGCATGTATTACATGCACACTTGTAGATTCACGCTCTGTTGCACAAGTCGAGGCCTCCATTGAAAGTAATAGACCTTTTTTAAGAGAACCTTTACTTAACTTTACTTACTGTGTGAATTCTTGATTTGTACAGATTCAGAGGAGCAGACAAGGGGACTGCTGCAGAAGAGGAAGAAGGTTAAGGGAAATCAGTAATGAGAGGCTTCAGGTGACTTTTTTTTGTTATTCATTAGGTGTAATTCCAGGTATTTTATAACAGATCTTGCTGTTTTCATTCTTTTTCCCCATATACAACAGTCTTTCACTGCACTGAATTTTACATTGCAGGATGTTGCATTCCCTTTCTTCAGAAAACAGCATGCTTCTTTGTTTACCTGTCAGAAATGCTTCTGAGTTATCTCCTTTGACCCACAGGGCTCTGGAGTCTGTAAAAAATAATAATGCAGGGCTGTTGACTACCCATTGCCCACTCTGTCACTTTTATGTATCGCTTTTTCTATACATACTGGGAGTTCAGAGCGCCTACATAGGAAAGAAGATCTAGGAATCAGGATTATTCCTGTACTGCGTACTAGGACAGAAAGTAGTGATGCTCTTAATTACTTAAAACAGTGGGAGTAGTCTTGTCTGTTGTGCCTGGATGCAACAAGAGCAGAGAAATGTAAGACACCTGGAATTATGTGAATTTGAATAAAACACGCTTCTTTTTTTATGATATGCATGTTCTTTTTGGTGGAAAGGAAAATTTCAGATTTCTTGGGAGTCAGTGGTAAGTGAGACGAGATGGTACAGGCTGGTTTGGCAGCCTCCTGTCACCCTCAGGGCTGTTTCTGATTCTTCTGGCCCCCAACTCTGGTCTTTTCCTGGTTCAGGTGTTATCACCTCTCAGTCAGCCTGTGTTCTGTCAACTTAACTGAGACATCTTGGCGAACACTGATAATAAAAGGGCTTAATTGTTTTTGAAGTAGCAATGAAACACTGAAAAGTTAATGCATTACTACAATTTTTGAAAGCTAATATTCTGTTCAAATGTAGAAAGGAGTCCCTACTGTTCACACGTGTTGGCAACTAATCTGGCTGTATCAAAAAATAAAAAAAATAAAAAATCCTGTGGAGGTATGCTAACTTCCTTTGAAATGCTAACGATAAAGCCAAGAAAAGCAGAGCTCTTTAGTTGCCAAGGAGCTGTTCAAAAACCTGTCATGGATGAAACTACAAGTTGATTGCAAACTTGCTGCATTTTTCTCAATACAAACGTAATTTTACTCTTGTCAACAAATCACACTTCATCGAATCTCAAAATTGGGATCTCATTTATGTTTGTTTGATTTTCTTTTTTTGGTGTCGTTGTTCTTTTAAAATGCATTATTCTCTTGGTATGGTTGTGACAGAAGGCTTATTTTCATAAGGAAGAGGAGAATCTAAGGTTTTGGGATAAGGCCTTGTGAACAGCCAGAAGAATTCTACTGGGAAAGGTAATCACTATTCTTAGCTAGTTTAGTTTTACAAAGATCTACATTACTAATATTTGCTGACCGTAACAAAATTTACCTTAGTACATTTTATATCAGTTATGAGTGTAATCTTGTGTTTGATGCTTTCAGGTCTGCTAAAATATTTTTCATGTATAAACCAGTTTTTGTAATTATGGCAAAGTGAGAAGAAAGGAGGAAAAAAGTTTGCAATCTGTGATGCAAAAAAGGGACAGTGCTGAAGGTTTGCTCCAAGTTATGTCTACAAGTGACAAGGGAATCAGAGTACCACCGTATGGTCTGAAGGAATGTACTCATACTTATGTCTTTATCCTCTTTTCTTTTAAAATAAATGTATTGTGAGGAAGAGAAACTAAATTAATTCATAAAAGTAGTGAGTATTCAAATTTTCTCTCTGATGTCTCCTTAGTGATTTCTCCTTCTTTGAATATGTAGCTCAGCTATACAGAATAGTTACTGTCTTAAAGCTATGCATACTTGAGGGAACAGAATTCCACTGTAAGTTCATTGTACAGTGATTGTGTAAATCAGAACTCAAGGTGCTATGTCCCTGCTGCTGTAAAGGTCAAGTGTTAATACTATTCTCTATAATATATATTGCCACATCAGGCCACTTGGTTTGATTTAAAGACTGTCAGACTGGAAGGAAAACTTGAGATCTCTTTCAAGGGAACACTGAAGTGAGACAGAACAAGCCTTTAATCTTAACTCACATCTCTATTGCAAATGTGAATAAAAGTTTGGCACTGGCTTTCAATCTTGGCAGTCTAATCATCGAGGTGCTAGGGCAGCAAATTTTGTTGCTTCCAAATGTCATAGTATTGCCAAGGTTGGAAAAGATCTCTGAGATTATCCAGTCCTTATTGCACTTATCTCTTTCACTTGTAGAGAAGAAAATCTGCAGTATTGTTTTTTATTACTCTTTTCCCAGAATCTCAGTAGAATAGATTCTCCATAATTTCTACCTTTACCTTTTGAAGTTGTAAATGCAGGAATACGTTAGTGAGGAATTCTGACAGCTAGTTATAAAGCAGCAGGCTGTGTTAATTTGCAGCAAGTGGAACAGAGCGTGCTATTTCTTGTTTCAGTCTAGGCAGGGAGGGAGAAGAGGCAAAGAAATGAAAAAAAGGAGTATTGAGTTCATAATTTACAGGACATTCTGATTTCAAAGAATTGTTTTTGAAGAATGTACCAAAGATCCTTCCAAACTTTTTGAGGGAAAAAAAAAAAAACACCTATCAACATTTTTCTTGGAGGGGAATGGTGCCATTTTCTAACTTCTAAGGCATCAATACATACATGTCCAGTCTTGATTTCCTTAACTCATTTTATGCCATTTTTCAACAGATTATAGTGAAGTATGCTTATCTCTAAAATTTAGTCATGTCAACAAAATGCAAAACTTTGCAGCAGAATTTTACCAAAAAGGAAGCTGAAGAATTTTAACAATTCATTTTACCCAACTTTGGGATATTCAGGAAATGAACTGTAGATAAATATATATTTTTTTAATATGGAAAAAACTAGAAGAGGTGTGACCATTCTGTGAATGCAGTAATGGAAGAAAAACAAGCTGTTTGCTGGAAGACTTCTCCAAAAGTCATCAGATATTTTCAGATCCAGGTGCCAGTTGAATGCTCTTGTCTCCAGAGCTGTTAAAGCTTAACCGGACTGATCCAGAGAATGGTAAGCTCAGCCTGTTGCCCTACCTGTCAGAATTATTGGCTTATGAAAATCTATTGGTGGAGCTTCTCCCTTAAGAGGTACTTCCCTTTATGTACCAGTCTTACTAACCACCAAGGAATGAACAGCAGCTTTTTAGTGGATCGGGTCCTTTGTCTGTGTTGGGATGATAACTCATAATATACGTTTTGATCTTCAGTCACTTCATTTTCTTTTCTAGGTCATGGTGTTCAGACATAGGAAAAGTTTTTTGTTGCCTTAAATTGTGTGGGTAACCACTGTGGTGGCTTCAAAGTTATTGCAAAGCAATCTAAAGAAATGTATCATGTCATTATGAACAATTCAGGCCCCATCTGGAGTACTGCATCCAGGCCTGGGGCCCCCAGTACAGGAAGGACGTGGAGCTCTCAGAGTGGGTCCAGAGGAGGGCCGCTGAGATGATCAGAGGGCTGGAGCACCTCTCCTATGAGGAAAGGTTGAGGGAACTGGGATTGTTTAGCTTGGAGAAG
>JAOWBP010002559.1:38723755-38753496 GCA_028571105.1 Tragopan temminckii | reverse complement strand
CACCTGTGACAGTAAGCTACTCTGATTAGAGATGTTATCAGTTACGCTCTTGCTTCAGGACATGCTGCAAGATTTTCTGCAGGTTCCCAGCCTGCTAATGAGACATGAATTATAAAATCCGTAAAATCTATGATACTGCAGTAGAAAGAAAGCTTTTACTTTAAGCACTCAGTTGTTACTAAGTTTTTCACCCATAGTAGTATTCTGAAGATAAGGCAGGTTAACAGAGATTAAACAAAAATTCTAGTTTTGATGCAGCTGCTCTTCCACAGCTGATGCTTCTGCTATGTAATATGTAAAAGGTGATGAAGCAAAGGAAGAGTTGTGAACAGTGTGCTTGTATGTCTGCAAAAGAGAGGATCAGGACTTGATCATAGCATGTATTTGGGGGTTGTTTTTCATAATGAAGGTAGGTCTTCATCTGCACTGAAAGAAAGGAGGAAATAAGAGAGGACTTTCATGGGACAGCATTTGCAAGATTGTTTAAGTAACTAAAGAGTTGTCTTTTTACCTATAATCTTTGTTCTGTTTTTCTAGCTGCCTCAGCTATCTGGGTTAGAGCTTCCACTTGATCAGAGAGAAGTCTCTTTACCAGAATGGGGAGAAAAATTTTGCATTAATCAAGGCTTTAAGGGGTTTGTTTTAGAGTCAGATTGAGGGAGAGGTAAAAACAGGAGACAAAAAAACTTTAAAACAGCGGACAGAATTTTTAAAAGTTGCTAAAAGATGCTTTTTGTCTTAAAAGTTGTGATTCTTTATCTGAGACAAGCATCTCTGATAGTGACAGGCATAGGTTATAAACTTCCAAATATTGAAGCTTCCCTGATGGACCATGTGGGGTGGAAGGAGGACAAGCTGAGGCTGCTTTCTGTGGCTGTCTGGCACTGGTAGGTGGTGAAGAACCGTCGCATCTCCTATAGTGGGTAGCAGAGGCTCATCTGCATGCTTTTGTCTGAGCTTTGGGCATAGGATCATTCCCTGGAAGAAAAGCACCCCGCTTCTGGCTTGGCAACGATTCCATGATTAACATGGAGAGATGGCCAGGCACTGAAGAAACAAAATCCCTAAATGGTGAGGTTTAGGAGTAAGGAAGTGAGCTTGATGGATGCAAAGCTGGGTAGAGTCAGGATCTCCTCTATCTTTTCATTCTTTTTTATCAGCTACTTTTTTCCTTGACTTGAGAGAACAGAAGTTGAATTATGTTGTTGTCATCTCAGATTTGCTGCCATATAGCTGTTTTGTAGAGCATGGATGAAGGGACTCTGCCACTGTGATGTAGTCTGGTTTTGCCGTCCATTTAGGTATTCCCTAGAGTCTTCTTTTGCTTAGGAGCAACAGGAAAAGTGGCTTCTCCTTTAAGACAAAATATGACAAGAAGCAAGATGAAAAGGAATTTCTATCTGCCACGACATGTGTTTTTCCAGTTTTCCAAGTCCTTCTTTGATTGCCTTTGTAAGCTAAACTAAATATAAGTAGGAAAAAGCTATTTTTAAAATCATTTTCCCTTGGTATGATTCCTAGAAGAAAATCTGCAATCAAATACAGAAACATACTTTCTGTTCCCAGTTAAACACACAAAGATCATAATCATGATGGTGAAAGCCCTGCTTGCCATACTTCTTGCTCCCACATCTCGGATACAACCTATGTTATCTTTTCTTCTCTGGAGTGTGTTCACAGAAGGGCAGTGAAGCTGGTGCTGGGTCTGGAAGACAAGTTTTATGAGGAGTGGCTGAGGGAACTGGAATTGTTCAGTCTGCAGAAGATGAGGCTCGGGAGAGGCCTTATCACTCTACAGCTCCCTGAAAAGAGGTTGTGGCGAGGTGGGAGTTGGCCTCATCTCCCAGGTAGCAGCGATAGGAGCAGCAATAGCTGCGAAGGGAAGTGGTGGAGTCATTGAGCCTGGGGGTGTTGAAGGAAAGAGTAGCTGTTGTACTGAGGAACATGTTTTAGTTGGGAAATGGGTGGACAGTTGGTGGACAGTTGGACTAGATGATCTTAGAGGTCTTTTCCAAATTTTATGATTCCTGATTCTATGGGTCTTGGCTTTATATTGCACTTGACTGAATGGGCCAAGTTTAATTAAAGTATTCCACACATATCAATAATCTAGATGATGAATTGTGGTTGTCCTGGTTTGATATTTACTGTTCTGATAATCTTAATACTTCATAAAACCTGAGACCCAGAATTATTTTTTAATTGACAGAAAAATAATATAGTTTGAAATCATTGAAGTTCTTTTAATATATGCCCTCAGTGTTTGTGATAGTGTTGCTGTAGGAGAAAACTTGCTTAATTTGTAAGCGTATGTATAAATACTCTGGGATTCTGTGATATTTTTCTTCAAGTTCGGGATGTCAAAGAGGATAATTGCATAGATGCTACAGCACAGTAGAAGGGTTCCATTCTCTCTGTGCTTTAGAGTCAGAGGAATGAGTTACTGTGTATAATTAAAGGTGCTAATGCATAGAATTAAATTTCTTTGAACAGCTGACAGTGTATATCGTGCTTCTGGTTTCCATATGTGTAAGGCTGACCAGATGAGATACCGCTGGGTTCTGCTTTGAATCAGCTGCAGTTAGATAGTATGACCTCCAGAGGCCCCTTCCCATCTCAGTCATCCGATGGTTCTGTGAATCCTTACTACTTAAGATTCAGTGATAAAATTATAAGTAGCGTATTTGTATCTACATATTATTTTTACTTTCTTTAATGTAAAACTTCATATAAATGCAACATTTAGCATTCAGTTTAATGTATGTAACTTCTGGTTAGAGTTACCTGTGTGGGTACTTGGAGACTTGCTAACGTTTCTCATCAGGTACAGCCATTGCTCTTTGTGGGCTACATAGGTCACAAACAAAACAAATGTCTTTAAATGTATGGTCAACTATATTCGGAAACATGAGTTTTATGCCACTTCTGCTAGGTGAATATGAAATCAGCTCTGGATCCAAGATTTCCAGATCCTCCTCTTTGGAAGAAAGCTCCATTTCAGAGTGGTCTTCTTAATAAACATACTCTGGGATGTCATGAGGTTTTCCTTCAGTTGTTCTTACAGAAACTGTGTTCGAAGACTTTTGTCCAGTTAACATTTGGAGCTGCTGACCTCTTTGGGAGCAGTGCCTTTGGAGAGAACAAGAGGAGTTTCCCTTCTCACTCTTCATGCTAGTTTCCCTCTTGGAAGACTTCAAGTACGACAACAGATATTACAAGCAGGAATGCTGGAATCTCACACATCAATTTACCGTTCCATTTGGGTTACTGAAAACTGGAAATCTCACACACGTTCTCGTTACCGCTCTGGTGCCTTATTCACATACTTTTTTTTTTTTTTTCTTTTCCCCATTTTTGGCATTCTGGAGTTAAGAGCTGAGGTGGTATTCTCCCTCTCTTCTTTCTTGCTCTGTTCTGACAACTCCCCACTTCATCTAATTGATCTCCCCTATTTCGGTGTCTTCATTTTCAACTAATGATAACGGTGATCTTTCAATTTCAACACATTCAGATAATTATGCTGTTTAAGAGTCTGAAATATGTTACCTGAAACACTGGAGATTTTGTTGGGAAGAAGGTGAAATGATGCAATGTGCTTTAGTTTTGTTATCTGCTTACTTACAAGGGAAGATTAATTCCTGCTTGGCTGGTCACCTCAGATTCTGTTGCTAGTTTGCTCTGTTTTCTATTCCTAAATACTTTCTATTCAAATTCATATCCTCAGGGTTTGAGTTTGAGCCTCTTTGCTTAAATCTTTGTGGTAAGAGATTTTATCCTAATTCTGCACATTTTTCTTGCAGCTGTATAGTTTAGAAGAGGGTGAAACGGTACTAAAAATATTCTTTTAATCTATGATCATTTGGCATCTAAAAAAGAAAACACTAATTCTTGGTCGTTTCCTACCCCATACTCTTTCTGGCTTCAGATGTTGAGCTTTGTAATGTGTAACTATTTTTTTAGCACAGGATTGTGGATCTTCTTGCTGGTGTTCCAAGCAGAACACTGCAGATGTTGAGATGTGGAGGAATGTTGTGTGCAAAGAGCCTTAATACCAGGAGCTGGGCTGCTGATGACTGCTGCCAGAGGGAGGTTGGCAATTGCAAGAGGCACTTCCTTGTGCTATTAAAAACATAAAATACAAAACTACAGAAGTAAAATAATTATTGTGTCCTTTGAAATTTTATGTTTTCTGCATGAATATTAAGAATGGTTTAGAAGACACAAAAATAGTAGTTGTGTGGCCTAGATTATGTTTTTTTAATCCAAGACTGCTGAACCACCACGTGAGAAGTAATACTTTAACAAAGCAGTTATTTACTACTCAGTAGAACAACAGGTAGCAGATTGATTCATTCTATTGGAAGCACTTAATCATTCACTATTTTTATCTTGACGTACTGTGGAATTAATTAAAATGTTTAAGTCACCTGTTGGAAAAGGATTCTGCAAGCAAGAGAAACAGCTCCTGTTCTGTATTCAGTTTTTGTTCAAACTGTTACTGTTTGAGCTGTGTTCAGTGCAGCCATTCTTTACCTTTTCTCCTAAGCGCACTCGTAGAAAGGAATTTAGCGAGAGGTGTTCCTGCCACATAGCCTGCTAACAGCCCCTCTGTTCTTTAGCAAACACCTTGAGGTTATGGTAGCATTCTTCAGAAGACTGATTGTTTTGTATTTTATCATGTAATTCAGTGGAATACTGAAGATAGACCATAGCAAGTCTTAAACTAACAGCAGTAAGTATTCTTCATCATCCATGGTCCAGGGTAAATGAAGAATACCCCTTTAATTCTGTTTTCTTTTCTGTAAATGCTTTGGATCTTGTTATTGTGATAAGAATTCTGCTTCAAAAAGTAAATGTTAAAACTCAAATTACAGAGCAGCTGCCACGGTATTTTTAGCTACTGCCTTACAAAGATATGTTAGTGTTGTTTTGTTCTCCTGTCTTTATGCCAGCCTTTATTCTTGTTTTTGAGGTGGTCAAGGTTAATATGTATTACAGAAAGGGATAACTGTGATCACGCAAGGTTCTTCTCAAGATGCTTTGTATGAGCATATCTAAGCTGAAAGAAAACAGCTGGCCTGTCTAGAAGCATTCAGACTTTTTGCTTTTCCATTCTGTGTTAACAAACATGGATTATTTTACCTAAAGCATCCTTCAGTTTGACTTGGATTTCTAAGGTGTTCAGACTTGTCTCTCATTATAACAGACTTATGTTTGGACGGGTTCCTTAGGGCAGTGGGCACAGCCCCAAGCTGCCAGAGTTCAAGCAGAGTCTCAACAATGCTCTCCGACACAGGGTTTGAATTTTGGGTGATGCTGTGTGGAGCCAAGGTTGGACTCAGTGATCCTCGTTGGTCCCATCCCTTCCAACTCAGGACATTCTATGATTCTATAGTTATAGGCAGAGGATTTCATATTAGAGAAGTGGATAGTATCAGTGATTCTGTGGGGGGCAATCTGGGCCATCCTTTCTCACTGAGGAAATGTTCTGCTTTGCAGATGTGATGCGTAGTGTGATTATTGTTGATGGACTCTTTATCAGAAAAATGTATGAATATTCTCCTTTGATTTTATATTGATCTATAAGTATCTCTGTTTTCTGAAAGTGACAAACCAGTTTCAATATATGAAAACCCTTTACAAACAGATTTTCCTTCTGAGACAAACCTATTTAGATGAAACAAAGCTATCCTTCAAGGTGTATAATATCTGTTTGAACTTTAGTTGTTAATGATGTGTTTCATAGAAGAACGTAATCTAGATAACTCATTGTGCTGAAAGATAAAGCAAGCTTTTCCTCAAACTTACATTATTTCAGGATTATTTAAGGAATATTCGAAACTGATTGAAATCACTGTGCTAGAAATATGGTATGCAGTAAATGGTTTGTTTTAGAAATGTCCGTCTAATTGGAACTTTGAATCTTCACGGTGCTTTTAACAATCTTATTTGCACAGAACAATTGACAGGTCTCAAGCTAATGCTTTGTCAATGGAGCCTTCTTTCAGGCCTACTTTAGTTTAAAAATTTACTGCCAGTTTCTCGCCCTGACTCACTGACTTAACAGATGAGTGTCTCAATTAAAACAAAATCCTGCTTTGCAGTATTTTTTATGATTTGCATTCTGTGATGAGTGGTCTTCTCATGTTAGTCATCAGCAACTGTGCACGTGGAACAGTTCTGTGATGAAAGCCAGTCTGACAGTCACTGCTTCTCTCACAGCACTGTCTCGTGTTCTATAGCAATGGTACAGGGAAAGGGGGGTGTTGTGCCATATGTGATGACCTGGAATAACAGTTTCTGTTTTGATGCTTAATCAGATCTATGTATAAGTTGCAGCTGTTGTTTTCTCCTTTCCCATCTTTCCTCTGAAAGAAAGCATGTGTAATTTATGTTGCTGGAATGTGACTATCTCTAGCTAGCATATGGGTTATTAGCTTCCTTAACTTGCACCAGTGATGGGAACAAAATATCTGATTGTTGTAGACTGTTTCCCATGTTCAGGTATCTGGATGGTTTCTGAGTATACACCAGCATGAATTTAAGGCTTTGGTCTTGCTTGGCTCTTGTTAGAGACGGCACTTTTTTAAAAGACATTTTCAGAGAGAAGAAACTAAGGGTAGAGGGGCTAGAGTGGAAAAAGGAGAAGGGATAGAGAGAGGGGTGCTAAATTAAATTTTCCAGAGGCAACACAGAATCACAGAATGACCTGGGTTGGAAGGCATCTTCAAGATCATCTAGTTCCAACCTGCCTGGCACGGTCAGAGATTAGACCAGATTGCCCAGGGCCTCATCCAGCCAGGCCTTAAACACCTCCGGGAGTGAGGCATCCACAGCTACTCTGGGCAGCCTGTGTCAGCATCTCACCACCCTCTGAGTAAAGAATTTTTTTTTCTTTAGGTTCTGGAAGGCTGCTATGAGGTCTCTCTGGAGCCTTTTCTTCTCCAGACTCAACGGCCGCACCTTCCTCGGCCTGTCTTTGTAGGAAAGGTGCTTCAGGCCTCTGATCATCTTAGTGGCCTTCTCTGAACGCTGATGGGTCCATGTCCTTTGTGTGCTGGGGGCTCCAGAGCTGCATGCAGTACTGCCGGTTGGATCTCACAAAGGCAGAGTGGAGCAGTACAGTCTCCTCCCTTCCCCTGCTGATCACACTGCCTTTGTTGCTGCCCTTTAGCTTTCTGGTCTGCAAGTGCACACTGCCAGCTAATGTTGAGCCTCTCATCAACCAACACCTCCAAGTCCTTTAGTAGTAGGGATGGCTTCAGTGCTTTAAGAATCCTCATGCCTCAGGGAATGCATTTTCTCATGTAGCAGTAAAAGGTTTATTTTCTTTTCTTTAATGTCTAACTCTTCTCCCAACTGTCTTCTAATCTAATGTAACCTTCCAAAACTGGTTGTTTCACATGCTTCCATGACAATTTTGCAATTTGTATGAACAAAATATCTCTTCCAGCTCTTGTATGGTTTTTCCCGTATGGGGTTATCTTTATTTTTTATTATTATTGTTATTATTTTTAATAACCTGTCCCTCCACAAAGAAACTGTTGTATTTGACCTGAACAAATGCATGTTATGGGAGGGTAGGCCAGGACTATTGAGACCTGCTAAAAAGGAATGCTTACAGGAGGGAAGCCCAAGTTTCTTCTTTGGCATTTTTGTAGTTGTTGTACTTGAAGTGTTGAAGAGTGTCAGTGGTTGACCTTACTGTTCTGACAGATATAAATCAGGGAGAAATTATCTACTTAAGTATCAACCTTTTAAAGCTTAAACATTTTGATGTGTTTTTATCCACTTTTTAGCCACTACTTTGCTTAGAAAATGTAATTAAGCAGAATTCATCTCAGTTTTTCCTCTCCACAGTAGGATGTTATTGTGCTGACATCGAGTATTATTTTCAAGTCCCACTCTTACTTTTCCTTCCCTTTTTAAAGCGTCGAGAGGCTCATAAACAGAAATTATGTACTGAGTGAGAACACTCGGGAGTATTCCAAATATTATTAGTAAAATGCCTTTGCTGAAAGGACCTTTCAGTGTCTATTCTTTGCAAGGCAAATAATTGCATCCTGCTCTGAGGAATGGTTTTGTGGGTTTGGAGTGATCTCTGTGCCCCTTTCACACAGCTCCTTAGATTCTTTACACCAAATTCTAACCTGAACTGCATTGCTATGTAAAAGCAGCTAACTTTCTGTGCAAGCAGTTTACATGTTTTGATTTCCAGAGAGGTGGAGCAGCTGAAGAAGGTTCAGTCCTACAGAATGGGATGTGAAATCTATCTGAGCAGGGTAATGCTAGGCATAATACTTGATTTATTTTTAATTTGTTTATAGTAATGCAGTGACAATGCTAATGAAATGTGGAATTTGGTATGAGACTGTAACGAAGGGGGTTTGGTATGAGATGTCAGATCTAGATTGGGTGCATTTTGTATCTTGTTTAGTTTGCAACTTGAAAGTGAAGCTCTGCAATCCAAGCTATTGATATTTATCAGCTGCACTAAGATCTGTGTCTGAAGGAAAAGCAAGAACAAGCAGAAAATAAACTATAACAGTATAGATGCTGAGTGTCTTTAAAGCAAGTAAAACAATCTTATTTAGGTGTTAGTCAATATTTCTGTATAGATAATGAAGGAATTAGAAACCTGTGTGCAGTTGCAGAGCAACGTCCTTAGTGGGATTAGAGACACGATGGGTTAGCACGTGTGATTTCCTGGACTGGTAGAAGCTCAGAGACATTGCCTGTGTATTAATTAGTTTAAAAGGGAAATGCAATGCTTAGCTGAGGATGAAACTGGTAAGAGATATAAAGAGCAACAAGGAGGTCTTTATTTGAATATAGTGACAGTAAAAGGAAGATCAGTGTTTTGGTGTTCTGTGGGGTTTGGAAACCAAATGACAAAGGACAAAATGGATGCCCAGGGTACCCTTATGCTGCTATTTGTACTGATGAGGCTGGTTCCTCAGCAGTGGTAGAGGCTCAGATGCAGCTTGAGGGAAATTAGTGTTTTTCACTGTTAGTCACTTGTGACACCTTGTCTGGAATTCTACATCTAGCTTTGGGCTTCCCAGAACAAAAAGGATGTTGGTATAGTGGAGTGAGTACACCAATATGGCAGGATGAAGTGCATGGCCTTTGAGAACAGCTGAGAGCCAATTTTACTAAATCTTAGAAAGCTAAAAGGGGGCCCTTCTGCTGTCGTCTCTCCTTCACCTCTTGACTAAGGGGCAGCCTATTCTCAGAATTGCACAGCGAAATGTAAATTGCTTCAAAAATTCCTGGACGTACACTGGTAACACTGAATTTATGGGAACAACCTGTGTCCTTCTCTACTCTTATTTCCTCAGGGAATTTCAAACTTAAGGTATAGTTTGTCAGAAGAAACTTCAAATCATAGGAGCTTTGATTGCCTGTCATATTAAAAATAGCAACTGTGCAAAATGCAGATAAGAGTAGTATAGTCCAGAACTATGATCTGAATAAGATAAAGTTTACCTTCAGTGTTGTGTGCTCTAGGCTGTATGTAAAATACTGTAGTGTACAAACAGTCTTTACATTTCTCAGAACTTACATTTGACAAATTGACATTTTTTGTTTTGATTTCTTAACTGTCCTTAAGTGTATCAGATGTTTAAAATGAAAACCTTTTCAGTCAGGATTTGTGAAGTGGTGAACTTCTTTGTCATGTCACAGAAATTGTATGCTGGACTTTGAGATGCATGTCAAACTGTCATTTGCTTGCTACTACAGCTAGACAACTATAAATTTTGCCATATGAGCATTAAATAGGCAAATAAAAGCTTTCTTTTAGTTGACCATTTGTGGTTAGTGCTGTTTTATTATTATCTTGTAGCTATATTGTTGAATAACATTGTTTGCTTTGCGCTGGGAATTGGGTGCCTTTAGTACTTATTTGAAAGATACTGAGTGCCACTTTGTAGAATGTCTCCGTAGTAATGATGCTCCAGGGAAATACTTCACTTTTCCATTCTTTATCTTTTAAGAGACCAACATTTTTGACAGGGTAAATCAAAGCTGTGTGCAGAGAGCCTCATCATTGTGAGGGTAAATTGACAGGGGAGGCAAAACAGAACATTTGAGAAGGTATAAAGGTGTTCTTAAAAGAAGTACAGATTAAAGCATGACACTTTAAATTACTTGGTGTATCTGGTCTAAAGATGAGATGACCACCAAAAGTATCAGGAGAAACTCTTTGTGGTGGGCAGAGGAAGGGACTTGTTACTGCAAACCTGAGTCATGAGTCTGGCAACTGTTCTGAAAACCTGAAAACTAAGGCTGATAATCAGGTTGCATACATGGCTTGTCTCATCTTCATTTGGAAACTGAGATCTTTCCGTTCTGCAGTACTGTTTAAACAATTAAACATGAGTGGGTATAGTTTAGAACACGTAAATGTCCAGATCACCATGGATATAATTCCCAGAACATCAGATTAAAATTGTAAATGGAAAAATAACAAATCCCTTGATCTCTCTGCTATTTGTCAAGTCTCTTAAGCTCTCTTGGAGAAATTTAGAAATTTTAGATTTAAAAATCAGCAGCAAGTTGGAGTTTTCATGGAACATTTTTTCTAGATTTTTGTCTTTTTAGTTGATAGGCCATTACAGGACAGAACTGATCTTTGTAGCTTACTGTATAATGGCATTGTACCTAGGTCACATATAGTAGTTCAACAGGCACAGTACTGAGATTTGCTGTACTTAAATACAAGCTAATGTTGGTGCATTTACACTTGCTGAAGGAAGGCTTTTTCTGCTACATTAACGCTGAGTTGTGCTTATCTCTGCCTTTCCATGCCTTCCCACAGCCTCTAAGGATAGTGCTAAAGGGCATGGGGCTGTCAGCAGTTTCCTGATTGCCAGCATTTTGCCTTCTCCCTTTTCAAAAATCTATTTTATTTATTTTCAGTTAATATTTGAGTATACAAACATTGTTTGCAAGACATGATGTGATATTTTCAAGTCCCAAATAGTGAGGCGATGATGTTTATAGCTCTCTTTTCAGTAAAAGAACTATTCAGTGTGTTTCAGTAAAATAAATTTGATCATCTTGGATAGGCACAAGGTAGAGGATGACAACTTTCTTGAATTTCAATATTACAAACTATCTCCAGAAGTGGTGGTATGCCTCTTAAGAAACTGGGAGAAAGGTGAGAAATAGAATGCCACACGGAAGATGTGAGATGGCTGGAGTCTCAACAAGATTTGGGTGATAGCCATATTCTTACAGCTCAGGCATGAATAGTGATCAAAGACATCCTGGGTGTATGCTGGTGAGACCTCACCTGGAGTACTGCATCCGGTTGTGGAGTCCTCAGTACAGGAGAGAAATGGACCTGTCGGAGTGCGTCCAGAGGAGGGCCACAAAAATGATCCAAGTGATGGAACACCTCTCCTATAAGGACAGGCTGAAAGAGCTGGGGCTGTTCAGCTTGGAGAAGGATATGAGGTGACCTGATATTGGCCTTTCAATATCTAAAGGAAGGTGTAAAAAGGAAGGAGACAGACTCTTCAGCAGGGTCTGTTGTGATAGGACAAGGGGAAATGGTTTCAAACTAAAAGTGTTTGATTTTAAGAGATTTAGATTAGATTGGAGATTAGACTGAGTATAAGAAAAATGTTTTTTACAATAAGGGTAGTGAAGTACTGGCACAGATTGCACAGAGAGGTAGCGGATGCCCTGTCCCTCAAGACATTCAAGGTCAGGCTGGATGGGGCTCTGAGCAACCTGATCTAGCTAGTAGGTGTTTCTGTTCACTGCAGGGGAGTTGGACTAGATGACCTATAAAGGTTCCTTTCAAATCAGATGATTATTAGATTCTATGACATGCAATATACAACTTGTGGCAAAAAATAATTCTTTATCTTTGTGTCCATACTTGAAACCACAACAGGCATTTTATGAAATAGGATTTTTCATTAAAATGAGTATTAGAAATGAATTTTTACAAATTCAGAATGCTACGGTATCCACAAGGCTTTTGAAATAAATGTTGCTTTTAAAATAAGAAGAGTACTGGCTTCAGATTAATGCTCTAGTTCATTATACCTTAAAACATAAGAGACTTAAATCTACAATGGCAGGCATGTAATAGATAAACTGAAAAATAAAATGATGTACCCACATGATGCGTTAAATCTAAGTAGTTGACTCTATGCTTGTTTTAGTTTGTATTTAAAATTCAGGTCTGGAAATTTTCAGTGGAGGCAATGGTAACTACATTGAAATCTTAGTGAAATAAAATTATTTCTAGTATTTCATGTTGTTATTTTTAAAAATTTATTTCAGATGACATGGCAGAACTTCTTCTTGGAGAGTCCAAACTAGAACAGTTTTTGAAGGAAAATGCTCTTAAGCAGAGCAGTAGTCCACGGGGCCCCCGGCCAAAGCTAACTGAGGTCAGGAAGCATCTAACAGCAGCACTTGATAGAGGAAACCTAAAGGTAAGTTGGTCAGAAGTTGAAATTAACTGGATTATGTTGCTGATTATGGAGAAAAACATAGAAAATTCTTGTTTCTTGTTTTACTGTTATTCCCATAATTGGTGCTATGCTATTTTGTGCCTTTTTCTTTCTTCATGGATCTTCATTCACATAAGTTCTTTGCCTTCTTTCATTAGAAGAACCGGAAAATTTTTGTTGACTTCTTGAAGGCTTACATGAAGAACTTGCAGATTGTTTTGTGGAAGTTTTACCTGGAGTACATAACTAAATCATTCTTTGCAGTACGTTAAAAAGAAATGGTATAAATATGAAATATTTCACTAATTTCTTTAATAGTTTTATAAGTACTCAGGAAAAATTTCTTAAGTTATGTTTGTGGAGAAAAGTAAAGTTAATACTTGAGAGGAATAATTATGTCACTTTTTAAAAATATTCTTAACCATTCTGTTCCTTTGATCAATTATTGCTGTAGCTACTCTATCGCTTATCATTTCTATATTCATGGCCATCTCTTGAGAGATGAGAACCTTGCTTTACAGTCATCTCTAACTTCCTATTTTGTGTTTTCTTTGATTCCTGGGAGAGTTATTTTCTTTTCCTTTTTTCTTCTATTCTTCCATGAATCCTTTTCTGAATACCTTTCTTCTCCCTTGACACTCTGGGATTGTGCAAATTATGTTGATATATAGACTGTAGAGCATACTTCACATTTTGACACTATGTTGTGCTTAGGGTGTTGAAATCATTGGAGAGGTTGTAGTGATAGGCTGCCTTTAAATAGTTTTGTCACCTGGCAAAGCTGGAACTTAAGAAAGGTATTTCTCTTGCACGTGTGAGTAAGTATGTGACTATGTAAAATGTCTGATAATGCTTTTCAGTAGCTTGATGGGGTATGACTAAATGACTTCAAGCCCCTGCTTCAAGCTTCCCTAATATTACATGGAGTTAGAATTCTGGTGGGATTTTGCTCCCTTGAGGAAAAATCTACTTGAGGTTTCCGCGGTGAATATATGCAGAAAACAGGCCAAATAACTGTCAGAAATAATTAGATGTGTTTTGATTGGGAATAAAAACTTTCTTATTCCTATTCCTTCTAGCCAGAATTCTTACAAGAGGCTAACCTACTTATGGCCAAGTTGAACTATGTGGAAGGTGATTACAAGGAAGCTCTGAACACATATGCCAGAGTTGGAGTTGATGATTTGCAGCTAGCTGCTGTGCCACCATATAGGTTACGGATGATTGCTGAAGCATACTCTACTAAAGGTAAGATTACTCTTTCCAATACAATAATGTGTAACAAGTATTTAAGAAGTTAATCCATATCTTGTCCAAAGCTAAAGAAATTACTAGCGTGTGTATCATTAATACTGTGGTAGAGTGCTGTATTTGCAGATGAGTAAGAGAATGGTTTAGCTTCTTTAAACTAATCAGAGTTTGTCTAGGTTGATAAGACTCTCACCTCTATGAAGATTTCCATTTTAACTCTGCTGTCACCCCATCAAATTTTTAGATGTGTATTTTGAAGTCCTTAAATATCTGAATGCCAAAATAACTGTGACAATACACTAGAATTATTATCACTGTTCCTGAAAATTAAGGGTTAGAAAAGTGACGCAGTTTTGCAATTGTTGTGGTCAGAACTGAAGAACCTTGATTCATAATGCTTTTTAGTGAATGTTGGAATTTTTAGCCTAGGTTACGCTAAGCTAATTCAGAAAATTAGTCATAACATGATAAAAGGACTTAAAACAATTTTTTATTCTGCAGTTTAATTTTTAGAAACTTTGAAGATTGAATATATTTAAAAATAATTCAGAAAGTGAAGTTTATTTTTTTCTTTTTGAGGAATCCAGGATAGTGAAAATTGTAATGCTGACCTGATGTCTGAAGGTGGCAGTACCCCTTCAGTTTAGAAAACTCGTTGAAGGGCTGTGAGTTCAGTGCGTAGAGGAAAGTGGCAGTTTGTGTGCCGTGGGTTTATGAGAATTTCTTGTGTCTAAATGTTTGCCTTGGTCTGCCATGTTTAATTGGGTTTGATAAGTGTATATACTTTTTGTTACAGTAAATAGAGTCAACAAATAAATTAGGAAAGGCTTCAGTAGCATTCTCTGTTAAATGGTCAAGGATTGATTCTAACAGCCTTGGAAGGCATTGACTGTTTTCACTGAAAGTGGAAAGGAAAGAGTATGGGGATTTTTTACATATGTTGTAAACCTGCCCATCTGTGAGGATTTATGTTGGATTTGTCACATTTTTTCTATGAAAATTTCTTTCATTTGATTAACTTTGTGTCCATAAATTTGCTTATATTTCCAAAGAATTCCATGCCAATAATTTAACAGAGGTTTTTCCCAGGAATCAACTCTTTTGGCTCTGTTTTATTTAACTTCATGAAAATATAGAACAGTTGAAACAATTTTGCCAAAAGGATGGGTATTATACAGTTTATTTGATGTAAAATTAATTTATTAGAAAATAGTAAGAGTTGTTTCTTGCCTTAATTTCTTCTCTACACTGGAATGTTTTTCTTGGTTCACCTTTTAAGGAAAGAAAGGGAGAAAAAAAAAGCAAGTCTACTGCCTAGATATGCTTTTTATTTTACTGCTTCTGATTTCAAGTTTTCTACTCAAACACTGAAATCTGTGATATCAAGCCTGATCTAATCTTGATCAGACTTCATTGGTTTGGTCCTTTCTGCTGGGTGCCTGGTTACTGGCTTATCTGGACAAATCTGGTGACTATTACTTTTCTGTTTTCTGTTCATGTCTAGAAATGTTGCTTTTTTTTCTCCATTTTCAGTTTGAATGGATGATTAATGAAACATAATATTCCTCCAAACAGTTGTAAGATTGTCATGTCCTGTGTGTTCTAGAATAAGATTGAAGTTGCAAAGCAGTCTTAAACTCAGTATTCAACATCTAGAAATACTTACAGTAATTTACAGCTAAATACTGTACATTAATTAGCAGCAGTATGGTTAATTTTCCTCTTCTTTTCTTCCTCCTCTGAAATTTCATTTTTCTACTTGTAAGAGTGGACTATAAAAAATTTCAGTCTGAAGAACCTCTTCAGAGGTTACTGGAGGCTTGTAGTTACTTCACAATGAAATACAAATAATTCTTGTGGGGACTTTGTGCTTCACTTCAATTTGTATTTGTGTTTGCAGGCTCAAGGATAACCTGAATATGCAAAGAGAAAAGTTTTCTAAGCTTTTAGCTTTTATTTCTTCGGCAGTCATGGACTGATCCTTGTTGTTTCCAAGAAATAGGGAACTGCCCACGTGCACACACTAGCCTGACTGCACAGCTCAGTGCAGCGGCCTGCAGACTGGCAGTAGAAAAGCCTGCTTCAGTTGCCTCATGGCAGTCCACCTTTGGGCAAACCCAGCACATCTGAATGTGCGGTCAACAGAAGATATGCATCCTATTTTATACTGGTCTGTGTGTGACTGAAAACTGATGGTAGTTTTTAATTGCCTTATTAACGCTTTTTTCTTACTTTTAGATAGGACCACCACAAATGCTTACCTTCTTGCTCTGATCTTTTCCCTCTATAACAGAGGTGGCAGATTGAGCGAGGTGCCTGAGCGGAAATGTTGTTTATTCTTCTGCAACTTTGACAAGGTGCTTAAATGAGAATGTAACTCTATAACTCTAGATAGATTAGTATCCTGAGCTCTTAGGAATGACTTGCTTTGCGCCTGTGCAATCTTACCCTTGCTCTAAACATATGAAGTATGTTTTTCAATTCTTCACAGCAAAGGATGATTCAGCATATGTGTATGAATGAAATGAAGTACAAAAACAGGCCCAAGGTCAAATTCGAGCTGAGTTTTGTTGGAGCTTTATCTACAGGTTGCTAGAAAGAAGGGGAAGAGGAAGAACAGTAGTGGTGCTTGTGGGGAGAGGAAACAGAATTGGAACATGGCAGGAGAAGTGAGGTCTCTAAGCGCTTGCTGAACTGTGGAGTGTATGTATTCATGTGTGTGTTTGTGTACACAGATATTTGAGGGGTTACACATACATAAACGTGCATATATGTATTTCTTCAGTCAGAAAATAAGATATGGAGAAAAAAAATCAGAAGAGTTCTTACTGCCACTTCAGTCTCTCCAGAGTAAGTGTGTCTGAATGTATTACCATAGACGTTGTTTGATTGCTTTCTTGCTTGTTTTGCAAACCTCATAGGAAAAATGTTCATTAAATTACAATATTTTTCATTGGCAAATTTTGGATCTTTGTCCAGAATATGAAATTTAGTGTCTCTGCATCCCTGCAGTCTTCAACTTGAATTTATTCTGTCATTAAGCAGAATTTAGTTCTTTAGAAGCAGTCTGCTGGCTATGATGCATTCACAAAGATATTTTCAAAACTTTTATTACAAAAATGAATTACATATGCATAAATATTCTTAAAAGAATGCCTTTAAGTCTCAGTGCTATATTTAGCTTTAGCAGAAGACATTGTATTTAGTAGGAATATAAGCAAGAGGTGTAATACTGAGAAAGCCAGAAAAGGCGCTCAAATCCAGCAAGGAAGATTAAAATATTGTTATTCTTTTCTTGACAATGTCTAAGTAGTGATATACTGTTTCAAAGCTTTCAGAGAAACCATCTCATTAGATTTCTCAAAATGCAGCAGTGTAAGATTTCGACAAAATGATGAGAGAAATCCTATTGAATGACCTTTGAAATCTTTTCTATTTCCTTAGTGCTGGGTTCTTTCCAACCCTGCAACATGCAGTTTCATGAACTTGTGAACGAGAGGCCTCAGTGCACAAGTAATGTTGCAACGTGCCTGGCTTTCATTCTTACAAGGGAAAATGTTCAGAATTGCTAGTGTGGTGATTAAGTGCATCTTGACTAGAGGAAAGATGGAAGAGGGTTCTGATGAGAAGTTATCTGTTTCTGTGTCTATTAAAACAGCATTGAGTAGACTAGTCAAGTGAGTATGTATGAAGCAAAGCTTCAGAAACCTGATTAATATAGGTCAGGATTCAGGTCTGCACTCTGTATGTATGTGTATCAGGTGTTGTATTGGAATAGCTGTAGTATCAAAACTATGACTTTATTAAGACATGATTTGCTTATATTCAATGACTGACTTAAAGTCAGCAGGGGGACCATTTTTGAATGTTGTATAAAAGATAGGAATGAAAAGATGGAGCTTTCCAAACCTCTGTTACAAGAGTTTAATTTTGTCTCTTCATTATCGTTTGTTTACTTTCTTTACTAGATCAATTTAATTGGCAGTAGTACATTTTGAGATGGAGGAAAATCTTAACATACAAAGAATTAAAATAAGATAAATTTTGAATCCATAAAGAAGAAACTGAAGGTTGTATATGTGTGCCCTTTTTCATCTTGCTTTTTTAGGTTAGGCTTGTGTACCTAACTCCAGCTTTCCCTACCATGCTTTTCTTAAAAGATGAACCAGAAAAAAGGTGGTGTAGCTCTATTATCACACGGAAGCATATATTTTTAGAATCCATTTCATTAATGACTGAAGCTAATATTCTCCTAGGGATATGGTCTCTGGGATCAGGACAATTAAGTTTGTGCAAATTTTCAGCAGTCTATGAATGAGGTAACATACTGGAAAGAACACACAGGCTTTATTCAAATACTGTGTGTGGCAATTTCTTCTGTGTTTCTAAGCAATTTTTGTTTGCTTATGGAAGCAGAGATGAGATGCTTGCGTAGTGGGATATTGTGTTAATTTGGGGAGGTGCAGCTTGTCAGTGGTGCTCAAATAAAAAGTATACATTTAACTGGGAAATTAGCTTATTGAAGTCTTAGGTAACATGATTCTTGTGCTGCTGAGTAAGATGGCTGAAAAATGAATTTACAGTACTTGGTTTTGCACATCAGTGAATCTTTCTACAGATGCTCAAAGACAAACAGCAATTTATGAGTCTGACGTTTCTTCCAGTTTTCAGCTCTGTAAACTTTTGATTTTAGTTAAGAAATGGTGTTCATATTTACAATATTGTCATAGAATAGTAGGGTACTACAAGTATCTAACAAGAGAGCTGTGCTGCATTACAGTTACATTCTTGTTAAGTATGTGAGAGATGTCATACAGGTTAGAATGTGACATTATAGGATTGTAGCCCTATTGCTGCAGGCCATTTTTCGTCTCATATTGCTTGTACAAATAACAGCGTTTATATTTAGATGATATGTGTTGAGTAAGGTGAGACTGTCTTTACTGCTGCTGACCCATATTCAAATTAATGTTGCATTTACCAAGTTAAGTGACTGGCTATTAATTAGTTCTACTTACAGAAACACGGCAGTACTCATTAGGTTCAGCAAAAGTGTCAGGTGCCTGTGAATTGCTACTTTGCAGTCAGCAAAAGATGCTGCGCTTATCTTTAATCGTATACGATTGTAATGAGATCTTGTATGTTGCAAGTCTATTTCAGCAGACACTGAGAAGGTCTTCATGGAGGAATGCTAAATGAAAGCTATTTTAATTATTATGCCAGAGATCTCTAGCCTCATTAGGTAATGTGTCAGGAACCCAGGTTCTTTAAAGAGCTGCAGTCCATCAGCAGGCAGTTTGCAGATCGTGGCTGCTTCAAACTTTTCCAGATAAAGCTTTTCTTTTTCCAGCTTGAACAGAGATTGAAGTGGGAAAACCAAAAGTTTTCTTTGCTTCCCTCTGCCTGAGGAAAAGAAGACCAAGGGGGGAACTGATAAATATTTATAAATATCTAATAGGAGGTGGGAGGAAAATGGATGAGATCTGGCTCTTCTCTGTGATATGTAGTGATAGGACAAGGAACACTGGCCTAAAACTTGAGCAAAGGAAGTTCCATCCAAACATGTGGAAGAACTTCTTTACGGCAAGGGTGACCAAGCTCTGGAACAGGTTGCCCAGAGAGGTTGTAGAGTCTCTTACTATCAAGATATTTAAAACCCATCCAGACACTCACCTGTGCGGCCTATTGTAAGGAACCTGCTTTAGCAGGAGAGTTGGACTTGATAATCTCTTGAGATCCTTTCCAACCCATACAATTCTGTGATTCTTTGCTTTTAGAGCCCAGACAGTGAGTGTATTAAACAATTTTAAGAACTCAGTTTTAGTGTGTTGGCTTTTTGTTTGTTTGTTTCTTTATATAGAAAATCATAGAATCACCAGGGTTGGAAAAGACCCCCAAGATCATCCAGTCCAACCATCCACCTATCACTAATATTTTCTGCTACACCATGTTGCTCAGTACTACATCTAAATGTTTCTTGACCACCTCCAGGGACTGTGATTCCACTGCCTCCCTGGGCAGCCCATTCCATTCCTACTCCATTCTTAGTTTTTCTCCTTTCAATAATACTTAACAAATAGCAGTAGTAAATTGAAAAGGAAAAAAGTTCATACTTTGCTTTTTAAAAAAACGTTCTCTACAAACAAGTCACAGTCTTTTACTGACGGCTTGTAAAAATAAGTCCTTAAGTGAAATTAGCAGTGTTCATTCTAAGTTTAGAAATGAACTGTGGGAGTTCCTTGATAGCATTAACTAGGGTATCAATTTTTTGTCAAAAACTACAAATAAGCGCGTGCTATAATCCGTAATATACTTGATTGTTCTAAAAATATGAGCTAAATACAGAACTCTTTAAAAGGACTGATGATAGGTGGGTGGGTATTTTTTATTGTTGTTTTACAGTATTTGGAATACTTAACAGTACTGCCTTGCTTATCATAGGGAGGAGTAAATTCTGTATACTCAGACTTGTGTTTTATGTGTATAAGGAAAACAGCAAGGAAACCCAGGAGCACCTTTCTATTGTTGCAACTCTTTCCCACTTGCAAAAATATTACTGAAGTATGAAATAGTCTTCCATCATTTTTTTGTCTGCCCTTTGACTTGTCTACTGAAAACAGTAGATAAACCTGAGGATTCTTATTTCAGTACTAGCATTTATACAGACAAAGTACTAGTTGGCATCATGGAAAATCATCAGTCAAACAACACTGTAAATATGATAGACTTTCCTCGGGCCTTTTTTCTTTCCCCCCCCTTTTTTTTCTTTTTTTTCTTTCATTTTTTTCCTTATGGTTTCAGCAGCAGTCCAAGTGGTAGGAGTACTTGGTTAGATGGGAAATCTGGTGTGCATTCCCTTTTACATTTCAGAAATTTATTTATTATTATTATTGTTTTACTCTGGGAAATGAAATGGTGTTAAGTGGTTTTCCTCCAGAGGTTAGAACTCTGCTTTGAATTTTTTTTTTAATTTTTAGAAGTGATTTGTAATTGAATCTATTAAACGTAGTTACTGTTATTGTCCTCAAAATAAAAGCTGTTAGCTAAACAAATCTATTCCATGGGGACTTTTTAAAAATTGTTAGTTCGTTGCTCATTCTTATCAGGAAACCACCGTTTTTAGGTAGTGGCTAGTGTATGTGTGTGTGTATATTGGTAAGCTCTTGTATTATATTTATTTAAAAAAAAAAAAAAAAAAGTTGAGACGGTTAACTTGGTACCATAGAGACATGAGTGTCACTTGGGATAAGTGATAAGGCAATGTACTGTTTGCTTTCTGAACCTTATACACATGAAAAAAATTGTAAATTATCCATGATTTAAATATTTAAAGAAAACCTTTGCTAGTTAACACGTAATTGAAATACCAGACATACCCTTTTCTTGTTCAAATACTGTTTGTTGCTGTTTTGCTGTTTTGACAAGCGATTTTAGAGTTACTTTGCAAAACATATAAGCTTAACTAGTGTGGACTCATGTTTGTTTCACTGCTTCTCACTTTCTTTTTCCTCAGAAGTCATCGTGCTTGATATCAGGACTGGATATGTATGAGATAAGTGTATGAGATAAATGTCTTCCCAAAATAAAACTGACCCAGTTTGTTGGAAGCTTTTACTTGCAGGTGTTTTTGGTTGCAGGGACTTAAACTTAATAGCCATGAATATCAAAATCAATTTGTGTGATACCAACTGGCACAATGTTCTTGAACGCTGAATAAAACAAAATAAAGGCTAAATAAAGAAATAGCCATGACCTATACAATAAATACAGTAATATTTTGTAGAAGTGACGTGCACTTTACTTCTTTACTGAATATCTCAAAAAAGTTTATAAATAGTTAGAGAAATTCCTGCCCTTTTGTGGGAGAGAAGCAGAGATGATTGCCTGGCAGATGTGGAAACAAGCACGAAGGGGAGAACTGACTTGTCCAAATATATACAAACATTTCAGCAGATGATTTAAGGTGATATTGTGTATTCATGTGTTTTTTGATACTGTATGTTGCCACTTGCTTATTTATTTCTCAGGAGGCTAATATAATAATCCCTTATTTTTCATTCACTGTTTATCTTCTCCCAGTACTCTTATGACAAGTGGGCAGTATATTATATGGTTGTTATTGCTGTATTACTATTTATATCTATTTCTAATTAAAAATATTTTCCTGTATTTTAGTGCATTAACTTTTACACTTCATTAGCTGTGTTTAAGAAAAATATAAATGACTAGCTTGGAGTGTGAAGGGACTGTTTTATTTTAAGTTGATACAGAAATTGTAATTTATTAAAGTTTTTTCTTCTAGTTTGCGTGGGTTTTTTTGATACAGTACTGGATTGTAGTTATTCCTTGTGTTGTCAAACCAAATAAATCAATCCTAATAAGTGGTCATTTCACAGAAGTTCTCTGAATTTACTTCCTACTCCAAAGCACTGTGTGCTTAAAATACATATTTTTGCAGGTTGCAATAAACATCCTAGGAAAAATACAGTGAATGCACTTGAATAATAAGGTTACTATAAGAAATAGTATTATGTGCTTCATCAAAAGACCGTTAGAATGTTGTGCTTCTACTTTACTGGTTTCTGACAGTGATTATTTCTGAGATTCTATCATATTTTAAAAAAAAATCTTGGCTAAAATGAGAAAATGTCTGTATACTGAGTTTTTCAGATTAAAGACATTATAATTGTGGTCATAATTTATAATAATAGTAATAATAAATCCAGGTCAATTCTACGAAGGGCTGTTTGAGTAATATTTTTCACGTAGTGGAGGATTACTGTGGGGCTCTTGTTGTGTGTCACAGGAGAGAAGGAGTAGGGAGGAATGATTCTTCCAATTAGCTGATGCTTTCAGTCTCTTGGTGTTTTTATTAGCAAAGGTTGCTATAGACTATATAATTAATTTGTAGATATGTGAGTTGAGAACCACAGCATGTCAGAAAAGTCCAGTGTCTGTTGTACTCGGGTTTGGCAGGCTTGTAAGACATGGTTTATTGCATATTTGCTGGGCTTAAGGAACATATGGGTTTTTGAGAAGTATACTGAATTTTATCTTTTCTCTAGCAGAGCAGTTAGTAGTAAAGTCAGGATTGTGTCTGATCTGAGTGTGTAGTTTATAAATAGGAAGTGTAGATTTTGTGTTGTTTCTAAGTGGTAAAGAAGGTGGCCAATGAGCTCTGATGTAGGCATAAGTCATCCTCTTGAACAAGAAATGTGGCTTTATTTATTCGTTTTTTAATAAAGATTTATACTTCTGTGGGGAGATGCTGAATCTTAACAGATCTTCTAAAAGAATATGGAGTTCACCAATATTGTGTAGCTCAAGTTTAATAGTAAATAATCTCCAGATTCCTTGTCTTTTCTCAAGATGTTTTAATAAGAAAATGAGTTCAAGTGAACCTGTGTCTATACCTTACAGTACTGATGGACAGATATTATTCAACACTCTAAAATGGGGTTTAGTACGATCTGGCATCCTACAGGTGTGTACCCAATATTTGTAATTATATGTAGGTTTTTTTTCCCCTCAAATAATGGAATTCATGGCTTCTGAAAGCCTAATTGATGAATGGAGACTATGGTCATTTAAATTGTGAATTATACTAATATGGGAGCAGTTGAAGGCTCTTCTAGATCAACACTTACTACTGACAATCTGGAATAATGACCTGAAATAAGTCTCTTAAGAATATGTGAAAAGTGCTACACTTCTAATGCAAAACAGTATTTGAAAAATTGTACAAAGGGTGTAATTGATGAGTCATGTGTTTTGTGTGATTGATCTGATGCTCTGCTGCATATTTTAAGTAGAGGAGAAGGCACTACAGTTCTGTTCATTTGTATTAAAAAGTATCCTATATTAAATGCAGGATTTTTTTCATCTTTTCTGCTTTGTACTGTTGAGGCTTCAAGTAGAGATAGTAGAGATATGTATCCAGTTTTGGATCAGTGAGTCAAGATGGGTATAACCTGTTGTAAAGTGTCCAGAGGAGATGAAAATGATTAGCTGTCAAGGCAGAATGAAAAGAGTGAGAATTGATGTTCCTTGTAGCAGACATGTTTCTCTCTCTCTAGACTGACATTTAAAAAGGGGTTTTGTAAAGAAAGGAATAAACTCTGTGAAGAAGACTAGGAGTAGTTAATGTAGGGAGAGGGATTTAGACATTAGGAAAAAATAATATTTTAAGAATAATTGATCTCTATAATAAATTGCATAGGAAGGTTAAGACATCTCTAGAGCTGCAGGCTTTAAGAGCAAGTTAAAAAATTGGGGTTGGTTGATTCCTTGGTCAGGTGGATTATCGTTCTTGAGGTTCTTTGCAGCTGGTTTCCCTAATTATTTTGAAAATAACTTTAATAGAAGTGTGAATTGTGTAAGAGATAATTGGTTATTGAGAGCTGCTGGGCTTTGATTTTAGACAAGCAAACAGTTTCGTTGTTCTTTTTTTCCTGTCAAAGCACCAAATAATGTTTTTGTTGGATAAGTCCAGTGAAGACCTGTGAGGAAAAAGGCTTCTGTGCTTGATGAGTGAGGTACTTCTTAGTAAGGCTGGCCGTACTGAGTTATTTTTGGGCATTCATATATATGTATATTTGGATATTTGTCACAACAATTGTTCCTACTCATCCTACGGCTTAAACTGCTGCCTGCATAGTATCTTATGCTGCACTTATTTTCAATGCAGGACCTTATGAAGTTGCATATGAAGGGACGTTTAATAGGAATTTGTCAGTTCTTTTGTTTCTGTGTTCACTCAGGAAAAGTGAAGATTTGTATGAAATGATTTAAAACTAGTATAGAAACACACTGGACACTTCTTTGGTAGACCATCATAATGTTCTTTCAAATCAAAGTTGCAAAAAATTGTTTCTGTTTTTTTTTTTTTTTGAGGAGGCATCTGTCTGTGTCTGTATCAGAGGACCACAGCTTCATAAGTTCTTAATTTATTTGTGTGTGTTTATTCCCCTAATTGAAGTATTATGTAGTATTGTAGTACTATATGACATCAGCTTTTAATTTTTCTCATGAAATTGTTTTATATTCAGGTCTCTGTCTTGAGAAGCTGCCAATTTCTTCTTCAGCTAGCAACCTCCATGTGGACCGTGAACAAGAAATTGTTACATGCTATGAGAAAGCTGGGGATATTGCTCTTCTGTACCTTCAGGAGATAGAAAGGGTAAGCTAATCTCTGTATAGCTGAAGAATTGCATGATTACTCATTTTGGTTACTCATCTGGTCGTTTTTTCATCTGTTCAGCTTCATTTTTCATTGTGTCATTGCAGGGTGACCTTTTGAAAAGTTCTCTTTAACCAGATTCACCAAATTCTTAGCTTCCTTTTTAATTTGGGCAACTGATAAGTAAATGCTTCATTTATCACTCTTTCAAGCTTTTGATTTCATTGAAACCCTTTACTGAAATTACAAAACTTGTTCATATTTGTTGTCTGTCTTTTGTACTTCTAGGTAATTAATACTAATATACAAAACAGAAGCCCTAAGCCAGGGCCTACTACACATGAACAGGAGCTTGGTTTTTTCTTGGAAACAGGACTACAGAGGGCGCATGTTTTATATTTCAAGAATGGGTAAGATTTGATTCACCATTTTTGTTGCTGCTTTTGTTTAGGATTTGTATTTTATTTTTACAAACGTTTTTAACAGTTGTCGATAGTGCAATCATGAGGCCTCTTTATTAATAAAGTATTAATGTTTTGATTGAATAGCGTGACTGTCCATTTTGTATTCATCTAGTTGTTATTAGATTCTTTAATTAAAATATATGTAACACAAACTTGTATTAACTTAAAGTACCTTAAGCATGAACTATTCTTTGATATTGTTTTTTATTTTACTATTAGAAAGTAAATGTTAGACAGTGTTAGAAGGTGACACATAGTGAAATTCCTGATATTTATAATGTTGATTTGTATAATTTTTCCAAATCTCTTCAGTTATCACTTATTTTAACATTGTGCTGCAGGATAAATGTGCATGAAGACCAACAGTATGTATTCAAGTATACAATCTCCATTGTACCTGCTCTATAGATCCTTTTAGATCCTGCATGGGAGGTCCTTTATGATTTAAATAAGACTTCTATTAAAAGACTAATAATAAATTCAGTCATCGTTCAAAAAATGAAAAAGGAATAGCACTCTCCATACTTAAGAGCTTCAGAACTTTGCACAGATGTTTGTTAAGTACATTTCTGGCATTTGTTATTGAAAGCAGATAGATTTATAGAGCTTTTTGTTTTGCTGGAAAATTGCTGTTTGATTGAAATGGTGGAATTCTGGGTAGGGAAAGCATTTTGTTCCAAAAATGTTTCTTATTCATTCATGTACATAAACAGGAGATGAAGGTAAATCATGCAGTGTCTGTAAAGAGTTTGAGATTTTCGTGTACTAATGGTTGGTTGACGAAAGGACATCCAAATTTTAAAACTGTTCTGAGATGTCATAGTGGGAATTGTCACTAAGCTTCTCAAAGTAATGGAGTAATGCAGGCATAACGCATGCTTTGAGAATTACATCTGAGTTCCATTTTCATCATTTAATTGCAATATGAGTTGAATGTTCTAAAACTTCCTATTTTTCATTTACCAGAGTTACTGTTTTCACATCTGCACAAAAGACAATTAACATACATGTATTGAAAGAATCGCAGTGACAATCATGGTAAAGATTAAGCTTGATTCCACATTTTGAATAATTTTGATGGAAGGCTGCGAATGGAAATAGTCCATTTAATCTGACATTTAGTGCCTATGAGAAATAAGTTGTAGCAAAACAAAACAAAATGAAAAAAAAACCAGAACAACCCCAAACCAACCAAGCAACCAAAAAAATGCCAACAACCCCACAAAAAAGTATATAATGGTTCACTAAGGGACATCTGGCCTGTAGAGGAGTTAGATTTTTAGACTGTATCAGCTGGTCTGGCATAAACTTTAAAAATCTGATTTTGTTCTGTGTACACTTCAGTCCTTCATAGTAAAGCTGATGGTGTCAACTCCTGCATGAACATGCAGTCTTTTTTTTCTTTTTCCAATCTTTAGTACAGTGGTCATTTGTAGTTTACAAGCTAATTATGCATTGTACATTTAATTTTAAATGTCATCTTATCATTTTTACAGGCCAGTGCTAGAAATAGTAGAAAAGAAAATGAGGTTTCAGGGAAATACAAGTCAGTGCCAATCATTATTTTACATGCTTCTACCATTATATCTTTTAGCTTCCTTTCTTAATTTAGAGCCAATCCCGGTTCTTTCGAGAATGCCTAATATGGTCAATGTGCCAGGCTTTTAGTTATTGCTGTTTTTATGGGTCCCTTCTCTTTTTGTTGTTTGTTTTCGCTTGAATTTACCAAACCCAACAGAGGACTGCTACTTTAAATATTTGTGTGTATATAAATAGTGACAAATTTATAGCATACTTTTTAGCGATTTGTAATAGTTTATTTTTAAATTTAGCATGTATCCTGATATTTGGTTTATACACATTAGGTACAAGGTCTTTCCATTCTGCTTTTTAACGCACTTCAAATTTTAATTTAATATAAAAATGTAAAGATTGTGAAATTTTTCAAGCAGAGAAAGTAGATATTTTTAATATAGCTTAGAAATGGAAGCACTTACTTTAAATAAGCTTTTTGCAGTTGAAGCTGTAGATGTTAAAAGGGGGGTGAATCCCATGGAGGAGGCAGAAAGTCACCCAAGTTTAGCTGCTTGTGAGTGAAACAGAAAATGTGCCTGTCTGCTTTTGCAGGCAGACCAACTCTCGTATTCACATTGTAGTGCGGTGGAGTCTTCCTTTGTGTATTCATGATGTGATGTTCTAACACTAAGAGAAGTTAAATCCAAAATGAAAGTTCCTTCCACTAAACTGTAACAGGACATTTTACTGAGTGAATTCAAATTTTATTTTAATGCCAGAATTGTGATTATAGTAATTTGTATGTTAGGGCATATAAATCATCACATGAAATATCTGAGTATATGCTTATGAATAAATGGTATGGATTTCTTAGCATTTATTTTTAGACTTAAGTTCCATTCCTATAAATACTAAAAAATCTCTTAAAATCTGATGAAGATCTGAATTTATCTAAAGTTCTTTTGTGATGGAGTGGTTTATTGTTGTTTTGTTGTGTATCTTTGTTCACTTGGTTGTTCACTTGGTTATTCACTGCTTTTACTTATGCATCATCCAGTATAAGTGGCAAATCCATTCTTCTTTATATGTCAGGTACAAACTAGAAAAGAGAATAAGATAACTTTTACACCACCCATAAGAATATCATTTTAGCAGTAACACGGAGTGTTGCTTCATACCTAGAATTGGTTCATTTTGAAATTTCTCTTTGCTCACTGACTGTACAGAGATTTCCTTGTAAGTCAAGAAAGCAAGTTTTTTGTAGAGAATTAAGTGAATATCTTTCAAGTATGCATTAACTTATATGAAAAGATATAAAATATTCTAAACCTTTGAAAGCTAACTGCTGATTGCCAGCATTTCAAAAATACATGGAATAGCACTTAACTTATATATACAAAATATGTAAATAAAATCCTGAAAGCTCACTTTGCAGCTGAGGAACATTTCAGCTTTGCAGTGTACAAGGAGTTAAGGACGCTATTCTGAAACTAAAAGGAGGGTTTACATACCTTGGAAAACAAACAAACCAAAACCAAACATAAAACATTTTGAAATACATATAACTTTTAAATGTCTTTCTGGCTGATTATGCAACCACCATTTAATCAGTAGTAGCTACCATCTAGTAGTTGATTTGCAATTTGAAATTGAAGGAGTTCAAAGGCTTGATTTTATTCCAGGAAAAACAATGAGCATTAAAACTTTGACACTAGTACTTTAATGTAGCTCTTTTTCAAGAAAGGTGTCTCTGAGAATGGACAGCAGTAATCCTTCTGTCCTTATATTTGCTTTATATATTTAATTTAATTTAAACAAGACACTTTAAAATTGTAGATGATTTTTTTCTTAATCAACAGAGTTCAGAAATGTATTACTTGTGTAGGCCGGGGAAAAAAAAAAAAAAAAGCGTTTTGATTGGAATCTAACATCAGGACATGAGATAGCCATCGCATTAAAATGAGCCCTAACTGACTTTCAGATCTCTCGTCACTCCTCCTGTACGTTGCTCCCTCTCAAGCATGTTGCTGCATCATGGAACAGTCCAGGATCCTGACTGCAATATGGTCTAATCTCCCTTGCTGCTGGCTTGCTAAATCAAAGCCTGGACAAACTGGACCTAGTCTGTACCCAAGCAAGACTTTCCCAGTCCTCTCTATAAGGATGTTGCTTGGTTGCCAGCTCTCAATAGATGACACCATAGAAAATAGTTTTTTTCTTTTTTTTCATTCTCTGTGTATAACTGATTTTTATTGGGTTACAAAATATCTGTCAAGCATAACAAAAACGCTCCTCAGAGTTACTCATGTGAAGGACTTGTCTGTGTAGGAGTTGTTTCTTTTGTTTTTCTTTTTCCACTATGCCACTTGCAGGAATGTAGTGAGAGAGAGAAGCCAGTCCTTAAGTGCTTTTGGTGTGTGTGTACAAACACATGGTAGTAGTAGGAACTCATTTGCTAAGTATTTGAATAACTTTGCCAAGTAGGGACTGTATCTCTTTGGGTCATAGTTGTCATTAAGGAAATTGACTCTTGGAAGAGCTGGGTGACTAAGTACCTACAGAGATGTGAAGTTCTAGTACTAAAAGATAACTCATTTTCATTTTAAATAGTGTTAACTATTCTGAAACTATTGTGAGAGGTGGCAGGATCTATGCCTGCATTCTTGTCACGGAGTTAACTAGATCGATCTATGCCCATGACAGGGGGCTGTAGGCCCCTGCCTTCCCCCCCCACACCGGTCCCACAAAATGGGAAGGGAGGAAGGGGAAGAAAAACAGTGGCAACAATCTATGGAGGAAAACTTATTTTACTAACTATGATATCGGAATACAAGATAACACAATATAATACAATCT
>JAOWBP010002559.1:38692509-38723655 GCA_028571105.1 Tragopan temminckii | reverse complement strand
GGAGCATTAACACTTTAACTCCCAGTGCACTACATGATGTTATGATGTGGAATACTGAAAACAAAAAAAAAACATAAGACCATGACAATTCTCCACCTCCTTTTTTTGCAAAAAGTTAACAAATTCCATTATTTCATTTGTTCCTGAAGTTGTAGGCAGTGCAGAGATCAGACTGATTTCTGACTATGCAGATTGGCTGTAAACAGAAGGCTGGTACTGTGCTAAGAAAAAACTGAATACTGTGCAGATGTCTGTTTTTGTTTGTTATTAAAACTAATGGCATTTGAAAATTAATCAATTCTTTCAAAGTGTCCATTACTCAGATTATTTTCCTGTCACTGGCCAAACAATTTTTAAAAATATTTTCAATTTTTTAAGTGGTATTGAATTGGCTGTTGTAAGAATCAAAAAGTGTAGCTGCTGCAAAAACCTTGGAAACAAGGATGTGTTGCAGAAATTCCGTTCAGCTGCTGAAGCTTGAAATACAGGCAAACTTTACTCATGATTTCAGGTGAATACTGGGAAAATCCCTCTTGGCATCTCCTGATTTACATATCCTTTCCTTACAAAATATGTAACTATTCTATGTAATATTTAACCATATATAATGTGTTCTACAGCCAGTTTACTGGAGAATCCTTGGAATTTTTGTTGACAGGCAGGCATTTTGTGTTTGTACTTAAATATGTTTTTGTTTTCTGACAACACAAGTTTGGTAGGTACATCAGATTTGACCTTTTCTGCCACCCGAACTCTCCACCCATTGCTGCCTTACTTTTCCTGAATGACTTTCTTCTCAACTTCTTTTTAATGCACTGTATTTTAGATCTGAGAAGATGAAACGAATGTTTCTTTCTCTGAATGTGTGGTAGTGCATGGTGCCTTGGATTTCTCTTCCATGCATAAGCATAGGGCATATTTGAATGTTTTTGACCATATTTTAATTTTTTTTTTTTTGGCCAGAAGAGCTGTGGCAGGGGTCTGGACAGCCTGATCTGGTGGGTGGCAGCCCTGCCTGTGGCTGGGAGATGGAACTGAATGACTTTGGGGCCCCTTCCAACTGAAGCCATTATACAATTCGATGATTCTACTCCCATCAAATCCCTGTGTTGCTGCAATGTGGGTATTTTAAATTGAATTGATTTGGGAAAAAGTGGTTCCTTAGAGACTGCATTCAGACAGAAGTATAATAAGCAACTCCGCAGTGAAATCATCTCCCTGATTTATTTTACTCTGACATTTTTACAAGACTATCAACAAGATGTTTTTAGAGGTCCTATGTTCTGTTCCCTCAAAGAAGCATTCCTGTAAGCTTCGTGCTTAGGAACATTGTGTGAATTCTTAGTATTACTGCATAAACAGAGAAACAGTATAAAGATTAGTGATTACTAATACAGATTCTGCTTATTTGCTTTGAAGCATTTGCACAGTCTTTTCTTTCCAGTGTGTTGTACCTGTTTGTGAATATAACTCATTTTTTGTGTGCTGTATGTAGCGCAAATTTTGAGACTCTGGCTTTATCTTCCTGCCTTTCTCCAAATTAGTATATTCAGTTACATGGCAGCTGTGTTCGTGATTACTTTGAAGAGTATAAAAATAAAAGAAAGGTTAGTAAGCATTTTCAAATTTGCTGTTGGGATGCAATAGAGGATAGGAAATTTTGTCTTCTGTTTTACTTTGTTTTGTAAAATGGTTCAATAGCAAAAACAAGGGTTGGGAATAAAAAAGCAAAACTCTTAATAACTGTACTGATGAATAAATTGCACATAAACAACTTCAAGAAGTGGAGAACAATGAGTTTTCTTCAGATATTAACATCTCTAGCATGTCTATAACTAGGAGCAGTAACATCGAAATTAGGCTTCTCCTGAGCTAATGAGTGAGAAAAATCAAAAGAGAATTGATAACATCAAATGGCTAGAAATATTATATATTCCATTTAATACATAAAATTTTGAGTTAAGTGTATTTTTGCTCCTGTGCTAGTGTTTACCTTTTCTTTCCTTCTTTCTTTCAACTGCCCAACTTTGTATTTAAATAATTTTTAGTCTCTGTTTTCCTAGATTAACCAAGCTGTGCTCTTATTCAGTTCTCAGTTAATGGGTTTTGTTGCCCTGCATCTTCTTCAGTCCCTTCTCTGTTTTTAGTCTCATTTTTTGAATTTGATCAACAAAAGTGTGTGAGTTCTTAGGTATCTACTGGAAAAGCATTGAGTTTTGTCTGTTGTGATTTGCTTTGGTTTATAGCCACCCTGTATTATACCTGTGCAACCTGTGTCTGTTTTCTTTATTCACAAGTTGTGAGTTCTCAGCTTAGAAGAGAAACTGCTCTTACTGGTGAAATACTGCCTTGGATGTCCTGCTCCCCTTCCATCTCTGTTTTTTTTCTCAACTCTTGATTTTTCAGAAACATGTGGGCTCATGAGGATGTGCTTCTTGGTAGCTTAAAAAACCGTGCTGTGCTTTACCTGAAGAATGGTTGTGTGATGTGAGGAGTCCACTCCTTGCCAGACTGAAGAGCAGTAGGAGGTTGTATTGCTGCTGGGGTTCTGTATGACGCTCCTGTGGCTAAGGGCTCATGAGTTTCTCTTGCCTCTGCATTAGGTTCCTTGTCAGAGAACTGGGCATAGTCAGTGGCAGGTGTGTGGGGCAGTGGATCCCCCTCACAGCTTGGCTCACTTCTTTACGGACATCACCCTTTGTTTGTGTTAATTGAAAGGACACCTTTTTATTCCTTACGCTTCTTTCTCTTCTGTGTCACCCCTGAGAGGACTGAACCATGCAGAGTACTGAGAGCTGGGCTTTGTGTTTTGCTAAGCAATGCCACTGACTAAACATTCGATCTTTTGCTTCATCTTACCTCTTTGAGTTCTATCACTTCTTACACAGATGTATCTCAGCTGTTTTGTTCCTGTATAAAATCCTTTATTTTATCACAACATACTTCCTTCATGGTTTCTGCTGCTATTTTCTGACCTTTGTTATCTTTAAGAGAGGTTGTAAAATGATGACTGTGTTGTTCTGTCTGCTGAAGTTCCCCATGCTTTATCGTGCTTTATATTAAGCTGAGTAGCATCCTAGGTCTTCAATTTGGTATTCTGAACAAAAGCATCATTGTCACTGCACTTTCTTCCTTCTACTTTTGTGTATTTTTGTGTATTTTTATCTTTTCTTCTAAATATAGATAGAATACAATATATATTTCTAGGTAAAATAATAAAGTTGATGACCATACAGCTTGAAGGATATGTAATACAAAATGAAATATTTATCAGAGTAAATTCTATTTGCCTCATTCCATCTGTTAATTTAGCTTTCTGGCACATTTAAAGCTTTCTGGCACATTTAGCATGTTTTTTCTTGTGAATCCAAAAATGGACCTTTTTGCTTTTGACTTTCTGTGATACTTTCTTAACCTACCCCCATTTCTTCTTCTCATTATCTCTGCTCAGAAAGAGAAACTTGCAAAATAGTAAGGGGTAAAGTGTGAGACGTTTAATCTACTCTGTGTCCATTCCTTTTGTAAATCTGGTTGTTGTGCCTTAACAGTGTGCTTATATACTTACAACAATGAATATCTTGAGTCTGAGGAATATCTGAGGTAGTAGTGTCAGGAGATGTAGTTATCAGTTGTCTTCTTACCTGTACCTACACTCCTGGCATGTATTTTATTTTATTTTATTTTATTTTATTTTATTTTATTTTATTTTATTTTTTTCTGATATTTGTTTGATTCATTTCATTCTCCAAAGCAGCAGGAAAAAAAACAGCCAAGAAATCACAGCTTTCTTTAGTTTTAGTGGGCTGAGTTGATTCACCAGAAGGTGTGATAACAGCTGGTGATGCTGTGAGAAAAGAGACGGGGCCAAACAAGTGAGTGGGAAGATATGAAGGTGGAAAAAGGGAACAAATGCCAAGAGGAGAATGGGGAGAATGAGACCTCCTCCTTTTGGTAGGAAACCATTAGGTGGACTCAGCTACTAGTGGTACTGCAGTCTAGGCAATAAATGTTTTACTTTCAAATGCATGATGTTACGGTCTTCAGGAGAAAGATAGCTGAATATCAAGTAAAGTTGTTTGAACGTGTTTTGTTACTGTGCGTTCAAAAAGATTCAGTGCTTGACTGGGCAGTTTCAAGTACTTAAACTTATGCAACAGTAATGGCACACTGAAGATGTTTCATTTATAAGCTAAAACTTCAATCCAGGAAAAAAAAAGAAACTTAAAAAACAAAAAAACAAACAAAACACTAATCTTTGTAGTGCTACATAGAACCATTGCTCTGGTATGGTAAATAACGTGTCTCGGAGTATTAAGGTGTTGCTCTGTTAGTGATAAAGAGTTTATCAGAAACTTCTGTTCTGCATACGTGTGTGTATCAAGAATTTTGCCTACCCCCATTCCTTTGCTCAACAGTGCAGTTGTCCGTGCGCAATTCTTTCATCACTTTTATCAAGCAATTTAGATTTCATTGCATCTTTTGTTGTTGTTTTTCCCCTTATTTAAAGCATGAATACTTATTAAATGAGATATAAGTAAGCATCAGTAATGAGGTAATAGGCTGGTATAAGAAACTTTGCTTGTTCATTGCCATGACTGTGCATGTGCTTTTCCCTGTGCACACAATTTAGCCAGCAAGTTGCAAAGCAGGGGAGGTTGGGTCTAAGCTCACTAAACAAAAATCTACTCCAATTTCATCTTTAATCTATAAAAGTCAGTGAGTTAGACTAAATATTTGTTTTTTAAATTGATAAACATAAGGAAAAGCACAACAAAGCAGTTCTCATGTTAATAGAGAATATGTAAAATATACTGCAAATAAAAAGTAGATTGATCTTATCAAATTTTTTGAGGTTTAATTTGAAGCACTTATGTCTTAGTCTGTTTTGAGTGCTTTGTGAGTAGACCTCACTCCTCTTGTTTTAAAGAATATTGTTTGTTCTTTTATCCTAACTTTCAGGTATGGACCTCTATTCCTTGAGTAGTTTCTGTCATTTTTTTCTTCTTATTTTATTTTGTGTGTTTAAAACCAGAAAGATAAGATAGATCTATCTGACCTGTGATCTTTATGCTGACCTATGTGTTTAGATACAGTTTATCTGATCTTGTATAAACAGTCTGTCTATATTGCCTCTTAGTTTTCTTCCTATGCTTTTTTTTTTTTTTTTTTTTTTTTTTTTTTTTTTTTTTTTTTTTTGCGTGTCAAATCTCTGCTTTTGGATTTATTGCTCTGTGTAGGAACGAACAACTTTGCGTAGATGCAGTTAAAATATTTCCATTATGTTAAAAGAAATGCTGTCAGTAATTATGAAATGTGCATAGAAGTTGTATCCATGTAGACTTCCAATAGAAGATTACTGTCTTTTAGATCTTAATGCCAAGTCTTTATCTGGTGTAGTGCTACTCTGTCAATGTGGTAGCAAGGCAGTTATACAAACAAACATGGAGCTAACAATGTCTATTTTTGTCAAGCCTGAAATTACAAAGTCTGTCAGTTCAGGGCATGTGTTAATGTACCCTAAAATTCCTTTGTTCAAGAATGGAAAGAATCTCCAAGTCTTTTACAGACACTGTGGGTCATTGTTTTTTAAGTTAATCTGCCTAACAGAGTGGAGCAGTTAACGTGAAGGCACATCATAGTGAAAAGCAGGTAGAAGGTTCTGGCTAGGCAGGAAAGCTGTCACCCTGTTCTCCCAGGTATTACAGACACTTAACAAATACAGGAAATGTACTTCGCTAAAAGTAGTGCAGTGTGGAGATCAACCATACTGATCACGGTATTTATTGCTTCATTACTTGTGTCTCAAAGCATTTAACTCAGTTTGCTGGTTTAGCTTGTAGTTTTAAAGTGTATTCTTTTTTTAGTATACCTTGTATATAAGGTTCTTGACAAATTTGTGTCGTGTTTGTGTTCACTTGTGCAGTGGATCAAGGTTAAATGCTTTATGAAGCAAAACCTAATTATGTACGTTAGGTTTCTTTTCTATACAGTCTTGCTGCGTTTTCAGTGATGCAGTAGAACTTCAGTCACACGTTCCAGTCCCTCACAGATACTTACCAAATGCTGTAGACAAATAATAATAGCGTCATGGCGCCCTTAAGGACTTCTAACAGTTGCATACTTTTTTCATAGAGGTTTTCCTCTGGCCATTCTTGTCTCACTTCAAAAGATGTAAATATCATATGAAATTTTAGGAAACAGCATTTTTTTCCCACAGAGTTCATGTTATTGTGATCTGAAGTTCTACTATGCGATGTATTTCATCTCTTCTAGTAAAATAGTATCTCAAGATGACAATTATTTTTGTTTTTTTTTTTTTTTTTTTTTTTTTTTTTTTTTTTTTTTTTTTTTTTTTTTTTTGCTGTTACTTTTGCTCTTTTGATAATTTTGCAGTCAACACTTCAGATTTTGGTCAATGTGAATTTTTTGGTTTTTTGTTTTTTATAATTTTTGACTCTTGTAATGAGGGCACTTTTCTGAATTTGCAATACAGTCCTTGAGAGGAAGCTTCATTCATTTAAAATATGCTCTAGGGCTTAGAAGACTCCAAGCTGGGATTCCAGGGGTCTGGTTTCAGCTCTCTTGAATACATATACAAAGGTGCTGAATGTATCCAGTTTCCACTGAGGTCAGAGAGCTTTTCAAGATGAAGTCTGCTAAATTTCTGTACTACCTTAATTTTTCTATGAAGTTGGTATAATATTTATTAGCTACTAAGAGTCCTGTGTTAAAGTATAACTAAATTTTTCATGCAATTGTTTACATATTAGGTGTACAACCAAGATTATTTTGTTAGAAAAGTGTTATCTTTTAAATAAGTGAGATTGAAATAATTAAAAGAAATACAAAATTAATAAAATTAAGAATTAAAATATTAAGAATTAATAAAGTGTTATGAATGCTTCAACATAACTTTCAATCTGTTCGTAGGGATTTTGTTACTTGGAGGTATTAGCTCTTTCTAATGACCTTTTTTGTAAGTATTTTAAAAGGTGAATTTGTGCTAGTGAGACACGTCTGTCTGTGCTGGAGACTGAAGTTTCTGAAATGTGCTGATAATCCTTCATTGTATGTAACAGAACAGTGATGACCTCTGTCCTGTAGTCTGAAGAGTAAAATAATGGGTCTCTAGCTAAACTGATAAGAGTTTTACAATTTTACAGAACGATCTCTTCAAACTTGCTAGTTTCAGGTACTCAGACATTACAGTTAAAGAAAACATTGAATAAAAAATGTTGTTTTCTGATTTATTTATTTTTTAGTTTGTATCAAATTGCAATTTAAAAGATGTCTTAATAGATTGTGTACAAATTAGACATTAAGGAGGAAGGCAATTTAGCTTTACAGCGCAGTACTATGGTGCTTATCTTTATAAAACTTACACGATACATAATACTTTTCTTGAAATTGGCTTTTGAACCCAAGTTAAGCGAATATTATACAACTTGCATGTAAAACCATGTCTTAAGATAAGACATAATTTGTAACAATAATTTAATGCAAAATATACCTTGGGTTGATTCATTTTGTTTTTGTAACTAAACTTCAAATCGTGATGTGACCGTCTTATGTTATGTGTTGAACAACTGAATTCTTCAACCTCAGCTCAACAAAAAGCCAACCTAGTCTGTCACAAGTATACAAACAAGCTGTAGTAATATCAAAGAAGATATTCCCGACAGTTTTTAAATACAATAAAAAATAAAATAGCAGAGATGATACAATGGTAAGAAAAAGATAAAACTTTAAGAACATTCAAAATAATCTGTTAATTCTATTGTTCGAGAATGAAGTTCAGCCTGCTAAAACTGTTGGTGTGATTGAGGCTTCCTCTCTTAGGGACATGTATATGTTTAGGGCAGCAGAAGTGGAAGAAGCACGGACAAAGAAACTTGAGCTGTACAAGCCACATGAAAAACTAACAAATCAAGAACTCTGATCCCTCAGTCCTCTGTTCTGGCCATGTGGTGGGCCTTGTTTTGTCTTGATTCCTTTCTAAGGAGTTAAGACATTAACTTTCGCTGAGTCTTGAGAGATTTATTCTTATTTCCTATTTTCCTACAATAAGATACTAAAAGGCAGCCAGAATTTAATTCCTTCCTCTTCCCCCCAAAAAACCCTAACAGTTTCTACTTTTTTTTTAATGCAATTGAAAATTAAAACTATTGTAACAGCCTGACTATTTTTGCTTGTTTGTTTTCCCTTTGGACTAATCACTTCTTACATTTTCTCTTGAGCTGTTTGCTGATCTGAAAATGTTTTTTGCTTGTTTTTTTCAACACTCTGGCAGCAGAGGTTCTCTATAATCTGTGGTGGAGTGCCCTGATATATATATGTATATTTCACAGAAAGATGATGTTGATGCACAGGAAAAAAAATAAAAATTGATACTGTAGCTTTTAATGATTTTATCAAATAATATATCAAGATGTTGCTATGTCTAAGTTAGAATGCTGTTAAATTTTGTTTATATGCAGGAACTTGACAAGAGGAGTTGGTAGATTTAGAGAATTACTAAGAGCTGTTGAAACAAGAACTACACAAAATCTGCGAATGGTAAGTCATTAAACCATGTTCCTATTGCAACTTCTGAATTCTAGTAAGCAGATGAATCAGAAATATGAATTAGGGACAAATAATCAAGCTACAGCATATTGATCAGGATATATTATCTGCCACTATGTAAAGGTCGTTTCTTGGTTGAAGTGAATTATTAAAGTAAAAACAGAATGCTTGACGCCTGGTCTTCCCTACTTCTTTCCTATTTGTGGTTATGGCCAAAACATGATTGGTTTCTGACCAACAATGCTTTCAAACTTAGTCATAGTTGTCCAATTTGTGATTTTCTCTACTTTCACCAGGATACTATTTCATCTTTCTGTAATGTAATGAGATTGAGGACAGTGTGCAGTGTCTTCATTTGTGTTCTTTTAAGTTGGAAACTTCACATTATCATTTCTTTATTTTCATAATAAAGTCTCTTCAAGAGAAGGAAAAAAAAAAGACAATCTTGAAATTTAATATTGATACAATCATAAAATGAACCTCTACCAAATAAGTGATTTATCTTTTTTTGCATTTTTTTTTTTTTTTTTTGTATAACAAAGGGCCAAGGCTTGCATCTTTTGCTCTAAGGTAATGACTTTTAAAATGTCTTAGATTAGTATTTTAATACTACACCTTTACAACTTCTGGAATGCTAATAAGGTAACGTGATTCTTAATTAATTTAATAATGAATTCCTAATAAACATACTTACATTATTAAATGGCAGAATTTCAATGAAGAGGGATAATGTTACAAATCTTAGGAAATAAATGATGTAGAAATTAAGGTGGAAAATGTAGATCATATGCTGCTGCTCATGGCTTGATCATTACACATTTGTTCCTGGAAATGCTGACAATTCTGATGTAAGTGCTTGCCTTTTTTCTATTTTCCTGGTACTAATCTGAGTTGTCATCATTTTCATATATACTTATGTACCTTGTATGCTACATGACAGTAAACATTCAAGTGGAGATTAAATTCCTAGTTAAAGATTGTAGGATGACTTTTCAAAGCTTTAAATTATTACATAATATTTATGTAAGTATTTTTGTACTTAAATATTTGGTACTGGGAATAAGTGGTCAAAATAAACTTCTTCATGCTTATCTGCAACCCGCTTTCACTCTTGCTAAACCTTACCAACAGCAACCTTCAGGCCCCAGCTGTCAGAAACCCAGATCAGTTTGGATCTGGATTATAGCTGTGGATTATAGAGCTGCCAGACACCCACCCGGCTGCTCTCTCACTCTCCCTTATCAACAGGACAGGAACAAAAAGACAGAAAAGTTTGTGGGTTCAGATAAAGAACTTTACTGTCGTGGGCAAAGCAGACCTGACTTTGGGAAAATTAATGGAATTTATTGTCAATTAAAATGGAATTGGATGGAGAGAAACAAAGGCAAAATCTAAAACACCCACCACCACCACCTTTTCCCTGGTTCAGCTTCACTTTTTCCTTCCTAACTCTTCTACCTCTTCTCCTTTAGCTGTGAGCAAGCAAGCACAGCAGGAATGGAAAAGGGGAAGCTGTGGTGTGTCCCTAGCAGTTGCACTGTACTTGTTCTTCATACTTGCGTTTTCCCAGCACTCCTGTGTGGCTCCTTCCCATGTGCTTCAGCGGTTCATTCAGGAAACAATCCCCTACTCCCTGTGGCTGCTCTGCATCATCTGTCCCATAGGGTGCAGGGTTTGGGACAGGTAGAGCTTTTTGAGTATAAAATGTAAAATATCCAAATATACCTGAATGTGCTCCACTGTTAGGAGCAAGAGTTGATGGTGTTTATACTTACGTGAACTGTAACAGGCAAAATTGAAGTTTGTTACTGCCATTTTTAATTTGCATTTAGAGAATTTAAATGGATACTTACGCCTTTCAAACAGCAGAGTGCCTGATATTTTGGATGCTTTAAAATAAAACACATTCCACTTGAATAATATGCATTTAAAATAATCTGGTATTTTTGAAGAGACTGCATTCAGCATTTCAAAGGAAAATATTTATCTGCTGCTTTTACAGACGATAGCAAGACAACTGGCTGAAATTTTGTTACGAGGCATGTGTGAACAGAGTTATTGGAATCCACTGGAAGATCCTCCTCACCAATCGCCACTAGATGATCCACTTCGGAAAGGTTCAAATACGAAAAATTACACACTCAGTAGAAGACCGCGGGTATACACTGGAGAAAAGTATGTCCGAGTTCACACCTCTCTCTTTTGTTTCCATAATTGCAATTGTTATCCGCTGCACTGCGTAGTTTAGTTTATATTGTTGAAAATGCAGAAGGTATTGGGCAGTGTTAATGTTCTTTAGGCAGAAGTTTGGAGTGTATCACAAGACCTTTTGTTCTCAATCCTCCGAATATCTTTTTATTCTATACTGAGGTACATGGTAGAGTCACTGTTCTATATTATCTTTGAGATACACAAGAAATCATAATATGCATGGCTATCTTTCTGTCACCTTGAGCTACTCAGCTTTGTGCTCTTCCACCTCTTCTGCTGTATGTATCACAAGTGGCTTTTCAAAATGGAAAGTTTCTGTGTAAATGTTTGAGAATAGCAGAATTGCAGCTTATGCTTCTGTGTGGTTCTGTTGTTTCTTTTTTTTCCCCCCAAACAATCACCATTAGTAGGAATGTTAAATATTTCTTAGAATCTGGACTTTCTTAATAGTTAATAACTTGTTATTTGTATTTCCTATGCTTATGTCAAATCAAGTAATGAAATCTGAAAGATTTGGTAGTCATTGTTTTTCATTGATAGTGAGTTTGATCCAATGAAACTTTGTTGCTTTCATATTTTACATAATGTGCAGTAAAATCTTGTTCATAAATTAATGGCTGACCTGTCCAAAGTCCTTGAGGGATCACCTTATTTAATGTAGCCAACAATCACTGCTTGCTTGCTGTGATGTATGTTGGAAACACTGCGAGCTGGAAAACTGAGAAACAGATTGTAGCAGTGGAAGTAATTATCTAGGCAAAGTTATGATTTGTTTTAGTAGGACAGCGAGTGTTTTAATTTTTAATTGAGATGGAGAAGATTGAAATTCCATTTGAACTGAAGAAAACATCCTTTACAGAGCTAGAAGAGGTTGTAGAGCCTCCATCGCTATAGAAGGTCAAAATCCAACTGGACACCATCCTGAGCAATTTGCCAGCTGACTTGCTTTGGGCAGAAAGTCTGTACTAAACAACCTCCAGAGAGACCTTCCAATTTCAGCCATTCTATGAAATTGGTGTGATTTGGTGTGATTTGGAATCTCATTTGAGAAGGTTGTTACCTGTTCTATATGAAACTCTTGACTTTCTTTTCTCCAAAAAACTTACTCATACAACCTCCAGCTGTAGGTTTAAAAGCCAGGAATTGTGGGTTTTTGAATTTCAGATTTGTCTGAGTATATCTTGAATGTTAAGTCATTAAAGGCAGTGTTTTGAGCTGTTTTGAGTATTTTGTTTACATGGATTGATAGTGATAGAACAAAGGGGAATGGTTTAAAACTAAGACGGAAGATTTAGGTTAGATATTAGAAGGAAGTTTTTCACTCAGAGTGCAGTGATGCAGTGGAACAGGTTGCCCAAGGAGGTTGTAGATTCCCCATCCCTGGATGCATTCAAGGCCAGGCTGGATGTGGCTCTGGGCAGCCTGATCTAGTAGTTGGCGACCCTGCACTTTGCAGGGGGGTTGAAACAGGATGATCACTGTGGTCCTTTTCAACCCAGGCCACTCTATGAAGTTACTATATGAGGAAGTCTCTTTTATGTTGAGTCAAACATTTTCCCAAACATTCAAACAACTACTTTGCCTCCCAAGTAAAGAGGAGTTAGTTCCTCTGTTACGGCATGTAGTTAATATTAAGCTGTTTTCCCAGATTGTGACCTTTTTATTATTAGCTGCAGATTTATTTATTGCAGATCTCCATTTATGAGCACTTCATACAGTAGTAGCCCCATGTAATTGTAGCACCGTACCACATTACTGCTACAAAGTAGTATGGCCTTTCTCTTCAAAGATTTTTAGCAATTCTGATTCCTCAGACCAGAATACTTACAGCAGGCTTCTCAGACTCAATCTTTCAAACTTATTTATATTCTTCATTATCAACTTATTCTTCTGTAGAAGCACAGGTCCTTTCGAAAGCGTGGCTTTGTCTAGTATAATGTTTTTGTTCTTTGGAAACGTAAGCAAGGAGTTCCACAATTTCAGCAGAGCGTGTAATTAAGTGCTTTTCTTTGGTCACATCAAAGTGATTAATACGAGATTAGACAACGTGTCTAGATTAGTACCTCATCTTCAACAGTGATGAAAAGCAAGTACCTAAGACAACAAATAGGAAGACGTACTTAAAGGAGATTTCTTCCTACATGTTTCCCTGACCTCCAGCTTTTTGAGTCAGAAATGTACTGGTTTGTTTTAAATACTGTGCCTAATACATTATTTAAATGCATTCAGTTCTTTTGAGGACAGTGAATGATGTTTGAAGAATATCATTTATGATTTTATAGATCTCTGTTACACCCTCCTTCAGTTTTCTCTGCTGAGAGTTTCTTGTTGCTGACCTTTGAATCAGTGATGCAAGTTCAGTTCGTATAGCTAGATGCCAAAAGCTAGTTAAACCACAGACTATATTTTTATAGTTGTCAAGTTATACTAAATTTTGGGATACTTGGATGTGTTCTTTAATACTTGACAGCCATGGTTGTTTTGTTCTCTTATTGTGTGTGGGTAGTAATAGTGCTAGGAGGATGGTTGGACTGGATGATCTTTGTAGATCCTTTCCAACCTTGTGATTCTATGATTCTGTGATTCTATTTGTCAGCTTTTCTGAAAAGTAAATGTAGAGCACTGCAGATAAATGAATTCTAAGCAGTTTTTAAAATGTAATTTATCTATTCTGTTTTATGGATTTTTCCAGTTTTTATAGTACTCAGTACACAATACTTGTGTAAGCTACTCCTAAAAGTAGTATTTTCTGCTTAAATAATTAAATTTTTCTTTTGAACAGCATCTTTTGTCCTCAAGAAAATACAGAAGAAGCCTTACTGTTGCTACTTATTAGTGAATCTATGGTAGGTAAAACAGCGGATGTGCAAATGTGTGCGTTTGTGTGTATTCCGTTTTTTTTTTTTTTTAAATGAAAACATTTTTTGTTATGCCTTGCTTTTTGACTTGTTTTTCATTTTCTGTTAGGAAAACAGGCAGTTACTTCTGAAATTCAAGCTTCTGTTCCTCTGAAACAGCAGGATGAGCTCTGCAGATGTTATGAATAGGCAAACTCTCCTGTAGAGTGACTGAACATAGCCTCCAAATTATAGGCAGGTGAATACAAAGCCAGGTCTCTTCTCGTCACTTATCAGTATGAACCACAGTTACACCAGCAGGTATCATTCAGACAGACTCAAAATGTAAGTTATTTTTGTTGTAAAAACCAAAATCAAAGACTATAGGTAAGCCTAATAAGCATTGCCAAAAAATATTATATTTTCCATTGCTCGTTAAAGCTCAGATGTCAGTCATATTTGTAAGTTATTTTTATTTATGCAGACATTCAGCCTTTTCTACTGGATTATATTTCATTTTTTCAAGTCTCCTACTTTCCCCAGCAGGTAATTCCTTTCATTGGACTACTTGTGCCTTTTATCAGTTTCTCATATTTTCCTGTAGCACAATTTTACTGGTTACTGATCCACTGCCATGTACTGACATTCTCACACCAGATCAGTTCTACATTTTACTACATAAATGAAAAGCTTAGGCTCAAACCCTTGCCGAGTTTCTAGCTGGAGGGGTGAAACCTCTGGAATCTCAGGCATTGTAGGTTAGTCTGTCCCACTGAACACCGAGGGCACTTAAAGTTCCTTAGGTGAGATTTTTTAGACTCTGACAAAATTTCTAGTCTGTTAGTTAAGTAATATCAGAACAGTTTATTGAATGTTGTCCTATTTGAACTCTTTTAGAGTTGCTACGTACACTTAAATGGTAGTGCAAATTACTATCCTTACTCCTAGTGAGCTGCATTGCAATGTCTCTAGAAAACTAGACTGAGCAAATGTTTCCATATACCGTGTGTTGCTTTTGCTGCATCTGAAAGGGAACACGTGCCTCTTTAAGGTGCTTGAGCAGCTTGTGACAACCTAAAGAAGAATTCTAATGTGAACAGCGGTCATAGTGTGAAGCAGAAGCATGCCCACTATGGCAGCATCTGACTATCGATTACTGTATTTGCTGGAGTACTTCCTTGCATATCAGCATTAAGAAGTCAGAAAGATCCTTAACATAATGCTTTTTTAACTCTTCTTTCAGGTAACTTACAGCTTTTCTTTTGTGAATTTGATCTGTCTAAACTGAATGCTTATCATGGTAGAACATTACACACTTAGCAAGCTTTCAGTAATCTTTTTCTTGACAGGTAATTATTGCAAGTTATCTGAGGCAAAAGCGTTAACCTTAAAAATATTAATCACTTCAAACTTGTCTTTGTGAGATTTGTTTCCTGAGAGTTAAGAGCTCTTTGTTAATCACTGCGTGCTAGCTCTATCTACCTATAGTCGTTATAAAGAACAACGTGACTCATGATTTTCAAACTGATATGTGAGTAAGAAATGATTACAAAAGACTGATGAAACATTAGTATTTAGACCTGGTCTTGTATTATCAACATAGTATCACCTTTTACTTGTGAATTATTAAAAACACAAGGCTTCAGAACTTCTGTCCTTTGAAATTATTTAAGAAAATACTGAAAAACAGAATGAGCACCTGATATAAGTAGCATTTTGTGTAAATAAAAATATTCAAATCACTGTGTGTACATAACCCCCAAATCATACTTCTAGTTTCAGGGAAGTAATACACTCTAACATCATCACTTCTTATTTGCATTAGATCTAGTGCAACATATATCCAGAAAATTGAGTTCCCTTAATTTCTGAATTCAGAATGGATGCTTTGGTGGGTAAGATTCGAATTGTAATACTTATGAAAGAAATGATGTGGGAGAGATAGTTCTGTGATTTTTAAGTATTCTAATTTTCTTATAGGTACATTTCAGAGTACAAAATGTCTCTTTTAGCCACGTGACTGCTGCTGCAGTGTACTGTCATGCGTAGTGAGGAAAGTCAGCTGCAACTCTGCCATCACTTATTGTAAGACGTTCTATTATTCTAGCTGTTACACCTACAAAGTGTAGATCAGCCTCTTCTTACCTAAGTTTGAATGTGTAGAAAGGTAGAATCTGAAGGACCGGGAACTCCAAGTTACAATGGCGGTACTTGTTGCTGAATGTCAGCTGAGCTATAGTAACAGAATCACAGAGTGTTTGAGATTAGAAGGGACCTCTGGAGGTCATTTTGTCCAGTCCCATGCTCAGGCAGGGCCATCTGTAGGTTTCCCAGTACCATGACTTTTGAATATCTGCAAGGATGTAGTGTCCTCAGTCTCTCTGAGCAACCTATTCCAGTGTTCAATCACCATCACAGAAAACAAAGAAAGTGTTTCCTAATGTTCGGAGGGAACCTTCTGTGTTTCAGTTTGTGCCCGCTGCCTCTTGTCCTGTCACTGAGCATCCACTTTCCAACTTAGCATCTCTAAGTCTTTGAATTTGAAGAGGTTCCTGTGAGCCCATTTCTCCAGCCTGTCTAGGTCCCTCTAGATATTAAGTAGCACAACCCATTAGTAGATCCACCTCCTAATTTTGTAGCAGTAAACTTGCTGTGAGAGTACATTACACTCCATCATCCAGGTTATTAATGAAGATGTTGAACAGGATTGAACCCAGTGTCGCTCCCTGAAGCACACTAGTAGTTGCTGGGTAGACTTTGCTTGAGTGAACACCTGACTGTGTGTGTTTATCTCAGCTCATGCAAGAAAACAAAGTTATTCTACTCATATTTGCTCCAGCTTAAAGTGTATATAGGGTAAGTCTGGCATACTGCAACTTAATTAATTTTCACTTAATTGTGTCTGAGACTTTAGCAGTTCTAAAACACTGAGCACTTAAAGTTTTAAGTATGTTTAACTATTATGATTATGCAGAAAATGACTGTTCAGATATATAGCAATTAAAACTTACAAGGCATCCTGTCCCATAATATTGCTTTGGCATTGCCACCCATTTTTTCGGAAGTGTTAGTTTAGGGCTTGTTCTGTACTTGCAAGGAAAGGAACTGAATCAGTGATTAAACATGGAGTTAAAAAGGAAGTTGTTCTTGAATTGACTAAATATTTATGGAGTGTAGAAAGGAAAAGCCAAAGTCGTCTTGATCAAAAGAAAGCACAGTGTCTGTTTTGGGTTGGAAAGGGGGGGTAGGGGAATGAAGTTCAAACCAGCCAGTCTGTGGATTGTTCAGCTGATAAATCTTGAAATGTCTGTGCATTTTACACTCCGAGTATCTCCTTGAAATTTTTTTTCTGTATTTAACTACACTGATTTTAGAGATTTTTTTGAGTATGACCAGAGCTTAAAACGTTCTCCTATTATAACAAAAAAAAACAATTTATGAGTGCTTAATATGTGGTACTCCTCCCCTCTGAAAAAGGGATGAAACAAACTCTCCATTTTAATTTAATGTACTTAAGTAAACATATAAGGGAGGCCATACCATGTGTAATTAAAATAAAAGAAAAAGAAAAGGCAGAGGAGAGATGAAGAGAGAAAAGGACTGACTGACTTCATGCAACCAGATATAATAGCATTTTTGTCAGTAGGAATATTAACAATCAAAAAATCTGGAAATGGAGAAGATGTCAAGATAAGATAATTTCAGAGAGTTGATGGTATAGTTGGAGAAATACTGAGTAATTGAGCATTAGCTCTTGGGAAAGTTGAATTTTATTTTTTTGCTCTTTAGCAGGATTTCTTTTTGAATACGGTCAACTCATTTAACTAGCTCTAATTTAATTTATGCTCTTCTGAAAAGGCAAAGCAAGGGCTTAGGCTCGCAATGTGCATTTCATAGAAGTCTTGAAAGTACAAAGATTTATTGCAAACAAGAGCTGAGTCTGAACCTGTGCTTGGAACAAGGGGCAGTTTTCATTTCTCATTAATAATTCCTGAAGGTGATTGCATGGTTATCCTGGGCAGGTAACCTGGGCAAGTGAGAAGGTAGTGTCATAATGTTATGAAGACAAAATAAATTGATTGGTTTACTTCACAAAAAGATGAAGTAGAAGATTTGAAGATTCTTCTCATATGTTTTATTTGCCTACAAAACAATAAATTAAATTTTATAAGATGCATATACATAATATTTTAAAACATACTGTCTTTGGTTTCTGAGAACTCTCATAATTTATGTAATTAGAATCAAGTAATGAAAAGTAAATACGTGTAGGAACACAAATCTTTCAGCTAAAGTGATTGAGGCTGTCTATAAATCAGTAAAAGGTACTGTCTCTCTGTATCACCTATGCCAGCTGTTGACAATCAATCTGATCATAATAATAGTTATTTGAGCAAGAATAAGGCTGAATTCAACATCTGACTGGATTTCTTTTTGTTGTTATGTTTCAGGCTAACCGTGATGCTGTACTAAGCAGAATACCAGAACACAAAAATGATCGTATCATCAGTTTGCAAAGTGCATCTGTAGTATATGATTTACTTACTATAGCCTTGGGAAGAAGAGGCCAATATGAAATGCTCTCAGAGGTTTGTCCATAGCAGTGAATACTGAACTGTGTCTTTGTTTTTTTTCCTTTTAATCATATTAATTGTATTAGTACATTAGGGTTAAACAAATATAGGATTTTGTCATATACTGCTGTATAAATAATGGGTAGTTTCTACCCCCAAATATTTACTGTCTGAATTTTCACAAGGTTCTCAAACACAGATATGTTGAAAGATGTGAGAAATGTTTAACGGCGCAGCAGTTCACATGCTTTTTGTTGGTGAGGCATGGATCTGCTTAAATAGATGTACATTAGATAGCTCAGCTCTCGGTGCAGAGGTACTACAAGGAAAACAATGTTTATAGACCTTTGCCTTTTGGTTCTTCCACTTCTCTTGGCCTGGAAAATTTAGTTTCTTCTTATGTTGAATTCTTTTCAAAGTGTAGGAGATACCAAACTTAATTTTTAAACTGTACTTATTTGAATATATTACCATAAGCCTTTATAATGTGATTGCAATAAGATCTAAATATTACTGATTGGAGGTTTTTTCTCACCTCAAATATTTTCTAATGGATAGGTCACCAGTATTAATACCTAGAAAAAGGATTTGTGAGATTTTCTTTCAAAACAAGACTTACTTGTACATTTCATAAAATTTGGAGTGTTCCAACTTCCTGATAGTTTGTAAAATGATTTTGGAATTAATAAAGGGAAATGTATTACTTTTTTAGATCAGTGGGAAAGTGCATTCTCTACCTCAAATGTCTTGTTTGTTAGACTGTGGCAACTTAATACTTCAGGAAATTTTCAAGTATTGTTAAAAGTTTCATACCTGAGAAACAATCTACCCAGCAGCAGAATGCTGTCACTGACCAGTATTAGTTAGTGGTATCCAGAAGGAATACTTCAGCATGTGTGGTAAGCAGGCATATTCAGGGATTGACTTACTTAGAAATCATATCTGTTCACTTTAATAGAGGATTATTCTAATAGGATAAAAATAAAACTTTTTTTAATAATGAGATTTTTAATCATACAAGTCCTTTCTGATGTATGTTGATAGTGACACTTACTATGATATCAAGTTCTGAATTTGAGTATTTTTCCTCTTGAAAGCATTTTATAGTTGCATGTTGTGCATTAATACAACAGAAGGTCTTTTTTGAATCTAAAGAATATGAAAGTTCACGGAGGCTCTGATCCTACAGTAGAACATAATCATGTTATGAAGACCTGGTCCAAGTGGCGATTCTTATTTTGCATACAGATACTCTGGATACAAACAGCTCCAGCAGGAACTTGTCAGGGAATGATTAGAACACCTAATTTGTTCCAGGTCTTGTCATCAAAACAACAAAGAAAGCATAAACTTTCTTTCAGAGGGTGTTACAGCTCAGTGGGTGGTTGGAGAGTGACTGCGCTTAGATGCTGTGACCCATAGTCTGCAGCTTTTATAAGTATTACATTAAACACAAATTCAGAAGTGTTAACATAACATTGCTAAGTTATGTAACAGGAATGTAATTTTTTTGCCAGCTTTATTCTCTGTTAGTGATGATTGTTCTAGTGGAGCAGTTGCAGCTTCATGTCAGAAAACACCATTAGTCTGTCTAACTGTGGAAATTGACCAGTTCTAGTATTTTGTTATCTTCTGATTAAGTTGTAGCTGATTACTTATAGAAAAAAATACAATGTAAGAACATTAAATGAGCAAAAATTTGTCACATCTGTGGTATTCTAGTAAGTTATTCTACTTACTGCTGAGTCACGTTCATCATTGAGGAGATGTTATTTCTTTATGGAGTTTGTACACAAGAGGCTTTCAATTATGGCTTTTTTAACTAGATCAAAGAACTTTCTGCTGTCATAAATCTCTTCTTAAAGACAGGAAACCTGGCTGTCATCAGATTGTTTTTCAAGCTTCTTAGGATATGTCATGTTGGAACTTATCAATGTCCTACCAGGGAAGAAATTTTCCAGACCAGAAATATTCCTAGATACTCATCTTTCAAATCCCTAGCTTCAAGCACGTTCTTTTTAGAAGACCATAATGCTGAACAACAGAATTCAGTAATGCTTTCAACATTAGCTGTCCATATGGTGATTTGTCAGTATCAAGAGCTATATTTCTGCCTTTCAGGGATTATGCTAAATGTTCAACTGCTTAAGTTGGTTGCCCTTATCTTGAAAGTTATCTTAACTTTCAGTTTTCCATGGTACTATGACTTGTTATGTATTTCTTATTGACTCTTTCATGAAGTCAATTTCTTTGAATTTGGGGTTCCTTAGTTCAGAAACACTCCTTTTACAAGGTTTTCATATTGCTGGTGATAAATCACCTTTGTAAATGTAATATGTATTCAGTGCTTACAACTCTTGCCCTGTACTAACAGTTCTGTGAAATAAAGAAGAAAAGACCATGCAACCTGTAAAATTTTATACAGAATAGTCAAGTATGTAACCAATCTTTTTGTTTCAAACATTTTCTTCTTAGACAGTACTACTGGACTTCTGTTGAAATAAAGGCTCTCAGGCAGTGCTTGCTTGAGCCATCTGGAAAACCCCTTCATATGTTGATATATGATATTTTCCTTTTTCTGGGATTTTCCTAACATGGCAGATTCTTGCTAACAAGGAAGACTCTTCCTAACCCAAAGGTATAGAAAATAGTTGTGATATCCTGGAATTCATGAATCCCAATTTATTTTAGACTTAAAGGAGTATGTCTATGATATCTTCCTGTAGCTGAGGGTTTTTAAAGAGCTAATCCCTTTGCAGATTCTCTGATGACCAGAACTATTGTGGATATTTGCTTCTATTATCAAGGAAGAATCTTTTGTAGATCCGTCTCCTACTGACTTCTTACCTTTGTGAAGGAGTTTAAAAGGGAGGGACAAAATTCTTAAGGAAATAATAGATCTTGTTTCCCTAAGTGGTCAGAATTAGTATTCATAGTTTACGGTGCTTTCCAGCCATTTCTTCCAAAGCGTTAATAATTCTCATCTGATACGTTTACATAGTGGCCAGAATCATTGGTATGGTTTTTTTTTATTCAGTTATCATAGATAGTTTACTATTATTATTATTGTAATTCAAATTGAGCATTATTTAAATTTTCTAGCTTATTTCTACATGAGCACAACCTAAATTTTAGGTTAAACTGATTATTTAATTTCCAGTCACTAGGAAGTCCTTCAGTGCTTTAAGATCAGTCAAGAAGCACCATAAGTCAGATAAATGAGAGGCAGAATTCTCTATGTAGTTCTTCCTCACTTCCTCATTGTCATTGTCTCTCTATTCCTTTTGCTCAAGTTCCCTAAAGAAAAGAAAAGCAGTTGATGATAGAGAGTTAAATATATTTCTAAGGCAAACTCAGAAAAGCAAAAATAGAGACCTTGGGTGTTGAGGTGTTATCTGTGATGAAATACCCTCTTGTTCTTAATATCATCCAGCAGGATTGTTTCTAAATGAAGTCGTGTTAATACTTCCAGAATGGATTTTAAGCACAGTAAAATGCAGTCAAAGTATTTGTTTTTCTAACTGCCACACTATTTTTGTAGTCAAAGACAAGTACGTGACTGAATTGCCAAGTGCTGTTAGCAAGGAGCTCCTGTCCAGCATGTCACTATCTGCTCTCACTTTGTCAGAGTCGTGTCTCACTCGTATGAGAGTGTTTCGGAACAGCAGTGATATAGAGGCTGGACAGCAAAGAGCAGTACATAGTTCATTAATTAGTATACTGAAACACAGTCCTAGAATTCTCTACAATGGAAGACCTTTGCATTTTTTTGTTCTTATACTTTGTTTTTATTATTTTGTTATTATGGAATTCTACAACTTCAGATACAATCTTCTGTCAGTTAAAATGGGCAATTAATTTTCAATTAAGCAAAAAAAAGAAAAAAAAAAAAGAGTATTTGAAAAACTTGAGGTTGAATTCATCCTTCTTCATTTAGAAGCACTCAGATGAGGACTACAATTGTTCCTATCAGTGGAAGTAGAGACAGGTTTAGCAACTGTTGTTTTGTGCCAGCTCCATGTGTGGAGGTGGTGGATTGTACCTTACCTGGACATCTCTGTCAAATATCCAAAGTAATAGGAAATGAATCCACATGCAGCTTATTTGATTTCTGTTCTGATCTTTTAACTTCCAATGATGAAAAAAAGATCAGTGCTTTGTCTTAATAGGTATTTAACTTGATACACAAAAATACTAATTATGAACATTTTGCAATGCTTAGAAAGGGTTTGTTTTAGGAAACTTCTGTCCCTGTATTGTCATTTAATAAAAATATTGTTTAGTACAGTAGGAAAAATTATAGCTGACATGAGTTATACATATGTGCATATACATATTTTCTTTTGTTTTTCATCCTCAGAGCTATTCTTTGCTTCAGCTCTTGTTGTTACGTAGCAATACATTACTTAACTATCTGTGCTGAGTCTGAATGCAAAAAATAATTAATGGTATTGCTATTTAACATACATATTATAACTATTAGAGCAGAAAAGCTGCTTCTTTAATTGGACTTTGCATACTAGAAGGTTCATTGCAGTTTAATCCAGAGAAATATTCAACCTTTCAACTCTTTGTACCAGATCTGATTAGTTAAACTGAGCGTAGCAAAATGAAATTGTTCTTACTGATAGCAGCAGATATGAAACCTTCAAAGTTAACATATAATGCTATGTGACATACTAAATCTAGTATCGTAATAATGAATTTCCTATTGGCATTAAGTTATTAAATCAAAAAATCAGCAGAATATTTAGTGTGATAAGTTAAAATTCTTAGAAATAATATTCTTGGGTGAACTTTCGCTCATCTTTTAAGTAGTGCCAGTAAGTATGTATGGTGCCACTGCTAGACAAGTGTATTTACAGTATGTACAGTTTCCGTGTACAGTTTTACTTTTAATCTAATCTTTCTCTTGCCTCTTGAAGCTTTTACTCCCAATACCTTCATTTAAGAGTAAGCTGACTGAAATCTCTCATTCCTTCTGCCAGACTAAGCAGGATAGTGTGGATAGGTATATTTAAATTTAGTATATCAGAAATAAATTTTTTGTTCAAGTTTGTTTGTTTTCTTTTCCATATGCAATGTCAGCTTTTTTCTCTTATTTAAATAATTCAAATTTGTGATTATGTGGGGTTTAGGTGTTTATCTATAAGAAATTTTATACTATTATATCTTAATAATCAAAGAATATGCCCTTAATGAACAATGTTCTCCTCAAAACTAGTGTTTAGAAAGAGCCATGAAGTTTGCATTTGAAGAATTCCATCTCTGGTATCAATTTGCATTGTCCTTGATGGCAGCAGGAAAAGTAAGTCTTAAATTTTGGATGTGATTTTTTTTTTTTATTGCTTTTGATAACAATGTTTGGCACTTTCATTATTTTTCATCCGCAGTGTTTTTGAAAATAATTCCTTAAATAAGCCAACTCACTATATTTGTGAATTTATGTCTAGTGCTATAGAAAGGATTTAACAATCCTTCCAATATTTTCTAATTCATGAGGACTGAAAGCTGACGGTCAGAGCAGACTTGACATCAAGCTTAAGCTAAGTTAAACAAACACAGTAGTGTTTTGTACCAGAACACATTTTCCAGGAACGTCTTTGTCCAAGTACTGTTTTGATGAACCAAGTTTATGCCCAGGTACAGATGATTGCTGATTCATGATGCTCCTGTTCTGTTTCCTTTGTGAATTTCTGTCATTTTTATTTATTAATTTATTTATTTATTTACTGTGTTTTAGACAGTGTATCCTATGCAAGTAAAATCGGATACGTTATTTTAATTCTTAAACCTAGCGGCTCATGTTATCAGATGCAATTTTCCATTTTCAGTTCCTTTTGATTAACTATTCTTGCCATTCTCTGTTCACTTAAAATTCTCTTTTGAACTGTGAATGGATAGAAGAAAATAAATTAAAGAGGAGCAGTGACAGTCTGTTGTAAAGTCCTGTACCATATCTATTCTTAAGTGTTGCATTAACTGACAAAGAGCACTGAAACACAGCTTGTTCACATGACTGCCTGCATTCTGGCTCTTTCATTTGCCTTGCTGAAATGCTGAGCTCACAGGCCTAGCAAACTTTTAAATGTACCTATTGAAATTACATTCTGAGCAAATATGTCTCCTGGAACGCTTAATCGTATTTCATAAGGGAAAAAAAACTATAGCGGCAATTACAGTCATGTGTTTCACCTGCATGAGTTGTGGCACATTTTCGCAAAATGTTTGGTATTGGCTCCCTTGCTTACAGGAAAAATAGAGACAATAATGGAAACACGAATCTTATATTTGTGAAACATAGTTATGCTTTTAGTAATTTCAGTGAAAAATGTTTTTAACAGTCTGCTCGAGCCGTTAAAGTCTTGAAGGAATGTATTCGTTTGAAACCAGATGATGCAACCATTCCTCTCCTTGCTGCAAAACTCTGTATGGGATCTCTCCACTGGGTAAGCTTTGCCACTGTTTGTTTTTTTTTTTCAGCAAGAGTTGACATTGAAGTGCAACAAAATGTTGGATTAGAGATGTAGCAGATACTTTTGCACAGTGATTACATGCACTAGATCATCGCTGAAGATACATTGCAGATAAGTGTATGCACATGTGCACCCCTGTTCATATGGCTTTAAAATACTTGACAGCAATAGTTATGATTATCCACATAGCATATCTTGATACTCATCTAAGGCACACCTAAAGTGAATTACAAATTGAAATGTTGTTGGCATACTTAATTTTAACTGACTTCTGTTTCTTCTGTGCAAGAGTAAAATAACTATCTTGAGAAGTGAACGGGACAAACCTCAATTTTTCAAGATGCTCTACTGTTGATTCTGTGTTTGGAGATAGCTGGCATTTATGAGTTCTTAGAAGGGGCAATGTCTTTTTAAAAAGTGTTTACCTGTGTTTTAGATAGTCTTGAAATTAATGTATCAGTATGAAAAGCATTCAGGTGATTGAAGATGTGGTATTTCAAGATACACGTATAACTTTAAGAACATTATTTCAGAAAGGATGAGAAGAAAAAAGGAAGGTCACAATCAGAAACTGAGAAAATAGCACAGTAGTTGTTATGTGACTTGTTCAGACTGACAAAAGTACAGTCGTAGTAATTAACATAGATCCTATAGATCCTACTTCTTTGATTTTTTTCCTATGGATTGACTCCATATGTAACTTGCTGTACTTAGCATTTACATTTACTGGCATAGATTCAAACTTTTTTTTTCCTTTCAAGTCTGAATAACATGGTAGCCTGGGCATGCAGTTAAAGCTCTGGTCATTTCCATGTTTATTTATGAGTTTGAGTACATTTAGCAATGCTGTATGTGATGCAGGGATCTGCATGGCTATACATTTTTTTGCAGAGTTGTGGAATCATGGCCTTTGTAATTGATTTTCTTTTAAAAAAAATGGTTGACAGAGTAAAATCTCTGATTGAATATGAAGAGCAAAAAATTGTAGATGGCATATATAGAGCAGAAATGCCATTTTATTTTTTAAAAGGTGAAAACAGTGTCTGGGCATTATGTACCAGTATTTCTCTCAACCGTAAGAGTGAGTGCTTCAGCGTTCTTAAATCTGCATTCTACATTGTTGATTTAGCAAGAAAACCTAGGTTTAATGAAAAGGAAAATAGTCCTTACAGTGATTACGACTGAGATCGTGACATTCTGGTGAGCGTAATAAACGTGCTGTGCATTCTTCACATTATGTAAGCTTTAGCTACTTTTAGACTTACGTGGATGTTTTATAATATTTTCAGTTGGAAGAAGCAGAAAGATTTGCCAAAACGGTTGTTGATCTTGGAGACAAAACGTCTGAGTTCAAAGCAAAAGGATACTTGGCACTAGGACTGACTTACAGTCTGCAGGCTACTGATGGTAAGATAAGAATGAACACGTCTGGACATTCTCATGTTGCTTAAAGAAGGATACCAAGAAAATGCTAAACTTAATATTAAGCTTCTGTGTGCAACCATTTTTCTCAGTCCATGTATTATCACTAGTTTGGTGAGCATGTGGAATGTAAACCCTTGATCTTGTACATCACTGATTAAATATATCTTTTTCAGCATCTTTGCGAGGGATGCAAGAGGTCTTGCAGAGAAAGGCTCTTCTTGCATTTCAGAGGTGAGTGGGTGTTAATCTTTTCATTTCATTCTGCTTATGTAGGAAAAAGCTTTATTTTATGTTAGAGAGGGACTTGTAAAAGGCTATGGAATAAGGTTTTCACCTCTGGGAGTTATTCTTCATGAGTACAGAATGTATTTCTTTAACATTCACTTCATTTTCTGCCAGAAATGTCAAAATTTATTCATAAGGATTTCCTTTTATTTCATTTTAAAGACACTTGTATGATTCTCTAGTATAAAATATTTGCTTAAAGGAGTATTCTGTTCTGATCTAGAAGGGAAAAATGATATGGTGCACAGTTTTAAGCCATGGTTCAATGTGAATGTTTCTAGAAGAGGTAGTTGCTGATTAGATTATACAGCAGGTTTTTGAAATTTGTGCCTATAGAGGCAGAATGACTGAGGACTTGCTGCTGTGGATGAGAGGTGAAGTGCAAGTAGTAAGCTAGGAAAACAATTATTTTTTTATGTAGAGATTTAATAGTGTAGGTAATGACATCGCAAATGCACCCATCTTTGAAGTGCTTTACATGGAAGTAATACCAATGGATATGACAATAGTTGATTATCAACAGTTTGAACTCTACAAATGATAAACAGGCTTCAGCGTGTATCATGGTGTTGCTAGTTGCTTGTATTGATGATTTAGGTAGAGGATGTTACTGAAAGTTTGTTACTGCTCTGAATAAATTATGCTCCACTTAGCAGAATCATACCCACTTTCTCTCACACTTCTTTAAATAAAGAATATTTTTTTTCAGGAGATAGAAATTGAAATTCTCCATTCATCTCCTACACATTTTACAGAACAAGCAATTGTACTGGGATCAGTATTTTGATTTGTCAAAGTGTTGGTTTTATTTCATTTTTGTGGTGTTGGTTTTTGTTTGTTTTGTTTGTTTGTTTGCCTGTAATTGTTCACGTAAAGGACCTATTCCTGAAGAAATACAGGTTTCTGCTGGAAACTTAGTGCTGGTTTTCAAGGCCATCAGTTCACTAGCCATTTGAGAAGGCTCTTTTTGCTATCTTTATGCACTGGTGAGGGGGTGTTTGTTTCACTGACTTCTTTTGGAAGACTTTCAGTGCTTTTTCTCTGGCTGGTGTGAATTGAAGTTTCACAGAACTCAGCGAATTTATGATAGATAGTAACAGCTTTATTCTGTCACTAGCTGAAGCTTGGTGACTGAACTAGTACACTTCAAGATGCAATCTCTCCTTTTCGGAGTCACTTAGTCTTGATTCTTGAATTAAAAAAGAAAACAAAACGAAAAGAAATTGCAACAGCCACCACTGATTCTTTAAAGAAACATTCAATAAAATAAGAAGCAACCCCCTAGTAAGTTAAACTACATTGATACGTGTTGATACAGTTGCTAAACTAATGGAGTTGTCTCTTTCGACTTGAGAAGACAGGATTGCACAATTCAGAAGCAGAAGGTTTGTGATTGTAATACATTCTAAGGATTTTGTTCTCTGTCTATAAAGAAGACTGATTATATATTCTGAAGATGATTATTACACATGCGAGTTCTACCTGAGCTTACATTATAAGAATGCATTGAAAAATATTTACATTCATGCTGCCCAGTGTTTACTACAGATCATTTTGGGGTACAGTCATCAATTGTTTTGTCTCTATGTTAAAGATCCCTGAGTCCTACCAAAAAGAAAAACGAAAACCCCATACCTGTGCTCAAACACAAGCACCTTATTTTGTAGGGGAATGGCTGTATTACAGATGAAAATAGAATCTGTTACAAGACTCTTTTCTGTGGGATTTGTGTCAACGTGAACAAGTCAAATCTGACCTACAGTTAGGGTAGTACGGTTTGGTTGTGGTTGGACTTGATAATATCGAAGGTCTTTTCCAATCCGAGCAATTCTATGATTCTATGACCTAAACACTCAAAACAAAAATAAAACAAAATTAAACAAGATAACTTCAAAAAATGTGGAAAAATATTATTTCTTTCTTTTGGTAATTTATGTTACTTGCAACTACAGTAATTACCAATACTTCAGGAATTAATAAACACAGAAACACTGCTGTTATCGGAAAGCTCAACAGAAGCTTTTTTTGAACAGGAGTTACTTATAAAACAGTCATCAGCATAGCTTTCTTCATCTGACCTTCAAACATAGGTACATGATGAACCATCCAACATTGGTTTCTTTTACATTGCTACATAGCAAAGTACTCTTCTAATTTAGTATCAAAAAAAAATCAGAACCAGGAGGTGGCTAGCTTCCTAGGAGACTTAGTATGCTGAAAATGTCCTTAAACTTTGGGAATTTAAAGAAATAAATCTCGGATCTACTTTGCTACTCTTAGTCTTCAAGTTCTGTGCTTCTGAACCATCCTGATCAGGGTTAATGCAAATGCTTGAGTAATTCTCATGTAGATTATATCATTCTTGTCTTTGAAAGCACATCCATGCAATATGTATGTATTTCTTACCTGTATTAATAGGAGAAAAGATTTGCAGTTTTGTTTCTTTGTTTTTTTCAGGGCTCACAGTTTGTCTCCAACAGATCATCTGGCAGCATTTTACTTGGCACTGCAGCTTGCCATATCCAGACAGGTTAGTTCTCTTTTGAAAGTGCAGCCTCTCATTATCACTTGAATTTTAAGACTTATATCTGCTGATTGGATACAGGTGAAGATTTTTTTTTCCAGTAAAATCCTGGTTTTCCTTGTGCATATATGCGTGTATATATCTGTGTGTGTGTATGTGTATATATATATATATATAATTTTTTAATAGAAAAAAAAGGAAATATGCTTTCTCAACACCTTTGGTTTTTCATACTTCTTTGGACTTCTACCACAGTATTTCCAGCCCTAGAAAATAAGACGTGAAATTCAGTTGTTTTTTTTTTTTTTCAGCCTTTATATTGCTGGGCAGAGAGCAAGAAAGTTCAGATTTTTGCCCTGTCTATTATGTGTAAACTATGCTTACAGATTATCAAAAGAATGAAACTATTGAATCTAGCTTTTGAGAATCTTAGATAATGCTCAAATCTGCAGCATCTGCTAAGATGCGTGTCTTTTCTGAATGCTTGTAGAAGGTTTGTGTACAAAATCATAAAACATGTTTAGAACGATAACTGGAAAGTCTTTTAAAGCTACAAAAAAGATCAGAGCTAAGTCTAATTCGAACAGCTCTTAAATGTAAGGAAGTGTTCTACCAGGTATCACAAGAATTTGGATAATGCAGAATTGCTTTGTATATGACATAAGTCTTTCCTGTGTCAATTTTATTTTGGGTAGTAGTTATGGAAATGGTAGCTGACACAATCTTGGTGACTGCTTTTCATTGCTAATGAGTAGCAGAGACGTTAAGCAAAGTCAGAGTGAAATGGATTGCCCCATTAATATCACGTACTGTTCTTCAAGTAGCAAGCTATGACTATATTTCTGAATTCCGAATTTCTGGTGTTGCTCAGTTAATTTTCCTGGTTTTAACACTTACTTTACTTACTTTGAGTAGAAACACAGGTAACACGGTAGATCATGAAATTCTGTGTGAAGAGAATTTACTGTGGCAGTCTAGCTGTATGTTTTTGTTAGTGTATTACAAATAAAATATTTCAAAATCATATAAAAATACAGTCAATATTTGAAAAAAAATTATCTATAGATTAACATTTTAAAGGACTAAAGTGAAGTGTTTTGTTTTTTTTTTTAATTGCAAATTATTTTCCATAGCTAATATATTTTTTTTAATTTTTACAATTCATTTTTGAGCATTTGGTCTATTTTTAAACTTCTGAGTAATGTTCTGGAGGTGTCAATAGAATTCTACGTGATATCTTGGTGAACAGTATAAAAACATTAGGTGTAAGTAATTAAGTATTAAGCAATATTTCTAATAGATGTGCTTTCTTTTTCTGCTTTTTGTTGATTTTAATCAGATACCAGAAGCTTTGGGTTATGTTCGTCAGGCTCTACAGCTACAAGGGGATGATGCCAACTCTCTTCATCTCCTTGCACTTTTGCTATCAGCCCAGAAACACTACCATGATGCTTTGAACATCATTGATATGGCCTTGAGTGAATACCCAGAAAATTTTATGTGAGTAAATGTCATGTTTAATTTGTATGCTTTCCCTCTTTTTTTTTTTAAACATTCTTATATCATTAATTTTGAGAGAGGATAGAATTGAAATTGGTCTGTTTTTTACTTATTTTTCCCCCAGTATTGTTTCCCCCTGATTGTAATATACTAGCAAACATCCTGTTCCTTGAATCATTCAACATCCTATTGAATGCCTCCTTTTTGTTGTCTGTAAGAAGTATCGCCTTTTTCTTCATAAATTTGACCACGACCTCAATTGATATCAGCTCTCCTCTGAAATTTTGTGGCTCACCCCCAGTTCTATGTAACTGCATTTTGTAGCCTTCTGCTTTTTCACATTTTCTTCTTCATCTATTCATGTATGAATTGACTGTGTTCTTGTTAGGTGCTTTCACACATTTCAGGATTTCAGAACTATCTAGCTATTCTTCTCCTAGACCTGTCTGTACTCTGAGGGATCTCTGCCAGTAAATCCTGGTTTGAGAGGCAATTGAAGTATCAGCTACCTAATTTTATATCCTACCATTGTTAAAAACAAACCTGATCAAAGCACTGTGCTCTGTCATCTTCTACCTGTTTTTGGTTCACCTTCTGCTTCTTAGTGACAATGTAAATTGCAAAGAACAAGCTGCTATTTCTCTCAGAATAGTTAATGATCTAGAAGTATTTCTGAAACGAGTTCTCTCTGTTTTAGTGAGAAAACAAAAGATCATTCAAAGCATACTTATGGATTTTAAAAGTATGGT
>JAOWBP010002559.1:38679936-38692409 GCA_028571105.1 Tragopan temminckii | reverse complement strand
GTATGGTTAATGTCCTCTCTATACTTGTTTATAACTAAATTTTGTGGTTAAGCCTGTTGCCTGAGTTGTCTGATCTTTCTAAAGTTCTGATCTTTCTGATGTATGTACGTGTATGAATGATATGGGTTCCTAACAGCGGTTCTAAATTGTTAATCTTGTATGGTACAAACGCAATGGTAAAATAGTGTACTACCTAGAAACCTATGGAGCACTAGAGAGGAACATCTTTCTAATAGGCACTTCCGTCAAATATACAACTGCTGAAGAATTCAATGTACATTTCTAGGCAGTCTTTTAGCATCTTCTCTTTAGTGCTATCAGGTTGATCCTGGTTCCTAAGAAGTCAAGGTAATGACTGAGATTCTTTGTGTGCTCTCTGCAGTTGTTGCTGACGGCAGCCAGCCCCATCTGGTCAATAAGATAAATTTGGATTGACTTCTTCATGTAACTGGATTATTTTTGTAAGGATTTATCAGCATGACCAAGTTTACAATCTGTTCTTGCACACAATATCTAGTGCTGTTGATATAGTTGTCAATATGTATGTTTGTGTATATAAAACATAAATGCTTAGTTTATTCTTGAGTCTATTATCTTAGACTGCAACTTCTGTATAAGATACAATCTCATAGTACTTCCTAGCAGACTGAGAAGTGATCCTCTTGTGTATATCTGAGGCTTGCTCATTTTTAGTTAAACATTTGGTTATTTCCTGTTGATATTCATTGGCTTTTGTAAAAATTTCAAATATCATCATATTTTGCCTTTAGTCTTTCAGTTATGTCTGAATCCCTGCAAAGTGCAAGGCTTTTCTTGGTATTCTCTATATTTAGTCAATATCCATTATCACAGCTTTATGCAAAATTATACGTTTGTATATTTACAGTGTAATGTATCACTGTACTTGGAGAACACTGAAGTAAAACACAATGCTTATGTTTTGTGTTTCTTCTTCTTTTGTTGTTATTCTTATCCACGTACCTCTGCATGGTATACTTACATTGTTTCAATGAGTGTTCCTCTGCCCTCCTCACAGCTGTATGTTCTATTTTGAACTTTTTGGTGAAAAGAATCTAAATTTTCAGAAGCTTATTAATGCTCTGTATTTGTGAAATTCTACACACTGTAAGGAAGTAATAGAACACACTGTGAGTCATACTGAGAAATGGATATTTTAAAGCACTTTCCTGTTGTAATCACTTAATAAATGTGTTATCTGTCAGTTTTTAACCTTTTAGAGCTGCTATTGCCAGAATTGTTTTATGCTCAGCATTTGAAGAATACTGTGGGCATACCATCATATCTTAAATTATTGTTAACTTTCCTGTACTATAGAGCTTGAAAGTTGCTAAACAAATATAGCTTGATTAGATAATGATCTGGCTCCATTCATCTTTAGATCAGTATACAGAAAAGAATTTAGCAGAGCCAAAGACTTCTGCCCCATCTTAATATAAAGGACTGGAAGAAATTAACAAATGTCACAGTATGCTGCTAATAGCAAGATATAGATTTATTTTTCAAAAGAGAGTTAAGTGTTCTTTCTTTGTCCATTATATTGTCGGCATAAATGTGCAATCTGCGCTGAGACCTTAAGGAGTAAGGGAACAAACTATTGGGAAAAATGTAATAAACCTGTAAAAGTGAAATAAGTATGTAGTAATGTTTTCCAGAAATAGTCAAATACAAGATATTTGCTGAATAGCACTGTTCATTCAAACTTACTGTATACTCTAAGCTTACTGTGAACAAGGCTGAGTACCTTGCTCTGATGAGGTGGGTAAGAGTAAGGTGCCAGCACCAAAAAAATCCAAATAGTTAATCTCAATCAGGTCCTAGGACATTTGAATTCATCAGAAGTTACACTGTTTTTCCCATATCTCATTAGACAACTTGTCCTTGCAGTAGAAATGCAGAGTTCAGTTCTCCTTCATCTGGCAGGATTTATAGCCACATGTGATGCTGAGTCCTAGCCATCAAACTGTACAGTAGACTGGTGAGGTGACCCTCTTGAAAACCAGCAAAAATATGAGAGCAGGCTAGAAAGAGCCACAGTATATCCTAAACTACTAAAGTAGTTAACTGTGAGGGTGTAGGTAAGTGAGTGAGTTTTTTGCTGTTTGAATTTGCCTTGAATTTCATTTATTTCAATCTAATGTTTACCTACTTTGAGTATATAAGCAGTCCTAGAGGTGTGCATTACGGTCTGAAGGTGTATTCAGTATGATGCAAGCTAGTGCTTGTTGAGTTGCATTGATACTGGGGCTACTTGTCTTCCCTCCATTTATTTCCCTCAACATTATCTATGGAGCACTGTTTGTGACAACTGCATCTTTGCCGTTAAACCAACAGGGCATATAACTCTTAGAGTTCATTGGTGAAACCCAAGGTAACAGCTATACTTAGTTATTTTAAGACTGTCTAGATATCAGAATTCCAAACAGAAATTGGCTGTGGTCATGTTTTATAGCTAATATACTGAGTTAACTGTTTTGAACTCTGTTGAAAGTTGACAGAGAAAAGCCAAAATGCTTTGGACACTCAGTGTTGGTGAGAGGCATATTGATTAAATAAACAATGCCTATATTTCTTGGGAAGAGAACATTTTGGAAGTAAATCCAATTCTTCAGTTGCTAAGAGATTTCTGGCTTTTTATAAGTGAGCACTGCTCCATAATTAACTTTTATATCTCATGCACAGGTCTATGTTGAGGAGCCTTATTTGTGACCTCCTTTCCGTGACACTTTCTTGTCGTTTTACCCTTGTTACAAGCCTAAATCTTAGTGCTTTTTTTTTTTTTTTTTTTTAAAGTAGTATGAAATCTTGAAATAACACTTCTGTTCTACCTCATGGTTAGTCAAAAGTAGTTTTTCAGTAAAGAGGGACAGAGCTAGGTGACATATTTATGATGCTGTTTTCTTTTTCTTAGCTTTTTGAGGTTCTCTGTCATTATTTCAAGAGTTGGTGCAGTTAAAGATAAGTATTGTGCCTGAAATTAGTGTAACAAAGCAAAATAAATACTGAATATTAATTGATAATTTTATGCTGAAAATTGAGAACTGCAATGGATAACAGCTGACAAACTTTTGAAGTAGGAGAAGTAGGGAACAGCAGATGGGTTATTTGAGGAGTGTAAGCATGATATTTTAATGTTAAGTACACTCAAAAAGGAAAGACATATGGTAACAGGTTTGAAGACAGCTAAAGACTAAGTTCACAGTTTAAACATTTACATTTGTTGAAGTGTGATGGGCTATTTTTTTTCTTCCAAGAATCTTTCATAAAAGCATCAAGCCAGCGTACCATTCCTCACTAAAAAGTATTAAATTCTTTCATTCCTGACCCTCCTGAGCTACAGTAAATATCTCAGAATTGCAAATCATTGATTAGCAAGTTTCTTGTTGTCCAAGTAGGCATAACATAAGAACAACTGTACATGGAGTGTATGATGATACACTCATAGCTGTTTTGTGGGAAAGGAATGTATTTATCAATTAGAGGAAATAGATTACACTAGTTTATTTTGCCAAGGTTGGGAATAGTTGCACTGTTATGTGTGGTCTTGGATGAGCTGGCACTTTTTTTTCTTGGTAAGTAGAGCACTGGGAATTCTTTGAGAAAAGTGCAGTAATATATGAATGGACAAGAAGCAGTCATCTGTTGGCCTTGCCAAAGTCGTGCGTCTGGGAAGGCTGTTGTATGCATCCTTGTCAACTTTTGACACGAAGCTTTTTCAAATCCATTTAATTTTGGTCTTTTCTGTCTTGGGCATAAGTTTGTTCTCAGGAATGATATTTCTGTAAGTCTTGAAGTTTTTAGTTCTTAGTCATGAGTAGTATAGCGTAGTTTAGTTGGAAGGGACCTTACAAAGATGATCTGATCCAACTGCCTGACCACTTCATGCATAACCACACATCCAAGCATATTAATGAGGTCATTATTCAAATACCTCTTGAACACTGACAAGCATGAGGCATTAGCCACCTCACTTTGGAAGCCTGTGCCAGTGTCTGACCACTCTCACAGTAAAGAAATATTCCAAATATCCAGTCTGAGCTCTTTGCTATTCCCATCCTGCCATTGACTTCCAGGCACAGGGCCCCTTACCTTCCTCTGCTTCCCCTTCTCAGGGAGTTGCAGGGAGCATCGGTGCTTCTGTTTTTTTGTTCCATAATCTGTGTTTGTTTGTTGGTTTGTTGTGTGTGATTTACGTTAGCTGTTATTATGTGCTTTTACAGAATGGTTGACTAACCAAGATGCTGTTGATAGGTAGATATTCTTTTATGTAACAAATTTGTCATTATCCTCAGGGCATTATCCCTGACTGTTATATTTGCTTGGCATGGCTAGGCTGTAGATACTCCTCTGAAACTTGATTGGAGGAGTCCCAGTTTGTGTTATGAACTAGCTGCCTCAGGCTGTTGAAGACAGGAAACCAGAAAATTTTCAAGTATAACTAATTTGTTCTGGCTTTAGTCAGAAACTATCTTCATTATAGTTTACGGATTAGCATTTTTGTAAGGACATTGTGTTCCTAAGATGGGATACAGCATGTATAAACTCCACCGAACATCACAGGATTGACTACTGCTTCTGTCTGCTGAGAAACAGCACTGTGAATAAATATATGGGGAAACATAGTTCAAAGAGTGCAATTGAGGCCATACCACAATAAAATAGGAGACATTACTTTTGTAATGCTTTTCATGAAGTGTTTTAAGAACAGTTAAACATTTTTCCCCATCTCTTCTACAGTCTATCGAAATCAAACTGAGGAAGCATTCTGTTCTACAATTTCATTTTTAATGATAGGAGAACTGATTTCCATCTTCAGTGTTCTATTCATCTGTATTGCTTTTATATGTACTAGTTTTTTGTGGAAACATTGTCCTCTGGATGAACTGTTCTTTGTCTGTACGGTGCTTGTCCCATCTGTATTTGTACATAGAAATTGTACCTCTTTTGTTTTGGTAGACTGACTACATTAAATATTTTTCATGCTCTGCAGTCTCCAGTCAGCTGATAACCCTCACAGCCTTTCTCTGCAGCTGCTCCAATTTGAAATTTTCTGTGTGTAACTGTTATAATGAGAATTATTATAGCATTCCAGATGTGGCCTCACAAGGGTATTGTAGAAAGGCAGTTTCTTTCTCTTTCTGCTTCAACTACTGCATTCCAAAATTACATCTGCCCTCTTGACTGTAGCCTCACCTTGATGAAGCTGGCTGTTAGGCAGCTCTGGTTTGGAATAACTTTTACCCAGACTGTTTTCTCCAGTCTTTCTTTACTCACTGTGCATGATGATCTGTTTTTTCATTGTTGTTTCAATGTTATTTAATCACAGAATCATAGAATGGCCTGGATTGAAAAGGACCACAATGATCATCAAGTTTCAACTCCCTGCTATGTGCAGGGTTGCCAACCACCAGGCCAGGCTGCCCAGAGCCACATCCAGCCTGGCCTTTAATGCCTCCATGGATGGGGCATCCACAACCTCCTTGGGCAACCTGTTCCAGTGCATCGCCACACTGTGTGAAGAACTTTCTCCTAGTATCTAATCTATACCTCCCCTGTCTCAGTTTAAAACCATTCCTCCTTGTCCTATCACTATCCACCCTCATAAACAGCCACTCCCGTTCCTGTTTATACACTCATTTCAAATATGGGAAGGCCACAATGAGATCTCCCCGGAGTCTTCTCTTCTCCAAGCTAAACAGGCCCAGTTCCCTCAACCTTTCCTCATAGAAGAGGTGCTCCAGCCCTCTGATCACCTTAGTGGCCCTCCTCTGGACCTGCTCCAAGAGCTCCCGTCCTTCCTGTACTGTCTTATTTTTTCTTTTTGTATAATTCTCTGTGTGTGATTAAAATTGTAATGATCTGTCTGTCTTCTCTTAAAAGAACACCAGCAATACAGTTGCTGTTCTTCAATCGTTATACTCACAGACGCGATATTTTCTGTAACATTTTTACTGCCTGAAATATTCTGTATTATTATTTCTACAATACTGGGAAAGGGACTATTTTTGAATGCATCAGTTTTCTTCTAGTTCAAAGTGTTCCCATTCCCTATATATTTTTGTTTTCGTGTCAGAGATGACAAAAGTAAGGATTATGGTGGTAGGGGGTTCGTTCCTGAATATTTTTTTTCCAACCTACTTAGGTACAAAAAAGCCTTTAAAGACTAACTTTGTTGTTGTTGTTGTTTAATATCCCTAGTTTAGCTTTGCCTTTTACTGTGTACCAGAGATGTAGTTTTCTATATTGATTTTTCTCTTCCTCTGTCTCCCACTGTTCTTCATAGAACCTCTACAGGTTTCTGATATCTTACTGGCACAGTTTTATTGATGATTCATTTGTTAAACATTGGGTTTTACCCCTTCAACTTGAGATGCAAATTCTTAAGTGTTGTAACACTTTTCTGTTAAAGTCCAGACTTCTTTGTATCATAGATATCTTTGCTAACTTTTGCTATTGCATTACTTCAGCATATCCTGTTAATATTCAAAATCTGGTTATAAACCCATTTGGGACTTCTCACTCTGTGCTTAAAGAAAAATCCAGCAATATATAGATTAGCTTATGAGCGGCTGTTTTGTAATGTCCTCAATAGCTAGTGAGATCAGTCTTAAAGTAATGGAGTCATTTGCTGCTTCAGTAACTATTTAGTAAATTGATCAGCCATTAGCTCCAAGAATAATAAAGCCTTTTCACTTAAGAGTTCGATTTGTTCTCAATTTTGTCTGGATAATTATTCTCCTAAAATGATGCAGTTCCCTTTATTTTTATCTAATACTAAAGATCTACATCCATATCAAACAGTGATGTCAAAACTAATGTCTTCCTAATCTCATATCTTCAATAGAACCTAGCCTGTTTTACCTACTTTTCTTCCCCAAAGGATCTGACCCAAGCAGATTTCTCTTCGTGTCTGTTTATTCCAGTTTCACACATTGCTGACAGATACCGTTCCACACTTCATGAATATTGTCTATTCCTCACTACTTGCATTCTTAGCCATGAGTGCTAAGAGATTTGTTCTGCTCTGTGTGCCACTAATTTGAACATTAGCCTCTTACAAACAGACAGAGCTAAATGGTTTGATACTCTTATAAAATGTACAGATTGATTTTCATCATTCTACCTCTCAGTTTTGGCAGTGTATTGAAAATGTGTGTGAAAATTACTAGGACTACTCCTTTTGAAGCTTTTAACTCCGTAATCAGAGTGTCAGTAAAGCAGGCTCTGTTCCAGGGGAGTTGTTTCCAAAAATGCTTTAAGTTGGCCTTACAAGAAAATCCTTTTTTCGGATGATGTACCTCATGTTTTCATAAACCTTCCTGATATTACTTATCTCTGAGCCTCTTGCTCATCTAGTTATTGACTCATTTCTCCAGTAATGTTTATGGAGAACTCAGAGGAATTAAGCTGGAGAGATCTGTTCATCTCACAGTATTGCTCCTGCCCTTTGCTTTCTTTCTTTTTCATCTCTTCGTTAGCCATCCATTAAGTAAAACTTCAGTTGGCATGTTTTCATTTTTCTCTTAACAACTCATTTGACTTTTGTAAAATGTCTTAGTTATTCTTTGATTTATAGTCAAAATATTTCACAGTTACAGGGGAGCTGCTTTCTATGGTTTTATAAATGCAAGCATTATTGTTCAAAAGATTATTTTTGCTTTAGCATGTGATTAATCCCACACTATGGTACTTCTTTTATAAACACACACACATATATGTTTAGTATATCCTGGCATTATTGTCTAGACTTTCACAGAATTATGAGTGTTTTCCCATCATACTTTCAGTTTATTTTTTCTATACTGGAAAACCTGCAGCTATTCAGGCCCTATTTGTTTTCTGAAATTTGTAAGAAACAGGGATAATGTTGCACGTGCTCCAGGTGCATGAAAAGTATTGAATTCTGATGCACTGCTTCAATTCTTGCATGGATATTTCCCTTCTATCTTTCCTTTGAGTCCTGTAGTGTACTAGTCCAGGTTCTTATATTTTTGTTGCACAGACTCCTGCTAGTTTGTACACGTGTATTTAAGTCATTTCTTAATAATCACATCTTCTCCCATTCTATATCCCACTAAATCTTTCTTTTACCTCTTGCAAGCATTCAGTGGTTTGCTCACCTACTGCTTCCTCTCTCCTATGGCATTTCAAGTCTTAAATGCTTTTGAAGGCTATTAGTATTGGTTAAACTGTATGCAATAAGATATTTATTACAATTGTCTTGTTTCTAGAATGACTTGTAAATTCAGTGCAAGTGAACTTACTATGTTCCATACATTTCACTATAAAATACAAAATCACTATTAAAAAAAAAAAAAGTAAAACCACATGCACAAGAACCTTTTTTACGCTCTTAATAAAAATACTTTTAAAAGCACTTCCTTGTTTTAAAGAACAGAGAAATGGGAAACGTTGCATTAAAAATATTGCTGTTATTTTTGGGTATGGTTTGGCTTTGGGGAGGGGGATGTTAGGAATGGAAAAGATGTGACAGTGTGAGGGGCAGAGGATGTTGCTTGTCTTCTTTTTCCTTCTTTCCAGGGTAAAATGGTGGACAGACCTGAACGTTTTTTCTTCCAGTTACATAGGTACAGTTAAAGTAATATCTACAAAGGAGCACTCTGTCAAATAGAATGTGACTTTAAATGATCTATGTAGATCCCCATATACTAAAATGTGATTTACTTATAAGAGGAAAGCATAAGTGATTGCTTTGTAACATCGGATGAGCCTCCGTATGACCTTATTACACTTGCTTATCCGCAGGCGCTCATTCCCTTAACTAATGCAGTGGCCTGTATTCCCTTTTCTTCTCAGTCCCAGCAACACACACACTGTAGAGTTGACTTCTAGATTCATATTCGGTGCAATGCTGTAGCTTTAGCTACTGTGCGTGCTGAAGCACCCGCTATCATTTCTTGTTCTTGAGAAACCCTCTGACAGTTTGCAGTTGCTATTAACAGCCTTCAAGTTTGTATTTGGGATAAGAAAGTTCTGAGCTTTCGCACATGCCCACCCTTCTCAGTCTTCCCACACAAACCATATGACCAATCAAATAAATTTTTCACTTAGGATGATTGAGGTTGTACTGGAATAAAACGCCAAAGTACACCTGGGTTTAAAAATGGAAAGTAGGCTAACAGTTTTATTTGTATCTTCTCCTCCTGTTTTGTGCTCTTTAATCTTGCAACATACTAAAATCTGCTTTTAAATTAGTATTTTTCTAGTGTATTATCTGTTCCCAGATGTTGTGACGTCTATAAATGTGCATACCAATTGACTAACTGCTTTATTGTCCTGTTGCATTCATATTCCTTAGTTATCTAGGAGGGTGTTTTTCCAAGTCAATCTCTGTGAACAGCTTTCTACTGATACCTTAGTATGTGGCATGTAAAAGGAATATGCAGTTGTCATCTTATGAGGTTATGCACGTTGTCTGTGTTGCTGCCTTAGGAAGCAACTTTGAAATCAGAATTAATTTATAGTGGCTTCCAGCAAATGCTTGCTCTGCTTAGGAACAGTTTGCTTTGTACCTAATGAATTATGTGCTTTCTTCATGTTATCACTTTAAAATGTTAAAAATGTTCAGTTCCTGCTGATGGCAGCATAATATAGCATGGTGCTACATAAACTTTTTAATCTTACTAATGCTGATGAACTCCCATGTATCTATCTGATCTAATGATATCTTTTCAATATAGCCTCTTCTACTTCCTATAAGAGAAGTTGATGGTAAAAAAGTTTATGTATTACAGGCAAATAGCATGTAAGCTGATTTATTTTCCTTCCTAACTTCATGTGAGCCAACTTAAGGAAAACACATTCCTTTCTCATAAAAGTAGTAAAGATTTTCCTTGATGAAGACATTTCTTTGACATACAAAATACTTTTTTCAATGATCCAGCTAATTCCTTAAGCAAATATTCTTATTTAACTTTAAAAAAAAAAAAAAAAAAAAAAGCTAAAAAAATTAAATCCTGTAAGCTGTTGTTTCTTGTAAAAAGTACTATTACTTTGATGATATAATTTATTATTTGACTTTACTGCAATTACTTAATGAAACAAAGATTTGAATTAACACCATCTTTGAAGTTATGTTATTTCCCCAGCGTGGCCTGAGATTGGATATCTTTAAAGAAGTTTTGCTTGAATCTCTTTTCTTTCTCTTAATTGTTTTTCATTTTTCTCTAGATTACTGTTTACAAAAGTCAAATTGGAATCCATGTGCAGAGGCCCAGATGAGGCACTCCTTACCTGTAAACACATGCTCCAGATTTGGAAATCCTGCTATAATCTCACTAACCCAAGGTAAGGTGCTGTAGAATTCTAGACTGTGCAGTATTAGACAGGGCAATACTGGGTCAGCAGTCCTCCTTTTTCTTGTTCTGGTATTGCAAATGAACAAACCCTGAGGGGAACTGGAAGTGCTAAGACTACCTGATGGATAGGCAGGAACCACCTGGAGTTCTCTGAAGTAATGTGCACCAAAGCTAATATGCTCTGCTTTGATGCGAACGAATTGCAGAAAGGGCAGAACTTCATGACATACTCTGTGATGTGGTTCTTTGTATTGGTATTGTCTTGTTTTTACTCCTGAATTGTAGAACCTTTTATATCAGCTAGTGGACAGAGTGCTGGAGTAGAAATTTAGTTAAAGAACTTTTGCTAAATAGAATGAAAGAGGGCTAAACGTTAATTAAGATTAAAGAAACAAAGGAGATCACATGGATAAATGTAACATGCTTGAAAAGTCATCATGGTTTTTTTGTTTTTTTTTTTAAAGAGAAGTGTGGCTTACGAACCTATTACAGTTCTTCAAATGCCTTAGCAAGTATAAGTTGTTAAGAGTCCTCTTTGAGTTTCCAAACAACTTCAGTCCTTTGCCATACACATCTGTGATCACCTGTGGAATAAACAGGAAAATAATTATAAGTAGAGTTTCCTGCTATCTGGTTGTCTGAAGGGTTGAAAATTTCTGGAGAAGAGATGCTGCGTAAGAAGAGACTCATACTAGATTGTATCAGATAGCTGATATGATGATTTGTTTGATCTCGCAGTTACGTAAACACGTGTACCTCTAAGAAGACTGGGAGAGCTGGAACCTTAGGACTAGTGAAAATTTTTTCCCTCTTGTGAGCAGTTTGAAGCAGAAAATTTTGGGGGGTATGAGGATTGGAGGAAATGGGGGAAAGAGCATTGGAGGCCCCCACGTGGGTCAGTCATAGCTCATTTATATACACTGATGCTGCACTATGGAGCAGGACTCAGAGTTGATAGAAAGCAAGTATGCCAGAATTTTTTCTCCTAAGCTAATTGATGGTGGTGTTTTTTGTTTGCTTTCTTTGGTTGGGTTTTGGGGAAAGGGATTATTTAGGGGATGATTTTAAGAATTTTTAATCAGAAGGTTGTGCTGTACAGAATAGTTAAAATTTCTCTGCAAACTTAATTTCAGTGAGGCTTTAAACGTACTCCACACAACCTCTCATCTTCTGTTTCTCTCCCATTCTCTACATAGGTCAGGGCTCTAATCATAGCTTGTAATTACTTTTATGCTGTTGCTGTGCTAAGAGTTACTATGCCATAATAAGGACATATAAAATAATGCTTCCTTCAGGTGTCAACAGTGATTATGAAAACCCTACTCTTTGGCTGTGCCAGTTTTGGACAGCAGACTACTTTGTGCCTGATAGTCTCTACTGCTCTTTTTATCTTGATGCTTAAGACTGTCTTGATGTTCTGACTCTCTGATGACAGAAATTAAAATCAAACTGGTAATGAAATAGAAAGGACGATAGATAGGGATCATGATGAATTTCGCAATTCATACATTGAGTTATACGAAGCAGTGCAGATGCTGAACTGAAACCTTTATTTGGATGGTCCATGTGAAATTTAAGGGCTGAATACTCTCTCATGTTTTGCCACAGTAATCCTAATCTGTCTGCCTAGGGAAAAATATATCACTCTGAGCTGAAATGTGATTGGTAAGTTCTTTTCATTCAGCTACACTACAGATAATGCAGGAGTGTGGCGTAAAATCAGTATTTTTCTACCTCTAATTTTAATACAGACTTTATTTTGTTGAAAAATACTGTTGGACAATGATTTTTCCAGTGGAAAGAATTGAAGCCTTTACTTGTAGTTCTTTAAGATAATTAAAAATAAGTCTCTTAATCTTTACTGTTCTTCTCTTTGTCATTTCTTCTCTTAATCTAAAACTGAAGATATTTATTTTCAAATATTTAAATATACTTCAAGCTCATGTGAAACATGTTTTTTTATTCTGATTTAGACTCAAAACTAATTTTCATGTATAATTTTCCCAGTGAGATAATGTCAACGGTTTACGGGCTGGTCCGGCCTGGTTCTGTGCAGGGTGGAGGGATTTCGCAAAATCCGCGCCTCCGGAAAAGGGAACAGGGGACCCCAAAATAATTAAAAACAGCGGCAACGAT
>JAOWBP010002559.1:38619487-38661518 GCA_028571105.1 Tragopan temminckii | reverse complement strand
GTATTTCTTTAAAAAGATTTTTGCTCTGAAATAGGATACTGAACCAGACTTGACATATAATGATTGGTAATTGGAGCAATTGCTATTTCTTCCTTAATGGCTGATATGGAATTTGGAAAAGCCGATTATTAGTTCCATGCTCTTACGTTTTGTAAGGATCTCTGCAGCTTTGTGTTGGGCTTACTGTTCTTTAATTATACCAGAATACTGCAGCACTCATGTTTAAAAATAAAGTACAAAATCCCAGACTTCATTTAAAAATAACCACAAAGAGTTTAAAAAAGACCACAGAGGGTTTTCTGGTGTTTGAAGCAACCATTTAAAACAATTTATGTAATAGTTTCTCATAAGCTGAAAAATTTCTTGAGGAAAATGGCCTTTGTCTGTTATGAAACAATATGTACAGACAAACCACTTCTTAACTCATCTGGTCATGGTGTGATGATGCAGGAATCATTCATTGGTCCTCACTCTTTCCTTCCACAGCTGAAGTCTACATAGGAATTGGGAAGCCTGCTGAGGCCACTGCATGCACCCAGGAAGCAGCTAATCTCTTCCCGATGTCACACTATGTGCTTTACATGAGAGGTCAGGTGGCTGAACTTCGTGGAAATATTGATGAAGCCAAACGCTGGTATGAAGAGGCCTTATCTATAAGTCCTACTCATGTGAAAAGCATGCAGCGGCTGGTAAGTCTTGAGTTCATGTTGGTAGATTCTTCTGTTGCTGCTAGTGATATTGGATTGGGAAACCCTAACAAACTTGGTATGGCTACCACATAGCTTATATGAGTTTCAGATCTAATTAGAATCTATACTCTTACTATCAAAATACATAGGTCACTCTGATAGTGATGCCTCCTATTTGTTTCCATGAAAACTACAGCAGATACAAAGAGCACAATGACACTGCTTGGTAGAACAAATTCCCAGCTATAAAAAACTACTTTTCAACACAGTCACCACCAATTAGCTATGTATATTTGCCAGCAATGAGCAAGAGCCTTCATGCCATTGTCATAAAAATCTGTACCAGTGGAGGTGATCTTCTGTCACCACTACTGGAACACACCACCCACTGCTTCACTATGCTCACATCCACTGTTTAATCTTCATAAACATTCAACTAGCATCAATGAATATCAGTGGGTATAATTTTTCTCTGTGGAGGAATTCAGTGACACCCCTTTGCTTCCTACGCACTCCCATGTCAGATGCTATTTTGTCAGACTGCTCCTCTGCTGCCATTGATCACATGGCAATGAAATGTAATGGAATGTTGATGGGAAAGTTCAGCCTCTACTGCTGTACCACCAACATTCACCTCTGATGCCATGGGCAAACATAATAGAGCATTATTAATAATGCAATGAAGCATTACTTTTGGAGCAGCCCTCATAGTTTTGAGAACAATCTTTTCAACTGTGCATTGAGCATGAAAAGGATCTGGAGACTGTGAGTATTTACATCCTAACAGACTGCAGGAAAGAGAAATTATTTGCATCTACCTAATATTCATAGAATCATAGATATTGGGGGCATTAAGAGATAAAAGTGGATTGTATCAGAAGAATTAGGCACTGTGGTCTAGAGGGAAGACCTGTCATTCTAATTCTTGTCTGAAAGTGGAGTTCTTCATATTGATGGAATGAACACCTTCAAGCTATGTGATTTCTTAGATCTTTGAATTGTAGGAATCGATCATTTCCTCAAAAAAATGTGTATCTTTAATTACAAAGGTGCCATCCCCAGTATGACTGTACATGTTTGTTTATATAATTTTATACACACTCACACATTTATTCTTACTACATTAGGACAGTTTCTCTTTCATCCAGCAAAGCAGAATACCTACAATCAGCATCTCTTGCTCAACGTTTTTGTTGAGTGGGATAAGCTGGTTTATGCCTAGGCACTTATGAATTATTCACAGAAATTTCTCATGCATCCCCAAGGGGAACATACGAGACAAAAGATCAGATAGGAAGACAGTGCAGATAAAGTTTTTTGTTTCACCTTTTCAGCTATATGTGAGCCTACCAACAAATGCTGAGAGGTTAATTTTTCTCAAGAAAGCAAAACCTGAACCAGTCAACCTTAAACCAGTATCGTACAGTGAAAATGAAGGCTTACATTTTTATGAGTAGCTTTTGCTCCTCTCTGAATCCACCTTGTAATAAATGGTCTGCAAACACTCAGTGCTCTATTAGCTCTGTGAGAGACTTGGGAAATGAAAAATACTGTTCTTTCAGACTGGTATATCTTCTTATTGTCTTCTCAGTTTGGGACAAATACATGTAGTCTAGAAGAAGTCTATTCACTTAAATAGATTAAATTCTTTTTAAGCATTCTCATAATTTAAAATCTTGCTTTTAAAAGCTTTTTCTGTTTCTCTAGACATTTTCTGTATTAAGATATTATTCTAAATCTATGCTGAGAGATTTATGCTGCTTAGATACAAATATGAGAGATATACACTTTTAAAAATACTAGTTTGTGTCACTCAGTGTAGGGAGAAGTATAGGAATCTGCATTGTTCTTATCTGTTGACAATTACAAAAATATTTTGAGGAAGACATTTACACTGTTTACTGTTGCAGTGCTTGTGTGCAATGCTACTGTTTCAGTGTACCACTTAGAGCTTAGGTTTGTTTAACAAGCTGTACTTATTTATTTATTTATTGTTTGACAAATACCAGTTATTGGTCATAATTTATAAAATACAATAAGAAAGAAATTAGATGAATGAATGATGCAGGAAGTTCTCATGTGTACCATACACATCCAGGCCTAAATTTTCAAGTAGCATACTTGAAATAGTTAATACTTGAATCCAGTTTTTATGATTTCTTTTTCTTTTAATTACAATTTTAGAATGATTGTCATCTGATATTTGGTTCAATTTAAATTGAAAACTTTTTGATGTTAACGTGGTTCTTTGATTTGAGATACTCTGTATAGTTGGCCAGAGGAGAAAAATAATTTCTTTTTGGGGATATACACAATTTCTCCTTTTGCAGTCTCCTTTTAATGATAACATTAGTCTGGTTTAGGATAATAAACTAAACTTGGGGTGATAAATAGAACTTATAAGCTTTACTATTTTCCAGTGCAACTTTCTCGATTCTAACTCTGTTTAGTACATATTCTTGAACATAGTCTACTGAGAAATCTTCATCATCAACTGATAGAAGGATGCTTTAATTGATATAATCTCACTTCTGGAGTACAGCAGGGTTCCTACAGCACAGTATTCTGATTCTGGCTAGATTAATTCAGACATTGGTCCTTCTGCAGGGTGTGAGTTAAATGCTTTGTTGCTTGCTGGTTTCTCCATCCTTCCCAATGTGCCCAAGAATGGAGCGATCTGAGCCACCACCTGAAACCTCAGAACTGATCAAAATTTGTCCCATAAGTGAAACCATTTACTAGTTTTTAGCGGATATTTATCTACTTATTTATTTTGTCTTGTGATTCACTTGGCCTTTTAGCTACTGTCTTTTGTGTCCATTGACAGTATTTCTGAAATTTGCAAAGCATTGATAACCTCTTTTGAAGTTTGACTTAATTCAGGAATTTTTTTCTGGAGCTAGTAATCTATAAGCTAGATAAAACATCTTGAATTGGTAAGAATGGTAAGATCTTCTTATAAAAGCGATCACATTGCTTGTAAAAATGAAAGTGTCAGTGAGTTAGAAACAAGTATCTAGGAAAAGAGAAATTCTAACTGGTTTAGAATAAGAAATGGAGGAGTAAGAAAAACAGGAGGAATGAGCAATAGTGTGAAAATTGAAGCTGTTAAGAGTGGGGGAAAGTGTTTCCTTGGTGAACAGTAATGATACAATAGAGGGTTTGGAAAAAGAGGTTAACTCTTGATAGTATTTGCCTTATTAGTGAAGTGCCTAAGACAACATGACACAGAGTTGTGGGAATGTGATTCTTGTTTAGCTGTGTTATGTGCTCACTTAAACTTACTGGGAAATCGAATTGTTTGGATTATGTTACGTAAGGCATGATGTATTCTAACAGAAACCTGGCTGCAGGGGGCAGTGTGTTTGTGTTCATGCTCCTCTTGCAGTCTCTTCCAAAGTGTGCTTCCAATTCAGTCAGTTGAATAACAGGAACTAGTTCTTTCAAAGGGAAACATTGTTAAAATTCTCTTTAGTTGCTTGTGCATCTAAGTTATTCCTCATGCAGTTAATGTTTATATCAATATATTCATTAACTGCATTCTGTTATTCAGTTTTCATCTTGTTCTCAGATGCAATTTTTTTTACCATTTGTCATTAAAATTTTCTCAAAGCTTGGGATTATGCCAGCTTGCTATTGGAATTAAATCTAACTCTTGCAAGATGTCAAGACTGAAGCAGCAACATCAGTATCACTTAAGTGTACTTCTTAGAGTGTGGCAGCAATGCACTTGAAGAAATGCAGCCTCCTTTCCTGTTTTTAAGGATTGTAGAAGAAGCTCTCTGAAACAGCACAAAGTTGTGTTCCAGAAGTTTGAAATACTTCAGTTTGTATTCTGGGTTTCAAATAACTTTTTATGAAACCCATTGAAATTTAAAATGTGTTTAATGATGAAACTGAAAAATGATGTTTCACGCTTTAACTGAATGTCACATAGACTTGGTTGTCACCTGCCTGATTTTGGCCAGAAAGAATTTTTTTGAGCAACTTTCTCTATTCTCCCTATCCTTTATCATCACCTCCAGATTTCTGCCTTACTGCTGCCTTCCTGCTTTTGTCACTGTTTTCCTCCCTTGTGAAAAAGGAATAAACAGACTTTTATCTCCAGTAGTCAGAGTGCTGTTGTGGAAAGTAGCCCTTACTGATGACGTCTGAGAAGTCCTGAAACAGGCCATCATTCAGTAGTGCCTGAAATGGCAATTAATATTTCGACTCATTGTCCAGGAAACAAATCTGTGTATTCTCTCTCGGGCTGAAAAATTCTTAGCTAAATGCAGCTTTTACATGAAATCATTTTTCTGGCACCTGTATATCATTTTAATCCCAGAATTTGTTTTCAATATTGACTAATTCATCATAGCACTTGCCAGTTAATCCTATTAGTAGCTTAGCTTCTAAGAGCAGAAAACTGAAGCAGAAAGAGAGAAATTACTTATCCAAAATTACTCATGTAGAAATTAGTTTTCAAAAAAACATCTTAAAGATTATGTTCTTCACTCCACACTGTTAAAGTTCTTTTTAATTATATGTGGCAGGTCTCTTAAAGATGCTTTATGCTAACTATATGCACTTCACATCTCAATTACAAGTACGTTGTTATTATTGATTTCTATCTACATTGACATCTTGCTTTTTTTTCAACCCAAAAATACTTTGCCTGAAAGAAAGAAAGCAGTAGGTATGGATAACACATGCTTATGAGTCTGTGAAGGATGCTGTGCTGCCTGAAAGAAAGGAAAACTGCAGAAGATGATAAAGATGTGAACTCAGACCCCATTTGAAGGGATCGGGAGAGTTTAAGAACAGAAAAACTGAACACTACCACCTGAAGTATTTATTTTTTTCCTTTGAGGAAGTACTCTGTTCTACTTTTTATGAAAGGACTTTATTTGGAAAATGCTCACTGAAACATATGATTTTCAATGTAAGGCTACTATACTATAAAAATCGTGATTAGCCTGCATAGACTTGTCTCAAGCACATTGTGCTGGGTCCTGTGGGTAGTTTGGGTTGTAATTGATCATGATAGATCTAAATGCTAATGCCAAATCTTAGTGTTCATTCGTCATCTTTTTAACTGCATCTTTATGCATGTAATGGTTGAAGAAGAATGAGACAAGATTTGCAAATAGAGGAAATGCTTTGTCTGTGGCAAAATGATGGGAACATTTGTTTGTGGACATATTCTTTTAACAGTCTTCCAAATACTCAAGGCTTCCCTTTATATTGCCACTGGTAAAAACCTATGAAACATAAATTTTGATTTTTCCATCCTGGTTTACACAGTACATCAGCAGTTATGGAAGGAAGGTGCAAAGATCACTATCTTTCTTAACACTGTTCAGTCATCTTACATGCATATCTAATATACACATGTATGTATATGTATGCACTGTGCTACAAACCTGCCTTCCTATTATTTTGAATATGTTCTACTGTTTTTACAGTGTGAAAATCTGGTGCTGCCTGGCCATATGCCATGTTATCTGTTGGTTACCATTTTGTAAGCATTGCAAGCACCCCGTGATTCCATAAAATTGGCCTTTTTTGTGACAGCTAGTTAGTTGATAATGATGCCTTTTTGTTGTTGACAGCCTGGTATTTTTGTATGCTTGGTTTCACAGTTCTTTAGATACTTGAGCTTTAATGCTATGTGTTTGGGTTTTTTGTTGTTGGTGGGGTGTTTTTTTTTTGAAGCATGTAGATACTACATAGATACAGGAATGGCTAGTTGATTCCAAAATGTTGCCAGTTATACTCTGAGTTATCTTCTCCTTGCACAGATTGTTCATGTGATGTAGCTGGGGAATGTCCATATAAAAATGTCAATCGCTAAACAACACAACTGAAAAACCTCAGTTGTAAACTTCACAGATTAAGTTTTGGAGCTTCCAGATCTATCCTGATCATTTTCTCATGGGAAGTTTCAAGGATAGCTTAATGATCTAAATTGATCTTTCTGTAGACAAAGGTATGTCAGATATTACAGCTTAATATTATAACTTAACATATTTTTACCACAGTTTTACATGGAAGTTACCTCCCTGTTTCACAGTACTAAGTAAAGATGATGAACATACCAGCAAGCTGTTAAAAGCATCACAATATAATGAAAAATTTATTTTTCAAGTTTTTCTGTGGGTTCTAGAATAATTCTTACTGATACCTTTCCAAAATCCTTCCATTTCCTTACCTTGCAAATATCTGATTATTTCAAAATTGTGGTCACTTGAGCTTTGTTGATATCCAGTGTAATCTTTGTTCTTTCTCCCATGCCTTTTCTTGATTTACAGATGACATATAAGAGGATGGAGATGAGATAAAGACAACAGTTTTTAACTTGTGGAAAAGTACCAACAAGTAAGACTAATACAATAGAATGAAAATGTTGGTAGTCTCTAGACCCACTAAATATGGCCAGGAGACCTTGTGTCATTGAAGTACTAATAGTTGCTTGTGATATTTAAGTTTTTTATGTTTAAACAAAGAAAGAGTAAAGTAGAAATAAGTGAAGGTCTGGAAGAATTTGAACAAGTATGCTACACTCTATTATCCTCTATAGTCTCTTGCATCCCTTCTCATGGGTACTTGAGGGCGCCTTTTTGCATAGATCTCAGAACTGCTGGTTTTATTTTTTCTGTGTAATTGCTTTTTGGTATGAGAGTTGCTTTGCAAAACACTTTTTAAATTAGGTCATTTTGCTGAAGTATGAGCTGGGCTAATTATGGTTATTTTGCTTCCCTGGTCATTTATGTACTTATTGAATATATTAAAGTATTACTTTACGGCTGAAGCTGAGAACTTGCACAGCAAGAAGCTGCCTGGCACCTGGTACGTGTGGCTCACTTGGTTGTAGTCTCTAAGGACTTTTGCTTGTAGTCAACAGCTGGCAACTAATGACATAATTTCTTATCATTAATAAATACTTCTAAAGTTTTATTTTGGGAGCAATATAGAGGCTACGAAATGGGCTGGAGAGAGCAACTAACCTCAATTTTAAAAAGAGAATGAAAAGAATTTTATTTTCCTTTTCCCAAGAAAGATTCAGTTGCAGAACTCTGTAGGTAAGAATTCATCAACTACAGGAAAACATTCAAGATATTAAATCATATTCACATGTTGCCTTTTCTTTTTTTTTCTCAGCATTACTTTGCATACTGGTGAAATGGAATTAAATGCTACCATCAACTGCAATCTGAATGAGAGATGCAGCACTTTAGCCAAGTATCTGGGACTCAGCTCTTTAGTCAAGTCTCTCATTATAATGTGTTATTGTGAAGCTGCACAGGAGTTTGCTATAAATTTTGCTATAAATCTCTTGCAGTTCTCAGGTGCATTTCAATGGACTGATGAAATCACCTTATGCTTTTTGCTTTACATCTATCTCTGAGAGCCTTGACTTGTTTTGGCATAAGTCATAGTCAAGGCAGACTGTTCTAAAGAGAACCAAAAGATACCTAGTCAATGACGATGAATTGTTATTTCTGACTGGGAGCTGTGACTGCTTGTCTGTAAAAATGCTTAATCAAGCAGAAACTGGCCCACCTTAGTACAAAACTAGAGATCTAGAAGCAACTGTCCCTCAAGAAATTTTTTTAATGTTTCTTTTTGCCAGAGTTGTCTCAAGCAGCTGCATTGCACAGATAAGTTGTCTCAAGCAGCTGCATTGCACAGATAAGTTGTCTACTCTGGTAAAGAGTTTTCTCTGCAAATCCCCAGTCTGGAATAGCTTTTCTTTTTTTTGTCTCTTTGTCTTTCCTGCCCATCTCATTTTAAATTTCATTTGAAGACCTCTATTCCATTTACTGGAGTTTTATTTCCCTACCAGTCAATATTGTATTTAGTTCTGCTCATGCTTCTACAATTTGCCCAGGGAGATGGTGGTGCCCTGTCCCTGGAGATGTTCAAGGTCAGGCTGGATGGGGCTCTGAGCAACCAGATCAAGCTGGAGGTGTCCCTGTTCATTGCAGGAGAGATGGAGTAGATGACATTTAAGGATGGTTTCCAGCTCAAATGATTCTATGATTCCATGATTTAAAGATGAGGTGAACTTTGGGGAGATGTATGAAGACTTTAATATAATTTCTCCAAGATTAGATTTCTTTAAATATAGATGGATTTTCTAGTAGCTATCTGATTTTAGACAGAAATAAAGAATTGGCCTTTAAATTTAGTGCCAGAATTTTTTTGTCAGGAATTTTTTATCACAGATAATCAAACTAATAGATAAAACAATTACTTCAGTTAGCTTTAGCTTCATGGGAAAATTTGAAGCGTGTTTCATCCGACTCTGAAATTGTATTTCTTTCTAAGGTTTGATTAATTTGCTCCATTATTCTTCATAACTGACTATATATTTGGGATGAGGAGTAATAAGCAGCATGGAGAAAGGCTCAACTACTGTTGATCAGAAAGGTGCCATCTCCTGATTTCTCAGTAGGGCAAACTTTGTCCAAACACTCCTTGAACTCCAGCAGCTTGGTACCATGACCACTGCCCTAGGGAGCCTCTACCATGTTCACTACCGTTTGGTAAAGAACATATTCCTAACACCCAACCTGACTCTCTCCTACTTTACTGAAATCAGACGATTAGTTCTACAGCATTTTATTTTATTTTATTTTATTTTATTTTATTTTTCATCTGCAGTTCATCTCAGTAATCAAATAAACTGTTGGGCTAGCTCACCAGTGATAAACATATACTGTGTTTTTTTCTACTTTTCCCTATCACCCAAGTGCTTACCTTTCCTTCTTTAACATTTGTTCTAAGGACTTGCATGTTATTTAAGAAAACTTAAGTAATCATTTTTTTTCTGATATGCAAGTAGTAAATCACTTGTTGATAGTAGAGATGGTTCTACTATCAACTTGCTAGCCAGTTTTTTTTATTTCTTTTATTTATCTTTTTTGTTTTTTTTCTAGGATAGAGATAATTCAGTTATCAAAATGTCTGGATCTCATTCAATGTTTTCTTTGTTTGTTTCTATGTTGGCTTTAAAAAGTAAATTCCTTTCCTTCCATTTCAAAAGTCCGGATGCCTTTTTAATCTGGTTTTCTGCTGAGCGCAAGGGATCTTTTTATGCTGTTGCTATGAAGTGATGCTGCATTAACATCTACACTGATATTGCAAGCCAGTGTCCTGGTAAACTGATAACAGTGCTGTTATTAAGCATCTGGGCAAGTTTAGAGAAGTAAAATTGTACCTGGCTGCATTGAACAGCTGCAGACAGTTTGGCAACAAAGGCAGTTGGCATGGCAGATTGTAAGACAATTACGGAAATCACTTTTGCTCACTAGGCTTTTTAAAAATCTAAACTCTAGATATCTTTAAAAGGTTACAGTATTTGTATTCAAAACAGTGATTAATTTGAGTGATTAACTTACTAAGTTTCATCTGTATTTTTCTCTGAAGTCTATGCAATTTATTTCCTGTCAAGAACTGTGGAAATTGAGGTTCAGAGGCTGCAACTTACTTACCTATAAATATGATATAAGCCTTCTGATTTCTAATTCTGTACATTACAATCATGAGACTCATGTTTAATTCTTGTGCTTATTCTTTCCAATGCATTTGAATTCTGAAGAAAATTATTTTCTCCATGGGGATCTCCACTGTATCAGTCAATCGTGACAGGGCAACCTCATCAGTATTTCTGTTCAAGGGAGTCTGAGGGGGTTGTCTTTGGATTTTTCCTTGCCAAGTGCTTAGCAGAAATTTAGGAGGGTTTTCCCTTAGGATATTTAAATTTATTTTTTTGTCATAGGTGGATGTTCTATTAAAATCTAGGTGATCATTTATCAGTGAAAATGATATATATGATATATATGTGTGTATGTATACATTTTAATAGTTACTGCCTTTGCATGCAGTTGAAGTGAAAGGGACACATGGCAGCTCCTCAATAGCCATTTCAGCTCACACAGAGTCAAATGAGGCCATTGCCTCATATTCACTGCAGAACTTTTAATGGTCTTAAATAATAAATCAGTCAATTTACATCTCATGTTCCCCAACTATCCTCCTTTCTGGAAGAATTGGTGAACATTGTCTTAGATGTGCTCAGTGAATGCAATATTCCCCAAATCATTGCAGCTGAGGTGGCTGATGAAAGCAATGGGTTTGGACAGTAGACTCGGAATTATCTGTGGCATGAGCACTTCGATTCATATTTGATCTGGTTTTGAGAGTTCAGTTAAACTTGGCACCATTTTATAGTAAAGGCTATAAATGTAAACTACTTTCATAAATCTTTTGTTTCTTATCTTACTTTATTTTTTGGTGGAAAGTTCAAAGTTCAAGACAAAACAACTTCAAACAGCACTAAACCTGAAGGCTCTTGATGCCTGAAGAAAAAAGAATTGCTGCTTTCATTATAATGAGTTGCTAGTTTTTCTCAGATACTCTGCTCGGGTCTGTGCTTTGATGTGCTCTCCTATCCTTCAAATCAGATTCCTGCCTGTGTTGGAACAAAGAGCTGAGCTTTGTTTTGACCTTTGGGGAAAGTTGGAAGATAGTATAGCCCCTAATGTGAACTTCTGAACGCATATATACAAACTTTTGCACGTTTTCTTATGAGTGGATTCAAAGAACTAATATTGTAAATATCCTTTGGGAATCTTGTTTGTTCATGTATTTACCATTATATTGCCATTATAGTCTTGAGTAAGACTTTTGAGGCCAGCTTTCTCCTATGGAAGTGTAATATCCTGTGTTAGTTTGGTAAGACATAGCTTCCATTCTGTGATTGATGGGTGATAATCTAGAAAGAGAAGTTCTAAAGTTTCTCAAAATATTATAAATACTTATCATTGTCCAGATTCCAAGATTGAATGTAGTTTTGTGCATGTATTATTTTAAAATGCAGCTATCAGAAAAGTTATCAGAAACTAAAAATGCTCTCTACATAACAACATTTTATGACCTTTTTTTTTGCTCATTTCTGACCTAAGCAGTTTTGGGTATTATGTGGGTTAGCAGTTTTGGGTATTATGTGGGTTAGCTGTATTACTTGGCATCATAGTTTATTTAGACAAAATCATGCATTTTGAGTGTTTAAAAAAAAAAACCACCACCACAACAACCAACCAACCAACAGGTGCATTCATTATGGCTTCTGTAGAACACACAGTGTGAAAATAGTTTCAGAGCTCTAAGTCTATGCAGACAACAGTTGTGTTAAGGGGCACTTTGGAAAACTACTTGCCTTATGGCCTAGGAGATCTGACCTACTTTTAAAAAAAGTTGCTTTTGCCTTGTTTTCCAAATTAAACTTTCTCTGCTGGACAGGGGAGTTTGCTACCTTAGAATAAGTAATTGGAAACAAAGATGAGGGTTTAGAAGTACCTACTCTCACTTAAAAACAAAGCCCTTTATTCTAAATGGGAAGCAAGTATTACTTTAAAACAGATGTTGTCAAGCAGTTACAAATGCTCCAAAGATGAGCAGCCAAGCCCCTATCAGCTGCAGACTCATTTCAATTTCCAGTATTTTCATGCTCTGTGCTACAACTTGTCCTGACAGCTGATGATAGCTTCTCTGGGATTCTGTCTGGATTTTAATTTATGACCATTTGGAAAAGTCATAGCCGCAATGGTACTGGAACAGATGGTATTATGAGGGTCACAGACCCAAAGACTTACCAGAGGGCTATGAAATGCTGTGACACTGATGCAGTCTGTGATGATGCTTTGTCATGTTAATTGAATGTCTTGCCAGAATTTGGTAGGTTACATTTGCCAGAAATAGCTGTTCTTGATGTAAAGTCTAAAACAGTATGATACACTGTCAGATCTATTAAAGTAATTGATGCATCAAACAGAATTTCCTTTAAAACTGTGATATGACAGTGTGAGCAGATGGTGATCTCTGTTGAAAATGAATGATGTAGCTTTAGCCTAGGCATCCAAAGTCATCTCATTTGCTCCAGAATCAAACCTCATGCTTCCTAAAATTGTAGGAAGATCTATTAGTAGATGCAGTCTTTCTGTTGTATTACATTTGATTTAATACAAAATTTACATCTAAATATTTTCTGCCTAAGATAGAATCTCTGAATGTTAAACACAATAGCTGATAAGAAGGGTTTGTATCTCCCTGCACTCAGTGAGCTGTACATTCCAGCATTCTCACGTGCCCCACTAAAATCACACTGCTGCTGTCATTCTTATCTTTGAAAGTGAAAGCTGCCACACTGCATTTCAGCTCTTTTCTCAGTGAGCATCAGCTTCCCAGTTTGCTTATTCCGATGGAATCATAGCCTTGTGTGGGATGGCCTTTTCTGTCATTCTTATGTTCTTCCTGCCAGCTGTGCTCCAGTGAACTAGAAAAGTGGCTCAAATGGCCAAAATTCTGACGCTTTTGGAATCAGGAATCAAATCTGATTCAGCAGCCTGTCAGCTGGTACTGGCAAACCAAAGGGAAGAGCTGAAGGAGAAACAGCATTCAGAATTACATTCATTTTCTCAGCAGATTTTGGCCTTGTGCATTAACTTATCATGCATTTTAGAAAATGGATTCAGAACTGTAAACTAACAGCAGCATATGGTTTAAAGTGCTGTGTCAATCAGTGCAGTAATGAAAAACCATTCATGAAAAGTCCAGAACCACATTAAGCTCATTTTGTCTGAGTCTTTAACGGGAATGTGGTATTTATCATGGATGACAAAAGCAAACCTAGTAATACGGAAATGGTGGTAAGCACTTGTTGGTGGAGGAGTATGGAGGAGCCAGACAGAGTTCCAGCAGAACTTGTAAGTGAAATAATGTAAGATGTCCAGCAAGAGTTGATGAAACTTAAGCTACAAAAAGATTGTAGAACAGTTGATGTAATACCTGTACTGGAGAAGAGAAGTTACAGGGGAAAGGTCTCAGTTTGATGAAGAGTGAGACCTGGAGAACCTCCAGGCCTTGGATAACAGAAATATGATGTCGCTCACAAATACAAAATGCAAGAGCAAGGCTGGAGCCTCTGCCTATGGGACTGGGGCTGTTGGCTGATCTGAGCTGTTGATGAGTTGGCTAAGCCACTACAAGACATCATGTTCTCTGCTCTCACCATGAGTTCTGTGAGGCTACAGATTTTTTCTTTCATTAGGAAAGGAAGGTGATGGTTGTACTCCGCAGGTTACCACATGACCCCAAATGCGCAGTAAAAACAAACAAAAAAAATCCCAGTAAAAGTACCTGAGACTGACCAATAGGGCAAGTGTACTATCAGTGTGAGCTGAAGTGTGGATTTCAGTGGAGTTTCCTCCCAGACTAGTACTATCCTTTTTTAAGAAGTGACATGGCTGGATGAAAAAATGGGTCTGTAGCTTCATATCACACTTGTTCTGATCCACAATGAGCATTTAGGTTACTGAACTGCTGCTGCGAAAAATATCTGAAGCATTTTCTGAGAAATGTGGCAACAGGATTAACCTGAAAATATTTTGTTAGCAAGTTCTATGTAAACAATGAACAACGATCCACAAAAAGACAGATGTGAGAAAATTGAATCAATTTACATGCACTCCGAAGATGACAGGTAGGTCACATTAAACTGTATTTACCTTGTTTGCCTCCAAACCAGAATTAGAAAAAGCTAAGTTGCTGAAATGTGCTGCTATTTTAAACTTTTTTGTTTTACTTTTTTTTTTTTCTCCTTGAGATTTCTCTCTAAAAATTACCCCAGATTTTTTTCCTAACTTTTTCAGAAGATAATGTCTTAAACTGTATGCAACTTTTTGAGGTTTTATGAAAGGTCAGTATGCAAAGAGATGTTTTACTTTTTTTCTTAGTGCTAAAGGCCTTTTGTTAGCCAGTGATTGCAGTTTGACTCCTATGATCGCTGCCTGATAAGGCACAGATGGGAGGATGTATGGCTTCCGTTGGTACTGAAACAGCCATCGCTTATAGATGGATCTGCTGGTAGCTGTTCTTTCAGACTGACAGTTTGGTGGTTTACCACCTACTGCTGTCTTTTATTGAACAGTCAGAGGACGAGAAAGTGAATGAATGCCCTCAGGTGCTGGAAGCCTCTTTGCAAAGCACCAGTCTCTCTTCATTGCAGTGCGCTGGCCTGAGGAGCAGATGGCAGCTTAGCATCTGCTTTCGTGTGGGCAAATGACTGTTGCCTGGGGATGTTGTTGGAACTCTCACAGTCTCTCTTCCTAGGCCAAAGTGCGGAACTCTTCCCAGTGACACTTGGCTTGGTGAAGAACTCTGCTTTATTAAAATTAACCTTTTGTTCTTGGAGATGATTGCAATACCAGTCTAGTATGTGCTGCTATGGTGTCATAACACTTCTGAAACAATGATTGTAGCCATAGACTTAGCTACAACAAATGCACATACATATGCAAAGGTCTCTGGCTAAGGGTAAGAGAAAAAAATGTCAATTATGCATTTAAATCTTTACATTTCTATTTGTATTTTACTTTAATAAGAAAAGGACTTGTCATCATTAATACTGCAGTTCTGACTCAGTAGTTAATGCAGTATTTGTCAGAATATTTGAGAGAATTATGCATGCATCAATGCAAAAATACTCTGGAAAAGCTTAATTCACTTCTAATGACCTTTCCATAGTCCCGAAAGTTCCCGAAAGATTGGTGTTGGTTTCTGTAGTATTAAGTGTATACAGAAATAGCCTTGAAAATAGTTATTCTTTAGGTAATGATTTCCAAAGTTACTGATTTGAAGTATTCTAACAATTCTCTTAATTATAAATTTTAACCACTGAACCTCATATTGCATTTACAACTGTTTGGTTTTTTTCTTTGATACGCCAGATGTTCCCCAGACTTTAGACTGTGTTCAGTTTTTCTAATTGCTATTTACACAAGCTACATATCATCTGTAAGTTCATTGTGATTTTATAGAAAATCTTTCATTAATGAAGAAGAGCAATATAGCTTCTAAAATATCAGTTTGCTATTTCTTAATGTTTCTTCTTTAATGGTATCAGTGGATGACCAGTATCAAGAAATACATGTTCTTCTGTCCATTACACATAATATTGCATGGGTAACAAGTTTTCAAAAACAGGAATGTCAAATTTAAAGTAAAATCTAGTCTTTAGACAGTGGAGTAAGGAAACTGAATTCACAGTATCCTCAGGTCCTTTAAAATATAAAGCTTTTGCTCAAGTCTTTGAATATGGACTCAGCGAGCTCATTCTCAGGCTTCTCCCTTCCATAATCTTGATCTGAGCTTTTTTCCCAATCTGTTCTGCATTTGCATCATTTTTGGAGGATTTGTTTGTTTGCTTTTCCTCTTTTGACAATTGAAAACACTTCTATCTTAGTCCTGTGTTTTGAGTAACAGAACTTCACACTGTTTCTCACTCTGTGACTCGGAAGTTGGAAAATAATGGTAATCAGTAAGAAGTGGCATCTAGGAGGTCTGTAGGTAGCATGATGATGCGGTAGTAAATCCAGCCTTGCTTTTGAAACCAGGCACTGTCATGATACAACCACAGATTCTACTGATAAAATGTTAGGATTCCATTAGCAAATTATAGTGTAACGAGGTCGTGCACTTGTATCTATAAGATGTCTGAGGAGGAGAAAAGGGATGAGCATATAAGTGGTATCCAAGAATATACTGAGTGCGTGAGCAAGGTGGGGAGGCGCTGATATCACAGCTGGGAGGAAATGTAGAACATTTGGCACCAGAAGGCAAATACTCCAGATTCAGAACAGACCACAGTCTGAAGACTGAGGCTGTACTTTGTTGGTCAGCAGGGTGGTACAGCACTTCTTGAGCCATGGCAGTCTGACGGCTGGAAGGAGAACTGTTGTGTTTTCACTGTGTGTAGACAAAGCATATTAAGTAAGACCCTCAGTGTGATATTCAAATGGAGGTAAAGCATTCTATTACCTCTGAAGCTATGAGCTTTCCACTCTACCAGTTAGGTGTCTTACTTCCAGTGCGCTTGCTGATGTCAAACTAGTCAAACGATATAGAACTCACCATATAGCGTGGTAGTAATGCTGCATTTTTATAAGCCGATATGAAGTTCAAATAAATTGTAAATCAAAGCTATGACAGCCAATTGCATAATTACGTTATTTTATGGGGGAAAAAAAATCCCCTGAGAGCTTCATCTCAGCAGGAGATTACGATCGGCAACTTAAAGCTAAACAAACTTTCCATTTTGAAACTCTGGGTTGTCAGTCGTGCACAGTAACGAACTAAAAGGCAAACATGCTCCTGCTAGAAGGGGTCAGTCATTTTCAAGGGTTTATAAATACACAGATGCACCAACAATCACGCATGTTCATTATTTCACGCTGGCAATGTAGAGTTCAATGAGTAACAAAGCCCAAGTTGTTGTTTCACGATTCTGTTGCCAAGCAGTAGGTTTTCTCCTAGCAACAAGTGTTTTGCAGCAGGGGAAGCAATTGGATCCCTGAGGGGGTATGTTGGGATTGGGGGCAGGGTAAAACATAACAGGCTGGGGCTTGGGAGCTTTAGTGGTGACACAAAATACACAGCTAAATTCCTGGGTGTGCTGCTGACTGAATAAGGCAAGTGAGAGAGGCAGGAAGGAACGTGAAAAAAGGCAATATTTCAGCATAGGCAATGAGCAAAAGTGTTGGCTGCAGGCACAGATTTGCATTTGTTCATCAGTTGCTTTGCTCTAGTGAGTGATCAGCTGTAGTGCTATCAGCTGCCTGTCCTCATAAATTAAAAAAAAAAAAAAAACAAAAAAAAAAAACACAGACCTGCAAAACTATTCTATTTTCTGCATATTCCATTTTAGTTCTTCAAACAAATTTCATTTTTTATCTTATTTCAAAGGGTTTCATATTCTACATTGTGGAAACAAATGACTGATACATTGCATTTTCTTTTTCAGTTCAAAAGTTTATGTATTTAATTTAGAGAGAATGATCTTTACTTGTGTTGATCAATCTAGTTGTTTTTAAACCTTACAATACGGACGCCCTTCAGAATCCCTAAATTAAAATGCATCCATATCTGTCATAGCAGACACAGAGCTATGCTTATTTCTGATGGAATGGCTCATTTCAAACTGATGCGCAATGCCAGAGCGTTTTTGTACTTGCAGAAAATAGCTACTAACAATGACTAAACGTGTAACTGTTCCTGGTACACTCCTTCCAAAGAGGGAATTGATACACAATTTCTTGAGTGAAGTAACACTTCCAGTAGATGGACATGTTACAGTACAAATTCATCAGCTAAAAGGAAAACAGGAGAGTGTAGCGTATAAATAATATGCTATTTCACTCTACGTAATTGTGAAGCACGTGGAATCAGAAAGACACATGGAATAAAAAAAGCAGCATTTATATTTGTCGTAGAATGTACTTAAATGTGTATTTTTAATCACAGAAGATGGGAAACATCACCTACAGAATTTTACTTATTTATCCACGTATCGTGAAAATAACTCTTAGTTTTCTCTCACCAACACTTCTGTTTCATTATTATAGCACAACACTGTCAAGTCTCCGGTAAACTTTAGTTTGATAGATTTCTTTGAAAATAGCAGCCACCTTAACACCTGCAAAATACGCTGAAAAAGCAGTGTGTAAGAAGGGGAAGTTTTGTGATGCTAAATTTACAGTGCATATGGATACGCTATGCATGCATTGCATATTAAGCTTTAACTGTTTATAATCATGACTCTTCATTTTCAAGTTTTTAAATAAGATTGCATGTTTCTGTTGTGTCTTTTTGTATGAAAATGAATTATCATGCTGGGACTTTAAAAAGAAGTTTATATAAAGAAAAAGAACTGGGAAACTTACTTGGGATGTGGTAATTTCTCCAAGTCTTTCATATCATTATCAAAATCATTATTTTCAACATGAGTATAGCTCTGTATCTGATTATACATTTGCAGCTTTTAGCTTATTGGGCTTCTGTGGATCATCAGTGAGTTGGGCAAATGGTATTTTCACTGTTCTGTCTCTCTCCTTATTAAAAGCAAAATGGATCCACTACAGTTTTCATATTCTCATAAAGTTTTGTTACTGTTTTTGCAAGAGAAGATTTCAGCTCTGAGAAATATTTTTAGGTTAAAAGGGGCCAAGTTTAGAAGCTCTTTAGAGAACTCTTGTAATAGATCAACCTAGGAAAAATTACAGTATGAAAATTTTATCTGGTATAACTGAAATTCCCATATTTGAGGTCTCTTGCAGCTCAACAGGCTGCAAATCTTCAGCAGAACCGATGCTTTCTTGCATGTTAAGTGGCTACATTTCTTCCACTTATCAATTTCTTTCTCTGCAGAGTTGTGAGAGTTGAGTGCTGAGAGTTTAGCATCATCTTTCAAGGAGGCAAAATTGCAAATGGACATATGGTCCAAGATTCCATCTTTTTTTTCTTCTTTGAAAAAAAAAAAAAAAGTTATGACTTTTGGGAACATCTCCTACGTAGAGGAGTCTGTGTTTTTCTCAAAGAAAATGAAATTCTTTGTCTCAATCTCCGATAGACAAAGGAAGACATCTCAAGTGGTTCTTCTGCTGAGTTTGGGAACTGTTTATTTTCCAGGGGTAGTGGACAAGCAGTGAGATGATTCCATCTCAAGGAAACCTCCTGCTCTCTCAAGCATATTTTTAGCACATAGAAGAAACCACAGTGATCTTACAGTGTTGGGTTTTTGTTTGTTTGCTTTTGTTACTTTTGATAGTTACTTCAAGTAATACATTTGGCATGATAAAGCTCTGGTTTGCTGAGGCATACAATGAGTGATAATTACAGCTATTATTTTTTATAAGTTAGTTTCATAGAAAAAAATTACAGACTTCCATTTACCCAAAAGCACATAAAAAGTGACCTTCCTAGACTCATCTAAATAGCTAGTTCTAATAATGTATTCAAAATCAGAAATTAGTTATTTAAGTGGTTTTCCATTTCTGTTCTGTGTTTATTTTTCTAGATGCATGATTTCCATTGACTGTTTGGTTAATCATTATGACAGGTTAATTTGCAAAAGAGAAAAAACCCATTTGCTGAAAAAAAGGTTCCCTGCAGTGAAGACTACACCACATGCTTATTTAAGCTTTATACAATTGCTTATTGTATCATGTTGTTCAGACTGAGTGATATTTTGTTAAAAATAATGGTACATTTGCTAAATGAAGGTTTTACATGGAGACTGTGTCAAGCTGCATTGGGAAATTAGAATTAATTTGAATGTTTTTCTTTTTAAAAATACTTAGATTTAGCTAATAAAAAATAATTTCACTACATTGAAAATGAAAGGGGAAAAAAGATTATACAGAATATAATTTTGGCATGTCAAAATATGATTTTGACTTATTAAAGTGTGTACTAAATTTTGTGATTGGTTTTCTACTGCTATCAGCATAGCTCAGATTTTGAAGCTGTCTTGTTTATGCAGGGTCCAGATGGGTACATAATGTCTTACTGAATGTTAACAAGGTGGACTGAAGATTTAGTCCTAGTGAAGTCAGTGCTTAGTTAAACATCTTGTCCTACATGCATTTGAAAATTCCATTGTGCATCCTTCTGTGCCTAAAAGACAATATTTTGTCATTTCAGTTTTCTTTCAAAAGTAAGTTGGGTATTTTACCATAATTTTGCCTTTTAATCTTTGTATTCATTAATTGGGTATTTCTCTGCATTTGCTTCTTCAGTGTAACCCAAGAAATTAAGAGAAAGTCCTTCAAACAACGGAAGCATCAAGTCATGATATTATATAAGTACGCCATTATTGTCTCACTTTCCACTAATGACCAGAAGGAATGTGGGCATTCAGTTGATGGAAAACCTGATATCGGACTGGGAATTGTGGGGGCTCGCAGTCATCTTCTAACCATCAGAGCATGCAAGCCCTTTCCATAGGCTCAGCCTCAAACATGAATTGTTTTACACCCTGCTGCTACAAGCAGAAGGCAAAAACTCCCTGCTCCAATTGCCAGGAATGCTCACACCTTTTTTTGGTAATCTTACTCACAGCCAATTTCTACACATTTATTCCTCTGCCAACATTATTCTCTAACTAAAATAGTTTTTCTCTATTCTGTTCTACTGTATCTAAAACAAGTAAATTTATCTCTCAGTTTTTTTATTTGCTAGGTTAAACAAACCAAGTCTGCCAGTCTTCTCTTGTAAATTAAGATTTTTACTGATCATTCCAATAGTCATTTTCTGTGCTTGTTCTAGTTTGAATGATGTCTGTTGAACAGGAACGACACAAAGTGCCAGAGGATATTGTCTTGTCGCTATGTACTATCTGCTGGAAACCTGTCCTGGTGTCACCTGAGTTTCCCTCTTCCACACTGACATCTTTTCACACTATCATCCTATGGCTGCCTGATCTATGCAAGGCATTCTCTCAAGATACTTGCAGTTGATGGGCTTGCACCATGCTGCAGACCTGTTTTGTTGCTGCCCTGTTATTTTCCACTTGCTGTTAATGACTTCTGCTGTATTTCTGTTACTCCAGTTCTCATGATCAGCCTGTTGCTTCTGTGTTGTATCCTCTTAGCTTTATCAACACTCTTGTAATTCTTGTGATGTCATTAATTAGAACGTTAAACAAGATTAGCCCTCAGATGCTATCCAAAACACAGAAGATATAATCCCTGTTCCATAATATATGCAAGATAAGTATAAATGAAGATTATTTATCCAAATGTTTTGGATAGAACATTACGATATTTCTGTGTATTCAGACTCAATAGCTGTTTTTGATGACTATTTGTGCAGGTACCTAGGAGATATTGAATAAAAACAAATGACTTATGTTTTGACAACAGTGCTAAGGGCCCTCAGTGAGGGTTGGGCTCTATTTGGCTGAGCATTATGAAAACAGATGTTCTTGAGAAATGAGCACAGAATAGCAGTTCTTTATGTGGGGCAATGTGTAATGAGGTATAAAGATGCTGAGAGAGGGAACAAGCACATGTGAAATCATTAAATAAACAGAGGGAGGCTTTGTGTCTTTAGATCGAATGAGGAAAGATCTGCAAGATCTTGAAAATAACCTGTGGCAGGGAAGAAAATTGGAACTTCTTTTTCTTCATTTTTGTTAATTCCTGGTGGATTTTTTTTTTCTGTTTTGATGTGAAGCTTGTGTAGAACCTTATTTTCCAGTGACTAAAGCATTTCCCTATCATGGACAGCACACAATAATATATATACATATATATTTTTTAGGAACTCAGGCCTTGTATGCTCTTGAAATTGGACTGTCCTTGTTACTCCTGTCTCTGAACCCCAGCAATGGCCTGGATGTGATAAAGGGCCATTGGGCTCTCCTGATGCAGACAGAATCTGAAATTCATGAATTTCTGAGAACAATTGATTGTAGTGACCAGTGCAAATGGCAACGAATTACAAAAACAGACATGAAACACTACTTGGTGTGCAATGGCAGCACACCAAACAAAAATGTTCAAAGATTCCCTTTACTTTGTCTATGCAATTTCTGATGAAAATTTTCTATTTGTTTTTGAATTACAAAATCAACCTCTGTGTGTAGAATTGGCTAACAGAGAAATATAGGGAAGGGTTTATTTTTTTGTCAAAAACAGCCACCAAAAATTGACAGAAAACATGCAAAAAATTCAGCAAACCAAACACAGGGAAATGTTACAAATAAAATTTGTACTGAGCTGCAAATTGAAGGAACCCACTCAAAGTGGAGGCTTTTATAACAGTATGCTAACAGCAAATGTCATGAATTTATCACTTTCATGTGAAAGAGATGCAATGGGATGCTTTGTCTTAGCAGAATGCCAACAGTTGCATTAAAAACCTGTCAAGCACTGTAGCATTTTAAAATGTACAGAGAACAAATAGTGGGCATATCTGTGTAACTCTTGAGGAATTTACTCTTTTCGTTCTGTATTTGTGGAGTAGGTGCTTTTCCTACTAATATTACTATTTACCAGAGTGATTATATAACAGCTTTTCTAATTGATTCAGGTTCCAGAATCACTGTGGGTTCTATCTACTAAAGTGTGTGTGTGATTTTAAAGTACCATGCCAGATCTGCAGGTGTGAGCCATATGTCACTGAGGTACCCCTTGGAGCTTATGCAGTGCTGAGGTGTTTCTCAAGCTCATCTCCAGTCGTTAAGTGAGAGATCTAGCATTACACTGCAGACAAATGTTGTCTGTACATTTACAATTATGGGTAATGGCCAGAACTAGTAGCTTTGAGTTTTTAGTTCCAGTTAGGAAGCAAAGGAAATTCACAAGTTAAGGACTATTGTAATCTGTATTGACTGTTGGGAAATCTTAGAGGAGTTTTTGTTTCTCTTTTTTATTTTTTTCTGAAGAGTTGAGTTCAGAGGGCAGGTGTATGCTGACAGCTGGTAGGCTGGAGGTCAATGTTCTTGGCTGGGTGATGGTGCAGGGTCACTGCAGGATGCTGCTGCGTGATAGACATGCCTGCTCCTTTTCCCACTGCCAGTAGCGTGCTGCTTCATAGAGCAAAGCCAGGCAAAGACCACAGACAAAAATATTCTGTGCCTCAGAATTTTAATGAAGCCATTTGGGAAGGAGATACAAGCTGGACACTGGCTGTGTATGACATCTGACCATCGTTCTGAGGGAGTAAGTGAGTCAGAGGATATGATGCCTTCTTTCTCTATATCACTTGTTTGAGTTCAGCCTATAGCTATAGTGACCAAATGTTGCTATCCTTTTGATGCTCTACATGAAATGAGTCTAATTTTCTCTCCATTTGTTCTGTGGATGCAAAGCTTGCCACCTGGATGCTGCTGCCCAGAGTAGGAATCCTCCCATCACAGTGATAGGATATCCACTGTTCTCCATGCCAGAGAACGTCTGGCTGTCACCCTCTAAAAGGCTATGGCCTGTAAGTCATGAGGGAATGCAACCTGATTGTCCAAGCCAGAGCAGTTCCTTCACAAGTGCTACATGGCTTATATTCTTAGTGAAGTATAACAACCATCAAGCAATGACTATTTACTTATGTTCTGTTAGCTGGGTAGTCTCCGCTGCACTTTTTTTTCCAAACAGAATTGACCAGATTTAGCATAGCTTACTTCTATTCCAGTCAACAGGGTTATAACCGTAAGATTTGGTTGCTTCCTGTGGTCTTGAAAAAAACAGCCTTAATCTTCAGCAAGTGGGGAAAATAGTCTGGTATACTTGGGGAAAAAAATAATTTGCAAACAACTCCGTATTTGATCAGCACTCCTTCCACCCCCAAAAAATAATTTTGGAAAATGAATTAGAGATGCAGGTGTTGAAAATCAGTAACACTTTTCAAGTTTCTATGGTTGGATGGTTATACTAAACTGAATGCATGCAAACCACACACACACACACACATATGTATATAGGTTTCATATCCTTGCTTCATTTTTTGACATTTCCCATCTGACACCTACCAGTCACTAGTAATCTCTTTCCTGTGGGGAAAAAATACCATCTCTGAAAGTTATCTGATTTATTTTTTTAATTGGAAATATTCTTCACCCACTCTGGAGATACTGACTCACTTGACAGCTCAAAAACCCCATGACCAGAAAAGCCCTCTAGTACCTTTGTGACAGAATATCTGCTAGGCAAATTAGCCTTTGTTGCATTGATTTATTTACTTACCAGAACTATACCGTGTCCCTTATGTGGTTGTATCGGGGTGCATGGTCTGTTCTGTTGCTCTGTAAGATGCAGCTGGCAGTCTGTGCCTGCTGAAAGCCAGCCTGGTGAGCAGAATTCCAGAAACGCATGGGGGACAATTCAGGATTTGCACAAAATTTCAGTATTTTCTAATTATCTGTTCTTCAGAGTGAGGGTTTGAGGGACAGATTTACAGAGAGAAATAAAAGATATGGAGGTCTGAGGAGTGGGGGACTGCGAGAGGGAAAGTTGTAAGGAGTCTGTAAGCTTGCAATCAGGATACCTCTCTGATAAGAAAGATGTTTGGTCCTTATGCATTTTGCAATACAGTGTCCAAAAGTAAAAGTGCGGAACAATGTTATGATTGTTATAATATTAGAATAATACTCTTTCTTTTATTGGGTCACTGAAACTTTTCCTGCACAGTAATGATAATGAATACAATGGATGGAGATTTCTACTGCTTCATTCAGACTCTATCATAGCAGACTTTCTTGGATAGCATGGGTGTTTACTAGGACCCACGCCCTTAGAGGAATCTGTATCTAGAATCTGTATCTAGAAAGTTCCAGAACTGGTTTTCTGCCTGCTGGACCTCTATACTATACTGGTGCAGTATTTGTCCCAGGACACTTCCTATTCTGCAGGTTGAAACAAATGCCATGGCTGTTGCCCGTGGAGCTGAACTCAGTTCTTTTACTGCCATAGCTGAGAGCTAATGGTGCCAAGCTCCCATCTCAGGTGTTGCAGGACATGGTCAGGGTGCTGAGATATGCCTGCAGGATACGAGCACTTCAGGGCACGCACCTTAAAAAAACTTACACAATCGAGCTCACCACAAAAGCTCAGGTACTTACTGTTTTTGATGGATGGGAGGAGATTTTGTTGTTCAATTTGTTTTTTGCATTCCAATGTCTTTGTTTCTGATCCAAAGCCACTTATTGTTGAATAGCCTTCTTCAACCCTGCTCCATGTCTCTAAATGAAAAAGATGCATACGATATAGTCTGTAGCACTCTGAACCCATCCACTACCTACGTTTATTTAATTGCTGCAACATATCATTTGAGCTTCAGCATTATCCCACTGTGACCAGTCTCAACTATTTTTCTGCTGTGTTTTTGCAGGCACTGATACTTCACCAGCTTGGGCGCTACAGCTTGGCTGAGAAGATTCTCAGAGACGCTGTGCAGGTGAACTCCACAGCCCACGAGGTCTGGAATGGCCTGGGTGAGGTGCTGCAGGCTCAAGGCAATGATGATGCCGCGACTGAATGCTTCCTGACGGCACTGGAGCTTGAAGCCAGCAGTCCTGTTGTCCCTTTTACAATCATCCCGAGAGTTCTTTGAGAAGATATCTTGACCAACTTATTTTGGTCTGACTTCTGGGTGAGAAAACCCATTGTTTCAGGCTGTCTGGTAACTGATTAGTTTGAAAAACCTTAGAGCGGCAGGTAACAAACTCATCTTTTGTGGAAAGTGGCCAAAACAGTGTCATGATGCATTCTGTTGTTAAACTGAAAGGACAGAATGGCTAACCACAGCCAAATCAGTCATATCGCCAACGTTTTTGCCCTGGTAGTTTTGAAACTTCATTATATTGTTCCTGAAAGATGTGCCATACTTTGTTAGTGATACTTGAGTGTTACATAAAATTGTAATGGAATCAACTACCAAACGTAGAATAATATATCCACGTTAAAATTCAGTGGCAGAGCAGACTATTTTTAACAAGGCTGTTATGAAAACTGTTTTCTTCCTGCCTCTCAACCTCTTTTGGCCCAAAGTCAAAATGCGAATTTTCTGTTTCCATCTCTATTTTAGTCCTGCCCAGAGAATCAGTTGAGTTCTTGTTTTTAGTTGTTAATAACTGTGATGTGTGGCTAACTGTTATCTCTATTTAGAGCAAAGGCTGAGTACAAGAATATTTATATTTTACCAATGTATGCCTGTTACAAAAAAATATATTAGTTATTTAAGTTTAACTTTTTTATGTGAATTCAGAGTTTATTTATCAATGGATATATGTAAAAAGAACCTCAAATGGACTATTTACTGACATTCCTTATTCATAACCCACACTTGGCTAAATGGGAAGATTATGTTAATAATAAAATGATTTTTAAATGGAACCTTTTCTGTGCCCTGGTTAAGAACCCAAGGGGTAATAGATGTCTTGTGAATGAATGCTATTGATGTGGGTTCTGTGGCTGGCTGACCTTGATGATCAGCAACACCAAAGTTAAATGCCTCGTCTAGTGTCTAGAGAATAGAGGCAGCTGTACTCTTTGCTAATACTATAGTTATTTGAGATTTCAGGTTTCCCTAAGTCTTCACTACTACTGTTTTTTCACTCCTTCCATTCCAGCTCTTGTTGAAGCCAGATTATTCTGCTTCCACATAACACACGGACTTTTCCATATATGTTATTAGTGTTTGGGAAGAACATGTTAAATATTTGTGCACTATTCTCAACATCTCCCACTCTTTACTTCCCTTGCAGGAAAAGTTGCCTGGTAACATTACTGCCGTATTGATATAATAGGACCAAACAATGCAGATAAATGCTTGCTAGAGTTTTCCTGGGATGCACAGATTACAGAGTAATTCGTTGCGATGAGCATTCAGGGTGTGCAGCCTAGTGTCTCCTCACTTAAACAGTGGGCTCGTGGAAGCTGAGAGGATTTCCAGACTCCCAATGTGTGCTCATTGGTGTGTGCCTGATGTGTCACAAGAAGCAGTTTCAAAATGCTCACTGCAAGATAGCAGATGATTCAGAAGAATGGCAAGTGTTTTTCTTTGCAACTCACCATAGAGCTTACTCAACTCAGGGGATCCCCACTGTGCGACAGGCTCTGTGCACTCCAGTGAGAATCTTTCAATGGCAGAATACCTTAACCTGGTGAAGCTCTTCACTTGTATCTCTTTTTCTTTGGCATTTCTTGTGCCTGTTAGGGTACTTTAAAGTTATATCTGCTTAATGCTGAGACCATATGTTCCTTGTAAAATGGACCAAAGCATTATAGGCAATATTTTCAAATCTATTTAAAAATCAGTAGCAATTGTCATCTGGTTTGCTACAGAAATATCAAAGTTTCCCTTTCCCTTCTAAAGTGCCAGTTCTATGTGCTTTCTTCAAGCTGTCCTTGGTGTTTCTATTCTCTTTTCTGTTTGCCAGCCATTCTCTCTTTTCTAGTCCCACCTCATAATAAGTGCTCTGGGCTGATGTCTTTAGTATCTTCTATGTGGTTTACCAAACCACACTGCAAAACCTTCGTTTGTTTAATTCCGTTCCTCTGGATCCTTTCTGCTATTCTGCTATATTTCTGCTGCTCAGTTATATTTGTAATACCTTCCACAGATATGCTCCTTCATAACATCTATTCACCTTTTATTATAATATCAAAGCATTTCTAACAAGGCACTTTGCCCATAGATCTGAGTGTGGTGGCCATTCTCAAGAGAGCTTTGAAGAAAAGTAGAGTGTAAGAGAATTCTGTAATAGCAGAATTTATCGTTTATTCTTCTCATCTAATTTACAGTTCCGTCCTCTTTTGGTAAACACCCCAGGTGGAAAGGTCAGTACTCTAATAGTGTCATGTCTTCTGTTCACAGAGAATTTGTTGCTGCTGTTGTTTTCCTGTTTTCCTTACTCTAGAATCAGTTTTGGTGTAAATCCACGGCCTTGTGCCTCCTGGGAGCAGCCTTGGTAAAGCTCAGTTATCTATTTTTAAAAGCTGATTATTGCTCTAAGTCCTTACATTTGGGTGTTTTCAGGCTAAAGTGGAAGTCCTTGCAACACATGAATTAAACAGCAGCACTTGTTTAAACATAGTTTTCACCTTAAAACAATGTTACTACATGTTACGATTGTGTGACTTCTTCCCCCATTTTATTTTTTCCTTCTATTTAATTAAGAATACCAAGAATCTTTTTATATTCAGTATCCATTTTAGATGATATACAGAAAGATCTCTTCCTCAGGCTGCTCTCGTACCTCAGTCCACGAGTGGAGCTCGCAGTGCCGATGTGAGTACCAGGCCTGGGGAACTGTTCTTCTGCCCCCAGGTCAGTGCTCTCTGCATCAGGTTTTGCTCTGTGGTCGAATCTTGATGCGGATGCACAGAGCTGCCTGTAATCTTCCTCCCTGAGCCTGTATCAGAAACAATAGCTGCTCAGGTGGACTCTGAGGCATATTGGGGACTGATCCAGCTGAAAACTCAGCCAGCCCCTTTCTCTGTTTCCCCTTAGAGTCTTACTGGCTTTCCCACAAAAGCCTGGTAGGGGCTACAGGTAGTTCTCTGATCTGGCCTGCTGTATAAGGACTGATATGAACAGAAAAGAAGACAGGGCTTTTCCTCCAAAAAGCAGCCTGTACTTGCACCAGCTTAACATTATTGATAAATTGCATTGTCAGACATGCCAGCTGTGTATAACTAATGACAAACTGCACAAACTCGACATCTCCAGTCCTTCATAGGTCCTTCATCTAGAAGACTGGAACAGCAGCATTCAGAGGAGACCTCTTCTGTTCTGCAGTGTCCTCGCACTTCTCTGAGTGAGTAGCATTTGGTGTGTTGAGCACATGCTGCAGTGTTCTACCATTCTCTGTTGCACGTGGTAAAATGTTTGAATCTGCGCTACTTTTAGAAATAATTCAATGAATTGGTTAAAGTTCATCTCTAATTTTGGTTTAGATAGCCATTTTTACTTCAGGAATTATTTAATTGCATGATTGAGGGAGAGCCACAGGAATGTGAGGACCAATCCAACCATATCTTTGAAACCTTTTGTCATTATTTATATGCATTTTAAACATCAAAGGCTATTTTAAAAGATGCTATAATTTTCCTCGAAAGTCTTTTTTTCCTGAATACTTGGTTCTACTGTGTAATGGTAGTGTGAGCCTGGTTAGACTAGAGTTGAAGATTTACCTCTAATTCTTGGTTCAGTTATCAATTAAAGTGCCATTTTCTCTCGCCATCAGTCTGGCAATCATCCTATCCCTCTAGCACCAAGTTAAAACCCCTGTATGCTAAAATGCTCATTCAGCATGCGTACTTCTCCAGCATTTTATTTGTTTAAGCTCATCTTCTCCAGGCCGCATTCTCTGATCGCAGTAGAAGCTATGCTAGAATGTATTACATTCTGTGTGGATCTATGTCATCACAAAGAACTACCCGATACGAATCTTATTCATGGCCAGCAGCGAAGATAATGAATATTCATTTTTTTGCATCACTGTCATTGCTGATTATGTAAATCTTGATGGGAATTGCTCAGACCTGTAGAGCCAGCAAGGGCTGGAAGAGATATGGCAGAAGATAAATCTGAAGTGAATAAGAAAAAAATGCAGCCCCCAACTTTTGGGAGAGTGTGAGTGTCAGCATGGGGCAAGGCTCTTGGCCAAACCAAGATTTTTCACATGTCAGTGAGACGTGTTTCTGATACGCAGATTTGTCACTTGGTCTTTCTAGTTTCCTGTTTAAAGCATCTTTGTAGTCAAAGTGCCTCAGCTCCCTAGTTATTATTTCAAAGAGATCGAGCTGTGTCTTTTAATTTCTAAATCCTTTGAAAAGATATGACCACTTCTAACCAAATCCTATTCCATACTCAGGTGTGGAGCAGATGAACATAGCCATCACTGTATTGCTACTCATGCCTTAAGTAAGTTTTCAAAGTCCAGCAGCTGCCATGATTTTCTGCATGTGGTCCCTGGGGCACAGTGGGAACACAAAGCAAAGCTCCCTGTGGTAGGAGAGACAAGGCTTTTGGCTTGGTAAATTTTCATTCACTTTAAAAATGTGTTTGGAAGAAGTGAGTGTAAAAACCTATTTTGGACATTAAAGGGTTGATGAAGTGTGTCATTTTGCTGCATTTTCCACTGTATCTTTAAAGGCAGCAGGAATATCTTTAGGAGAGCTTGTCCCTTGCCTGTTTCATCCAGGTATGAAGCTCTGAGCCTGCTCTGGACCATTGGGATACACTCCCTGCTCTCTTGGCTCCCGCTCTGCCTCTAAAATTGTCTCCTCAGGAAAGTGACACTGAGTATGAAGTTACCATTCCAAAGGTGCCTGATCTAGCTGGCCTGAGAAAATAATCAGTAGGTGATAGGTAATGATGATATTTGTTGGCTATTAATACAGTGATGTGGCTTTAAAAATGCATGAAAGCCAAGCATTTCAGCTTCTTCCTGGGGCTGAGCCCCCTCTGATGTGAAGGTGATACAGCAGGACAGGGCTGGGTCAAGTGAACCAGGGCAGGGCACAGCGGGGAGACTGTGCCCTCCTTGCCATTATGGGGAGATCTGGGCTTCTTCACAGGTTTTACTGCTCCAAACAGTCTGCAAGTGCTCGCCTTGCTAAAAGCAGAGTTACAGATGCATTTTATACTCTGAGGCCCTTCCCATCTTATTGCTCTGAGTTCCTCTGAGTGTTCACTTCAGCTCTTGCAAAGCTGTCTCCTCTACAAACAGGTTTTATTTTTCTGATGGAAAGCTGGAGATGATTAAAAAAAAGGAAATTCTGACCCCAATTTTTACTTCCAGTGTAGATCAGACACATATCAAAAAACTGAGCCTGAGACACTATCAGTGCAAGCTTTCCCAAGGTTGTTGTTTTCAAAAGAGCACTAACTGCTAGCACAGGACTGGAGGGGGCAACAGAGGCCATAAAACATGGCTGCCCCATTTGCCTCCTTTTCAGCTGTCCTGCTCATAGGGTTCTTTACCTGTAGTAGATCAGCAACATTCTGACTAAGCAATATTTTTTCTTAGGGATCCTTTCCACACAGTGCTTATTTTTCCTTTTTCTCTTTTCTTGTGCAAGCAGGTGTTTAGAGTAGCAGCTAAACTCCTGGGTGCTGGAAAACAGGAATATTGGCTGCAACTGCAGGGCAGGTCCTGTAACCTAAGCAGCAGCAGCTGCACTCCCTGCATGACACAGGACCCACGCACTCTTCAGCCAAAATCACTTCTTCCACACATGTGCTTCAGGAAGAAGTCCTGTTTGCCTGATCATCCCTCCTTCCGTGTTACTTCTGCACACTCGCGGCCAGACTGCAGGAAAAGGCAGCATTCTGACAGGGCATGCGTGCATATGCAGGTGCTCCTGCGTTAGGGCTGCTGCCTCCTGTGAGAGGCTGTGCTGTTGGGCCACCTGTGTGAAGCCCAACACACCTGCATGTGAACAGTCACCCCATGATGTGCACTGAGTCAGCTAGCACAGCATCTAAGGATTTAAAATAGAAAGGCAGTAGGCATTAGATGCCTCTGGCTTATGAAAAGCCCTGGAGGAGGCCCACCAACAGATACAAACAAACCCTTGTAGGGTTCTCATCTTTTGCTGTCAGAGACCTGCATCCAATTCTTAATCAGACGCTGTGGGTTAAAGACTTCACCTGAAGGATTATCTACTGCAAGGATGAACTTCAGTAACACAAAGACTTAATGAAAACATGGACTGTATGCCAGGTTAGTGTGCAATTTCATCCTACCTAACCCAAAATACTGGCAATTGCTGTTGAATGTGAGATCTTAGCTCCACATCTGTTTTGCTCTGTTTTTGTTACAGCTGGTGAGTGTAAGGCTACTTACTGGCTGAGTCAGACCAGCTCACTGTGCTCGTTGCCTTCATTTTTAAATTTATTTTTTTTTTTTTAAACGTGGAGGAGGAAATGAGGAAATGGGGAGGAGGTGTGAACCCCTTTCAGAAATAGCCTGTAAGTAGGTAGGTTGGATTATGCGTATTTTGAATTTTCACTATTGCTTCCCTTACCCTTTTCATTAAAACAAAGGCAAAGTAGGGTGAATGAGCGAAAGTTAGCTGGTCTTGCTGTTCCCAGCTGTATCTCACCCACATATACTTGCAAGGCTCTTTTGCTGTCCTTGCTCCAGGGTACTGTGCTTGTCCTGAGAAACACAGTAGAGAAGAGCACGTTGGGATTTTGTTCCCAACTGAGATGCCTTTGCTGTGAATAATATCCTGAGGTATTACGCTGCTGCTGTCTCCTGTTACATTATAGTTTGAAAAAATAGAGACTAGGTGATAATGGAGATACTCAGGAAAGTTAAAATGCATTTACTACAACTGTGATGAAGATAATCTATAAGATAAAAATATACATAGGCTGCTCTGAAAGCAATGCCTCCTATTTATTTCCATGGAAAGCCAAACATATACGAACAGCAGAAGAACATTATTTGATAGAGCAAATTCTCAGCTACAAAACACTATTTTTCAATGTAGGCACCACGATTAGCTATGTATTTTTACCAATGATGAACAAGAGCCTACAAGTTGTGCTCATAAAAATCTGCACCAGCAGAGATGGCTGCTATGATGATGTCATTGCTAGGAAAATGTCGCCTATGCAGTCCATCTCTCATCAGCCCAAACAGATGGAACTCAGAAGGTGCCAAATCCAAGCTGTATTGTGAGTGTGGTAGGACAGTCCAGACAGGATTGGCAGTGTGCTCCATGGTCTTCAAACTGTAATGAAGCCTGGCATTATCGTGTTGCAAGAGAAAGCTTGTCTTCTTCTCTGGCATGACTCTGAAAGTTTGAACTCAGCTTAGTCAGCATTGTGATGTAGTGCTCAGAGTTGATGGTTTGTCTGTGTTCCAGGAACTCCAAAAATTATTACCTCTTTCCTTTCTCAAAAGACAGTGCACATCACTTTAAATGCTGAAGACTGTAAAGTGCACTTTTTCTTCAGTGGGAAATTCACATCAACACTCCATGGATTGCCATTTTGACACCAGCTCACAGTGGTAACACCACAACTTGTTAATAGTAATGATGTGATCCAGGAAACTGTCACCTCCAGCCTTGTGTTGGTTCAGTAGGTCCTGACAAACTTGCATACAGTGTTCCTTCTGTTCCAGTGTGAGCATTCATGAGACCCACCTGCTGCAAACTTGGCAATATTCCAATATTGCCACCATTGTTTCCAACACATTTAAGATGATATTCAGTTCTGTACACAGTACTCTGATTGAAATCCACCAATTCACGTGGTGATTAAGATGTTCTTCATTTAGTGGTGTGACAGTTGTGCACAGCCATCTGCAATGTGGCTTGTCTTTCATGTTGCTGTCGCCACTGCTGAAACATCACCTACTGCCGCACTGTGTGTTTACATCTACTGCTTGGTCTCCATCAATGTTCAGCACCTAATGTCAATAGGTGCCATTTTTCTCTGCATAGAGGAATTCAGTGACACCTTTGCTTCACCCGCACTTTCATTTCAGATGCCATTTTGACAGACTGTGCCTCTGCTGCCGTCTGTCACATGCCAACAAAACGGAAGGAAATATTGGTGGGAAGGTTCAGCCTCTTCTGCCGTACCACCAACATCTGCTTCTAACACAGTGGACCAACGTAATAAAGTAGGCATTAATTTTGAAGCAACCCTTCAAAAGTGAATGTCTGTGATCAAAAATAATATTGACTTTGGTCCCAGTAACTTACAAATGCATCAAGAGAATTTAGAAGTATTTGTCTAACAGGAGCATAAACTCATATCCACCAGCTTTACTACAAATGTTGGAGGAAAGGGGGTAGAGATCACACAAGTCAAAACCAAAGACTCAAAACAACTCTTACGGCCAACATACCTCAGTGTGTATCAGCCTCACTCCATGATTCTTCTCTCAGATCTTGGTTAGTTCCCAGTCTGCAGAGAGTTTGAGTAGGAAGTGATGCTGTTGCACAACTATTTCCCTTCCTGACCCCAAAATGGGCTTCATTTGTGATTCTTGGCCATTATTAGCACCACGCACTGTGTCACATATCATGGGTTGCAGTTTTTTAATCATTCTCTTTCTTGCAGGTCTGAAGTAGGCCAGTAGTAACATACGGTGCTGACACACGATGGACTGACTGTACTGACAGTCTGACTGTGTTTGTGAGATAGCTATATCAGCATTCAGCCTTCACAGACATTTTTAATAGGATTTCCACTGAGTATGATAAATAGCAGCATTTGGGATGCTGCCTTAAAGCATGTAGAGAGCAAAATCACCTGTGGATCTTATTCTTGCTTGAAAGAAAAAGGACCTGTGCCAGTTCAGAAAGACGCTTTGCCTACACCAGAGGTATTCTCCAGGCACACCTGATGCTCAGTGATCCTGCACTGTTGTAATGCCTGAAGAATCTAACAGCAAGCTCCTCTTGGTCTGTCTGTACGAACTCATTTGCCCAAAAAGCCTTGCTCTACCTAGAAAATTCACATAAAGATACAAACAGAGAAATAAGGCACAGAATGCACTTAAGCAGTTAAATGCCTAAAAGGTTCTAGCTAAAGGTGAGAAAATAATCAATTTTCACAAGTATTCAGTGTTATCACCAGACTGTTTCCACTAAATGAGAGGGTACAGCCATAAGACACTGATGAGAGCTTCTGAAGGCTGGCACATGCTACAGAAAAGCTGGACTTCCCACCATCTTGGAGGAAGTGCATATTACTCTTTTTTTAATCAGTTCAAAAGAAGATGTAGATTTTGCTCCCTTTTTATTTTTATTCTATTCCCAGTATGCATTTACCTATGCCCTTGCCATTACGTGATGCTTCAGAGCCCTTTCTGTGCAAAAGATAGCACGGATCAGTGACAAATGCTGCCTCCATCCTGCTCCCTGTCCTTGAATTTCCATTTCACTGGCGAGTGGTGAACAATACACACCGACAGCTTTTGTGTCCTGATTCCTAGAAGAAAGCATCCTCCCGAGAGCAGCCTACCAGGCCCCAGAGGCTCAGGCGCAGCAGCAGCTGCAACCTACATGGAGTGGGGGTGGTATAAATAGCTTGCTGGAATAGAGGCAGGATAATTACATGGTGTGGAGAGATGGCCAGAGCTGCAGAATGCAGGTTCAGCTTGATTCTGTAATAAGCACTGCTTCAGCCAACAGTAGAATAGTATCAGGCAATCCTCAAATTGCCAGTTTTTCTCATTTGGTACAATTCAGGTTTTCTGAATCTTTTGCAGAAATTTTACAGTGGTATCAATGACTTTGTTTCATCATATTCAGTCACTGACTTTAAAAAAAAAAAAAGTGTATCTATTCCACAAGTCAGGGACTTGCCCTCTCCAAGCTTCACTAACCAGGTGCTGGTGGGGACCTTGCTTTATGTGCCATCTGGCCTTCATGAATCCTGTCTTCCTTGCAGGACAGCTAGCTTCAAAAGGAGAATGCTTTCTCTTTAATTACCCTCCTCCTTACCCTGTTGACTGATCACCCTCCTCTGGGACTATGACTCCAAGTGTTTTTCATCTAAATTAAACAAGACTTGGACTGTCTTTGTTTACTGGGCACAGGTTCTAACCTTTGGGCCTTCATAGCCCAGCAGGGGTGAAAAGGGGTGTTGCATTGTATCAGTGCTGTTCTGGTGTGCCAGGTTGGGCATGGCCTCAGTACATTGGCTCGCCAAGCCCGATGGAGCTGCAGCAAAGCAGGTGCTCACCCATTGCTCCAGAGTGAAAATGGCAGGAAATGCTTGCCTGAGGCCTCACTTGTGTCACCAAAGGGAGGTGCTAGCTGAGCCCAGCCACTCCACTTGCCAGCGCCAGGTCCCTGCTTGAGAGCCAGAGGCAGACAAGCTGCTTCAACATTACAACCTGCTGCTAGCCTGCTGGTGACGATTTGTGACTGTCACTGCTCTGTACAGATCGCTGTCAGATAGATGCATAGCATTCATAACAAAAACTCATTCTGAATTGAACCCCTAGCAACAAACTCTTACTGTCCTTTTGCTGATGCAACAGCTGAAGATTGGGCACCTCTGCCATCAGAGTTGTGTCACACAGTTGAAGCCCTTCAAACCCCTAGACCTGAGGAAGAAGGTAACCATGAATGAATATAACCTCAGACAGGAACAAACAGGCCATAGAATGGTAGAATATCCTGGGTTGGAAGGGACCCACAAAGACCACTGAGTCCAACACCAGGCTCCACACAAGACTACCCAAAAACGAGGCCACCAGAGAGTGCTGCCCCTCTGCTCCCTGTGAGGAGCTGTAGGCTGCCATGAGGCCTCCCCTCAGCCTGCTCTTCTCTGGGCTGATGAAAAACTATCACAAACTTCAAGAAGTACATTAAGCCACTTCTAAAAGAAAGGCTTAAATTTCATTATCCCTGTAGGATACAAGTGTGCCACACCTAGTGGGTTGTGAATTCACTGTCTGTCTTGCTAGTGAATAGTCTCGCTGAGTAAAGATCTGAGAAATCAGTCCTTCTAATGAATGGAGCGAGATTCAAGAAGCATACGAGGAAGATCTCCACTTGCACAGCAGTGTGCTGAGTTGCATCACCAATAGCCCTACAGCATTTCAAACAGATACTGCTGAGTGGCAGACACTTTCTGTGATGGCTGACATTGAAGAAAGCCCTGAATATGCATGTTGCCCTCTCTGCTGACAGCTGAGTCTCTGATGTAGTGAAATGCATAACATCTGCCAAAGGTGCAAGCCCTCCAGAATAAATTAGCATCTGCTTAGGATATGAGCTTGTACCCTTTGACTGGCTGAGACCAGTTAGGAGACCAGCAAGGTAACATGGATATCCATTCTGCATTCTCAAGTCCACAGAAACCTGATAAAAGTTAAAATTCTACTGCAAGCAGGAAGAGGGCAGGGGAGCCTCACAGGCCAATGTTCAGGTCCTTTTTGGCAACATGGGATTTGTTCACAGCAGTTCCTAGTTGATCATAGTAAGAAAAAGACACCCAGAAGCTAGAGAGGAAAAAAGGAGGAAGAAAAAAAAAAAAAAAGGAAGGAAAGCAAGAAATCTACATGGTGATTTCCATCAACCTCCACTGGCAAAATATAATTCCCTCTGTGTATCATCAAAGGGCTGTGGGTATTTGCAAGCTCCGCTGATGGCCCTGCTAAGGGCTCAACCCAGCTCTCTGCACGCTATCACTTACTGATGCCACGCTCTTCTGCTTCACTGAAGGATGGGGATAACTGTCAGAGAAATAAACACTGCAGTATGCAAGGTCTGCATCCAGGAGGTGAGCAATTCCCCTTTGACTCCAAAGTGATCAGCAGGAACCCTGAAGTGCAGATTTAAGCTGATGCAGAAGTGATCAGCAAAGACATGTCTGCCTCTTTTCGAGTCCCTCCTCACTTGAAATTGGAAATCTGATGCTGAAGGAGACCTTGGGATCTTGCACCCCTTTTGTCCATTGTGGGGCAGCACTGCCTTTTCCATGCTCAAGAAACGCAGTGAGGCCCTCTAAGCAACAGGCTCCTCACATCTTCCAAGGAAACAGGCAATTCCCAGAGGTTTGCCCATCTTCCTCCACAGAATTCATTGTTCAGGCTGTGGCTCGGGTCACAGCCCTGGCTAGCACAGCTGCCTTCATTGACCCAGTGGGAATGCCTCTTACCAAGGAGAGGGGGGAAACTCACTGAATTTTAATCACATTTTGGCTGCCAATTCCAAGACCAGGAAAATACTTGTTTACATGATTGGAAACAAGATGTGTAGCATACGCATATTCTCTTCAGCAATTAGCGCCTGAGCATAGGCAGACAACAACCTCCTGGCTGAATACAGTGCAAATCTCCTGACTATGACATTCTGGCACTTTACCTCCAGGACCCTGGTGTTGCCACACCTGCCTCTCTGGCACTCGGAGCTAGTGCAAGAGAATTCTGGGCCAATTTCCTGTTTTGACTAGAAAAAAATATATATAATATACCAGGGAGCTAACAAAGCCCTGAGCATTAAAAGCAGTTAGAAGAAAGAGGGAGCCTGTGTGCATCAGATGGAGCTATGGTTTGGTTAGGGACAGCTTCAGCTATCCAAAAGGAGCAACTGAATGGAAGTCAGTAAGCCAGACTGCTTCAGAGGAAATCGAAATCGAGTTCTTCGTGTCTGCACAGAGCAGAGACCAAGGAGAGCCACAGACTGTAACACAGGCAGACCCTCAGAGACATGAATCCTGCTGGCAAATCCCTCCCAAATCAGCAGTAATCTCTGCAAACAGTAGCCATGGAGTTTCTTATGGGAGGGCTCAGAAATGCAAACCACAATGCAGCTGCAGTCCAACTTCTGAATTTCACAACCTGTGACCCCCATCACAGAACCAGGTGTGTGCTGGATCTCTGTCCTTCACCCCATGCCTCTCTAACACTGGGGAATCAATTGCTTCAGCTTTTACTTGAGAAATCTTTAATGCAACTACCTAAAAACAACCTTCCTTAGTGATGTTGCCTCTACAGGTATCTTTCACAGCTCATGAGCTATTGCACAAAATGCAGTATGTGCTTTTTTTTTTTTTTTTAAACATCCTGCATTAACTAGCAAAACCCTCTGCTTCCTAAATTTTCCATAATAAGTTGCAAGCATTTCTGGATAACTTGCAGACAAGCTAAAAATAGGAAAAGTCAACCACTGAAACTCATATTTTGCTTTTCATTTTTTTCTTGGACATGCTGCGTCAAGTAGTTGCACTTCCCGTGAGGTCAGGCCCTAGACAATACTTTTCCAAGAGCATGGAAACAACAAACCCATGAAACATTTCCACATCCAGAAGCATGGAGCTGCTGGCACTCAGTGAAAGATCAGCCCTAAAAGTGGCCTGCATTGTCTCTCTCCTCTCTGTCTTCTTTATACTGATATTTCATTTCTAAGTATCTTCCCAAGCTGCCTGTTTTTATCTGCTCCTGCTACTTACACAGCCTCCCCAGTTTTCTCAGGCTGCACATTCCTCCGTGTCTTGCTCCCACTCACTTCTGAGATTAATGCTGTGTAATATTCCAGAGCTATCACATTCTGTTACTTGGAGCTCATCTTGTTCTTTCTAAAAATCGAATTTAAATTAAAGAAAAATTGAAAAGCCTGTATACCTAAGTAAGTGGATATATACATCTAGGATCAAGTAGCACCAGGGGGTAATAAAGGGCTGTCCACATAAGACAAAATAGTCATTTTGCTACAAAAAAGGGTTCCCCGCTTTATTTAGGTGTAGGCACATGTATAAGCTAACACACCTCAGCATACAATGAGAGAACTGCCTAATTAGGAGCACCCATGTTTTGATTGGCCTGCAACTTTCCTGATGAGGTCAGCAACATGGCAGAGACTGCACCTGCTCAAAGCCTGAAGGATGTTAGGAGGTGGAGCAAAGAGGCCATCCCACTTCTCAGACATGCCATTGATGAGTGATCAGCTGTAGGTAAGTCTTGCCGCAACAAGACAGTGCTATGATTCACCCCTTTGCGCTGGGAGCCAGCTTGCTCAACAGCACAGAAATAAAATTCTTGCACTGCTCAGGACACAGGTAGGAAGTAGGTAGGAAACTGGGCACATTTTGCTAGTGAATTATTGCTGAGTGTCTCAATGTGTTTTCCCCTAGCACCTGAAAGGCTGTGCTGAGAGGTGGGCACCCTGCTCATATCTGTTCCCAGCAGGGCTGGATCTGTGCTTGCCGTGCCCCACAAGCAGACCAGCAGAGCACAGCAGCTGACTTCACCAAGCATAGATAGAGTAGGCACTTTCTACCCAAATTTGCACTTCCCCTCAAAACAGATGAGGCTTCTCTGCCTTCCAATGAAGTAAGCGTCATGAAGCACTACAATGGTAGTTAAAAATGTACTTCCATACTACATCACAGAAGAGTGGGCTAATAAAGATGACTAACCAGTGCTTCAAAGTGAGGGAAATGAGTTCCCTGGCAGAGCAAATTAGGTGGCATGTCATCACTAACTGTTCATATAGCAGCCCAGTGGGTACAGGGCAGTTTGCAGACAGGTCTCCTGATCTGCAGAGTACAATGCACTGTTACGTGATTCAGAATGAGGTTTTCCCTTCTAGGAAGGGTAATTTCTGTGCGCTGGAGCTGATGAAATCTCCTTTGCTCCATACCTTTTCTGGTCAATGCTTGGCTGAACAAAGCTCTTTTCTGTGCCTTTCTGAAGAAAGAATAAATCACCTTATTCCTGCACCTGTTGAACTCAGCTGCCAGCCAGTTTGTTGCAATAAACTGAGAACTCCTAAACTCTGGCTGGCTCAAGAGTCCAACAAAGAGGTCAAAAAGGAGAGAAGCATTCTGTGCTCTGCAGAATGCTGGGATATTTGCCAAGATCAAGCATGGTTTTTTCTCTAGCCAGTCAAGGGACACAGAATATTTTCCAGATGCTGTTGTCCAATTCAGAGCAGTTTGGCCAAAAGCAATATTCTGGAGGAATCCACTCTGGTCTGAATTTGGATTTTATTTTTAGTCAGACTGTCTGTCCTTCTCTGCAAGGAAGAAAATATCATGCAGTCCATGCTCATGCATCCACAGAAATATTACTTTGAGACATACTGCAGTAAGAGCAATCCCCACCACTGATCCTCCTTCACTTTGATGCACAGTCACAGTATCCATCATCTGTTTGTATGACATCCAACTCATTCCAGTGTATGGAAACCTCAATGTCCTGGCAGTGGGGCTCACTCCCCAGCACCCTTTGCCCCAGTCTGGTTTCTGCAGAAGGTCACTTTTCTGCCACCAGGGTCAGGGGGAGGCAGCATCAAGCAGCTGACCTTCCCCTCTGCTGTCCTGGTCCTGGCCTGATCTTCTCCTTGGCACCAGGCTTCTCTGCAGAAAAACTTCTTCAGTGTTGCAGCAAGCAAGGACCCACCATCTATTTCTGCAGACATTTCTGCTGCTTGCCTGTGACTAACTAATTTCTTCATGTTGGCAAATTTAAAGAATGGACTTGCAGAAGCAATGGGAGAAAAACAGAAATACTTTGTTTTCTATGTGAAGTCCCTTGAAATGTGTCACATGATCCCAATGAAGTCTATAATCCCAGGGCTTTTTGATGGCCAAGACTTTCCCCCAGTGCAACATCATATCCTAGCACTGATCACATTCAGCCTTCACTTGCATCCACAGATACCATTTTGCTCCTTTCTCCCCCTTGCTCTCAGTCCAGACATGGGTTCATTCCTCTCTGAAAAATATTAGGAAAACCAGCTGGCTGTCTGGCTGCCCCAGGCTGCCCTGGAAGACCAGTGCTTTAGGCCAGCTCATTCAGAAATATAATGAAGGTCTCCATAGAAACACAGTTTCAAGACAGATTACCTGGACTCACAGAGGTGCAGTGCTCTGGTCACAAACTTATTCCGCTTAGGAAAAATCTGAGCAAAATAGCTACTCAAAACTACTATAAAGCTCAGTCTGAGACTTTTCTCATGTACACCTTTTCCAGGTACTAGCTTTCTAATTGCTTTCTTCTTATAAATGGGTCTATCATTTGTACAGCTCATAGAGAATGACAAGCTTATCATAACCTCCTTGCGCAGGTATCCAACAGATGCAGAGCGGCAATTTCCTATGACTGCTGAGGCTCAGTGACAGATCTCTGTGCCCATTGCTCTCAGTGACACTACATCTCATTTAATGGATCAGACCGCAGATGAATGAGAGAGTTTCAGTACAAGAACTATGGTCACCACCTGGACTTTTCGCCCAAAATCTGGGCTACACCCAATCTTTCAGGATGCAAAAGACATTGGATATAATTTATCATAGTTTTACTTCTGCTTACAAACCAGAACATGTAGCCTTCTGTTTCATTCCTCAATAATATATTAATTGCATGTGCAGCCATTTGCAGACTGTAATAGACTTCCTACTTTTCTAATGCACAGCAATAGAATTATCTGAAGGTTTAGCTGAGATGATAGATTGAATTCTCTATGTAAAAGCTTTCACAGTGAAGTAGGACTGAACCCAGAAAGCCAAGCAGCTGAACAAGTCCACAGTGT
>JAOWBP010002559.1:38606999-38619477 GCA_028571105.1 Tragopan temminckii | reverse complement strand
CAGCATTGGGATGACACTCAGGCACCAGTGCCTGCATGCAGGCAAGCTCCCAGGAGCAGACACGCTGAGCCCAGAGGATGCATTGCTGCCAGATGCACACAGTAGCATCATGGAGCTGCCAGCATTTGCCAGAGCCTGTTCTCTACTGCTGCTGATCTGGCATCCAAGTGGCTGAAGCACCAGGTCAATCAGTCCCATGTGGGACAGGAGGCACCACAGGAGGTTACCTTCAACAAGGTAAGATTGCAGACAAACTAGGTGTTACCTAGGCTCTCTATCAGCTTTAGATAAATGGATCTTGCAAACCCAGGAAGCAAGAAGACAGTTTTATTCTCACCTCACATGAGTTTATAGACCCTACAGTATTACAGCATATACAAGAATTCCCATCATATATAATTTTTAAAATTATGTAATACCTATAATCGTATGAATCTCATTCCTTATTACTACCTACTTCTAGAAGGCACCAGTTTAACTGAGGACTGCACATAGCTTTGGGAGCCCTAGAAGACGACTAACACCTACAGGGAATTGGATCTGGCATCCAAAAACATTGAGCAAGGCTGCTGACAGATGGCCAAGGTGATGAAGACATAGGTTTCTGAAGCTGAGATCTCTCAGACACGTAGGTCTGCACTAAATCAGCCAGAAAACCTGCCCCTCCCACCCTTCTGCCTCTCTTTGATGGGTTCCTGCAGACGCAGCAGTGTTGTTCTCATCATCAGGGCAGACAAACCCTTTCTCCTTGCCCAGGGCCCTCTCCCCAGCCAGGTGCAGCACCCTGGCTGCACAGCTGCCACTCTCTCCACATGCAGTGGGGACTGCTGCTGGAAATTCCCCTCATTCCACCCCTACCTCAGCCCCAGTGAGGCATGGAGAGTCACATCCTCCCTCCCTGCTTGTGAGCCAACATTACCTGCAAATCTTATGTTCCTACCACAAAGCTTCCTTCCTCAGCAGGCTGGAGGCAGGAAGTACTGCCTTGGGTGCTGCTTACAAAGCATGCACGCATCTAAATACACTCAGATGAGTGTATCCTCAGCCGTTTCCTGCTCAGGAAGCTGCCCAAGAATTACCCTACTTCTTACTTGGCTCCTTGCCACATCCCTCCATGACATCACTTACGGCAACAAGCCTAAACTTTCCCAGCTTGCAAAATGGGATTAAATCATACTTGCCTGGTATCATGCATGACTTTACTAAACACTAAGCATTCAGCTTACAGCAGATACAACAATAATTAAAGCTAACATAGTGCATTGCTAAGGCATGGTAATCTGATAGGAAAAGATGTGGTGCTCTGCACCAGTCTTTATGTCCTCAGCCTGAAGGCACTCTCACCTTTCCAGGAACCACGACACCATAAGGGATAGGGACAGAGTTGAGAGAAGCCCAGGTTTAGCGATTCCCCTGAAATACAACCCGCAGCTTCCCAGGTGAAGCAGCAAATTAAGTTTGGCAGCAAGCATTTTGGAGCCTTGCAGAGGCTCCTGAGGGAGCGGGGAAGGTTTCTGGGTGACGGAAACACAGGAGGGAGACAACTATCAGAGATCTTCTGGAAAGACTCAGGAAGGAAGTGGGAGTGCAGCTTCCTACTCAGGACAGCAAAATTTGACCGCTGTTCAATTTCCCTATGACTCAAATGGTATTTCTTAAAGCAGCCCTTCTTCTGGTGACTAAAAATATTCAATTGCTAAACCAGAGGACTAATGCTGTACTAGAGGATGCATCCTTCTCTTGAGGATAAGTTGGTACAAGCACCAACGGGATGATATAGACAGGACTTCCAGGGTTACCCCATCACAGCCGACCTACAGTTCCCACGCAGGGTGTTTTCTAGCATGTAGAGAAGATGACTAAAACAAGGCAGCTTCTGTAACTGCACTATAACTGTATTACTATCGACATGAATGACATTTCTAAGGGATCAATATACTCAATAGCAAGACTTGTTTACTCCCTCACATGAAAAGAGAATGAAAACCTTTAGCAGAGCACACCACTTCCCTGAATTAATTTTATTTGAACATGAGCACATCATTTGGAAAAGCATCGCATAGACCTTCCTTCCCTTTGCTATTGCTGTACAGCTCTTTCCTGACAGACTGAAGACACCTACAAGGGCATGTTCCTGACACAGGAGCACTGGTACTGACTCATTCTCCAGGACACTGATCATGCTCTACTTTAATTACGTTTTTGTTTTTTTTTTTTAAATCAAAGTACTGTGTTTTCAAAGAAAATGCCCGAATGAAAACTAAATTTAAACACGTTAGTACTTAATCTTTCCTATCAAAATTATAATCTCATCAAAGAAAAGGTTTCCAATTGGTTTGGCAATTTTAATTGTCAGTTATTAGTTACCCTTTTTAAATAAAGAATATCATTTGGCTGTTCCATTATTTCACCTGGACTTGAAGGTCATAAATGGACAGCTCATTTATCCTTTTTAAATATTAGTGAAAACCCCATCTTTCTTCCACTTTTTTTTAAACATTTCCCCAGTGCTACAAATCAACGCTTTCACTTCTATAGTTCCTGTTCAAAAGCATTTTGGGCTACTTTTAGACCAAAATAAACCCCCATATTTCCTTTCTGTCTTGCAGCATTGTACAGTGAACAAAGCACAGTCAGAAAGCATATCATAGTAAGATAGCAAAGCAACAAACAGAAAACAAATGCTCACCTGTATCAGAAGATTCAGGTTCACAATGAAAAGCTCCTCAAAGGAGAGATCTCCAGAAAATGATCCTTCCCTAGTGTTAGTCAGCCCTTAAATGGGGTCTAGAAGGGGTGAAGCCAGTCTTCCAGTCACACAGCTGAACTGCCTTCACCTGTGCTCCCACAGCTGACCCAGTCTTTGCCTCATGTGATCAATCAGTGGTTCAGGCCAGGACTCAACAGTTCCCATACAAGCATTTATATCATCATTTAGCTTTTTCTCTCCATCATCCTTGATCCCTTCCCCTTACCAGGAACTGTGCTGAGTACTGGTCTGATAACACTGTTAGAATTAGTTTTGTCCTAAAGTATGTTTAATAAAATCTCATCAAAGAAAAGTCTTATTGTCTTTACTAGGCTTATGGCTCAGGCTGATTTGCTCTTTTGAATTTACCTGCTTGCCACCATTCTGCTGCAAGAGAATGTATCTATTCGCCACATTTCAGCTGGCAACTGCAGGGGCCATCTTTGTGATGGGGACATGTCCCTTCCCTAGGGAGTGCCCATCCAGCACCTCAGAGGGGGAAGGTGGTCAACAGGTGCAGGAGATAGCCACACCAGGAAAGGGAGGAGCCTGGGGTAAGAAAACTTCAAGCTATCTCAGCCTCTTTTAGTTAAAAAGAAGCAGACCTACCAAGGAACAGCAAATTAGTAACCAGTCTCTGACACTGTCTTTCTTCTGATGGATGAGCCATTTTTCCCCCTCTTTTTCAGACTAATACTTGGCAATACTTTCCTTTTAATGAGCTTTTGGAGCAAAGCCCAAAATGGATCAAAGACCTTGGGCTTAAGAGGAAAAGTAGGACACGTGAACCAAATGCTTGTGATTTTTCTCTTTTTCTTTACAAACATAAGTTGCACCTTTCATTATTGAGGTTAATGTCAACAAAGATGCTTGGTGCTTTGTTTCAGGAGCAGAGGGTGACCTGGCTGCCATTTTACCAGTGATGGATGTCAAGCAGCAGGCAGGTGTCAGAGAGACCTCTGGAGAGGGTTAGAGAAAGGGTGACTGCTGTGGATAGGCAGCACTTGCCTTTGTGAGCAAACATAGCCCTGCCTGAACAAACACAGCAGCCCTCAGGGGAAAAACAGAGAGAAGATGAATGGGTGCTTTTTCACTTCTGTGACATGAGAACCTTGGTCTCAAGGTGGCAAGAAATTGCAGCTGTCAGGAGATAAAGGAGCAAAGCAGGGCAGGTAGGAGGAATCATGTCAAATCTCCATCCTTCCTTCCCCATGTCCCTGAGGTGTGATAAAGTCCACCACTGATAGCAGACAGCTTTGAAATCAATGGGTGAGAAGCTCCCCCACTGCCCGGAGATGTTGTTGCTCTGACAGCCTAGTACAGAGTACAGACCTAAAAAGAGGAAACAAATAATTCTGCAAGGTTAAAGCCATCAGGACTTGGCTGCTACATTTGACCATTTTCTTCCTTTTCCAAAAGAAAGCTTTGCCAGGTATTTAGAAACTTCTGCTTGCCTACACATGCGTACCATAAAAGAGAGCTAAGTGAGAACAACTATGAGGCTGATGAAGCTGGGGAAGTACAGGAGAGAAAAGATACAATCAACCAGCAGAAGCAGCAATAGCTGTAAAGAACCCCCCCCCCAAAAAAAAGAAAAAAAAACAACAACCTGTAACCACTGAAGAATGGAGGATGACTGTGCCTGGTGGTGCTGGGCCAGGAGAGAGGTGCAGCCCCCCAGCTCAGCAGATTGCAGTGATGCACAGGACCTCCCTTGATCACAGCTGCTGAGCTGCTGGGACATAGATGCCTGGGACAAATGGTAAAGAGAGCCCAGGTGTGCTCTGGAGCAATGAGAACCACAGGCAGCTGCTGGGCAGGTAATGGGGCAATTGCCTGTCTTTCCCGTGGGGTTCAGTCAGAAGAAAGACCATTTCTAGCACAGCAAGAGCCAAGCATTTTTTTAATCAGGCTATAGCATGTTTTTTTGTTTGTTTTTTGTTTTTTGTTTTTTTGCTGTCAGTACCTCTCCTGCTTTCTAAAAGTCCCCCCGATGTGGAGTTTCTGTGATGCTCTGAATGGTGTATCGCAAACTGTGGGAGGAAAATACTGCTATTGCAATGCAGGATTTTATTTCCAGGAGATCTCTCAGGAGAGGCAGTTGCCCTTCACTGAGTACATTTTGTGTATTAGTCCCCAAGTGTGAATGAGCAAGAGCAGCTCGTGGTTCCTGGCAGCCCCTCGGTGCGCTGCCCTGCTTGTCGTACACTTGCAACACCTCTGTTAAACAGAGCTGCTCGTGGCATACTCCAGATGGCAACTCAGGACGATGGGATTAGCTGTATGGAGCACACTCCTACAGAAAACAAAGAGGCAGCCAGGCTTATTTGTCGGTGATTGTGTGCAAAGCTCTGGAACATGCACGTGTTGTTCTCTGCATTTTCTACCTTTAAAATGTCTCATCCCAGTCAGCAGAAGATAACCGCCATGCTACGTTCATTTTCAATCCTCCCACTGGCTGGGAAAGGGAGGGCGTAGACTTGTATACATAATTCTTTTTCTCCTCATTTAGTTCTCTCAGGGTAAAATAGAGCCATTTGAGTTGGATGCATAGATCTAATTCTGATTTACAAATCTTCTCCTTTTACCCTCAAAATGTGGTGAGATGAGGGATTAAAACTAAATGTTAACAACCTCATATCTGCACTCTTCAAATATCAGCTATGCCAAGCATCTAAACACAGAAGAAACTTAATGAGGTTCCATAAGACATAGGGTGTGAAACACACCCAGGAGTAACACAGCAGGTGCTAATGGGCATTCCCCAGAGCTTCTGACTCATGGATGTGTTTGGTACTATTTCTGTAGGGCAAACAGCAAGAGAAGGAAGACAGCCACTAGCAGAGGTGTCTGCAGAAGTCAGTAATGTCAGAAGACTGGAGAGTGGCTAATGAAGCATCTCATTTCAGAAATGACAAGGGGAGACTCCAGGGAAGTGCAGTAGTGACCTACATAGAGCAAAAGGATATAACACAAAGGCTTGAAGAGGTGAGGCCAGCCAGGATGAGGCAGAGGAATTCTCAGAGCAGCACAAGAAGATGGTATCTGTATAAAACAGGATGCAATTAAGCAAAGGAAAGCATCCTCTTTACTGTGAGATAAACAGCCGAAATGCACTCTCGGATGTGCTAATAGCTGATATTCTATTGTCATATTAAAAAAATACTAATACAAAAATACTAATACAATTTGGAACTATGTTGAGAATTCAGGTCAACTGCAATGAAAAAAACACAACCGTTTTTGGCAAACTAATATGGGGATAATTCTTCTGTGTAAATTCAAAGAAACAAAAAAAGTGGCAGAATGTTTTGTTTGAGCCTTCGAAACAGTATAGAAAATTTCTGAATGAAGAACTGCTTCAAATAAAAAGGATACTTAAAAGCATCTAAAAAAAAAAAAAAAAAAAAAAAAAAAAAAAAAAAAAAAAAAAAAAACAAAAAAAAAAAAAAAAAAAAAAAAAAAAAAAAAAAAAAAAGAAAAAGAAACCTGTTATATTTTAAAAGGCTTTTTCAGGATTCCTTCCCTGAAAGAAATTTGGGAAAATTGAGACTGCTTTAGAAAATGAGCTCATTTACCTCATTCTACATATTCTAGGAAAAGCTGCAGCCAGCAGCTGTTCCTAGAGTTGACACTGCGTACTGCAGCACCCAAAGCAAAACTAAAGTATCTTGTCTCCCTTGAACAAATTATTGTGAAAAAATCACAGAGACCACATGTGGAGGTTTAAGTAACACAGAGAAGTGGAGGAAAATGTTGTGGTAGGCGAAGAGCTCATCCTATGGCAGAGGTAGAAGAAGGAGCCCTGTGCCACATGACCAGTGCTCTGGCTTGCAGAAGGAATGTGAAGCAAGTGAGTTAAGGCGGGAACAAGTACGTCTTTCTTACTCCTCTTCCGCTATGAAATAGCAACTTCTAAAAAAGGGGTGCTGCAGATGGTAAAGTCTTAAATTACCATGGTGAGCTTTGCCGGAGGGCGTCTCTACTCCCCTTAGATGGAGCCCGTCTGCAGCTGATTCACAGAAGGTCACGTCTGCTGGTCCTGCCCTACTCCTGAGCTTACTCATGTAGTCAGTGTGGCTGACAGGGATGAAAGCTGGAACACATTTGATATGGCTCTAGATAGGCAGCCTGGTTTGCAAACTCAAAGCACAGGAGAGACTGAGAGCAATTGCAATGGATTACGAATTAGCTCGGAAACACAGATGCGAGGCGTGAGGGAGGAACGTGGCTGCAGCTGAGTGGGTGAGTATCCTGAAACGCTTCCCAAACCTCTCTGCCCCTGCAAGCGTCTGTTCCATTAATAATTTGTTCTGTCAATTGATATCGCTTTGCAAACCAAAGTAGCTCTGCACACTCAGCAGTGAGGTATTCCTACAGCTCTTGGGTATGTACACAGACATACCTTTGCAGCGGGACTGTACACCAAGTTTGATTCTGAATGTGAGTGTAGTGCCACTCTGGGGTACGGCAGCTCCATCAGGAGCACCTGCAGGAGCTCAGTGCCAGCTGCTGCTTCCACTGAGCTCTCTGTGAGCCCCGTATCTTGCCCAGTTTGCCTCTCACCCCCGCAATGTATTGCCAATCAGCTGACTGGAGGTATCTCTTGCTGCTGACAGCCAGCATCCCCTGGATCACAGGTTACCACATGTGGCTCACTGACAGCAGAGCAGGGTTACAGCAAACCCAGCTGAGTGCTCGGTGGGATCTTCCATGCTCCTAAGAGAGAAAGCAGGATCCAGTCTCCTTCATCTTGCTGCTGGGTTGGAGATTGGTGACTGTCTCACAGTCGCATGCCATTCCCAGCCAGCTAAGGCTTCTTAAGTCATCACCTTCTTGGGTCTGAACTCAGAGGCCCTCGGTGTAAGAAAAGCCTCCGCCTGAAGGGCAGCTTGGCCCTTGCCAAGCTCAGGCTCTGGCCAGTGCTGGGAGCCAGGTCTCAGATGCACCTGCTCCCTTCAGGCCAGCAGCTCCTGCTGATCTCTGCAAACTTGGCCTTCTATAAGCACCAGGGGCATTGCATAGGAGTGTGCTTGTGAAAATGTGGGGTATAGATAGATATAGACCCTAAAAAGGTGTGAGCTACCAGCCTGGTTCAGCCTTGTATTATGTTCCCCTTCTTGCTGCTTCAGGCCCTGTGGCTTGCTGCTTGCTTATCTTCTTGCAAAGGGGCACAGAACTGATTTTGGGTAGGAGCCTCAGGAAAGCTCCATCTACCATTTAATTCTTCTTCCCTCTTGCCTGTCTTCTCACTTGTTCTACTTCTCTCCCAGGCAGTTCACTCCTTTCTAAAAATCCTATTTATTTTGTATGAATGGAACTGTGGAAGGTCGGTGAGTGGGAGAAGTGTTGAATCAGAGTCCCCAGCTAATACAAGAACAATCAAGGCAGGTGTGACTTTAGGAACACCGGGACTGGAAAAATCTCAGTTGGTTTGTAAGACAGCAGGGATAGGGAATACAGGAAAACTCTCTTTTCACTGGTTAGAAATCCCTGCAGTATAATTACAAAACACACTGATGTAGGAAAAAAACACTGAAATGTAAACTGTGTAGTACAGCTGTGGCACTGTGCAGAACTCATGGCAAAACTTTTGTTACGATAGGAAAGCGCAAATCACAGGCATGTTTCACTGAAGACCTTGTGTTGTTGTTGCTGTCAATTTCTGTCCAAGCAATCAGTGTATTGTTGCTTGTAATATCTATAGACTTGTTTTAACACAGTGGGTGGTAAGCTGGATAGGTAACTATAGATAGAGTCTGACTATAGTTCTGTCTACCACCCAGCCCTGATAATCTCCTGCAGTTGTCAAGAGAGGATGTTCAGGAAAAAACAAAGCAGGGTGTGGACAGAGCAATCCTTCTGTAGCAACAACCTCCTGCTTCAGTGATGAGCAATTTAGGAACTTTGTGAGCTCGAGGCTGCTGCCAGGCTTTGATATCTGATAGGCACTGACAGATTTACCCTTCTTGAATTTGTCTAATCACTTTCTGAACCGATGTGAACTTTTGAACTCCACCACAGCAACGAGTCTCACTGTTTTAATATAGAAAATAATGTGTGAAGGTATGGTGTGTGTGGGGAAAACTAACTTCATTTTGTTTGCTTTGTATCTGTCAATGGATAATTTTATTAGCTAACTTGTGTTGCAGGGGATAGTGAATAAGCATTTCCCACTCACTTTCTCTGCATCATCTGTGATATCGAATCTTTCACCCCTGTCATCTCTCTTTTAAAATAAACAAACAAGCAAAAATAGAGGCTGTTTGATTCTCCTTGCAGAGAGCTGTTCCTCACATATTCTCATCTCAGTTACTCAGTGCATCCCTGACTCCAGCAATTCCACTGAGAAGCGGCAGCATCACAACTGCAAGCAGAGATCTAGATGGCAGCTACATGTGGATCTATGAAATGGTGTGTGAGTATTTTGTTCTTGGGTCTTTCTCTAGTAAAAGCCATGTGCATTTTTGGCAGCCATTGATCTGGGTGCAATTTTCAGAGGAATATCCACTGTAACCTAAATATGTCTTTCTTGAGTTGTGCCAGTTAATTTAAATGTTATTGCTGTCCATGTATGGCTAAGAGTAATGTTAGAGGACATAGCTGTCTTAAACTATCTGTTGTTAACCTCCGTTACCAAGCAAGGCAAATGTTCCTATTGATAAACTTGTGTGAGAAATTGATTCCTAAAGGTACTAGTTAGAACAATTGGTATGAAATCTCTCTTTGGTATGAGAATAGCATTCTTAAGCAGAACATGACAAAACTTGGAAGCCAATTCTTTCTTTAATGCTCATTCTTATGGAAATTCTAAATAAATCCAGGATCTTTGTCTTATATCAGCTCCATGTCACAATGCAGCTTATACTGAAGGCTGAAAGTCATCACTGACAGTTGTGAAACAAGTTACTATCTTTAGTCCATTTCAAAATTCCCATTAGTTTATCTGAAACACGTGCTGAAATTCTCAAAGAGACAAGAACAGAATCAGCAGGGAGAAGTTGTTTTTCCTGCTACCCTATGATTAAATCTCTGAATGAAGGAATTAATGAAGGTAGGAGACTGTGTACCTGTTACATCTGTTGCCATCGTCTCTGTGCATACAGGAAGAATACCATCTAGTTGTTACCCTTTTCCAACGCCTTATCATTCATCAAAAAACATGAAGAGTAGAGCTGAGGTCCCTGAATGCCTTACAGATGCTCATAGAACTCAGCAAGCCATCTTTCATCAAAGCCATGGGCTTCTTTAGAGATTAAGTTTTTTCTTTGAAAAATCAAACCATCATCTTCCTAGGTATTAATACTTAGCTCACATTTTCCTCTCAGCTTCTGTCCCAGTAGGTCTAACATAATCTTCATTGCTTTGCAAATTGCAGATAGCTCCCTTACACCTACTCTAGCTCTCAGCTGTGTTTTTCCTACTGAAACTCTTCTGGAGAAGGGATGGGGGGGCTAGTTTCCCCTGTAGAAAAATAAAAAAGAGTTTACATGATAAAAGTGGTGCCTGTTGCATGGTAGTTTAAACAAAAGAACCCCACTGTGGACATTTTCTTCTGTAGTGCAGAGCAGCTTGGAAAGCTGTATAATGCATCTTGACAGCAGTACAAATCACTAAAGGTCAAGGGCTTGGGGATTAACCACATCCTCGTACAATAGGCTGATATAGAAAGGGCAGGACCATGAGAGTTCAGCTTTAGAATGAAAGATTTTGAATAGAGATGATGAAAACGGATTTGTGGAAAGGCAGGACTAGCGGCTTGAAATCTTCCAGTACTCAGGCAGGATAATAAGATCTCAGTGCAGAGGCATATATTGTGCTCTCTCCCCTTCCTTTTTTAATACAATCAACATCTGGTTATGAGGACCCTACTCTTAGCATATCTGTTGCCTTTCTCCCCAGATTTACGTTGGTTGCAAATGCTCAATTCAGCTACAGATTTCCAGAGATCTTTGCTATTTCCAAAGCCTAGATCAGGTTCCACTGAAGGTTCCACTTTAAAAGCCACTTTTCATCCACAGGGACAGGCGAGCTACTTGACTAATCTCTACCTTGGTCTTTCTATATAAAATTGAAATAAACAATGTTCTATCTCAGAAATACTGGTAGGTTTAGTTCTTGCAGAATTTCTTGCAGTTATAGTGCTATAATGTACAAAGCATTATAAAACAAACACTTTGGATTGACAAATAAGGTCTGTTTCCAGCTTAGCAGTGAAAATTATTTGGCTCCCCAAATCCAAGGCTGTTGTCTTGGTTTTTGCCCTGCTTCCTCCTCTTGGGATCCTGAGATCTATCATCTGATAGTCAGTGCAGCCAGGGCTCTCTTCAGCTTTCATGTCCCATACCAGTTCTTCCTTGTTTGTATGTAACATGTCCAGCAGAGCACCTTTTGTTGCAATTGTCCATGAGAGGACAATTAAAATACATATTAAAACATGTATTACTGTTTCAGCAGATATCAGGGTGGTTAAAGTCCCTTGCAGGGACAGACACCTGTAAATCTGAGGCTTCTTTCTGTTTTTTGAAGAATGCATCAACCACTACTTCTTGTATATAAAACTTTGAAATGACTACATGATCAGGTACAATAAAGGAAATAAATTATGTGACTAGAGGAAAACATTAGCAACTATAAGTCTACAGAAGATTCCAGTATAGCAGCATCCAGGTCAACTTACTCACTAGCCTTCACCCATGAGCTCTTGCCTCACTCCTGACACATCCCAAAGCAGAGCTCCATACATTTTAGCTGTTCTTTCACATAAAGGGCAATGTCCTCTCCTCTCCTTCCCAAAAACTGTTGTGCTCCAGTCATGTTAGCCATACATCTTCACGACCCTTATGAGGTCATATCCCTGCAACTCCATACAGGCTTCCAACTTTTCTTGCAGCTAACAATTTGGAGGCTACTACTTCCAGTGTCCCAAATAGCTGCTGTACATATGCTACACTCTCTGTGTGCTATAAATAAATGCTCCATACTTGCTTGCATAGAAACCATGGATTTTATAGTAAAAAAAAAAGGAAGTTATTTAAGATTTCTCACAGCTATTTATTTATTTATTTTTTAACTACCACACTCATTTTGCACTTGTAGTTTCGTCTAGTCCCATAATTCACTTATTTGTGCCTGGAAAAATTAGTCACTTCAAAAATAACTGCACAAATTGTTGCTTTCTTGAGACTGTAATATACACCCGGTTAATAACTATTTTTCTCCTTTTTGTTTTATGAATTTGAATGTTTGTTCAGCTCCTTCCATTCAATAGTCAGGTACCAAAAAAGTATTTATATGTTTTATGTCCTGTCATAAAGTAAGTGGAATGAGAGAACTGATTCATGTTACAATCCCTAGAAAGAAACTATGCATCAAGGATGGCAAGTAAATGAATGTGAGCCCACAGGGAATAGTGTGATAAAAGGTCTGAAACACACTTCAGTGTAGGATTAGGAACACACTGCAGAAGCTACCTTCAAATACATTTTTCTACAAGAATGTTGCAAGACTAATTGCATACAGATCTTATGACCTCATTTTAAGGAGAAATCTTAAGGATAGTGCTGTAATGATCCAAAGGGGTGGTTTCAGGACCATAGAAAATTATTTTGAGTGGATGCAAAGAGTTCTATCCATGTATCAAGAAAGAAAACTGAGATTTGATTTGATTATAGCATAAGCATACATAAAGAAAATAGGCACCAAAGGACTCTTCACATGACAAAATAG
>JAOWBP010002559.1:38566870-38582020 GCA_028571105.1 Tragopan temminckii | reverse complement strand
GATCTCTGCTCCACCTTGTTTCTGTTATTGGTTTTGCCTCTTTATTGTAGTTTTTTGCCACAAGTTTGCCTTGTAATTCTGCCCCTTGTTGAGAAGAAAGTCCTGATAATGCAGTCTAATATTTCAGGACCTTTCTATGTTTAAATATCCTGGTTTATGACAAAGGCACTTTGCCAAATAATATTAAAAAAAAAAAAAAAAAAAAAAAAAGCTGTCAAGTGCGTTAGTAAGTGGACATGTCCTTTTCAACATATTTCTTTCTACTTGTCAGCTGGAAAGGACAACGCATGCTAGGTTTCTTTTTTTAATACTTCACACACAATAGGTTCTGAGTGACTTGTTTTGTAAATTACATTTTGTTTAAGTCCAGCTTTAGAGTAAAGGAAGACTAAATAACTATTTAAATGAAGAAGAAAATTAGAGCCTTACAGGAAATACTATTCAATAAGTAAGACCCCTTAGCAGAGAGAGTACAGTGTGGTGCAGGGGGAATACTAAAAATTGATCAGAAAGCCTATCTGTGTCATGTACGTTTAAATGAAAAATGTCAAATTTGAAATGTAGCACAGAAAAACATCTCCTGTCAAAAAATAAATCCCCAAATCACCCAGTCCAACCACATTAAATTAAGTTAGCAGCTTCAGAAATATTTCTGAGTCTGGAGTAAGGCTATGTTACTAATAGGTTGTTGAGGCAGGCTTTTTCTGAAGAATCTTTCACGAAGCTGCTGCACAAGCCCTTTTCAAAATAAGGAAGTCTACTTCCTTCCCTAAGGACATTAGACAGCACTGCAAAACTGCACATCGAGCTCAGCGTTATCCACAGCCCACTGACACATTCCTCTGCTCGTGTTTGCTTCTTTGTGGCTGCTTAATGCTCTCCCCGGAATGCCTGCTCTGGTTCTGGGGAGGGGGAGGGAAGGCTGGAGGTGCCAAGATACATTTTTGCCCCAGATTTGCTCTTGTTTCAGCCAGTGGTTTATTTGATGTTTACTGCAAGGGTAATGCTATGTACGTGAGGCTCTACTGTGTAGACAAGGCTCCTGGTTTGAGCAATTGGCAGTTTTAGTTTCATTAATCATAACCCATTTATGTCAATAGTAAAATTCTTCCTGACCTCAGTGGAGCCAAGATTTCAATCTAGACAGCCTAAGCCTGATCAAGGCAAGTCTACACATGAGACAATGATCATCAGCAGAAAACAACTGGCTATGAGTCCTTCTTGACCAGACAAAAGAAATTGTGAAAAGATTTGAGTCAATGCCACTAAAGGCAAGAGTTCAATCTTGTGCTCTGTCACACCAGGAATTCATGAATTTCCACTCAATCCTGAAAAATGAACTATTGTGTGGCATTAGGTAGATCATCTAAGTGCCATCTAATACCAGTTTTCCACCCAGAAAGTGGGAATAATTAAATCTGAGCTCCGCAGAAGATATAGCTATATACTACCTGTAGCTGCAGAGCTACATGTTCACCATCACTGGCATTCACATCTTTCTAGTTAACTTTGCCAGTGTAACCTAAACGCTTGAGACTTTGTAAGCATGAAGGAAATGCAGTTGAGAAAAACATTACAAATACCTTGGCAAGCCCTGACTCACTATTATGGTGTTTTGGCCCTTTTTTTGGTACAGAATTGTCAAATCTGAAAGAAGAAGACTAGAGGGTTAAATTATGGATTTAAACCTCCATTTCCGTCTTTAGTAACACACCAGGTACAGATCTTTGTACTCCTGTGGACCATGCTCCACACAGATTCAGTTGCTCTGTGTTACATGCTGGTATAAATTCACCATGTCTCACTGGAGCCCAGGGCCTGTTTTTCCTGCACTGCAACAGTGTGATTTCACTGATGTTAGTGCTGCTGCAGGGCCATTAGGAGCTCTGCTGGTTCAGGTACCACATGTGAACAAGGGTTTCTCTCTGATATGAATCAAACACAGACCATGATTAGCACCACTGACAGCAGTCAGATTATATATGCATGACGACACCCCAGTCAGTCACTCCAATCTACGCTCTGCACATTACAAAATTGCTCCATCAGTTACATTTCAGTATTGTGTTATTAAAATACATTCTACAGTATACAAAGCAGAAATGAAAACAGAGAATAACGTACAGGGAAGGAAAAGATTTACACCAGCTGAATATTATCATTTATAATCCTGGTCCTAGAAAATGATGGAAAGATCTCTTTCTTTTGCAGAGCTTTAAGCCCTCCATCTTACTCCTCCTTTGTCAACAGCTCTAAAAAAGTGCGTGAATACCCAGAAGTAGGTCATGATTGCTAATATCCAAGGATACCATGTTTCTGTGGTTACCTTAGCGCTCTCTCTTTTTTTCCTCCTCCCTCCTCCCTCCAAGCAAAGCTCAGCCCCCGTTCTGCTGCTCCACACCAATGCCGCATCGCCAGCTGCAAAGCCACTGCTCTTGTTTTACACCTGCACTGCAAAGGGTCTGCACCACAGCTCCGGGCTCACATCTGACCCAGCGGTGCCCATGCAGAGATGTGGGAGCTGCAGAGTGCTGTGACTGGGTACCACGCTGTGTCACTCAGGCTGTATGTCCCCTGTCAGACTGCATCAGCACCTTCTCCAGGTGATCGACAGGATGCAGCAGCAGAGACCAGCCCTCCCAAACCCACAGCCCAGCTACATCTGACAGGTGAGAGGTGGGAATAAATGGGCTGATGAGTGTCAGGACATCCCCCTCACCCCAGGACATCACTGAGAGTCAATCTGAGAAATCAGATGCAATGCTACAGCATTGCTGAAAGCCCAGTGCCCACCCGCATGGCTGAAAGCGATGTTTCTCTTGCACATCACCCAGCTAGTCTGACATAGAATAGGCTCAGGCTGCGGACACAGAAACAGAGAGGCAAAGCTCAAGGCATAAACACAAAGCAAATCACACAGTGGCAGCTGTGTACAAAATGGGCCGGCTGTGCATTAGAAAGCTTGAGAAAGGAGCAGGCTGTGAGCAGAAAGGCAGGCTTCTGAGATGTGACAATTTTAGCACTGATTCATCACAGGGTAAATTTGCCACAGGTGGGGCTGGGCCACAACATTTAAAGGGCTCTATACTAACTTGCATTTGGGCAGGCTTTGTATCAGGCTTTTGCTCAAATTGGATGTTCTTTTCCCTTTTTTTTTTCTTCAGGATTCATGGAATTGTGGAAGTTACTAAGACAGACAGCTTAGCAGCTGTGGCTCATTTTCAGCAGTCCTACAGAGCACAGTGACTGTTAAGCACTCTGACTCTAAATTTGGGACACATTTGCCCTTATTTTTTTGTTGACACCATCGTTTGTGCCCACCACCTCTCTCATTATACCACTCAGAGAGTGTCCACAGAACCGGGTAACATACCAGTCAAAACAACAGTGTTTGCAGCACTGGGAGCAGAGTTCCTGCTGGTACACACCAGCATATTTTAGGACCATATGACAAGAAGCAACTGAATTACTGAATTCAGTCATGGTTGCAGAATTCATGTAATACTTGTTTAATCCAGAAGAGTCCAGATGTTATCTACTCCACTCTGAGCAGTTCCCAGTGCCTTTTCAGCCACTCTCTGACAGTATTTGCACAGAACTGTGTCTCAATTTTAACCATTTTATGTACCTGCCATATTTTAAACAACTTTTCACTTTGTCAAATGAACACTACTGTCCAACTTTTACCAAACTCATATAACTTTCCTATCTGCCTTCCTGTGCTGTCAGCCCAAGAATCACCTCTTGGAAGTCAGCCTCCATTAAAACTGAAGCTGTAAGCCTTCTGACTTTTAATTACAGTTATTCAACATATGTATTGAAGGATCTTCAGGATTTGGGCTCTGTGTGCTAACTGCTCTGCAAAACAGAAGCTGGTAAAGAACAAGTCATCACATAAAATGGGTATTGTAACCACATTGAGTTATTGTGTACATATAAGCTTTTCAAGGAATTCTAGGCAAAAAAAGACTACCATATTCACAGTCCACTAGCTTCCACCCAATATCAACTGTTCTGAATCTCAATAATGTGTATATTTAACTGAACCTCTTGGAAAGGAGTTTAGCCCTGATCTGCACTTCCAAAGATGGAGGATTTGGCACTTAAAGTTTGTTCCAGTCAGAAATCATTCCTACTGTTAAAATAAAATTTGTGTCTGATTTTTCATTTAAATTTGTCTGGTCAGCTTCAGTTTGCAACTACTGTATCTTATTATACTTTTCTTCACTAAATTAAAGTGTTCTTTAATACCTGGCATTTTCTCATCTTGAAGATACTCACACTCTAATCAAGCCACTTCTCAATCTTCTTTTTGATAATCTTAACAAGTTAAACATTCTGAGTCTCTTGCTGGAAAGTAATACCTCAAATTGTAATTCTAATTTTCTCAATGCGTTTTTGGAACTCTTTCCTGCAATCTCATCATTTCTTCAACATCCTACTGAAAATGTGGACTCCAGGGCATTTTCCAGTAGCCCACTAGAGCTGTCGCCAATGCCATTTGCAAAAAGGAAAAATCACTTTACCACAAAAAAATTATTATTCCCCTTTGTACTCATCCAAGAATCACATTTAGACCTCTTTTTAAATTAACATGTGTCAGCCATTGAGCTGTCCACCCAATTATTTATGGATTTTTATTTGTGATTTGTCTAGATATACTGATTTCAAATGTTTGCTAAGTCACACACACAGTTTGACATCTCCAAATCCTGAAAATCAAGTAGTCACTTTAAGGATGCATTTTTCCATCTATGTGTCTATAACATACAAGAATGCAAGTGTACGTGCCTGTCAACCTGTTCTTTCTCAGCTCGTACAGTTCACCATCCCCACCATGACCCAGAGCATTCCATGTCTGTGTTTTCCAAACTAACCCAAAAAGAGCTCAGTGATAACGCAACTTTTCAAATTGCACGATTCTGGCGTTGAACTGAGAGTCATCATCTCAAACAAGTTTTGCCTCAGAGAAGAGGCCACGGGTTACCCCTTTGCAGAGCACAGGATGACGTGATGAGCAGGGAAGGAGGCACCTTTCATACAGAGACACAGCAAGGGAGTGGGACAGAGGGCCAAACTGTGCAGCAGCCTCACGGGATGATGAAAAAGACAGGAGACATACAGGCAGAGGAGCTGCTGTGCTGTAGTTTTTTGGTTTTTTTTTTTGTGCAAACCCTCCTTTTTGTTTTCACCTTCATCAGCCTCCGTTCTTCGGCTTGTCACTGACTGCCATACCTTTTCCTCTACCCTACTCTCCCCTACAATGTCCTTTCTCCTACTGCTTTTATCCTCTACTGCAGTTATTCCCACTCATTCCCAATTAAGTTTGCTCTCCTCTGCCAATGCTCTTCCTGGAAACGACATTTTTGCTGCTGCTTTCACAGTCTTCTCCTGGCTCCTGTGTGTCAGTCCCTTGCCCTGTGTCCTCCTCCTCCAGAGCATTTGAATCCTCTGGGGGAGGGACCGCCTGGAGCTGTGTTCTCCCAGCCCCTGTGCAACATGGCCCCCCTGCTTGCTAATTTTATTTTAGCCAATATCCTAATAAATGTGACTAATTGTAGCAGCGCTGTGATGTCTAGTAGGAGAGACTGATGAAATAATTGTGTAGCGGGGATGAAACAGCCAGGCTGATGGCGAAGCAAAGCAAGCATGAGCTGTGCCAGCCTTACATAACGTTGCAGGCTGAGTGAGAAGCACCCAGAAGGAATTCATTCCTTATCTCACCCTTTCCTCCCCCTTTATTATTAAAAAAAATAAAAAGATTATTTTCCTTTCCTACTGCCGCATGCCTAGGTGTGTGTGTCCAGACTCTCGGTGGGGCAGGAGGGGTGGCTGCAGCTCTGCACCAGCAGAGCACTCGCTCCAGCTCTGATCTCACAGTTTGCTGGCTGTAGAGTCAGGTGTCGCTGCTAAAAAACAGTCCTCTGCCTTCTAATTCATGACAGCTTTTTTTCCTGTCTTGCGGCGGATAAGAAATATAATTTGAGTTTCAATATGTGGCTGGGGGTGCTTCTCTCGTTAATTAGTCACAACCCTTGCCTGGTGCTGACGCTTACATTGCTTTAGATGGCTGATATCTGCTCACCACCTTTCTGAAAGATTACAAAAGAGCCATGAAAATGAGAATGGGGGGATGGACGGATGGAGGGATGGATGAGGGATGCCTCTATTACAAGGAGCGAGTACAGAAAGCTTGGATTAGGGTGAACAGCTGGTGCGGATTCAATAATCAACTGCTCTGAAAGAAAAGCCTATTTTTTCTCATCCCATGGCATTAGAGAACAGGATACCAGAGCTGCCAACCTTACAATTGAAATCTGCCCACACAGAATAGCAAATTCCCCTTGGCTTGCATTTAAATGCTCCTGGCTCATTATAACTCCATACAGCCTTTAATACGTACATGTGGTCGGCATATTATCCTGCAAACAGAATGCTGCACTGCTTCTCTCAGCACGTCTCTGCCTTCATTTCGACACCAAAGGGAGGGACGGGGCGGGGGGAGAGAAAGGAGGACAGGCAGCTTATCGAGTTTACAGCAGCTGCTAAGAACATTGGTTTGATCCTCACTGCTGGTTAGGACTCATTTCCACAGCAGGCAACAGGCAGCAGGTCAGGGTGTTGAGCATTGGCTGGACAGGCTCAGGAGGTCATTCTTTGGGATAACACGGCCTGTGACAGGCCACACGGAGTCATCCTGGCCTGCACCCTCAGCTGCCAGCATCCATACAAGGAGAGCAGTCAGTATATAAGCCTGCATCTGAAAAACAGGCTGTTTATTTCCCCAGATCTTCTAGTAACGTTAAACATGGCAAGGTTACCAAGGCTTCCTCCAGCCCTACCACCAGAAGCAGCAGCTACTGTTCACTCTCCTTCTGCCTCCTGATAGCAGGATTCCATCCTGGCTCAGGGGAACAGCCCCAGGGGCCGAGATAAACCCCACACCATGCTCAGTGTCCCTGGCTGCAGAGCTGCCCGCTGCTGGGGATGGACCGTGACCCAAAGAGCAGGAGTCCACCTGAACATGACAGTGACGAACAGGACACCAACCAGCTGCCAAGCAGGAACATTTCTCACTGCATCCCGCCAGATGTGAACAAGAGGTGAAAGGCTCTATACATCATGCTTGATCTCATCAGCCAACTAGTCTCTCGGCTTTTCAGTAGAAGTAGAGAAAATTTTATTTTTTAAATGCCCTCTTCATTTTGGAACATCAGCACGAGAGTGGCCAGAAACCTTCTTGCCAGTGATTTTGATCTGTAACAGGAAACTGAATATTCAGGAGAAGAGAACCTGAAAGCTTGGACCACATCTTCTCTCAAACTCACTATTGATAGTCACGTCATGTTCCTCTTCATTCACAGCCCTGGTTTTGGAGGGAGAGCAGTGCTTGGCCCTGCTGCCCCAAATGCAAGGAGAAGAACGGAAGGGGCTGCATTGAAATATGTCAGCCTGAGTCTCCCCTGTGCTTCTTGCCGAAAGGAAAGGAAGATATTAATGCAGATGATTTTGTTACATAAATACATGTTGTATCAGGGCCATTTTTAGCATTTGTGGGGGCGTGAAGAACTTCGCCAAGCTGCGTATCTATTTCATAGGATTCAGCTGAACTGAGGAAAAGGACAGAGAGTTTTAAGGTAAAACATCAAGATACATTTTGTTTAAACCCACGCAATTCTGTACAGTGCTCCACATGACAGAAAAAAGATTTCTCTAGCACCCCTCTGGCCTTAGTATTGCTTTGTAATGTTTTGTAACAGAAAGACCTCTTAATATAATTGGATAAAATTAAGGACAAATTTGTCATCAAATTTCAAATAATAAGCGTGCCATTTGGCATCAGACATTTTCAGTTTCTTTACATTCTGCATGACTAGAACATTCAATTAAAATAGAATTTGAAAATCCAAAAACCTCATTTGTTGTTTAATCTCAAAGTCACTTAGACTTCAAATAGATAGATTTCTATTCAGGAAAGAGCCTGTTTTTGAATGAGGAATAAAATCTGGGAGCATTTTTAGCAAATCAGGCTCACACAATACAAAATTTCTCTTGATTTCTGAGCAGTTTTCTATCATCCCTTTAACCTCAGCCTCACATTCACTCCAATTCTGGACTGAACATGGCTCACAGTGTCCCTGATGTGTCCATCAGTGCAGAAGGCAGAGAGCTAATGGCAGACCCACTATGGCTGTGCCAGCTGGGGACATGTTACACCCACCCCAAAAATGTGTTCAGTTTCTTCTGTGGGCATAAGTTGAGCGTGGTTGAGACTGGCATGGGAAAAATTGGATTTTGCACTCCTTCCACTTGGAAGTGTCCAGCAACTAGAGCAGCAATGTGATCCTCCAAGGTTTTTTGCCTGCAAATGTTTCTGAAAAAAAAATCTTGTTATCTTTGTGGTCATCTAAGAACATTTTCCTTCTGGACGGGGAAGAAGCTTTTGGAGATTGTGTGTCACTTAGAGAAAGGTACTGTCAAAAGGAAGTTTCCATGGGATTAATGAGTGCTTTTGTTTCACAGGTTCCAAAAGCATCAGACTGTTTGGAAAGGAAGAACAAATAAAAGGACAAAAAAAGATAACTTTTTATAAGTCATCTGAGCTTGGAAAACTGGCTTATTTCTGAATAGTGCCTACACTCTGTTTTTGTTAAATCCCATCATGCAATCCACAGAGTAGACTCCAACTGCGTCACTGATAGCTACATGGTGCTCAAAACTAGAGGGAGGAGAAGGAGTTACCTAAAAATACGTCTAATTTAGCACTTGGAACATCCCTGACAGCCTTGGCCTGGAGTATTTTATAAACATGGAAAAGAACGTTGGTTTAGTTTCATAAAATCAGACTAAGATATGTCCACTTCACATTTCAGAAACTCAACTTTTCTGCAACAAAGGTCAAGTTCCTCAAACTGATGCTTTAAAGTCACGCTGAATCTGCTGCCCCCTTTAAATTACTGCCCCAAGAAATTCATTCAAACCACCCTCTGAACGAGTGCTTTGAATGGAAAAGATGTCAAGAATTCATTTTACTAGTTAAAACAGTACTTTCTGGTGGTACAATAACAAAGAAGACTCAAAAGCCCCAAATTTGTTCCTCTGTACTCTGTCTCCTCATTCAGTTGGTCAGTTTACCTTGGATTTACTCTGGAGGCACTCAACTCCAGTTTCCAATTCTGCATGTAAGGAGAGAAAGATTTACTGTTATTGCTCAGCATCCATCAAAGAAGGAGACAAGATAAATGCAATATATCATAGCAGTAAAGATACCTGGGTGACCCAGCAGACTCTAGGGCCCAACTTTGGTAATGGTGTTAACAGCAGGAGGTTGTTCAGGAATTTGGAGAGATTTCAAACAGATCATAATCTGCGAGAAACAATAAAGCTGCTAAAACTACACTTTGCACAGGCTAACTGCCCCAAACCATACTTTCTCTTTTTGGAGGAGGAAATAAAGTGAAGATCTTTGGGATAAGCATCTTCAGACAAAGAGTAATATCCATTTACAGTAATAATGCACTCAGCATGAGAGAAAATCAAAGTAAAATAAGGAAAGACTCATCATTAGGAACACTTCAACTTGATACAAAATAAGATGTACACAGGAAAAATGCTTCCAGTACCAACTGTGAGGGCAGCTAAATACACTGGGACAGGTCTTTTCCACCTTTTGTTTTCACTGGAAACATACTATTTCCTTGAAACATCTGTTTTCTCTAACTGCTTGCCATCCATCTTTTGCACTTTTCCAGTATCAACACAACAACATCACAAAAGCCCTTTTCAACTGACAATAAAGACGACTTTGCAAAATCCAAACCTCACCAAACAAGTCACTGGCAAGCAGGTTAGAAATGAACAGGAGCTGCAGATGACAACATCATCTCAGAGTGCTTCTCTGCATTACAAAAGAGAAAATAAGCAAGGTACAAAAAGGAGGGAGAATGCAGCTCAATGCCTTCAGCATGCAGCTTGGAAACAGGATCAGATCAACGCTGGAGTTCATGAAGATTTCACTACATTCAACATCTGTAGTGGCAGTCCCAGCTGGACACAACACCTCCAGGCCAACTGGAGCACCTCCAGTTGCTGGGAGCAACTGCAGGCATGATGGTACCCCAGGTACCTCAACAGTGTCCTTCAGTTAAGGTGCTCAAGTTAGGAGCTTTGAAGTTCTTGGTCCCTCTCTAAGTAAGAGAAGAAAACTGCATCAAGAGGTGTTGTTTGCTTTGTCCCCATGGCCATTTTTCATGGCAGCAACTGCAGCATAAGCAGAAATCTCATCCTTTTTCCCCATCCCATACCATCACACGGAGAGCAATATGGTGAAATGGATTGGGGTCACTATCTAGGTTAGAAGAAGCTCTTCTGAAACAAAACCAAACAAACTACCAAACAAAATCTGCAGATATTGGATAAACCTAATCAGCGTAGTGGAAGGAACAAGCAGTGCCCTGACAATGGGATCATTTTTTTCTCTGGAGAAATAAATCATCCTCATGAGTTTCTGTTAAGAATAGAGAGGTGAATTGAACCATTCTGGAGAACTCTGACAGATTTCTCAGGGGCTGGGAAAGTCTGAAGGGCAGCATGAACTGACACCAGAAAAAAAAGAAAAAGCAAGTAAGTCACAAAATCATAGTATATCTATGAGAAATAGAATGACCTCCACTCTTCTTCCCTCATCTATCATTCTTAGAAGGAGAGAAGGAAAAAAAACATTTTTACTATGTGACTTCAGATTTTTTTCAACAGACACAACAGAATATATTTTGTTGCCGTAAACCTACAGCTGTCAATGGTTACCTTTGTCCCAGTGTGTTGCTTCCCTCACACCACTGTACAAAAATGACATTATAAGGACAAAGACATAGGCACAGAATTAATTTAATCACTTTAATACATTATTTTCCTAATGAGGAATGCTTCAGTATGCCCATACAAGAGTTTAAGGTGGAAAGCTTCCTTAGGTAAATGTCTTCCTCTTTATTCTCATGTATCTATACTAGACTCTTAAGCTAGGCATTAATGTATATGAATAAACTCCCATCGTGTTGTTTTCCTATTGTCATACATGGCTGTACACACACATTTTTGCCTCGTCAAACACGATCTCAGCTTAGCCGTATTTGATAAATATTGCCTAAATTCTATTTGATAAATGCTCCCTCTAAAATCTTTCCTCTACAGCGTGAAAAGTCAATGCCCTAATTTTAAGTTGCCCTTTGAAAGCAAGCCAATATTCAGATGGATATCGACTCTGGGCCTGCTGGTTGTTCTGCAGCAGTATTTGGAAGGCTGCTGTTTTAATGAATGCGCTAACATTTGATACACACACAAACAAAATCAATAGCACTATTTTTAAAAAGCATGTGGCTTTACTAAGTACATTGATGCTACCCTGTTGTGCAGAAGTTTACTAGAAACCTCCCTATATGACTAAATTGATGCATCTGGCTCATTTCTTTACTTGCTTGCCAGAATGCATAATACCAGACTTCAAGGACATTGAAAGTCAGCCGCTGCTGCAGAAAAAAAAAAAAAAAACTTGTTTAAGTTTGAAGTGATGTGATAGCCTGTACCTGAAACTCCCCTGCAATTGTCAAATCTTCCTATTTCTTCCCACTATTGTCACAGAAGAGACCAAAACTTTCCACATCAGAAATTCCTGGTTCTGTGACTTCTGAAGGAAGTTGGTGACTATGGGCAGAGAATAAAATGTATTTATAGCCAATGTTGAACAAAGTCATTCCTGCTCTTTTGTCTTCAGTAGGCAAACACATACAGGTTCTTGAATCCAAACCTTGGATCTGCCATAGCCCATCTGCAGTCAGTAGCTGTTTTCCAAGCAGTGACTAAAAATATCCAATCTATGTGAGTGAACAGGCTACAAACCTCAAAGGGAGAAGAGTGTGTAAAAAGTAAATCCAGATGAAATTCTAATGCTGTGTGCATTCACACACTACTAGTCACATTGACTTGGCTCCAACTCTGAAAATATGTCTTCTCTTTAAGGAATTGATTCAATGCTATGTAGTATATGGGCATATGGTTGAACTGGAGACTAAGTATAGCACTAAAAAGTCAGCAGTTAGGGCAAGATGGAAGATCAATCCGGTAACTTTCTGTTAAAAAACACTTTCCTTCTCTGAAATATTTCATAATTCAGGATTCTAGAACTACGTTAATCAGTCAAAATTAGTTGTTTTCACCACTTGAATCTTCAGTGTAGTTAGTTGCCAAAATACGGCATCATCCTCATCAAAAACAAAGAGAAATTTTTTTGTATGCGTTTGTATATGCCTATAACCTGGTTGGCTGGGAAAGGAGAAAAAAAAGCTACACCACAGGAGAAGTTTAAACTTAAAGTGAAAAAGGTTTTCTTTTTCTTCTATTTTGAGCAAGCATTAGCTTGCTTGGAAGGAAACAACACACATTTTATTTTTGTTTTTTAATTTTACCATTCCATTTCAATGAGGCACCAGAAAAAAACATAAAGCTGGGAAATTCCTACAACATGCAGATATTCTTCCAGAGTCCTCAGGAACTGATATGAAATTTTGAAAGAGCCATAGAAAATGTAAGGCATTCTCATCAGAGTTTCAGAAGATATTCACTAAATTGAAAGTTTGATCATTCAAAGCTTTACAAACAATATTTTTTCACCCAGTGAGCAATTAGACAGTGAAAGTCATTGTCACAGCCTGTTAGCCAAGTGAAGAGTAGAAGATTCAAAAGGAGACAAGGTATTTTAATACATTAGAAATATGAAATAAGCACAAAATAAAACAATTTTCAAGTGAATATAAATTATGTTGCATGTAATATTCACCATGGAGCATTAGGAGCTTTTCTTAGCGGCAGATTACCACCATTTACCTTCTATGCTGCTGTTTCTTGCTTCATCCTTCTTAAATACCTGGTGGGGTCCTGGCCAGGCAAAACACTGGGCAGACTGGGTTTCGGTCACCAGTTTACTACAGCAGCTCCTATCTCCTCAATGCACTCCTCTCCTGTGTAAGAATAACACAGACTATACAGACTACTCAGACTACTTCACGGGCCTCTGAGCAGGAGGCTCATGGCTACATTGCTCTCCAGGATGCCTACAACCCCACTGGCAAGGCATGCAAAGGAGCCCACGCTACAGCTGCATCTCTGCAAATCTTCTGCCTTGCTAGTTAGCTCAAAGCCACTGCTGATGCCACTGCTGCAGCAGTCAACCCAGACCTGCCATGATACTATGCACTAAAATGCCAGAGACATTTGACATAAACAGAAAAGAACTGAATTGTTCAACTTATTTGTACCAAGCAAGGAACCGATGCCAGTGTTTTTGAGCCCTAATAAACTGTTTTAACCCTACCTTCAAATTAGACTGCAAAATTAGACTGAGTTAGCCCCTCTGCATCTATAAACGTCTGATACTGGGAACGCAGAGAAGGAAAAAACTATTCTCCCCTGCACACCCAAACAGCATCATGCAAACAGAAAAGAGTGGGAGGGCAATCTCCAATGCAGGTCTTTCTAATGAAAATGTATTTGTGAAACAACCCAACGAGGAGTTGGCAGGAGAACACAGGAAGCCATCTATCGATCCACAGCTCCTTTGGACCCCACATGATTCAAACTGAAGCAGCAGCTTCCTACAAGAAGCTCAAAGCTGATGTCCATAAAGCTATTATGCCATGACGCTGTGCAAACAACATAGTGGTGGGGCAGTCAGAGGCAGCATTGACCATGGCTGGAGAAAAGACCCCAGCAGAAGAACAGAAGCCAGTAGAGTCAAAATGGTTGTCAGTGTCATGGCAGGACACAGCAACAGTGAGAACTGCAGACAAGCACACCTATAGCTGCACCCAGATCAGCTCGCTGAGTTGTGAACATTTGCTGAATTGTTCCCCACACTCTTCTGTCTCATATTATTTAATCCACCTCAGTAAATGCAGCCTTTAACAAAAAACTCAAACTATTACAGACTGTTCCGTGGCCTGGGCATCACATCAGGGTGTCTAGCATACAGATATTAGGTTAGCTTCTGGGCAGGTATTCATCAAATCTAACCTGATAGAGTACCAGCTAATTTTTCTCTTCAGCTGACATGCCCTTCCACATGTAAGCAATATAAATGTGCACATTTCTGAGCAGATCAGTAGACAATATCACCCAGAATGAGGGCTGTGCTGAATTTTTGAGCTCCTTCTACTCCTCAGGCAGTTTGTTCAATCATGATTCATTTTAAGCAGATGATTTCCACCATGATGGACAATTTCTTCCTTTTATATGACATGATCTTTGCAACTATAGAGGAAATTTTGGCACCATTATTTTTTTTTATGTGTATGGATACATCCTGCAGGTTGTAACAACTCCTCTGGATTATTATAATCAAGCAGATCCCAGAAAGGAAAGAACTGTATTATTTATAGGCTCAGGTTTTTATAAGAAATATATAAAAGTTGAGATCAATAGACATTTCTCTAAGATCTGGTACACATAATTTACCACTGCTACAAAAGAACTAATAGCAGAAGGCATTAATGTATCTTACCCAAAATCACAGATTTGATTAAAGCACTAAGAACATTTCCTTCAGGCTCAGCTGAGACGCTTTGTAGAGCAAAATACCTGACAACAGTGGTAACAGCCATTCAACGAAATGAGGCATGAGGATGAGCATAGGGATCCTGTGGCCCAAATCAGCACAAATTCAATGTTGCTAGTGGAGGGAGGATAGCAAAACCTGCCCTAACAGCAATGGGCAATGTTGTAGGAGTAGCCCTACAGAGGAAGAAGCTCTATGAGCACAGAATAAGGCAGATATGGGATGTGAAAATGGCCTAGATGTTGTTTGTTTCTATAATAATTGGACAAACAAGACTGTGTGTATTTGCTGTAAATAATATGATCTTGCTTAGAATAAACCTATTCCAAAACATTCCAAAGGGGAAAATAAAAGGAAAAGCAATCTGTGAGGCCTCTGAATACTCACTAGCCATTCAGAGCAGAAGAACATCTCATCATATCCCCCTGCTTGCATTGCACTTCTTACTGGCAGCCCTTTCACCTTGCTCTTGATGTTGAGGGAGTAACCACGTAGGGATCCCACATTGTTACGTTCTGCAGGGAGTATGCTGCACTGGGATGAGC
>JAOWBP010002559.1:38552871-38566770 GCA_028571105.1 Tragopan temminckii | reverse complement strand
GCTCTTGATGTTGCGGGAGTAACCATGTAGGGATCCCACATTGTTATGTTCTGCAGGGAGTGTGCTGCACTGGGATGAGCAGGACAGCAGCATACATCTCATGCTGCAGTGCTGACTGCTGAAGCTGAAAACTACAGGGAAAAAAAAGAAAGACCCTGGGTTTCCTGTAGATGAGATAGATATTTTAATTTGCAGAATCATAGAATCACCAAGGTTAGAAAAGACCTCCAAGATTATTTAGTCCAATCGTTCACCTACCACCAATATTTCCCCACTAAACCACGTCCCTTAGTACATCTTAACATTTCTCAACATTTCCAGGGATGGTGACTCAACCACCTCCCTGGGCAGCCCATTTCAATGCCTCACTGCTCTTCTGGAGAAGAAAATTCTTCTAACATCCAACCTGAACTTCCCCTGAGGCAATTTCAGGTCATTCCCTCTAGTCCCATCGCTAGTTACCTGGAAGAAGAGAATAACACCCACCTCACCGCAACCTCCTTTCAGGCAGTTGTAGAGAGCTATAAGGTCTTCCTTGAGCCTCCTTTTCTCCAGACAAAACAGTTCCAGTTCTCTCAGGACTCCCCATAAGACTCATGCTCCAGACCCCTCACCAGCTTTTTAGTCCTTCCCTGGACACACTCCAGGGCCTCAATGTCTTTCTTCTAGTGAGGGGCCCAAAACTGACAGTACTCAAGGTGCAGCCTCACCAGAGCTAAGTACAGAGGGAGGATCACCTCCCTGCTCCTGTTGGTAACACTTCTTCTTATACAAGCCTTCTTGGCCATCTGGGAACACTGCTGTCTCACATTTAGCCAAGCATCAACCAACACCCCCAGGTCCATTTCTTCCACACAGTCCTCCAGCCATCCAGCCACTCTGCCCCAAGCCTGTAGCACTGCCTGGGGTTGCTGTGGCCAAAGTGCAAGATCTGGCGCTTGATCTTGTTGAGTTTGACATGTCATATCTGATGGCCAGGTTTCACCAAAAGGAGTTAAAATTTATCACTGTGGCAACTAAAGAAAGCTGCAGAAGAATCACCCCGAAGCTGATGTAAGCCGCAGGACTCCTTAAATCTCTTCCACACAACCTGTGAGCAGCACATGGATGCTTTTTCTCCTCAGCAGCCTGAACCCAGCTTACTGCTGGTTCCTCCATCTTGGCAGCTCTCTGTCCAGCTCCTGTGACTTTGGACATGCTCCCCTTTGGCCTGCCAGAATAAAACACGACTAGTTTTGTGCCAGCTCAGCATGCTGAAATAGCAGGACACCAGGGCTGACAGCACTGAAATGACTTGAGGGAGGAGGCAGGGTGCAACAGCAGGGGGGAGGGAGAGCACGATCATGGCAACTAGCTGTTATATGGCTGAGGCTGTTGTGGTACTATAGGCCAAATCATAAGCAATAGTTTTCTTTTTGTGAAATGAAGGCACTAATGCAAATTAATGGAGATGTGGCAACATTTCTGGTATATGCCAGTGACCTAAACATCTGCTGCTACACTGCAATAGAAGAAAAAAATTACTTGGACTGTCTAGCATCTAAATTACTTGTTTTCTTGTTAACTGATGAACTTCTTGCAAGATACACTTTCTTTTTATAGAACATCTTATTGAGAAACTGAAGAAATTCTTCTGAAGGCTATAATATACAATCACTGCAAGTGGGTACCAGTGCAAATGAAGCTGCAGAAAAAATTACACCTCCTGACAAATAGCCTCTCTTGGTATTAGCAATTTCTTAAAATAACCTGTTCTCTGCAAGCTGAATTTCAGGTTCAGGTTTGAGTTGAACACTGAGAGTGCTACAGGAACTGCAGAGGAAGCCTTTCACTGTGCTACACCACCTCAGCTCAGCCCTGCTGAGCACAGGAAGACCAGACTCCAGAACTGGTAGGTTCTCCCAGCTGGCAGTAATACCAGGGCATTACACAGGTATTTGGACATCCCATGGTACCTCCTTATCTCAATGAATTTAACTTCACAACACTCTTCTCAGTTGATTATTGCATCGGTTTCCCTGAGCAGGTGTCAGATATGTTGCAGTGAACAGTTAGCTAAGGCACGAGTGTGTCACTGGCAAGACAATGAGGGGAAAAGTCATGGCTTTTTTAAAAAAAAAAAAAAAAAAAAAAAAAAGGAAGAGAGAGAAAAGGAAAGAATTGTGAAAGGGAAGATCAAAATGAAAGCAAACACTGGGGGTAAAGTGGAAATATGTCTCTTAGGTCTTCATCCCAGGTTTCTCACTATCACAGCAACTATCTCATGTAAATCTCCTAAACTCAATCTCACAGTTTTTTACTTTTTCTGAACCCCCCCACTCCCATTGGAAAGTTATTTTGAAAGCCCACTTTTCTTGTGGCTAGAAGCCTTTTAATTTCCAGCCTAATTTTATTCACAGCCATATGTCCATCTGTTCTTGTGCCAGCTTTGTACTGTAGCTTAAATACTTCTTCTCCCTCAATGATGTTAGCCTCTCAGTTCTGGTTTCATGCTCATCTTAGCTGGTTTTGTGTATGAGCTGCTGCCAAGCAGGTATTTCCTCACCTCCCTGCACATGGTAGCATGGACACATCCTGCCTCTCTGCCCATGTCAGTGGGGTGACGCTGCCTCCTCTGTAATGCCACCAGGGCTGCTGATGACAAGCGCTACCACTGATGCTCATGCTACAGCTGACCTGATGGCCAGCCAGTTGAGAAAACTCAACCAGCTGAAAATCAGCACAGAAAAGATCCCTCCCTGATCCCACAGTTATTCAACTACTGGGACAAGGTAGGTGTCAGGAATATGCAGCATGGAAAGAGAAAGGTGAAAAATCCCAGTGCTGACAGCTTGGACACTGACCAGTGCAAATCCGTTGTGAATCCATATCTAAAAAGAAACAAGAATTCATTCTTATGCTTTCACAATGCTGGATAAGAAGTCATACTTCTAATTTCTTCTTGTCAGGTACTTTGTCTGCTCTCCCCAGACAGTCTCTGCATTTCTTCCTGCTGGAGCGTGGTGTGAACTGACCTGCACATGCTGTTCTGGAGTTGATCTCACAGACATTCGTGCTTTCCCTTTCTGGGTTAGAAAATACTTAACCTGACTTGTCCTCAGATTCCACTGAGAAAGACAATGAAGAGATATGAGAGATCAAATGGGGAAGGCAGAAAAAGAGGGCACAACTGTCATCTGGGATGAAAGCAGAGCCCAAAAGTTTCTGACAGTCCTAGAGCTTCACACAGCTGAACCCTGCCCAAATGTACTCTTGGGACATTTACCTTCCCCAGAGAAGTGCTTACTTAATTAAAAACTTGCCCTGGTTAGTGCTTTAAGCATCACAGTAGCAGGTAGAGAAGCGGAGACTACGCTGATGGACCAGGCAATGGCAGAGCCTGAGCTAGTGGCTTCCTTACATCAGACGGATGCCTCTGTTGTTAAGCACAAGAAATGCCTAACTACTTATGTGTGCACTCAGGCATATGTTTATGCATGTTGTTGACACAGAGTCTACAAGTCCCTCCAGATCATATTTTGTAAAATACAAGAGGTAAACAAATGGAACAGACCTCAGAAGAGTAATAGGAAGAAATATAGGGAGAAAACCTTAGATGAAGCATTCTTTAAATGATTTCATGTTTTAACATCTGACAGGTTAGCTGGTCTCGCCCATGGTCATGCAGCACAAGTGATATTTCTCCATGAGTCCTTTGTTTTCAAGAAGGATGTAGAATTCCCGGAGTACCTCTGAGAATTCAAAACTGAATCACTTCACACCTGATGACAAAAATACATCCAGACAGGATGTTCTTCAGCCAAAGGACGTCCCTCTGCCTAGCAGCTAAACTGTACAAACCGCGTGGCAGCTTTGACGCAGGATCCTAATCCCAGGAGCTGTGTGATAGGGCCTGCCTGAGGCCACAGACTGGCAGCACAATGAATGTGCAGCCTCCATGTGCAGAAGTTTCCTCTGGATCATGTCAATCACACATGGAAAACACAACCACTTCCTTCCTTCTGCCTCACAAATTGCCTGGCCTGGGGCTGTATCTCTGTCAGAAAAGAGTTCACCAGCATTGAGCAGCACTCCTGCAAAGAGGCCCAGACTTCCTGGTGCATGATATGGTGGCTGCGCTGGGCAGGCACATGTGGCAGAGTCACTGCACACCTGCAGCCCACCCAGGCCTCATGCGTGCAGTGAGCCTTGCCTCGGGGACACCTCAGCTACGTGCATACATGTAGTGATGCTGCTCTTTGACTGTCTGCAAACACCACTACCATCTGGGATTTCTGGGTTTCTTACTCTGAATGGTAAAAGAGCATGTTGGGGGAAATATGGATAGCCCTGCAGTCAAATGTCTGCATTCAGATTTTTCCGCTAAGGTTTTGCCTTTTGGAATATGAGAAATCTTTCCCTTAGATTACCTTTGCCTGATTGCAGAAAGAAGTTATTATTTCAAAGAAACAACTCCCCTCACACACACATAAAAAGAGGAAGACAGCTGGGAAATACATAGGAGTTACTTCTAATTCTGTTTTAGAAAACCCTACAAATGTGAAAATAACCTAATCCTTAGATTTAATGTCATATTAAGGGACAAGAGAGTTACACAGTTGCTCTGTTGTCTGGATTATCTGATGAAGTAAGGCCCAGAAGTACTGCTTGCCAACCACATACATAAACCTGGTTTATCACATCCTCAGCAAAGCAGATTATATTTTTGTGGTGCCCTTATCCACATGTTCAGTCATCGGGACTGCATTACCTTTCCCAGTGACCTTCCTGTTGCTCTTCCAAATTAAACAGCCAGGCATTAGTCCTCAGCTTCAGCTCAGATAATTGGCTGTGGTACAGTTGGTGCAACCAGGGGCAGAGCTTGGTGGTGGTGATAAGGTCATTTACCTCAGAGGAAAAGCCCCAGCAAAGACCTTCACCTTCAACCTGCTGTGCATCACCACAGAGGCTCCACCACTCAGAGCACTTCGTGCTGAACCAGGGTCCTTCCAAGAGCAACATGAAGCACCTGAGAGAAAGGGAAAACAAACAGCAGTTTCCCCACTGCTGCTCTAATTAAGTTGTTAATTAGGTATGTGCAGGTGTGGATGAGTTGCTGCAGATTGTTTGAGATCTTCATGCTAGCCAGAAAAAAGACAATGGAACAGATTTAGGTTCAGTTTGAATTAGGTTGGAATCTTACTACTTGATCAAGTAGGATTTTCTCCAGTGCTGAAGGACTTTACCAGTTTTGCAGGTGTTACATTAACTCACCTCCTTGTTCTCATTTAGCTGTTTGAGCTGTCAAATCTGGGTCATCTGTTTCTTCTGTCTACTAATCCATGTCCCTTTGGCAGCCTGTCCTGCTATCCCAAGGCAGACTTCAGATCCAAAAGAAACCCTCAGAAAGATCCTTCCTGCTGAGTCCTAAAAAAAGGCAAACTACAAATGCTCACTATTTTACATTTTATCATGTGTGTTAAAGAAGAGGAATGTATTTTGAATGAGCTAAAAACTGTTATTGTAACATTCACAATAGTTGATAACTACGTTATAACAGAAATTCCAAGATATTGGAGAGCTCTAACCATATTGTCCCAGCTGTGTTATCTGTAGAGAACATGATACAACTATGTAAAGCTGCTATGATGGCTAAGTATATTCAATTATGTCTGCTAGTTTTGTCCCTCCTGCCCATGCTCTCCAATTTATCTCAGCAATTGCTAAATATTTTAAGCTTCTTAAGTTAATTCATGCATGCATTACAAATAAGCATGTTGGGGAAAAATATGGCTATTTTATCTACCTCGACCTATGAGTGTGAACATACCACTAATCTGTGTGCAGCTGTAAGACAGGGTCCTTCTCCCCTTACCCTCCCCCTTCAAAAAACAAACTTTGGAAAACGGGTCATGTGAACATGGGGATTTCTATAGGGAGCCCATGGAACAATGTGTACATTTGCAGGTTCGCAGTAGGCTCCCATTGTCTTGTCCTCATGCACATAATAGGAGCTAGGCCAGTAGAGAGGCTAAATGGGGAACAAATGGATGGACAGTAAAGATGGTATTGGTAGAAAGTGCAAGAACCTCATTCTGTTTCTTTCAAAGGTTTGTGCATAGTAATTCCTCACCATTATGATGTATGTAGCATATATATGCATGATATGCTTGCTAAAGAAACCCTGTCTGTCATCAGCAGAGAGGCCTGCATAAGTGCCTTTATTCCAAGAGCCCATTGGAGTTGAGACAGTATGGCATCCAGGAGTGAGGAGAAAGAACACCAGCTCTTATGGTAATGAAGATTACAGTGAAGAATGGATGGGATGAATGCCTGGTGGCTTATCCACTGACAGCAATTCAGAGGATTTCCCCTTACAACAGCAGCTATAGCTAAGTTTCACTAGTTTTCTCTGCAAACCACCTTAGAGGTTTCACAACCAGGCCGAAAAAAAATCTACATGGAGATAAAACCTTCATACCATGCCTCCAAGCAAATGTAAAAAAGGGCCCTTGTTTCTGTGTGAAACACTCAGAGGCGAAAAAATAAAGCCCTGCAAATACACATACAAAAAGCTATATAGTTAGCGTCTGAGTTGGTACACACTCCAAGAGCGCTCCAAGTCGGTTAGATTAAGTTAATTTATCCCATCTGATAATTAGGCTTGTGAAAATTAACATCTATTTTCTAGCACTTTCAAGCCACTTTATAGCAATCTGCAGCAAAATATGTATATATTTTCTGTTAAGTACTGTGGGTTGTCTCTAGAATCTGATAGAGATGAATAGTACCCATTCACTTCCAGAGGACTTCTTCCTCAAGAATTTAAAGTGGCAACTGGCAACAGTAGTTCTTCCATCCCTTCCTCTTTCAGTTTCTTACACAAGCTCTTCACAAGCAGTGAGGTTTTCAACACTCCTCTTGCTACAGGTGGAGAAATAAAAGACATTGCTGAAATGTCTGTCACTCTATAGACCATTTATCAGTCCTGAGAAAATTTTTGGTCTGGGAAAAAAATAAATAAAATTAATTCTTTTTTCTCCTGATATTTTGTTTTCATAATTCTTGAAAACAAGATCAATTCCAAGTTGTTGTACCAAGAATTCCTTGAAAACTCTAAAAGGCATCTTCATTTTGCTGCCCTGGGAGGTGATGGAGTCACCATCCCCAAAGGTTTTCAAGAAAAGGGCAGACATCACGCTGAGCGACATTGTCTAGACATGGGTTGATGGTTGGACTACATGATCTTATTGTCTTTTCAACCTTAATGATTCTATGATTCTATGATTTACACAGTTATTTGGAGAGCAAGACGTTGTTTAACCTGTGTCCTCATCAGCTCCACTCTGAGTTTATGGTGATGGAGCATCCATCTTTACCATCCAAGAACGTGGTTGTAGCCTTGCTCACAACCTTTGCCTTTGAAGGCATGGACCTGAAATGTTGCCCCCTCTGAGGAAGAAGAGAGATCATGGGAAAGCTGACAGTACTGTCAACATTCTACTAACTGTGAGCATGAAGCCTGTCTTAGGAAATTAATACCAAGCATCTCATTTAAATGGCATTTTATTTGGGACAAAAGCCAAGAAGTATAAATATTGGTTTGGTCTATTCATCACTCACATGACTGCGCCCTTTTTTTTTAGCCTGTGATGAGCAGTAAGGATAGAAAATCAGCCTCAGCTCTGAATTTCCTGGCTTCTGTCAGTTTATGTCACACCCATAATATTATTGAAGTGGGGGGTTTTGTGTGTAACAGATAAATGTCGACAAAGCCCCATCTAATGCCTTTTAGGTTGCTAGGAAACCAACTCTGTAGCCACCACAGAGATATCTCTGGCTAGGGGCTCAGATAAGCTCTGACTTGTTTTGATTAGGTGAGCTTTATTACAGAAAAGACAGCAGCCTGCTTGACATCATGAAAACGTGACCTGTTACAAAAATAATGGTGCAAAGATCATTTATTGCTCACAAGTTGCATTCAATGGAGGACACTAAGAATACTTTTCTAGTCCATCAAATCAAACCCAGAAAAATCCACACCTCTTAATAAAGGTTTCCAACAGTCCCTTAGGACTTGGAGCAGATGCTGCTAACACCTCTGCGTTGAAAAGTCATTATTAGTCTGGCTTTATTTCATGTGTCAGGAGAACAGCAGTATTTGTGGTCTGCTGGGCAGAGGAGATAACTAAGAATTAAATTACCTATGTTTTTCCCTCAGCTCTGCAATTTTATGATTGTATTAGAGAATAAACTTACGTGAGTTTACCTGTGTCAGACATTTAGGTAACCCTGTTAATGAAGGAGGCAAAGTGATGTGAGTCTCTCAGCTGTTGCTTGTGGTGATCTGGGGCTGCTCAGGGGCACTGACACTCTTCTCCCTTCAGACTGAGTTCATCTCTGCCTGCTCATGTTATACCAGCACCCTGTCCCTTCCTACAACATGTCCAACAGGCATTTCGTGGACTAGCGTGAACACCATGCCCTCCTGGTTTTCATTCTTCACCTCCTTACTGATAGAAGGTTTTTCCCATGACCTGTCCTACTGCAGTTCCAGTAACTTGTCCTGTTCATTGTGCACAGGTAAATAACAGATTATTCCTTCCTCTCTGTAGCAAACTTTTATATGTTATCCTCTCTTCCTCAGCCAACTTTTCTCTAATTGAAACAGACTAAACCTTCTCAGTCTTTTGTTTAGGCTGTACAACAAAACCTGAACAACTTTAACTCCATGCTGGTTACCTAAGAAGGCAAGAGAAGTATTTTCCAAGAGCTGTGAGCTATGCAATTTCTGTCCACATTGCTGGCAGTAGCTTGGGATCTCCCCTTTTATCAAGAAAGGTTCAAGCAGCTGTATCTGATGATCCATAGGGTTGCCACTGGGTAGTTGCTCTGAGTCCAAGAGCAGCTGAAGCTGTGTGACAGAGACCTTGGGACCATGCTGCAAGCACTCTCTGGATTTTCACTGTGGTCTAAGTTCACATTTATGTATTTACATTTATTAAGGTACATGGCTCCTTGAATTACCCTCATGTGACAGATGCAAGTCGTGCCAGTTGGCATACAATCCATATTACAGGAGTTAAAAAGTGATCCAAAGGATGAAAACAAACGGACTCTTTCCAGCTAATTGGGAAAGCAAGTTTCAGAATAATGAGTTCTGTGCCAAGAACCATGCAGCTGAAGTGTTTCAGCTGGGAGAGCTCAGTACAAACAGATACCTTCCACACCATTCAGTATATAGGTTAATATTAACATTAGGCATTGCACATTTAACTCAATAGCCTAGGAAGCAATGATCTGGTATGCGTCCCTGCTACCACTATTAAACCTTGGATCTGTGTACAGTATTTGAACATACCCTCATGTACTGAGAACCTGCCAGAGAGGATACAAAACACCTGTTTATACTCTTTGCAGTTTGCTCTCAAAAGCAGCCCCCAGTGCCCCGGCTGATTTGGACAATTTGGCTAGAGTCTCTTGGGAGCATGTGAACCATGACCACACAGCAGTGCTCTGGGATTAAACCTGGTATCTTGCCAGTCTCCGCTATGGTCTGCAGCTGGGGCTGGGCATCCCTGCACCTCCACATCACTGGGGTCAGCGTGCACTTGCCCCATGCACAGCAAAGAACCATGCTGGCCTCTTCCTCAAAAGGTGACCAAGACCAATGAATGTGTACAAAAGCCTTTGTTGCAAAAACACACCACCTGCTTCTGCGATGATAACTTCTGCTGCCATTGCTTCCTCAGCACATGCTGTCAGAGCCCCACCACAAAGAAACTTATCCACTGGGGTGCAGGAAAAACAAGCTCAAACCAGGGCTATGGATGGCTACACACAGTAGCCCATTAGAACCAGTTTTGGTCAGATGGTGTTTGTTCTGCAGTACCATTGCCTCAATTATGTTCTTGGGTCTTAGCTGCCAGCCAAGCTGTGACATAACAAGTTGTTACATGGAAGTGCTCTTGGGGCCCGAGCGTTGCTGTAGGCAAACAAGAATGGGAAGCCGCTGGTGGAAAAGTCTGCTCATGTATGCATTTGTAGCCTTAGAGAATCTCACCTGTCTCAAGGCTTGTTAAGGTCCTGGGCCTCACGGACTGAGCATGATGCTCCAGCCTCAAGTGACAATGCAGCACAAAATTTACTGTTATGGCATGTAGATCCAAAACTAGCATAGCACGTGACATGTATGTCAAGCTGCACCAGCACGACAGTTGGTATCACGGCTCATTACATGTGCAGCCTTTGTCTTGATTAATTTGAAGTCAAATTACACTGCAGGCCCAACCCAGCACATCAAGCTGACTTCATACCTTCTCAACTCTGCCTCCTATAACACTCCCTGCAGCACAGACCTGGGCCTCAGTCCAGTTCTGAATTCCTTCTTGCACCTCACAGACTTTCAGGTTTTTTTAATTACAGATTTCTCCAGAAAAACTCAAGTGGTTAAATTACAAGAAGATGGCTTTAGAGGTCCCCAGACTTGCACTTTTCATGCCAGGTTGGATCTGACAAGTGCCAGAGCTGACATAGGGTAAATGGCAGGTGTGCTCAGCTGGAAAGGCAAGAAGTCAGGGGGATCAGTACCTCCCCCTCCAGCAGAGGTGAGCCATTGAATAAGCTCACCACATCCAGCAGGATTGCATCTCTCTGTGATTTGGCCATGCACTGAACACATACCGTCACGAAATAGTCTGAAGGACATTGAGCAAACTCCCTGTCAAAAAATTTAACAAAAAGTACCCCTCACAACTCATCCTTTTTACACAAAAGCTTACAGAAAATACAACAAAATCTTAAACTCAGTGATAAGAAGGGCTCTGCCAGAGTGTAAAGATGAACATAAATAACTGATTTTCTTAGCTTTTTGTCCTCCAAAATAACACACTCTCTCTGTATTCCTCAGGACTCACAGAAACACAGATAATCAGGGATTTGCTGTGTACTTCAGCTGTGTTTTTCAGCCTCTTTAGCCAGCACCTCACCTAAATTGCTCAGACAGCATAGATGTCTGTTGTCAAAAAGATCACAACATTAAGTGGTGATTTATCATGCCCATTGATTCAGCTCTTCTTTCCCTAACTCGAGTATCATAAACATGGCTCAGGAACAGGACAGATACCTTCTGGAGAGTTTCCACAAGCCTAAAAGACAGGATCCAACACAGAGTAAATGGCTGAAGTTCAACCCAAGTCAGTGAAGAGTTTGCCCAATTTAGAAATGGAGTTCTCAGGGATGCCAGCTAAACCTATTCACATTCGTGGAAGAATATCTGATTTACACACTTTCAGCGTGCCTGATACTACTTCTACCACAAGGATGAACTTTTAAATGAGATTAATGATCTCTGGGTCACAGCGATCAAAGATTGATGAGGTCCTCACCAAAATCAATTTACTCTTTCTTCCTACAAAGGGTTGCGGCCACTCTGCTACATCTCAAACTAGGTCACAATTAAGACGATGTAGTTTGATCTGTTTTTCCCTGACCAGATGCTTTAATTCAGTGCCTACAGTTTGTTGTATACAGTTTTCTGATAACCTCAAGGGAGCTTAATGGTAGCAGTGCATTAACCCACTGATGCTAATCTGCAGGATCAGGTATCAGGATATGCAAATGAATTAAACTAGATCTTGTTTTCAGAAGGTATCATAAGATGTCCCTTGAGCTTCATGTGCTTTTGAACATAATTTGATGCATTAACATTTAATTTCTTCCAGGTGGGGTTTACCTTCCCCTGAGGTAAAGAGCTTACAGTGTAACACAGATCTTGTGCCTGCCTTCTTGTTCTCCTAACAAGAAACGCAAGATCCAGTTTCTCTCTCCTCTTCCTTCCCCCACTACTTTCCTCCCACAATGTTTTAAAAACCTGACAGTAATCAGTAATGTGAGAAAAGTTGTTTTGCTCCCATTAGGGCTCTGTTCTCACTGAGTGACTCCCTGATCACACTTGCTACCTTGATATGTCAGTGTTGTTGGGATCTAAGCAGCGGTTTTTATTTTTCCCGTTTCTTCACCCCGTTAGTGCCCTGGGACAGCAATGGTAGTTTCTTGACTTGAACATAAGAACAACTAAGAAGAAATTTGTGCCAGAGACCCAGTCCAAGGCTTGTACAGATCCCGTTAACTGCTGGGGCAGGTTTTGGGGATGTTGTTCCCACTGAATGGACTATTTGTCCCACGCAGGCCCTCAGAACAGTTTGTGGCTTCACGGGACTCCACACTATTTGATTTATGGAGTTCCAAGTGACCTGAGACAATAGCCACTGCCAGTAGCTAAGATCATAGATTTTAAAGGTCAGTAAGGACCACTAGCCTTCACTATTCCAGAAGCCAAATAATTTAATCCAGTAAATCCTGCCTCAAATCCATATCTTGTGGTTGAGCTGGAACATATATTTTCAGAAGCTGCTCCAAAGTCAATTTAGAGATTCATTTTAATGAGGTATCCCACCAAGCTCTCTGCATCCCTGCGCGCAGCAATGCATATGGTGTGCTCATATCTCCCTTCATACACTTGAGTTTTGCTTAAAACACTGAAGTCTTTGGTTAGAGCACAATTGTTTACTGAGCACTACCAATGTGTTCTGCCTTGCTTAAGTAATGGTTTTATGATGTAAATTAGACAGATAATACTATTCATAAACGATACTGCATGATCAGATGGCAGACTAAGCTTAGTGAGATAGAGATTTCCTTTTTAATTAAAACTGCAACACTTCTGTGCAGTGGATTAACACTGAAAGGGTCACTGGAGAAAGGGAATTAAAGTAGGATTTGAATGATGAAAAAGTGGCCATTTCTGAGCAATTTAACAGCGTAACAACTGTGCCACTTCCCAACATCTTCCTTGAGGGACTTCTAAGACTGTATTACCTTGAGTTAACCCCTGAAAGTCCTTGAAATGTAGTAAAATATAGTTCTCCTTTTATTTTTATGAAAATTGGGATGTAGCAGGTTGAAGTAAAAATGAAATCATCTTTGCTTTCTTTTGCAACATTCGTCTTGACAATGAGAATTTCTTTTTGGAAGTACCTGGTACCAAGGCTCCCATCGATCTGGAGTTGGGGGATCTCCAGCAGTTATTGTAATCAAGCTCCAGTCATTCTTTTTAAGCAAGTAATGTTTTTCCATCAGATGGTGTATGCACTCAGCAATTAAGCTGCAATACAGATGCTGATTTTCAATTCCCACAACACCTAACCCTGCTGGCTGGCTGGTCCCGGAGGACTGTCAGGAAGCAGCATCCACATATGTGACACTGCACTGAAACATCCAGGCTTATGATGAAAGAAACCCTCTCAAGCTACAAGGATCTTGAATCATACTGATGCATACCCACCTTCATTTAGGCCTCAACATGAATTTCTCCTGGTTAGATTTTTACTGCCATTCAGCTGACATCTGCTAACAAAGCAGAGTATAATGGGTGGTTAACTTCAAATCTAAAACTTGCACATGATTTCTTTTGCTAAATACCCTGCAATTAGACATAAGCTGAGTAAGGCAGAGACTGCAGTACTGTATCACTAGAAAACAAGCACGGGAAGAAATCTGAGCTGCTCTTGTTCCATTAAAAAAAAAAAAAAAGTAGCTGAAATATTTCTCTCTTTATTCCTCAGGTATATAAGAAATTCTGAATCAGAAAAACTCACAAATAATGAAGTTGTTATAATTAAATTTCCACATTGTCTATTTACAACAGTAGACTAAGACATCTAAAAATTCTTAAGCAAATATGAGTTTTCTTCCAGAAAAACTGGCTGTTGGAAACAACAAATCTAGCATTACAGACAGCACAGAGCAGAGCAGCTATTTGGTACTGAGCCTCAATAAACAATTTGGATAATCAAATATTCTGCGCTGCCCTCCCCCCCCCATCCAAAAAAAAAAAAAAAAAAAAAAAAAAAAAAAAAA
>JAOWBP010002559.1:38528820-38540745 GCA_028571105.1 Tragopan temminckii | reverse complement strand
AGCACAGCCACAGATCAGGCTCCATTGCATGAACGCTTCTCTGGTAGCTCTCAGGGATGGATGTGACACCTCAGGATGCAGCACAGTGATGTGACAGGCTTGTTCCTGCCACATGCTCTGTGTTGGGAAGAACACTGGTGCAAAATGGGATGGCTCTGAAGCACTGCACTCTGCCTTGGCCTGGATGATGCTCTGTATGTCACACATCACTGTAAGGGGATTGTGTCTTTTGAGATGAGGTAAATGACTGAGTAGGATGAAACCTCCTATCTCATCAAAGGGAATCAAATGTACCTGGTAACACCATCCACAGTGATGGTGGTATTTCACTGTCCTTGTTCTAGTATAACTACACATGTACAGACTAAAAATGTAGTATAATAAAATGTATCTATCTAAGGAGGTTCACAGTCTGTAACCAGTTATTTTCCTACTACTGCTTTTTCATATAGCTAGATGCCATACCACAAGTATTTGAATGTTCTGACGTAGGAGAACTTTCCAGTAATTACTGTGCATTGCAGTGCTGGTAAATAATATCTATGCTGAATCTGAATACAAGAATAATCTCACCTCATATATTACTTTCTACACAGCATCCATCATTATTAAGGCTGCACGTCCCAAGATGCAAGCATACAATGATTTCCCTTATCCTTTTACCCTGCATGTTGTATTCTTGCTAGTTTCCTTGGTGGCACAAAAAAGCTGGGTACTAAAGCCTTTCAACTTCTTGTACTGTCCTGGAAGTGAACCCCACACTCATCTCAGAGAGCTAACAGTCTCCTTGCACATTTCAACTGAGGAGGGAGTTTGCATTAGGGAGAGCCCAGTACAGGGCATTTTACTTTGACAGATGGGAAGTACACAGATGCTGGATTGCCACTGTTGGTGGCTAAGACTGCTACTCTCAGCAACATCCAAGTATATCTGCTGAGATCAGCACACTTGCATAGGTTTTAGTGAGAGTATAGCACTGCATGGTCACTAAAGGTTTCCTAGATGATCACATAAAGACAACAAACAAACAAACAAACAAACAAAGACACCAAGAGGGCCTGAGGAAGCTGAGGGATCAGGCACTGGTGGAGTGCACCACAGCTGGGGCTGACAATCTCTCCAGCTCTGAGGATTTTAAGGGTACAAAGCCTCAGTGAGACTCAGCTCCCTCCTCCTTACTTCCCAGGCTAGGAAAGGAGGGATCTGGGCTGGATCATCTGGCTGAATGAAGTGAACAGAAACTAGAAGGAAATGTTTGTTTAATAGTTTTACTCACTTTAATGTGTTTTCCTGTTACCTGGGAACAAATTAGCAATTATTCCAGATCTGATATTCCAAAGAATGCACCTGTGGAGCTGACCTGAATGCATGAGTTTTGGCTGCATCTCAGCCCGCATGTGTTTTTGAGCAGTTTGGTCTGAGTCCAAAAGTAATTTAAATCCAAACAGTGCTTGTTGTTTCACGAGAGTGGCTCCGATTGCCGAATTAAACAGAAATGCAAAAAATAAAATGAGAATGAGCAAAGGAGTTTTTAACTGCTACAAAGCCCATCTGAATTTTCCATATATATTATTACAGTGGCCCATTACTTGAACGAATCATTCCAATCTACATTGGTCCAAGAACTATGAAGCAACAGTACTTTGTACCAAAAGCTGTAATAAAGTCCATTATCCAGAGAGCTCACTCTCTCAGAGCTGAAGATGTCTCTTTAGACTAATGTTCAGCTTCTGTATTTTCTGGCATTTGGCTGATTTATCCACGCAGCCATAATATCACAATGCTGCAGACTTTTATGTTTCATTTCCCAGCTTTCTAAAGGAAGCAAGAAAAATAAAAATGTAATTTAATGCACTCCACAATTACTATTTAAGCATTACATCATCAGAAAAGCTGTCACTAACTAGTAAGTTGTCCCAGTGACAAGACAGAATTACCTAGCAACTGCAGAGAAGTCATTAACCCTTTTTTGAGTATCATATGGAAAATATGTTGTAGGGAACAAATGCATATGCCCAAGAACCTGAAAAATACCATCTTCTTCCATCTTGTGATTATGGTGTGAACATTTTACTCTGTAATTCTGGAAAGAGTCCTAATTCAGTTCCATGAAGGAACATATGAGGACCAAATGGCTTTGAAGGCAGCATCTGAGAAAGACGGGAAGCATGATGAATCACATGAGTGCTCTGTGTGCAGACACAGGGTGAGACAGGTTTTATTCTTTAGCCTGAAGAAGGACAACTTGTTCAAATACTGCCACATCTCAGGAGATTTACAATTATTATTTGCACAGCTCATGGGTCTTTGCAACACTTCAGAATTTCATCTGGTGTTTTAGGAAGCATGTTATGTTCATCCTATGTTCTGCATGGCAGAAAGAGACAGAATTATCTCTAAGCTTCAAATTTAAGGAAGTTGTACATGAAGGAAACAAAATTACATCTGATCTCTGCCATCACTTTCATGGGAACCAGCAAATCCTGTGTGTCAAAACCTATGTGACTGAGAAATGGAGGGAAAAGATGTGCAACCTCTCAATCCCACTCCCAGCCTAGACAGGTCTCAGCTCTTTGCAAAGAGCTCCATGGGGTCTGATCAGCAGTCAGCAGGCTCTGTTTGTCTTCAGACGCTGTATTTCATTTACAGCAGGCCAATCTGTAGGTCGTTTCTAAATTGCATGGCTTGCAGTAGCCATGACAGAAAGTAAAGGAGTAGATCATGAACATGTGAGGAGAGGAAGAAAAAACATAAAAGTACAGCAAGGAAAACGTACTATTTTCTTTTCAAGTATGAACAAACATCACCTTAATTGGAGCAATTATTCTGTAGTTTATTCCAAATAAATAAACTGTCCAACTGTTATATATTATGTGTCATATTTGTTCTAACAGTCTTTAAATGTGTACCGGGACTGCACAATTTAATGTGTTTCCATTCCAGATGACTAAAGGTTCTTAAAGCCCACCTCCAAAAATATAGTTTCACTAAATTAATACTCCAATATGGTTATAAAAATATTGTCTTTGATTAATGTATTACTTTGTCACAAACAATAATAAAGGACAACAATCGGTCAGCACAAAAAACAAGCATTTTGGGGGAAGCACAGAGAAGCAGCCAAGTCCTAATTTGTGCTCTGTAATGGCTCAGGCCAGGAGCTGACTGACGCTCTGCCTCTCGCTGACTTCACTAGAAATCTCTGAGCACCTCCTAGGCTCACTGAGCATCTGGTAACACTAACTTCATCAGCACAGTTCCAAGTACTCAGTGATCACAACACCTGTGAATATAAATTATGGTCAAGGGGATACGGTATTTGTAAGAGTTGGTCTAAACGCTGACAAACACCATTACTATTTCACCAGCTCAAAAACACTGCACTCAGTGAACTCATCTATGTGACTATCACCGGTCGTGGTATCAACTGTCAACGTGATGATCAAGCCATGTACACAGGTTTTTCAGTATTTTCATATCCTAAAATACATACAGACATTAAAGCTCCCTGTCTTGTTGCCTACCAATGCTGCCGGTGAGTAGGAATTTGGTAAACTACATGCACAGCTGTGTGAACTAGCTTTAGGACTTGAGACAAATCCCTGAGCCTGATCTTTCTTTGATGTTATGATCCCATTTCCTGCACCCAGTTCTCATTGTTTACCTTATTTTAATTAACATTTCTTAATAGCAACAAGATGGTGTATGTGCTTCACTGTGAGAAAACTACTACACCGATAAGTTTGCAAAATTCATTTGGTCTACGACCTTGCATCCTCTAACTCCATTTAAGTGGGTACTGGATTTACAGAATAGCACTGCAGCACCAGCAGCATGCAGATACCTAAACCCTTGCACCTCACACAGAGAAGCACATTAGAAAACTTGCCTGAAGGGATGGAAATAAAATTAAAACAAGACTTGGAAACTGTTGTTTCAAAGTGAAAAGTGGCCCAAAAGAGGGTAATTCCATTAGTACAGTTGCTAACGTAAAGCAAAATGACAACACTAATAAAGACTTTCAGCAAAAATCATAAATGAGCAATGAAGACACTGGTCTTTTCAAGTGCCACATGGTTCAGCAGAGAACTCACAACCATTTAATGAACAATTTGTTAACGAAAAGAGAAGCAGCAAATTTTGCCCTCAATTACAGTCAATGGGATCACTTGTATAAGTCAGCTATAACTCAAAGTTACATTCTTGTAATAGTAAATATTCATTGAAATTCTGCATTAGTACATGTATTGTTCTGGTGGATCATTTTATTCTCTGAATGTACAATCCCCTTTTTCAGCACAGCACTTCAGATTACATAATCACACTGCGAAAACATACACAACTTTGAAATGCTTCACTGTTGAAATTTTTAAAGCTCGAGATGCAGCAGCATTGCCATCTTAGCAACTTTACTCTGAGGGGCAAACTGCTGAGGGAGTGATACCTCCTCTATTCACCGAGGTAAACCATGACTACCTAAGCAAAAGGCCAGATTTCTATAAAATCCTTGTAGTTCCTGTTCTCTCTTCAACTGAGTTACCGTTAACTTAGAATATTTGACATCTTGGACAGTCTTCAAGGTAGGAGTTAAACTGCAGATATTATATTATTTGACTACATATTAAACCTAACAGAGAGAAATACAAAATGCAGTGTCAGACAATGAGGCCATTAGAAACTTCCCTTTAGCATATCCTGGCATTTGCTGACTTGAACAGCTTGCATTTAATTTCTTTGTTTGTTTTCATTTCAAAGGAAAAAAAACAACCTTGTGGGTGAAAAAAGGTGATAGTCAAACTTCCACAAAATATTATCCTTGGGGAGCAACCAAATCAAATATATTTGCTTCAAAGCTGTTGTTTCTATTTTTATTTTACTTTATTTTATTTTCTAAGTTAGGAATGCATGAGAAAAAGAGATCATAATGGAAACTGTTTCTAATTCTTGACCATAACAGGTACTGGCAAGATCTCACTGTGATTTATGTGCATATATCCTGTATTTCTTTCTCATATATTTTTGATTGAGTATAGTATATACTCATATAGTATATACTCATATAGTATGTCTGGGTGAATAACAGAGTTTGTGTACCCCTGAAGACTGAAATCTTCTAATTACCCAGAAACAGATATAGCTTGGAAGTGGTAACATGAGATTTTCTTACCCCACATATCCACGGCCCAGAGCTCATCCCTATGCATGAACCCTTTGGTGTCCATCTTCCAATTAGTTCTCAGCTTGTCCTTCAAGACATCATTCTACAAGGCCGACAACAAAGATAATGTTCATAAGGGGCCACATGCCCTCCAAGAAGTCAACAGTCACTATCAAATTTGTTGCAGTAAAAAAATTAAATTTTTGGTGTGTTTTAATGACTTACCTGTCACTACAGGTTGTGCCTAATCAAAAAGAGGCTAAAAAGATTTTATTGAGCCCTCCTTACTTCCCAAGAAGTCCCCCTTTGAGCACTAGCTCACAAGCTCACTGACTTGAGTACATACTTAAGAAATTTTGGTAGCAATCTAAAAGAAGATAAAAAGAAGGCAGGCAGAAGCTGAGTTAATCATTTGGACATATGACAATAATTTGGTAATGTTCAGATGGAAGCAAGCAGTCCAGTAATAACATTGCTGCAAAGCACTCAGAGGTTTTTAACTGGATAAAAAGCAGTGAATCTGCACAAGTTATCCAGAATCCAGCAACTCTGACTGAACACTCCTTTTCTGTTTAGTTTGCTATGGGTGTAACGAGCAGCATCTGTAATTTATCAAGAATAATAAAAATCTACAGCACAATGCAAATTAAAAAAATGAGGGAGAATTTCAGTTAGGAGCTGTACAGGTCAGAGAAAAAACAGACTGAACAGGGAGAAGCCATCCATTTTGCTGTAAGACCCCTGAAAAACACTATAATAGACAATCCTGGCTGCACCATTATGAACACAGCAGATAGACTTGAGGTTGTGAGATTTGGGCAATCACATCATCTATTCCTTTGCATAAGGACTGAGCAAAATCAGCCAACACTAATCCCATGGTTACCTATAGAAAAGTGGCTCCACAGCTACAGTCCTCTGATACCAGAAAATCTTTAATTTCTAATATACTTTTATTCTGGGCCCCTTCCTACCCATTGGTTTTACTAGCATTGTCTTTGGCTTAACTTCTTCCCTGGTATTTTTTCCGGATGATATTTGTAGAGTGTAGTCTTGTAAGTATTTAAGTGTCATATAGGTATATACTTAAGATGTTCATACTGATCCAGAAAGGCAAAAAAGGGAACAACATACATGTCATGCTGTAAAGAGTTGCAGGGCAGGAGGTTTGAAGGTGTGAAATTTCTATCTATATCTGAATATCAAACATGCCATGTTGGGAGGTATTTCCTTTTGTAAAAAGAGATACAACCCTTACAGAGTTTAAATTTCAAATTGCCGAAGCACTGAGGTTTAAGTAGCTGGGATTTAAGTACTGAATACTGATTGCTGGGTATGACCCACATCCATCCGTAAGATGGATGGACATATACATGGGTGTGTGTAGTATGAAGAGCAGTAGTGGGAGGGGCTGCTAAGCAGGGACCAGCTCTCTCCAGCCTGCAAATCTCCCATCACATTTCCCTAGGCCATGAAAACTAGCCCCAGGTGCTGTACTGGGATCAGCTCCAGGCTGGTGGTGCAGGATGCAGCCTGACAGCTGCTGTGCCCTTGTAGGCATGGGAACGTTGGGCTGGGCGGGAAGGAACCAGCCCTGTGGCCACTTCCTTGTGCAGGGCAGCAAAAACAGCAAAATGGGAGCTCACACAAGCCTCTTTGTTTCTGTAGTTACACCAACAGTAACAACAAATCCCTTTTCCCTACCTTCAGTCTGGCTGTGACTGAAGGTAGGCTTAGAGGATGCAATCCCCAGCAGCTGAAGTATGGTGTGGGCCTCTCCAAGCCAGTTTAAGCTGGGTCCACCAAGCAGCAGCACTGGCTGGGGCAGCAGAGCATGCAGCACAGGCTGCCAAACCTGCCAGAGAAGGCAGCGACTGCCCGCGTGCCTCAACCCAAGGCCTCACAGCCAAGTGGGGACATGAACACCATTACGTTCCCACTAAGGCCTCTGGGTTGGTAGTGACGATGCATGGCAGTCAGCACTGTGAAACAAAGACACGCTGGGCCTCAGCCTCTGCATGCAGACACAGGTGCTGGAGCCTAAACACAGTGTGCCCTCAGCCTGCTGCGAGTGAGGACATCTATTAACCCCCCTGTCAGCAGGGTCTGGAATGGAGATCAGCAGCCATGGCCACTTCCATAGGATGAAGTATAAACAAGGCTCCTCTGTAGGCTGCCAAATGGGCTTTTGCCAGCAATAATTCTGTTAACTTCTTGCAGGTCGCATCTGAATCAACAAACTAATGTTGAATGACTCTGTACCGTGCTCCTTTCTCTAGACCATTTGCTAAACTACTTAAAAGGAGGAAAGTGTTTGCATTTTGCTCTGCTCCAAGTGGTGTTTACTTCCATGTGCAAGGTGGGAAGCTGTGTGAGGGTGGAGAGAAACTGTCCACTGTCCCCTGTAGCACAAAAGATCACTTGACAGTCATGACCCTGCCTGCAGTCAGACTCAGAGCACTGATTTCTCCCACAATGCAGGTGCCTTTCTACATCGCAGGGTGAAACAGCTGAATCCTGGAGACTGAAAAGGCATAACGCATAATCTCTGAACATGGCGATTGTCTGGTGGAAGTGACTGCATGGCCTGAGCTACTCACCTTTCAGACAAGTAGAAATAGACATTGCTCCGAGCAATGTATCTTTCCAAGTAGCAACTCTGTTAGTTATTCATAGCTTTTTCCCAATATCCACATTAAACAGGTCCCTACTGAGCACTACCTGAAGCTTCTTTTCTGCATCGGCTCTTTCCCCTCTAAACCCATGCAAGGTGTCTGGGAGATTAACACATGTATTGGCAGTTAATGTTTCTGTGGCAGGGCCACTGCAATTTGTAGTGGGTTGCATCCACAGGGCCATTAGTATGCGTCATCTTTTTTAGATCTTCCCTCAAACACTTCTCTGGCTTGCCTCTCTTCTCTGCAGGGATTCATTCTCCAAGGGCTGGCTCCACAGAAATCTCTCATCATCCCTAGCAGAGCTCTTCCATGTGAGTGCTTTGCCAAACACACTCATCTTTTATTCCTCCCTGAGTCCATCAGTCCAGCTTTCCTATTTTTGCCCATATCAGCATCTTTTTCCTTTCAAAACTTTTTTTTTTTTTTTTTTTTTTTTTTTTTTTTTGAGAGAGAGAGAGAGAGAGAAAGAGAGAGTACAATGACAAATCAAATGGAACCACTAAACCTCACTTCATAAAAGTTGGTCTGACCTACATCTCCAGAATCAAAGAAATTCTGAGATAATGTTGATTCTGCCCTGTTTGGCTAATCCTGTCTAATTGCAGAGCTCATGAGCATGCAGGAACAGAAGATGATTGTAGGGTGATGCTTTGGCTGGTTCTCAGTGAAAAAAAAATATGGATTTTTTTGTATTTGGAAACACAAAATGGAATAAAATTTGCCGTAAGATGACAAATCTGCAAAATAGGTCAAATCCCAGACTAGAATATTTAGCAACAACATATTCAGTCAAAACAAAGTGTACTCAAATCATTAGAAAATTTGTATATTTTTCTTGGACAACTTGCAGGCATGTCCAAGAACATAGAAAACTTCACTGGAAAAAACAGAGCTGCCAGTAGTCTTTAGGGCGAGCAGGGGTCTTCAGCAGGTGAGCAGGAATTTAGGGGTCTGTGAGTAGGGAGCAGTGGGACACCAAATCTTTTTGTGTTTCTAGTTCTAGCAAAAAACCTTTCCAATACAATAGAGTATAACTGAGGAGATGAAATATACTGATAGTCAACTGTATGCAGTCAAGCAATAACCCTAAAAAGAGATTCCGTTTTATCAGCAGTTCAGCCAATATGACCTTAATTTTTGCCCCACTTATTCTTAACTGATAAAATTAATTTAGTCTGGAATTTGGTCTAGACTGTCCTATAAGTCTGTAAATCACAAAAGGCACCCAAATTGCCACACAAGTTGATTCTATAATCTTTGGGGAATATCCTAGGAACTAAAGCTACATGTGAGTTTAGGATAGTTGTGAGACAGATAATAAACAATCTGCAAACTGTTTAGTTCAGTACTTCATCCTTAAAGTGATAACATGATTTGATTGGCAGCTTGATGTCATTTACACATGAAGAATACTGATCATGAATAAGAATCTGAATTCTTCCCTTCTCTGTTGAAACCAGAAGCACCAAAGCACATTCCATTATTTCATGGTAAGCAATGTAATCTACCTAGCTGTATATACTATTAGATTTCAGTTTTTCATTTATACATATTCACTAAAGGCAATAGCTTTGATATGAAGGAGTTTTTTTGCCACATCGATGAAGGAACATTATTTTTCCCCAGATGGTATTGAAGCATATCTAACGTGTCTAAGTACAGAGTACTAGAATGGCATTATTAGAACTATTGCATCATAAAACTTCAAACTACTATAATAATTTAATATCAGTGCAATCAGACTTTATGTGATTTTCCTGCAGGCCTACTTCTATAGCTGAGAGCTTTCTAACTTGTACTTTTTCATGGGTGTACTCCTGCAGCAGTTTAGTATAGTATCTGATCTCCTCATCTAGAGATTAAGTTCAGACAGGTGCTCTTTGCAGAAGAGGAAAGTTGTGGCTCTGAGAAGGAGAGATGGAGGCTGTGTGGCTGGTAGAAGGGAACACTTGGAGGCAGAAAGAGGAGAAAGTAGGTGGGAAAAGAGGGTCCAGAGGAATCTCAGTGTTTGGGAACAACCTATCACTTTCCACGCTGACCCTGACTGCTGTCTCCTACATAATGTTATGGCCCCACTTTCAGAATTTGACGTATTGACCTCCACTGGGAACAACCTATGTGCAAAGATGGCCCCTTACAAATCTACCACACTTTAGGCTCAAAATGGCTGGATGTCAGTGGCGGGTGAAGTGACTTCTTAAATTTACACGTAGTCTGATTCTGCTCAGGAGAAATGGACAGCTAATCTCTTTTTGATTATATGAAGATGTGTGTGTATATGAGAGAAAGTTTCCAAAAGCAGAAATTGCAACAAAGGCTGCATGTCAGGTGTGGTGAGGAAGCACAGCACACTCTTAGAGCCCTGCTCACTGCATACGCTAACAGCCTGGCTACCCCAGACCACCCCCAGCCTGAATCTCAGGGACATGACTGTGTCTTGTTGTGCAGTCACAGCTCTCTGCTGCTGTGTGCGGCCTGCGCTGGGTCTGGAGGCAGAGGCCTGGTGGTGGCTCAGGGTGCGTCACTTGGATGCTTTGCAATGGAGCTTCCTGTGCTGGGAGTACAGTTCTGCTTTCACACTGCTGTAATTGTGTAGTAAATCACAGGACCAAAACAGCAGGGAAAGGACAAACTTAAGCCTCAGAAACTGCCAGAACTGAGTTTCTTGAACACTTTTCTTTGCCTACTTCCCTTCCAATCCCTTTATGATGTGGTTTTAGCATGAAATCCTATTTATTTCAGCTCCTTCCTCTTTCCTGGCAAAAGAGGAGCTTTCCGAGCATGAATCGTGCTGGTGCCATGGCAGAAATGCCATGCAGTTGGTCTCTCTCTTTGTGTTTTCTGGTCTGTACGGGTGGGCACTTCCTCTATGAAAATCGTTCACCAACTGCTTGGTCCAGAGGCTTTGATGGATTCTCAGCCATGAAAGAAGCTCGCTGATGCTGATGGAATCTCTATGTACCACGAACAGCTCATGATTATAACTGGAAAATCTACGGGTTTCGACCTCTCTGATAATGCTGCCTTGGACTTCAGTGGCTGTACCTCAGTTCTTCCCTTAAATGAGGGTAAAACATGTCTTACTTCACTGTGTGAAAAAAAGAAGGTGGTGTATGTCATAAAAAACAAAGCAGTATTTGTGGATACCTCAGTGCCATAGGAAAAATGAAGAAACTAGTAATTCTGACTTCAAAACGAGAGCTGTGTAGTAACTTCAGTATGGAATAATGCATTCAAAATGAAAGCTGAAATGAAGTGTTTAACAAAAAATGCAAAGAGTCCTGTGGGCAGCGTAGTATGTGCCTCTATGAGCCAAGACAGTGTCATTATCTTTTGCAATTACATTTGCAACAGTCCAAATTGGCATTTCACAGTTGACCTTAGTTGGATATTTTCTAAACTTTGAGAGCTTAGTTTTGCCTTCTTAGGACCATTATTTTGTCATAATATTTTCTGTGTACAAATGTGTAAAACAGAAAAGAGTAATATATGAAAGAAGTTGCAGACCATCCTCTATAAGTTGATAGAAAATAAATAAAAAATGCATTTTTCACAATTTAAGTATGCTTATGGTCACTGTGCTGTAGAACATGGTATCTTTCTGGCCAGCCTGATCTACTGGGTGGCAGCCCTGTCCATTGCCCAATTCCTGTTGGAATTGGATGATCTCTAAGGTCCCTTCCAACACAAACCATTATATGGTTCTATAATTCAGTGGCAGTGAAAAGGCAGTTTACTCGTTGTCTGGATGTACTGATTGAATTAATTCATCTGCAGTTCAACTGTGTAGGGCGGACAGCACCATGCTTTCCACGATGATCAGAGAGCTGTAGCACCTCCCCTATGAAGACAGGCTGAGAGAGCTGGGCTTGTTCAGCTTGGAGAAGAGAAGGCTGTGGGGTGACCTCATTGGTGCCTCCCAGTACCTAAAGGGAGACTAAAAACAGGAGGGGAGTCAACTCTTCACAAGGGTAGATAATGGCAGGACAAGGGGAAATGATTTTAAGTTGAAGGAGGGAAGATTTAGGTTGGATATCAGGGGGAAGTTCTTTACCAAGAGAGTGGTGAGGTGTTGGAACAGGCTGCCCA
>JAOWBP010002559.1:38467462-38503491 GCA_028571105.1 Tragopan temminckii | reverse complement strand
CCTCTCCTCTCCCTCCTCACATTTAGTATCCATTTACTTATTTATTAGACATTAGATGGAATTTTGAAGATTGATACAACAGTCTACTCAAATCCCAACACAAGGATAATGCTGCAATTGCAGTATACAGATGAATGACAATAAAAACGTAATTCCTGTTAGCAATCTCTGTATGCTCACTGTCACAATGCTGGGAATTCCCAGTCACCAGGAAGGAATATGTTGTTTGAAGCCATCTTATGTCCATTGTTTCCTCTAAATTTTTGTTTTGTTGGCTGCTTAGTTTTTATATTCTGTGTTTGGCTGAGCCACATGCTTCCTCCTGCCATGTTTGCTTGGCTAGGTCAGGAAGAGGTTTCTCTCTTACCTGAATTATCTCATGGAAGGGTGTTCATACGACTTAATGACTCACTGGCATGGTTGTATCTCTAAAACAAAGGTTTAAAGATATCTTTAAGGACACCTTTAAGGCCTTTAGAGATATACCAGTGAAGTTCAGTAAAACTAGTTTCAACTTTTGGTAATCATCAGTTCATCATTATGATACACCATTTTTACTAGTCTTCACCTGAATGTTTTCCTGTTTTGGGCAGACGTTGGATAAGTGCTGTATTTTGTTTGGGAAAGAGGTGTGGTTGATGGAAGATGACTAAATGTAACTGATAAATAAAACAGTGTAAAATAAGATTTTGTTCTGTCATGTGATTGGTTATTTGGTCAAAAACACATCACATGACAGCAGCAAATGTTGCTAGTTCCAACATTTACATTAGCTTGAATCAAAGGTGGATACACTCAGATACTCAAAATCGTCCTTGTATGCTCTGTGTTGTTACTGTAGATGCGCTGCTGGGTGCAGATACCAGAGGAGCGTTTCATAACTGCAGCTCTAGGCACTTAGTAGGTCAGGTCATCCTCAGTTTAATAGCCAGTGGCTGTAATGTTTACTAATTTCATAACTGGCATGAGTATTGCAATGCAAATAATCTACTCTTACTGGAGGTTATCCACGTATTTTCATTACAGACTAGGAATGACAGCAAATTGCCACAAAGATATCATTTCTGTACGAGTCTCTCTCATCTGTCCACTTCCTAGGTAGTATGATATTAGCTCCTCTGTAGCTGCATTATAATAGGAGATCTCCGTAGTTTTAAGACATCCTCCTTTGAACTTGTCACAACTCCTTCTAGGCAGTAAGGAGAGGAGGTGGGAGTATTACAGAGGCATCCCAATTTGCTCTGTGCTCTCTGATAGTTTATTTTCTTTATTTGTCCCATCGCTCATCACTCAGTGACATATATACAAAGCCCATTACTGCAGAGCAGTTGCCTGTGCTATTGCTAAGGCTTACCAATTAAAATTGCTTTTAAAATAAGAACAGATACTTATAACTTTATATAAATATATATAATTTTTTTTTCCTGATTAGTGGCTTGATAGTTACCAGCCCTTTGTATACAACTAACAGTACTTTCTCAAATGCACTAGCTGAGAGCCTAGCCACAATTCAGAACCAAAGTTAATATAGGTAATCTTTTTTACCTTGGACATCTTGTTCCATAAGCCTGCTTATGCCATGTCTATACCTATGTCTACCACATTTTGAAACCCCAACCCTAAATTTTAACTTGCCTCTCTCATCTCCGCAGTACAGCCAGCTCCTTTCCTTCATGCAATTCCACTCCATCCATGTCCCATGTCTTACCTTTTCTTTCACCCAAAGTCTTGAAAAAGCTGACTTTTATGAGGCTGCTGTGGCAGGGCAGTGATGCTGGAGAGGCAAGAGGTGCTGGCTGGGTCAGAAGCAAGTTACTGCCCATCTTGGCTGGTGTTCGTTGCTAATATTACATAGCTCCAGGCTTACCCATGGGTTAGACTTGTTGCTTCAGAATAACTGCTCTGTGCCAGCACATGCTGGAGACTCAGGAAGGCTTTGCAGTAGCAGCGGTTACTGACTGCTTGGATCTACTTTTGTGGTGGTGATTGCTCCATAGCTCCAGTGAGAATATATCTGCCAGTTGTATCACTCTTTGCAAGTTGAAGAGATTTTAAAAAGTAAAAACAGTGTTTAACTGCATTTAACGCAGTTAACAGAATTATTGAAGTGTCTGAATCTGAGAGCGCTCAATGTTTAAACCCACACTATATTCCCCTGCTTAAATTGATCAGAAGCCTGTCCCAAACAGGATTGACAGCAGAATGTGGATCAAGTTTGTGTGCAAAGCTGTATTAAAAACAAATGAACAAATGAATAAAAACCAACAACAAGCCAAGTAGTAACACTCCTGGAATTATTCTTAACAACTGCAGCTTTGAGCTGTTATTCATGTACATTTGTAGAATTTATTTGTTTCTTGACCTCGGTGGGTTTCTATAGCAGAATGTTTCACTATGTAATTACTCAGTGATTTGACAAATAGTAATCAAGTACATTACTTCTTCAAAAATGTACAGGATTTTATGTAGAGTTACAAAATAGACAACATTTCAGCTTTTTAATGTTTTGTCTGAAAATTCAACACAAAGTAAACAGCCTTCAGCTGACTGCATCTTTCAGCTTAAGAAATCATATTGGGATTCCAGTGTTAATTTGGAACATCAACATGTCTTGAGCTTTTGCTTAGTTAGTGTCTTACTCAAGCATATTGTTTTGTGGATTTTCTAATAATTCAAAACAACTTTTACTTGTTATTTTCAGCTTTCCTAATTCTGCGTATTTTTTTAACCTGTGTATTTTCACTATATTTAGATATTTTTACCATATATAAATGAGTATCGTTTAGTCCAGGATTTGTTTTATTCCTGTTTAACAGTAGAAGCCTGCACAGATGGCTGCAAAACAGAACCTTCAAACACAGCCAGATTTGTACATTTGTGCTGATTTCTTGCTTAAGGGAACTCAGTTCAAAATGCTATACTGCCAAATCCGTCCCTGCAGTAATTCTCTTGGCTTCAGTGGATGGCCACATGGGATTGCCTGGGATATCTAGCTAAGCCAAGAGATTCTGTGCAATTCAGAGAGGATTTGTTTGACAATACAAGAAAATGAAGTCTAAAGAACATGCTATCGTGTTGAGTATTGTATGCCATTTTGTTGAGTGGCCATGAGAGCCACTTTCTGTTCAGATGACACAAGGAGCAATTAAAATTTACCTTTATGTAGATACCAGGCAAGAGAAAACTGTGTCTCGTGTAGGTACAGACAATAGGAGAGTCAGACAGCTGAAGTAGATTTCTGAGGACTTAGAAATAATTTCAGAACTGAGGAGGAGATCTGAAAGCAGCTGTAATTCTCTCTATGTGCCATCAGAAATGCTTGAAGAAAGACTTTTAGAATACAGCTGCCTACAGAAAGTCTGGGAGCTAGAGGTAAACAAATTGTTCCTACTCATCTAAATTCCTCTGTGCTTCATAAAACAGGATGCTATGTCCATTCTTCCTAAGTAAAGGGATCATACCAAATTGCATCAATTTATTTTCCTAGTGGCATCAGTCTTAAAGATGCATAAAACTGGCCAACTCGGGGCCAAAAATATTTGATATTATTAGAGAATATAATACCACATACAAGATCGCAACAAAGAAACAGAGCAATAGCTTATTTGGCTTTGTTGGTATTGCTTCTATAAGGCAGACAAAATGCATGTGAAAATTAAAGTGCCAAAGCTAACTGTTTTAATAGAATTATGCATCTCATCTGAGTTTTTGAAAGGAATTAGAATCATTAGTTTTGCATTTTTTATGTGCTGTTAAAGACAATGTGATTGCTATTACATTATAGTGAAAACAGTTCTGTTCACCTGGAAGTTGGGTTGCTTTTCTATGGTAATTTGTATGCTTTTAAAATGATCCCAAAAGATAAACTCATTTATGGTGCAGTATAAACAATACAGAATAACCAGCTGCAAAGCTACTGTCTAGCACTAAAAGATGCTTACATACTGTGAATTGATTGTTTCATAATAGTTTGCAAGAAACTACTGTACTTGTAAACTTTGAATAAGCACTCTAGCAGACAACAAAAGGAGTCATCTTATAGCTTCAGCTGGACCTGCATCACTGAGCTCATTGGGGTTGGAGCTGAGCCACAGAGGGAATGCTTCTGAACATCCTACTCGTAATTGCAATGTTTCCTGTTTTCTTTTGCAAGTAATACTCTATAGTGTAAATGCCTCACTGGTGGTGTCACCTATGACATTTTGGCCTTTTCATTCTGCTCCCATGCTTTCCTTCAGAAACTGGCCAGGCTTCTTGCTGCTGATGTTTCAGTGCTATCTTCTTCCTTCCCTGCAGGAGAGCTTGTTGGGTCAGATATCCAAACTGGATCCCTGCATGTGTATCATATTCGTCTGACCTGCAAGGCCACCCACAGACCCATGTGCTGGGGATCGTTTCAGCTGTCCCCACATGAAGTCAGCTGCAGCTGGCCCAAGGCCCGGCTGCATTTGATCTGTTTCTGAGGGAAGCAGGGAGGTGTGACTGTGGCACGCTGTCTGTTGCTCTTCAGTCTGGGACCGTGCTGTGGAGAAGCTTCAGCTGTTTCCTTGCAGGGGCAACTTTGCTTCAACTGAATTTATTCTCTCCAGCTTTGTCCTCCATGGTGGTGACTGTAGTTTCCAGACCAGGGAGAGTCTTGCAGGCAACATTTGTACAGTGCTGGGCTAGTAATTGCTGGATGTGAGATGGTTTTACATTTGTGGCATGGATAATCTGCAGCACAAATAATCTGATCACAGATCATTGAGAATTGGTTCCATGTCTGTTACAAGCCTGCTTTAGCTTCTGATCTTGCACAGGCTGTTATTTTACTGTTGTTCAAGGAGCAGTATCAACTTGAGATATTCCCGCTTCCCTTTTTTGTTCTCTCTTCTGTCTGTGGCATGCCACCCATTCAGTTGTGCGAGCACACCTTGTCAAAACAATGTTTTTTTTAGAATCAGTTCCCTGGCTTAGTGCTGACTTTTTAATGAGCCTTATTTAAGAAGCCCAACAAATAGCTTTGCTGGTGCCAATGAGGAGCAGAGGGGATATTAGGAAGCTTTAAGCTACTGTTACCATTTTTTATTGTGAAACAGTAGCCACAGGGCAGCTATACTCCTCTAATTCTGCTAATAGCTCTAATAGCTATACCACTGTAAATTAGGAGTAATCTCAAGTAAAAGCAGTACTTCCACGATCGTCTACTATGTTTGCTCTGAGAAGGTGAAATGTTGAAAAATGGTGGGAGGTTAAGTGGAGATTTGAGGGAAGGCTTTTTCTTCCTTGCAAAGAAAATAATTTAGGAATGGCATTAATGAATAGAACGATTTCATTTTAGCACATGAAAACTATAATCTCTTTGTTTTAGTTCTTAATCATCATTTAGAATACTGCACGGCTGCAAAATTACAAACCGCACAAAGTACTCTGTACAAACTAAGTGGCTTCACCAAGACTCATAAGGCTGTACGCTTCATGGCTTGCTGGGAATGGAAAACAACACAGCCTTTAGGGAGGCATAGGGACCTTTGTCAGTGCCTTCTATGAGGAAAAAATGAAATGGCCTCAGGGGCCTCTTTGTCCCACACTCATGTCAGAAGGCTAGAAATTGCAGAGAAGTCCCCGTTTGTCCTTGCTGTTGCCTCCTCTTGATCCACTATGCTTGTGGGAGAAAAAATGGTATTTGGAGGGAAGATGGGGGAAAGAAGATAACTTCAGAAATCAGTTCTAAGAGTGCCATATGAAAGATTTAACTGTGATTTTCTTTGAGAAGATGAGATCCTTTTGTGCTGAAAATTTCATTGAAAAGTGAAAGAAATCTAGACAAAGGGAATAAATGCAGAGCAGGCACTTTGCCAAGGAGCAAAGAAATTCCCTTGACAAGCAGAGGAACTGATGGCTGTCGAGCTGTTTCCCAGACAGGGAAGAGAGATGTCAGAATCTGCCTCTGGAGACATCTCCCACCCAGTCTGACTATCAAAACACAGCTGGCAACCCTGAGGAAAGAGATCCCCAAGCAACAGAGATCACCTAAAAAGACAGTATTTCTCCTGACCTGAGAAGGACAAATTCTATTACTCTGCTGGGCTACAGCTATTAGTTTACAAATGGCATTCAGCAGCTCTCATTTTCTAACTGTAGTCCTTCCTATCGCTTTCCTCCTTCCCATTCCTCCTCATTTAGTTTCTCCCTGCCCCCACGGCTTGTCCGTGTTCCCGACATGTTATGCTGATAGCCAGGCTTGTCTGCAACTGCTAATCCTGTTAATTTACCTTTTTCAAACAGTTATTTACTGAGTAGTAATACAAAGTAATTACTTCCAGCAGCTGAAGAAAAACCCTGATCTCAGTATTCTAAGATAGAATGTTTTCTAGTCTACACCTTCAACTCTTCAGGGCTCATATTCAGTGTTACTAGTGTTACTCTGGCAGTCTGGTCTCCAATGATGATTACGGCTATTCAAGCACTTCTGTAATGTAAAAACATTGGAGATTTTTTTCCTTTCCAGTATATTGCTACCGATTTGTTTACTAACGACTTTGGGATACCAACTCAAAAACCCAAGGTATAGTTTCTCTATAAACTTAGATGAACCTGGCAGAGAATGCTTTACAGCTCTTCCCAAACAAGCACTGCTTTGACAGTGTTTAGAGATTCCATGGTTCACATGAGGCTACATAGCTTGCCGTGTGTCTGCCAGCAGCCCCAACATAGTTTGAGGTGGAGTGCAGCTTCTCTGTTTCACTGTGCAGGTTCCAGACAGTTTTTATTTAAGTGGATAGTGTGCTTTCTTTGTTAGAATGGCAATGTGCTTAGCTCTAAAGTACTTTAAACTAAAACTCACTGGTGCCCTTTTGGTAGCAAAGGTGGTATAATACTTTTTAAATGTTATTTGGATGTAAGGATTTTGAACAGTCCTAAATATCAGGAACCAAACATTGGGATTCCTGGAAAAAATACTGCTTCCAGCACAAGGTTTGTCTGCCGTGGTTGTCTGTGCTCTAAAGATTAATGAAGTTGTTCTGGATATACTGGTAAGCAGTAATAGTAATTTCTTAGTCATTAATAAATTGCTTAAATATAATCAGTGAAGTATCTCAGTGTAAGCTGCATTTCTATGTAGTTTTGTATGGATTTTCTATTTGCTTTTAATACATTATTCTTATTTTGAAATAACCACCTAATGTAATTGCTAGGCTAAATTATACCAAGTAGTACAGGCAGTAATGAAAAGAGCAGATAGAAATAAATGGGCTAAGGCTCTTTATTGAAGTAAAATCTGTAGAATAACAGACTATCACAAAAGCACTTTAAGGGCTTTCTATTTTTAAAAGATACTCTTCCACTGGTGCAAGATATTTTGGACAAATAATACTGAATTATACAGTGCAAATAATGCAGTTGATTTGTACATTTTTCTGAGTCTTTTACCCTTTTCTGTGCTGTAATTATTTTTCACATACTCTAATGTTGCTCTAAGAGAAAGAGTTTATTGCCATTTTAACATGCCCCTTGCAACTCAATTCTTTCTTTGGTGATTTTTGATCAAGAAGAATCATACACTTTGGGTACTGAGAATTTACTGAGTAATTTTTCCAATGCTTCTCCCTCAGAAAGGCAAGGCTTTCCACTTGTTTGAAGGGGAAAAGAGACCTAGACCTAAAAGGACATTTTGATTAGTTTTCTGGTCTAGTTGTCTAAATCACAAACAACCTCAGTCCTATAAAACTCTAGGATCAACCTCATAGGTTTCCACAAATGTTTAAAGTTTATTAGGATAGATTTTAATCCTTTTGTATAATGCAATGTCTTAAATAGCTAAATGACTTGTTTCTTTTCAAATCTATAGTCAGGAGCAAAATAACCTATGATGAAAAGATCAACAATGAAAATCAACAGCTGATAGGCAACGTGATGTGGATCTTTAAAGATCATCCAGATGAGAAATGGGGCTGTCTGCATATGCTCTTTTCTCACCTACGTGAATAATAAATGCTGTAGGTTTGCCACTTTGTATCCTAAATGTATTACTAAATGAGTTAAAATAACTCATAAAAGTAACTCATAAGTTGAACAGGAAAGTTTGATAGTGTTTTAACCTATAATGGGAAAAGAAATGGTAGAACCATTCCAGTCACCTCAAAATACAACTGAGACTGTGTTCCTGAAGATGAGTCAGCAGTACACTTGAAGTATTTGAAAAGTATTTTCTTAGAAGAATTTCAGGCAGAGTGTGCCACATTATTTCAGTCATAACTTAAAACCACATTTCTTCCACATTCCATATATTTATCACATTATCTCACAAATCTGAATTACACATAGTGCTTCTTTTGCAAGCTGTTGAGATGTAGCCTGTACTGATGATGTGCTGATTGTTCCTTAGCCTTGGTAATCTCTTAGTTACGTCCCAGTGATAAATCCAAGCTTGTATTTCTGAGAGTGGATTTCATATGCTACCAAAAATGAAGTCGTAAAAATAGGTGAGAAGTCCTCTGGCCAAAAAGGACTTACTTCTGGCCAGATGGTTAAAGATCATTTTACATAATGGGCTCCGGGTTCATGGATGCTTAGCAGCATTGAACAAAATTGATGATCTGAGAGAAATTGATAGTGAATCTGAGGGGAAGAAAAAAGGAAAGTAAAGTTTATTGAGGGGAAGTAGAGTATCTGGAATAGACAGTGAGGTAAAGGATCATTGTACAATTCTGATTGAGTGGAGAAAGAAAGAAAACAATATGTGACTGACCATTTGTAAGCTACTGGTCATATGTAGTGATGATCATCCTCAATTTGTGTATGAAAAGGAAATATGTATATGTAAGGAAAATAGAATTATGCTGCAAGCTGTTTGACAGAAGATTATCTTCTGGATTTGTGCATGTCTGGATTAGAAAAAGTGCATGTGGGAGAATTCTGAAGAGAGGGAAGAATACATAGAGGATTGTAGCACAAGTAAGAGCAGCAGGTACTTCAGAAGCTCATCTAGTCCAGCCTCCTGCTTAGGTGGGGAAGGAGATTGTTGAAAACATTAGGAATGTACATGTATACAAATAGATATATACATGTATGTACATGTTTGTGGTACAGAGTGAGTAGTAGATTTTTGACATAATTATTTTTCTTGTATATTTACAAATTTCAAACCCCTGCACTAACTTATGTGTGTGTAAAGAAGTCTATCAAACACAAAATTGTATAGAATATATTTCTACTCATATCCCAATGAAGGTACATAGATATTCAAATTCTTCTGCCCTAGGTTAAGAACTAGACTTGAATTACCATCAGCCTTACTTTTCCCCTTAATACATTGCATGCATGTACTGCTTGCTTTTTTTTTTTTTTTTTTTTCTCCCCAGTCTTCTGAGCTAAAAGAACTGGTTTTTTTATGTGATTTAATGGATGTAGGAAAATACTGAAGGACGTGTAAGGTGAAAAAGAATTGTATGGAAGAAGCATGGTCACAACTTTGAAGAAGGACCATAAAAATAAAATTAATGTCTTTTCTGTTCTACATAAAAATTAAATTTCCTAATGCTTTAATAGTGCTTACCAACTCTACTTGCCTATGCATTCCCCTCTTCTCAAGGTTGTGCAACATATTGCTACTCTTCAGGTTGAAAGTAACAGCTCTTCAGTAGAATAATTGCAGTTTGTATAAAAGGACTTTCACTGCTTATAAAACAAAGGTTTTCATTTTAATAAATATGTAGTAGGTTAGTCCTAGCTAATATATTATCATGACTTAGTGACGATATCCATGATTTAGGTATGTCAAGCTGGTGTTTTTATAAGCATAATAATCCTCAATGTGCTGAAAGAGCACTGAAATTGTTGAGGACAGCAGGATTCTTGATCTCTGTGTTGCAGATTGTTTTCACTGTGTGTATATCAACTACTTTCAATTCTAGTCATACTGATTTTCTAGTGATAGCAGTCAGCATTCTCTTAGAGAAATGACATTGAATACAACTCAAGCATTATACAGATTGTCTGCTCATACATTAACTTTTCAATACCAATAATAGGTACTTATATGAATTTATTACAAATTTAAGTTTTCTTCAAAAGTCTGGAGGAAAGTCTGTCATCTTGCTGGCAGCTAAATTAATGGCATTTTGCAGCACAAATGGAGACCAGAGAAAGGAAAATCTCCTGCAAGCATCATAGCTCAGTTGGCGGTGAAACAAGGGGACGAGGGAGATTTCTGACAAGGTTAAAAAGAGACTCAAAAACTAAGATGTGCAGTGGAAAACATGCACTACTAACACTAGTACAGCCCAGATATTTGGTCAAGTGATGATCAGAGTGTTTTTTTTACTGGGCAGAAAGTGGTACTATTTCAGACTAATGTTAGAAAGGTAGTGATGGTGGGGAGAGAGCTAGTTGCATTTAAAATAAAACCAGAGCAGTCTCCTCTCAATTCCTGCCTAGTTGAAAGGTCCAAGCAAACTGGAAGAATGAGCAAAGCTGTTTCAATTATTAAAGTTTTGGAGGGCATTTTTAATATCCGAACAATAATTTTTGGTAATTTGTAGAGGTATTTGAATGGAGTGAATAAATCAGCAACTTAAACTTGATGGCAGTCTGAAATTTATCTAAATCAGAAATGTAAAAACAGTCTGGAATTTACATTTCATTTATGATGGCTGGATGAGCAACCACCCCAGCACTGAAAGTCAAAACAAGGAAAAGATCCATTTGGAATGAGGAATGGAAATGAATGAATGAAAGAAAGCTATAATTTGGAGGGTTGGAGGTGCAGAAACAAAAGAAGATTTGTCAGACCTAACCCAGAGCTAGATCTTTCAAAAGTTAAAGCAAAAACCATAAGACTACTTAGCATGCCAATAGCACACCCTAACAAAAAAGGAGAATCTCCAAAGCACTGGGGTTAGATACAATCTAGCTACATTTCCCAACCTAATGATTATATTTTGCAATTTTCAGAAGGGACAAAGATGTAGAAAGAGATGTCAAAATTAAGTTTGCTGTTAGAATGGAGTATACACAGATATAAATAACCATGACATGGAAACTAAGCTAGGAGAGCTCAACTTGCTCATCTGGGGAGGCATCAGTGACTAATGAAAGAACCAGTACTTGAAGTTTTACTCTTTGATGCAGATAATTTAATTGACCTGTTGTATGTGGTGATGCTATACAGCAAGCTTCACTATTCTTTGAGTAAACATTTGATGTATTTGCAGTTTTACTGTCAGGCAGTACAGTAATACAAGAGTCTTTAAAACAAATTTTTGGGGAAAAAAAGATAATATTATTGATATAAATTGAAGATGAGTTAAACTGCAGTTCAAGTTTATAAAGGCAGATCAGGAGTGTACTTCAATAACAGCAGCATTTTTATGGATAGAAACCTGGTAGATCCAGCTGATTTTCTTCTCAGTAAAGCACTTGAAAATGTATTTGTGAAATGATTAGCTGAAATGGGAAATAGCACAAAAATGTAACTTAGAGAAAGAACTGGCTAAAAGAAGAATGACAATAATGCTGTCCTGAAAAGAGTACTGTGAGACTAGAGCGAGTTTTCAACTGCAGTTCTTTAAACCCACGTTTGCTGCAATCATATTTACTGAAGGCAGTAGCACAAAATGAGACTGTGCTAATTAAACTTGCTGATGACATAAAGCTGAGAGGCCTTTCTCACAAAGAGCCATAACAAGACCATCATTCCTATAAAACAGGTGACCTAGCAGGCTGGAATAATAGATGTGAAATGAAATTTAATTCAAAATAATAGGCTATGTCCTTAGGGATTAATAACAAGATTTTCTTGTACAATAATTAATCCAGAGGAAGTGATTGGAAAACCTCCAGGGTAGTAATCGGTCACAGTATGCAAAAAACACAAAAAGTGAACTGAATAATCATTCTTATGAGGAGAGATTTTTAAAATACTTATTTTTAAGTATTTTAAGAAAAAAGACTGAGTGGTATATGGTTACTGTCCATGCATGGATTACACCCAAGTTAGTTCCCTGGTGAAGAGTTATTTGAAGTCATAGCACAATGCTGGCCCAGAAACAGATGGATATAAACAGAGATGTGTCTAAGCATCAGAAAATCGAGGTCCTGGAACTGTCCTGCAACAGGGGTTAAGAGTAAAAACAAAACAAAACAAAACACATTTCAAAATATAATTATTGAACAGAGTTGTACAGTAAGGGTTTTTGCAGGGACTTAACTCAGTGAATTAGACTTAGGTGTATCACATGTTCACAAAAAGTTTGAGACTAGGGATAAATGGTTTGATGAATTTTGTTGGAGGGTGAGGAGGGAGCCAGACTAATGACAAGTTGGCAGGTATTTTCCCTAAGAAATCATGAAACACAGGGAAAATCTAGAAGAGCTGCTAACTGCTTCTGAAAGAACGGGTAATAAATAGAACATGAAAAATTCCTTCATATAGACAATGTAGCTTATTTATTTTTTAAATACTGATTATTTAAACATTTTTCCATTATCTGCATTTGAGCAGTTCATCACAGGTGTTACCTCTCCCTCAAATGAACATATCTGATCCTGTAATACTAGGACACCAAAAACAAAACAAAACAAAAACACCACAGTAACTAGAAGCATCATCTATGGAAGCCACAAAGCTACCTCAAAATTCTGCAACAAGTTGAATGTTATCTGTCAAAGTACTTGTGACATTTGTTTTGATTTGAGGGTAGAAGAAGAATCTGAAATACATTTTTCTTACAGGAAGATTTATTCCTCTGTTGTTTTAAAACAACATGGATAGCGGGCCTCTAGGGCACAAGGTAGATAAATAGGCAAAAAATAAGGGACTATTTATTTATTTATAGGAATAACCTTCCTTTATTTCTTTACAAATGAAAGCGGGTAAAATTGCAGGTTTTTTTTGTTTTGTTTTGTTTTTGTTTTTGTCTATAGGAAGTTCTGATCACTCAGAACTTCTTAAAATTTAACATAGTCCTCCAGTCTTTACCCTGATAAAGCTCGTTTAAAATGTTTATGGGCTTTTCTAGAAAACAGAATGTTCTGCTTGTTCCTGAAAAATGCCTCCTTCTGGGCATAATTTTGTTCACAACAAAATTCTCAGTAAATGTAGAGGAATAAAAGAAACAGTTTTATAGTTTTCAAAAGGAGTAAGTCACCCACAGAATTCCCTGGGATCTGACCCTTCAGAGGGTTTACAATAGGCTGCGAAAGGCAGTGAAGGTAAAGCTGACAACGTCTGCAGATTGTGGGATAGGATTCAGTATAATCAACTGGAATACTGACAGAGAGGTTACTGAAGTATTTCACAATTGAAGTAACAGTAAAGTAACAGTTAAAGAATAGCAGGTAAGTGCAAAGTAGTATACAGGAAAGTAATCCTAATGGCGCTGCACAGTAGATACTGAGTATCTTTCTCACTCAGTATTAAGCTCTTAAGAGATATTGTAGTTCCGGAGAGGAAAACAAACAAACAAACAAAAAAAAACCAGAATCACTAAAGGAACTGGGAAAGCAGTGGAGACCAAACTGGTCTTTGCAATTTCCTGTAATACATGCATCTTTTGTATGCCTAGAGCTTAATTACTACATGAAATTCTGGCTGTGCAGCAGGACAAGAGCAGCAGTTAGAAAAACTAGAGAAACACCAGAAGAATCCAAGGGCAACAGTATGGAGCGGTTTGGTAATCAAAGAGGGGAAAAAAAAAAAAAAAAGCACAGCTATTCATCCAGAAGATTAAAAAAAAAAAAAAAAAAAAAGAAGTATCTTAATGGTATGTAAAATTGTGTGGAGAAATAAATAGGGATGCTTGCATTTTTCCTCGCGCTGCACACAGTTCATAATTAAACATTCTGCCCAAGAGGTCAAAAGAATAAAAGTGTTTGTTGTTTTCCCATCGCCTTTATGGAAGGCTTGCTCATTGATGCTATTTGATATGATAAGCATCTCCTCCGGTTAGAAAACGTATAAATTCTGAATGCGGGAATAGCTATTTCTCCCCTAAGCCACTGCTACCGCCATTTGGGATGGACACTCTGGCCAGGCAGACCTGCAGTCAGTGTTCGCTCCCAGCGTTCTGCATGAGGGAAAATGGGGCGGTGGGGAAGGAAAGACTGCCTCTGACTGTAGAAGCCTCATCCCCTACTCTTCCCTACGGGCTGAACGGCAGTCCCGGCAAAAGTTCGGAGAACGCAGGACACCCGCAGCACCGAGCCTGCCTGCCTTCAGCAATTGCCGCGTTCCCGCCGCCATTTTGGGAGCTGGGGCAGGCGGACTACACCTCCCAGCATGCCCGGCGCCGCAGCGCCATCTTGCTCCGCCGCTCCGCGGGGCACTTCGGGCAGGTACTACTGGCGACGGGCTGGGACATGGCCTTGTTCCCGGCTTTCGCCGGTGCCCCAGAGCCCGGGGAGGCCCCAGCCGGCAGCAGCGAGGGCTCCAGGAAAGGTAAAGTCACGGGGAATTCTCTTCCTCCCAGCAGCGATCCGCGGCCCGGCCCTGCTGAGCCCTTCCGCTTCCCTAGGGAGCTTCCTGCGCCGTGCCGGTCCGCGCAGCCCCGCTCCGGTGTGCTGCGCTGCTGCTGGGTCCTTCGCGCGGCAACGGCGCTTCGCTTGTAGGGCCCGCGGGGAGCGCAGCCGACCCCGAGAGCGCTCCGTGAGGGCTGCTTTATAGGGAGGGGCCTCGCTCGGCCTTGGCTCCGCCCTCGCCTGCTGCGTTCTCCGCTGTGCTTTGGCTGTGCTAGGTTTGATTCCAGCTCTTCCTGGAAGCATGACTGTAGAAATGCCCATCTTTGTTTGGAAAGTATATGCACATCAGCTTTGTATCTGGTAGAGAAGGTGTGCTTTGTTTTATGCAGCAAATGAGTGTTTTTTCCTCACTAGCCTGGATAGCATAAAAAACAATACTTACTGTGTTATCTCAATTTCCTTAGTCGCATTTAGAGCTGCAGAGGATCGTTTTGGGAAGGTTGTTACGGAAATGATGATTCAGTTTGTATTTCTGACTGTCATGGTTGCTGTCTAGCGAGTTACTATCTAGCGAGCTTCTATTAAATGAGTAAAGAACTCTATACGGTGAAGGGGAAGCTCAAAGATAATTGTTTGTCTGGGGTAAATTTCTTGTACACTTGGTCCAGTCATCACGGTGAGTTTGTAAGGCTTTTAGGAACACAGGCTGGGTTAGTTACTTGCCTGGTCCTTACCAGTTCCACATTTCCCTGATGGTATTGCCGCTGTTGGTACTGCAATCTCTGCTGGTACAGAGATGCGTTAGCCATGCTGGGGAGCGTTTCTGGCAATTACACTTGGTGCAGGGAACAGTGGACTGAATAAGATCCCAAATTATAGCTTCTAGGAAGAGAGGAGCTGCTGTGCCAAGCAGAGATGCAGTGAGATTTCTCTAATAGTGAGGCCTCTGCTTAAATTTTAAAACTCTGATAATAGATCCCTTTAGGTTTGCCGTTCAGAATGTGTCACCACAGACTGCCTGTCCAGAAAATCAAGTTACATAGAAAAAGATGTTGAGGCTTAGTAGCTTAGTTTCTGGTCTAGATTTCTTTTTTTTCTTTTTCTTTTTTTTTCTTCATTGTTTACAAGTTATATTTTGGTTTACTGGATGTTTTTTGTATAACTATTGGCATAACTTTAAGAACCATCATTTGTTCATTTAATGTTTTAGCCACCTTCGTACTTAGTTTTCAAGTATCATGTTTCAGTATAAGTCATAAAAATTAAGTATTAACTCAGAACCACATTTATGGTGCCATATATCGAATTTCACACGTTCAGCTTGTGAGAACTTGAGAACTTGATGGGCAACTTCAGTATCTCTGATAGATGGGCTCTGTTTCCTCAGAGCTGATATGAAGCCAAAGTCCATCATGATACAGAGATCACCGAGTATGTGTTTTTTTAACGTGATACATTCAGGACTGCTTAGTAGTTTTATCATGAAAGCTGAGGTAGTAATGTAAACATTCTTGCCCCGTTTTATTCTTCTCACCTCTATCTGACATTGTTACAAGCTTTCATAACTCATTTATATAAATCCAAGTCCTCTCTGGAACAGAAGTATGGCTGTACACTCATCCTATCCTGCTAGATGGCTGAATTTCAGCATCTTCTGGAGTTCAAAGTAATATTGTATACATTTTCTTACAGTTATATTGTGAAGATTAATTAGTTTTTGGTAAAAGCTTGATTACAAATTTATCAGTAGCCGTAGTGAACAGAGCAGTGGTAATAATTAACCCCACCAACAATAATGTAAGCATTATGCACAGCATCATTTACAATCCAAAGTATTTTATAGTTAAGGTGCTGCACTGATTTTTTGCTAAAAGCAGATTTTCAGGATTCTGAAAGGCAACAGAAGTTCTTTGCACAACTCTGTAACTCTTGAAAGTTGTCCCTGTAGACATGCACTGTAATTGTTATTATTTTTTATTACTTTGGGGAAAGTATGAAAAACCCCATTAGATTGTTTCTAGAGGAATTACAAGTACATGCATCACAAGATAAATGTTTTACGTCTTTCATTTGTTACGTTCTCTCAGAACATGTCTGTTTTGCAAGAATACTAAGCTTTTTTGACAACTGACAAGCAAAAAACATTGAGATGGTAGGATTTAAAGTTTGGAATCCATTTTGATGTTTGAAATGTTTGTATTCAGCTAACTGATGCACTGGAGAGATTTACAAGGAAGTTTGGGCTTGCATGTTGTGTAATGGAAAAAATGGTTCAGTTCTTTCCAGAGTATTAGGTTGGTTTGATTAAATTGTTCAGAAAACACTGTAGTTGGAGAATTCTAACCATTTCCCTGATGTGTCCACAGAGACATATTGACTGTGCTACAGGGGTTTGAGCCTGCAGTGTAATTCTTCAATATTTTAAAAATGCAGCTTGATCTCATCTTTCAGGTAGAATGAAGCTACAGGCAGTCAGGGTTTAATGCTTATGACCCCATTTCTCAAGGTGAGTTTTCTGTAAGGCACCCATTTGAGCTATCAACAAATCTGCTTATGCTCACCACTCTAAGTGTATTGCAGCATGTTTAGTGAGTGACTTCACATCGGTAAGGGAGTAACAGGTAAAGCTAAGTCAACATCTTAGAAGTTTGTTAATAACACTTACATATGTTAGTAGATGTTATTTTGCTATATTTAATGCAAATTTCCTAGGGAAATGAATCTCATGTTTGCTGTCTGCTGGCCTGCTCCCTCAGTATCTCTCTTTTCCTCTTCAGTATTTTTAACCCTTCCAGTAAATTTCATTTTGAGTGGGAAGTAAAAGTGGCAAATCCAGAGATCGACAAAAATCTACACTTGCTTAGAAAAGAGAAATCTGTGTGAGTGCCACTCCTGCGAGAGAGGCTGTCATGTGAATTAAACTGCTTGGCATTGATCATACACATATTGGCCAACTAATAAACATCTGGTACAGCACAGGTTGCATGCTGCCCTGGCAGTGGTGAAGGGATGTGGGGAACCCAGGTAATTCCTGAAGCTGTGGCAGCAGTGGGCAGTGTAAAGGATGTAGGATGCAGCTCAGAAATCCAGGCTTCATTCTTTTGTAAGCTGCAAGATTAATTTGCTGACTTTTGAGGGAGAAGGAAAAGTGGGAGTTTCGCCAACTCACTGTTCGTGTCAGAATGTGATTCCTGTCAGCCTTCTAAGCAGAGAAATGTAAAGATGGTGTTTCACTCTTCTGCCAGATCAGCTATAGGTGCTGTCGGGACTGACTTGTAGACTTCAAGAGTGTGTTGTGCCTCAGGGAAATTTATATAGTTGATCAGCCCCAGGTTTTATTGTTTCTTTTAAAGCAGCTGAAGCTTCACTACTTTCTTGATTAAACTGATAAAATGAACAGAGATTTAACAAATAATGCAATTAAAGAGAAATATATATCAGTGAGTTGTGTGGTTTTTTGTTTGTTTTGTTTTAGTTTTAGTTTTTCAGCAGCTCTTACTGCTGTTTAGGACCCATACCTCCATTTGAAAATTATTTGGAACCATAATGCCTTAACTCTCAAGGTTATAAAAGTTAACATACCTGTTATACACAGACATTTTTTCTCCTTGTTTGGGCATTTTGCACCTAATATATTCACATGGTCAAGTAATATTGAAAAATGCATTACCTGCATTAATTATTGGAGGGCCAGATACTATGCTTTTGAAATTGATGAAAAACCTCTTTTGTGATGTATAACATGTTTAAGATTTTGACCTAACATCTTTTAACGTCGTAGACTTTTTTTCTAGTGGTCTGGATACTGTAAGTCTTGGATTTTGGATCTCATCCCAGCAGTTCTGTACGCTTATAAAAGAAATTTAACTTCATTTTGCTTTGGCTTACCTTTCTTCTCTGACAAGCTTAAGCCAGTGTTTTATTAAGTGTTGTAAGTATCGGTATTCATATATTTCAAGTGGTTTTGAACCGTAATACTTCATTCAAATCAGTTCAGAACTATATTACAATAAATTCCTGCCAAAATAAATAACACTAGTAAATGAATTATTACATATTGGAAAGGGAAACAGCAGTTTATCAAATTCTACAGAGAAGATTTTCTTGCCTGGAGTACGTTATGAAAGATCTGGCCAGTGACAAATTGGATTATGTTCTGCATGTCTTTTAAATAGATATAATGATTTTGAGGAGCTCTGTCTGGCTAATGAGTTCTAGTTCTGTAGTCATAGGCCTTTACACCACTGACTGCCAACTAGTAAATTTCCCTGCTTTGTTGAGTGGATCTGGGTGATACTGTGCAAATCTAAACAGTGATGGATTCTTTTTAAAGGAATTAGACTTATCCTTTATTTCTGCAAGTAAATAAAGTTCTTATGCACAGATTAGTTGTATTTACTTAAATCTGGAGTTCTCTGGGCTGATTTATCTTCTCTAAATTTGTCTGTGTGTAAGGAACACCAGAGTGTGACCAGTGGAAAAATATTGTAGGGCTGCATTTTGTTCCTGCATTCCTTTACCCTGCTTCTTCAATACCAGCGTGAGCAGAAATAATTGAATGTATGGAAGATAGCAATTTAAAAAAATCAACATCATATTTAATTATATCTCCTGTGCGAGGCAGCGCTCTGCTGTGAGACAGTTATTAAATTATCTCAATTAGGGATGGAGTTGTCAGGTTAGAATTTTAGTCCTGTGTGTTTCACATATGGAACGGATGAGGAATTTCCTTGGAGAGAAATTAAAAAAAAAAGCTTCTTGTGCTGATTGGCACCAAAGGATGGCAATATTTGCCTTAGGTGTGGTGGTTCCAGTTGCCAGGCAGAAGGACGCAATCACATTAGACTGAGTTTTCATCATTCAGTTTTACCTGTTAGGTTTCGGTGAGCTGAGAAGAAGAGTGCTGTGCAGGGGGTTGGGTCGGACTGGGCAGTCCCAGCACCCCAGGATGGAGGTTCAGCATGACCTGGGAGGAGCTCTCCCTGGGCTGCTCATCTGCTGGGGAATGAGGATGGAGCTGTGCTCGATTATGGGGACTTGAGAGTTCATCTTAGGTTAGCAAGCTTCTCTGTAGCCTGCTCCATTTTAAAGCCTTTTGTGGACAACAAGTCAGAGACACGAGACAGGAGAAAGCGTCTTGGTATGAAGAGATATTTCTGAAAGAAAAACTCTGAAGGAGGAGAGATGTATGGCTTGGCAGACAGTGAGTTAGTGCTATTTAAGGATTAGAGGTCAGTGCAGTCAAAAGCACAAAGACAAGAATGTGACAGGAAGAACATGGAGGCAAAAATGGTTGTAAAGAGCATGGAGATGAAATGTGTTCCTTTTGTCCACTTGCATGGAGTGGCACTGGCAAGGCTGCTGTTATGCACCGATAAATAGCATTCCTCATTTAATGTTAACAAATTTCACACACTTAGAAATTTCCAGGTTTCCTTTATGAAAATAGGAGTTTTAATATCAGTGAAGTTATGATAAAACCACGTCTTTACATCTTGTCAGCACCTTATCCAATGACTGAAATGGTTGGTCTAGATGCTAAATGCCAACTAAAGCATCCGCATGAATATCAGTTATCCTCTTCTCACACAACTTCGGAGGGTAATGATATTACAGTGGTTAAAGAACTGAGAATCCAGAGAAATGTTTTGATCTTGTATAAAACATTTGAGTGTTCTTATCAGTAATGGTTGTCCCTATCAGTAAAATAGTGTCAAATATATTTTCCATACAGTGAATAAAGTGTATTTTGTAATTTTCTAAGTTTGCATTTTTGCATTACATTCATTAACAACTCCTCTCATGTAATTATATCCTTCTCTATTTTTTTTTCAAATTTGCTCTCAAAGTTAGAATCTTTCTATGTTAAATGAGTATGGGAGAGATTATTTTTTTCCAAGTATATAGCAGTATATGAAATGTGTTATCTGCTTTCAGTATGAACTTTTAAGTATTGTTACATAGCGTCTTTTTAAAAGCTTAGATTGATGTCTCAAGAAGATTCCAGCTCCTAAACATTTTACCTTGTTGAAACCTAGCGTTCTGCTAAATGGAAATCTGATGGGCTGCTTTCCAACACTCAGCTATTCCTCATGACTTAGTGACATCTGCTGTAAATTTTGCTGTCTGTTGACTAGATTAACCCCCCAGCTTTAAAAAAAAACACGGCAAATTAGTTTGCACTGATCTCCTTTTTACCTGCAGAGCTGGACTGGCTTAGTAACCCAAGCTTCTCTACGGAAGACGCCCTGCTAGTGCATCAGCGCACTGCAGAAGCTGCAAATCTCACCCCTGAAAAATCACCACTAATAAGGTAGAATATACTTCAGTCTCTCTTTAAATAGCCTCTTTCTTATGTCCTGCTTATCCTTTGTTATGTGAGACCAAAATCAGGAGCTTTTAGTGCCGCTTTTCATTTCACTGTTCACTATTTTAAAAGTCCTGAGCTGAGTCATATACAGAAGTATGAATAACACTTCCATGTCCTTTAACTTAAAATAATGAGAAATTATACTTACGTAATTACATTTCCATTTTAGTTTCCTCACAGCTACATTAAATTCTTTGTTATTTTGGCAGGGAAAGGGGGCTGAGTGATGATTCTTCATTAGCTCCTGAATGTCCTGTGACCCTTGAAATAATGTAAAGATTAAGGATCATCATTGTGATCATTCTGTGAAAACCAGTTCAATCAACCATTTCACAGTCAAGTATAGGAATTATTTTACTTTTTAAGAACTAGTTAAAGATGTGAATTAATGAGATATTACATGTATCAAATTGTGCAGCTGCATAGAGCGTGCTCATCGCTGAAGTGGCTGATTTTATCCTGTTACAAAAATGTGCTCTCAGCACCATATTTGCTGAAGGACTGGTTGATTTCAGTACCTTTGCAAGAACAGTTGCCATACTTGACATATCTAGACTATAACTAAAACCTAATAATTTATGGAATCCAGTTGTAGTTGCCAAGTATGAAAACTTAGTCAGGTTTAATTTGATACAAGCTCTCACATTTATGTTGACTGTTGGTGGAAATGAGACAGAATGTCTTTATTATTAGAATCACAGTTGAATACCTCTTTCCATATGCTTCTGCTTACATTTGCATGTGTTGTTTGAGATGAATGCCATCACAGTTCTGTTTATCAGTCATGTATTTTATTTTTTAATACATTTTCAGAATTTTAATATCACAAAACTAAGGAATTTGCAGATTACCCTTCAAATAGAATGATATAATAAACTCACAGAGGTGCTTAATTCACCTTTGCAAAATGATATGTCAAAAAAGATCTTGTTGCCTATCACTATTATTATATTGCTGTATGTTATTTACTGCAGATTTATTGTATTTCATTGTATGGCTTGCTGATAACTCTCTTCTCCCAAAATACAGACAGAATAAAGGTGAAGGGGAACTTGATTATGAGCTTTCTTACAGTGATACCTCTTTATAATTTTACTACTCAGATATCTATGCATCTATACTTGTTTTCAAGTAGGAGTACTTCAAGATCAGATTTATCAGGGGAAAGTGATACAGATGATAGTCTGAAAAAGTCAAGTAAGAAAAGGAAAAAGAAAAAGAAAAAGCATCACCACTATAAGACAAAAAAGAAAGCCAAGGGGAACTCCAGTAGCAGCGAATCAGACCTGGACACAAAGCACATCAAGGACAAAGCTGCAGCAAAGTATGTACTTACTAATACTAAACTGAATGTTAATTCATTGTATTTTTCACTTTTTTTTTTCTTTTTTTTTCCTGCCTAATGAATGAGATTTTTGCCTCTGGTGTTTGTTTTGTTTAGTTTTTTTTCCCTATGCTTTAAGTGATCAAATCTATATTTGAAGCAATGAAAAGGAGTTGGAAACACTTGTTTAGTTATTTTTGAAATACTGCAACTAAAATATTCTGTGAAGTGCTGTTCTTTAAAACAAAACATGGTCATAATGAAACACTTTTGAAGATGTTTGAAGACCTATTTTGACTATTTGTAAGAATCTTGAAGGTTTTGAAAGCTTCTGAGGGCTTAAAGCTCATCCACTAAGTTACATAGTTGCGTTGAATTCAGACTGGAAGTTCATAGTTTCCTCTAAATCTCAGGCAAGTGCGATTTCTACTTGAGTTCTCTCATACATCGGTACATAGGTTGCTCCAAAAGTAATGCCTCCTATTTACTAGTGGAAACGACAACAGATACAAAGAGCACAAGAGCACTGTTTGATAGAGCAAATTCTCAGCCACAAAATGCTATTTTTCAGCCTCTACTGCCATACCACCATTCTTTGATTCTATAATCCTCTTACAAGTTATCCTCTTTTTCCTTATTGTAGCATCTTACTGAGACAATTAAATTAGAAAATTAATAAAGTATTGTTTTAAAAACATAATTTATCATGAAATTAATTGGTTAAATCTATTTATTACTTTTCAGTCCAGTTCTTGGAAATGCTACGCATGTTTGTGTTCTCTGCTGATGGCCCTATTAGTGTATTTCTGCTTGTTTGTTTTTTTTTCCCCTGTGTTTGACTGACTTTGCAGTAAGGAATCGTGCCATGGCTTTGGGTAAATTAAGTTATTGTGAACTATAGAAATGCAATGCTTCTTGTTTTTGTAAATGCTGAATATGCACATGAATAATTAGAATATACTTCTTGTTTTCATCAGTCTAGATGATAAAAGATCAAATCTTACCAGCAACCGCTTTGTTTGGCTGGATGATGTCCAGGCTTTCACAGCAGAAACTTTCAGAATAGACAAAAAATCAGACCCTGCAAACTGGGCCTACAAATCCTTGTATCGAGGGGACATTGCAAGGTACAATAAATCTGTTTGTACTGGTATTCAAACTGTCATGGAATCTCTGCAAGACTTGTTAAATTGAGACTGATTGTGAAATGTTTGACAATTCAAATGTGTATGAAGATGAGAAAATATTTGAATAGCTTGTTTCAAAGTTGAACTTTGCTTTGGGTGGAAATATCTTAAAAGATGCCATGAAATAATGGGAATAAAGTACATTTTCATATTTTGATTAAACATTTGTTTTGTTTTAGACAGGATTGTTCATCTTTGTCCAGTATTGTCTACATGGATGGCTTAAAGTGATAGGAGGAAAAAATAACTTTTCCTCTGCAAGCATGACAGATACTGTTGAACTGAGAGGAAGCTTAGAAAGACAGTATAAATTCTGATGACACTGCAAAAATAATTACTTTGGAGCGTTAAATAAGAAGAAATTTGCCAAGTTCTTACACTTTTGAAGCTCTGTGCATATGTCATCTGGGTCAATTTGAATTTATGTACTTTTTTCATGTTTTCTTTCAAAAATGAGTTATTTTTTTCGAATGTGTCTTTTAGAAGATGTTTAATTGTATTTTTCCTTCTAAGATACAAAAGGAGAGGAGAGTCCTGTCTTGGCATAGATGCAAAGAAACAGTGTATAGCTTGGGACAGTACAACATCAGAAAAGAACCAATTGCAGAGGCGACCTGAGCGCTACTTCTCAAAGAACTATGTGAAGAGCTTGAACACAGATGGGATTCCTGTTTGCAATAAAAGTTCTCCATCTGACCCAGCTGCATTTATACCAGTTTTCCACGTGGAAACCAGTGATCCTTCTGACACAACAGAAGTAAATCCTCTTGGGATTTATGATCCATCAACTACAGAGTGGCTACAAGGAAAAGGGTACAAAGGTGAAGAACGTGAGCCTGTAAATACGCAGCAGGCATTTCAAGAGCCTGCGATAAATGTTAACCCCATTCTAATGACAAAAGTGGAAGAACATAATAAGAAAGTCAGAGAAAACCCAAGAGATATTCAGGCTTGGATGAATTTTGTTTCATTTCAGGTATGTATATTGACAGATTGCTTATTTTCAAGTAATAAGTACACAAACATTATATTTCACTTCCCTTTGTTTAGGACTATGAATCTTCTACACAGAACGAGCTGTTAATTCATTTTTACAAGTGTCAGCATTCTTCTCATGATGATTCTTCCTAATTTTGTCGTGATCTTTGTTTTGTTTAAAGGATGAATTAATGAGAGGACCTAGCCCTTATGCCAGTATGGGAGAGCAGGAAGTAAGAAGAAAATCACTGAAGTTAATCTTGGAGAAGAAACTAGCTATTTTAGAGAGGGCAATTGAAAGCAATCCAAGTAACGTTGATCTGAAACTCGCCAGGCTGAATGTTTGCACGGAATTCTGGGAATCACCAGCTGTGATCAAAGAATGGCAGAAGCTAATTTTCATACATCCCAATAATCCAGAGCTGTGGAAGAAATATCTCCTGTTCTGCCAAAGTCAATTCAGTACCTTTTCTGTTTCAAAAATCAATAGCCTCTATGGAAAATGTTTGAGTACCTTGGCAGCTGTACAGGATGGCAGCATGGTGTCACATCCTCCACTGCCTGGCGCAGAAGAAGCTATGCTTGGTAAGGTTCTTTCTCTGTTTTGTGTTACTGTTGGAAAGGTCTTCATAGAAGTTGACTACATTCCCTAGAAGAATAGATTTTCCTATCTATTATGGGACTTTTTTTTCCTTTTCAAAATCTTGAGTTTTTAGCTGAGAATTAAAGCAGATATTCCACTTAAATATGGATGCAGCAGATGCTTCCTTTCCCTGAAGAGTTTGCAATGTAACATCCAGAAAAGTCTAATGTGCTGAGTAGTTTACAGTACAAATGTCAAGGCTGAAGAAATGCAGTCAACAGCCAAGAGATGTGCTTTTATCTTTAAAAAGTGTAAAAAAGAAAAAAGAAAAAAAAAAAAGAAAAAGGTTGGCTTGTGAAAGAAACAATTCCTTTTGTACAAAAGGTTATTGATTAATTACTTTAATACAGAAAACAGAAGGGTAATAAGTTTTCTCGAGAGTCCCAATTAGTAGATTCAGAATCGTGAGCTGTAATACCATATGATCGTGCCTTTTGTGTTTATTATATGTGTTTATCTGCAAGTTAAAGTTTATTATATAATTATCCCTAGAAGGATAGTTAGTCGGATGGTTAGGATGTTGGACTGAATCCAGGGAAGAAGCAGGTTTTGCTCAGTTCTGGCACAGCCTTTTAATTTATTTGGAGCCAAAGGAATGTAACGTATCCCATTTCAATTATGCTTCTCTACCTCAGAGGGTCATTGTGATCATCAATCTATGAATACGCTGAGGGGGAAAATAATAGTGTCACCATGAATATGGATTTATTTGTCTATTGCGATGTAGTCCATGCTTCTTCATCTGTAGCATAGTTGAAGAAGTCTCTGTTTTTGTCCAAATCCTGTAACTGCTGTTTGAGAAATGATGCTATCTGTTATACAGCATCCAGTCTGGGATTTTATGATTGAGCTGCTGGGTTATAAACTATTTTCAATTTCACATCTGTTATGGTCTTCTGCTGATTCATCTTGGATCAAGCACTGGAAAATGTGCTGTAAAGGAAAAGTCCTGTGCTGGCAGGTGGCTGTTGCACTGCCTGGTATTTTCTGATTGGTCAGACTGCCTCTGATTTCTAATATTTCAATCACTTTGTACACCAATTGCGATGACTGTTTTTCAGGACAGATGTTTAATTCAGCCTTCTGTGTTTTACAAACAGAACGGTTTTTCTTTCATTTTTTCCCTGTGCAGAACATACGTGATTTGGTAACTGCTATGAGAAACTTTTTTTTGTATCATCTCTTTAACTAATTAAATATTTTTATATTGATTGATGGTTTCAGAAAACGTGTTCCTCACATGTCTACCTTTATAGATAGTTTGAAAAGAAAATCAACTCTTCCTGTGTTTCTGTTCACTCTTAATTTCTACTTATGTATTAACACTGTAGCCATTTGTTTACAGGCACTGCTGAGGACTTCTTTTTTCCCTTTTTTTTTCCTTTTTTCTTCTGGTTCCTTTGTTTTTCTGGATTTCTTACTTCCCTCTGTCCCACTGCACTTTGAAATTCAAATAATAGGAGTGAAGAAACTTCCAGTGTGGAGTTTTTTTGGTCTGACAGGTGCTTTGGTTCTTTGGTTGTTTCCTTGCTTGTTTTAGTACGACGCCTGTGCAATTCTTGAGCTAATTTTGAGCTGACAGTGCACTTACTAGGAAAATGACCATTTTATTCATTTATTGTTAACATAAATGCACTACGAATTTCACAAATTAGTTATGAGAGAAATAGCACTGTAGATGTATGGTAGACTTCTGTCTTCAACCTTTGACCTTTGATTATGATAAAATCTAAGAGCTGATTTTAAATAGTGTTGGACTGCGCCATCTAGCGTGCAGTTCCGTGCAGTGCATAGGACTATGCTTGGAAATAATTATTTTTTAAAAACATTAAGAATGTAGGTTAGTTTTGTTTTTAAATTATAGGTCAGTTTTCAAACTATTTAATAGAACTTGTTACATTTTAAATTTACTGGGATCTGTGAATGTAAAGCAAGTGAAAATAAGCATTCTCAGGTTTTGCTGTGGGAAGGAAGTCCTACTTCTAAAACTGTATGTAGAGGTTTGGGCAGAAACATCCGTATCCTCTAGGTTCCTCTGCAGAAGTGTCTTAGCACTTTGGAGTGAATCAAATACCCGTTCATGATGTCTTCAGCATTTATCACCAAAAAATGCTCATCTTTGTTCTGCTTCAAATATGTGTTGCTTTTTTTATCACGCAGAAAATCTTAGCTTGTCGTTTATTTTTGGCTTCTGTTTAGCAGCAAGTCCTGATGAAGTAATCTCTTCAATTTATTTAAACACCTACTCTGTATGTTTTACCTGAATTCCGAGTTCTGTATGCATGCATCTGATGTAAATCTGAATATAAGACAAAAGGGGTAAGACGCTTGCCACTTCTTAATATAAATAGATAGATAAAAGGATCAGAATCAGTTATATAAACCTACATTGTTATGTGTGTACCTAAACATGAAATTGAGAGGTCTTCAGATTGATCAGGCTACAACGGTTTTGACATGCTTTGATGCCAGTTATTCCCATCTTTTGGATTTTGGTATTGTTCCAGAACAATTACACCGCACAGGACTTCAATTATGGTTTTGTATATTTGTGGGCTGTAATAAAATACTTCACAACAAAATTCTTTGAAATATTAACACTTCATCTCCTTTACTTCGCAGCTATCTTTATTCAGCAGTGCCATTTTCTGAGACAAGCTGGCCATTCTGAGAAGGCGGTATCTTTGTTTCAGGCTCTGATTGACTTCACCTTCTTTAAACCTGACAGCGTAAAAGATCTGCCAACAAAGGGGCAGGTAGGAATTTCTATTTAAATGCATTTATGTCCTTGTGCATTACAGAGAATGCTGTGGCCAAAAAATATTGATGAAACTTAAGGACTTGGGAAAAATATTTTGAATCACTTCCTTTGTGGTTACTTAGCTACCATTTTTTTGTTCTCTAAATTAACCCCATTGACTACCAGGAAAGTGATCTTGGAGTTTAGATAATACCCATGTCCTCTTAAAGTGCCAAAAGTTTAGACTTCAATTATTGTGCAGGATGGTAGATTTGGTATAGTTATGCACACACAAAAACTGAGTTACACTTCCAATCATACAAAAAATGGTATGATTAGTTGTAGTGTTCAAAAAGTCGTAAGAATGCAGATGGAAACGAACCAGAATTAACAGGACAGTATCTAGGCCTGGGAAGTGCAATTACTGAAAATAAGAAAATGCTAGATTTACAGTTGGTGGAACATCTTTAATTCTGCCTTCTTTTAGAAACATTATGACTCAGTCTTGAATTCGTTGTTTCCGTACTGTTTCCACAATTCACTTTCTCACTTGGTGCAAAGAATAAATCCATAAGGAGCAGAAATTAGATTTTGCAATTGCTGTAAACCCTGCATTTTCTATATGTTGATGCTTACTTTTTCTTAGAGTGAATTTTGTTGATAACATTTGTATTTGAGTCCCATGTCAATGTCCATTCCAAGGTTTGGTACACAGTAGAAGCATGTAATAGAAGAGATGATCATTTGAGCTAAGTATACAGGTAGGAGTTGAATCTAAAGAAAAGATTGCATACAGGCATTGACAGAGTTAGGCCCAGAACCATGGACTTTTGACTCACTGAAAAAAGCCCTGAGGTTGTTGATCATCTTGAAACCTGAGAGATGAGAAGCTTAACTGATCTTTTCTTCTTGATCTCAGTCCACTCATATTTATGTCTGACTGTAGCATTTTGATTTGACCATAGCAGTATGATTATCTGAATCATCACTCCTTGAACCAATTTCTTCATGGACCCAAAAAAGATGTGAGGAGGAAAAATTTGGGTTCAGAGAGCCCCATCCTGAGGACTTCAGATCCTTATCCTTGAAGAATCTGCACAGGACATTTGACAGAAAAAGAGTCTTCTGCTTTCTGTAAAGATTAATGCCTTTTCAAAGTGATCATTATGTTAATAAGCACAGCTGATGACAGCTGTGCTGTGCCACATGTGTAACCAAAGTATTTGAGTTGCTGCGGACTGTTAGGTAGCATCTAACAAAATCTGTAGATACAACCAAAGTTGATTCAGTCAGTTTCCGTATTATAGCAAAAATTATTTTTCTAAGTATGTTCTGTTCTTGTTCCCCCTGTCCAAAAAAACAGGTGGAATTCTTTGAACCCTTTTGGGATAGTGGAGAACCACGAATTGGAGAAAAAGGAGCAAGAGGCTGGAGAGCATGGATGCACCAACAAGAAAAGGGTGGCTGGGTTGCTGTTGACAATCCTGGTATGCCCATGTCAATACGTGTGTCATGTTTTCTTCTAAAAAGTTCATTTAGAATGATGCAAGCTATTTCTTCTCGTGTTTTTGCATAGAAGCATTAGCAAGCTCAAGATGAACTATATCACTCTTCAAAAACGTGTCTGAGTGTTTTATGTCCCATATTGTTTATGGAATACTGCTGTCCTTCCTAGGGAAGAGAAATGGGGGAGATGGGAAGGGACATCCTGCACTCTGTTCTGAAAGGCATGACTGTTTGGTTCAGACCTGTGCCCATCTAAAGTAAAAGGAAGCTACTTTCCTTAACACTCTGTTATCACATAGAGCAGGTAGGATTATATTATTTAGATGATAGTTGCCTATGCATTTCCTAGTTTAATTGTAGGAGCATATGAGTTTGTTTCTTACAGCAAATAATGTAGTAGCAATAAAAGGAAAAGCAATAAAAGGAAAACTTTGCCTTTCTCTGCATGACACAGAGAATAAAGGAATTGCTTCTTCATCTGACTGGACTGCTTCTGAGACAGGGAACATGCAGAAGTGAAGGTTGCTGTCTCAACAAGGGATGCAAAAAACACCTCCTTGCTGCTTTGTCCCACCCTGTCATCTACAGTGCTTCCCTTCATGTCAAGGACTATTTCTCAAACAGATACATCTTTACCTTAACTTACAAGTGCTCATCAGTTACAGCACAAAAATAACGTATTGCTGTCACAGAAAAAATACTCTAATAACATCTAAGTGTCTAAGATCTAAGATCAGCAAAAGTGGGTTGTGGTTAAACACTTCTTTTTGTATCTGTTTGACCGCATTGGTTTCTATTACATGTTGCTTACAATTTTGAAAATACTAGATATTTTAAAGCAACATTGCCAAGCATTGTTTTTAATGTTTGACATCATAATAATATTTTTTACTTATAGCATTTTTCTCAGTATGTTTTATGCAAATGAATATTCATAAAACACAATTGAGATAGCATGTTCAGGTATGAAGAACCTACACTGCATGAAGAGGTAGCTACTGGCTCTTGGCTGCTGGTTGTAAACTGCTGTTGTCAAGTGTCCCACAGCCTCCTGGTATTTTATTTTATTCTCTATGAGAAAGTTTGAATGCTGACATTGATTCACTCCTTCAAAAAGTTTAGAAACTGTGCAGAGTTGGTGTCAAAACCCAGAGCTCCAATGTGAAAATGTTCAGCACTGTCATATTTCTGGTTTATTAGCACTGTATTTGTTTACATTTTTAAAGTAGTTACCTTGTATGTCAAGTAGATTTGGTAGATTAATTTTTCTTTAATAATAGTGTGTTGTGGGGGGTGCCCTGATTTGTTTTTAGATGATGATGATGAAGAAGAAATAGATGAGGATGAAGAAATAAAGGATAAAACTCTCCCCAAGTGGCACATTTGGATGGATATTGAATATTCTCGTGAATCAAGACACTGGTTACCTTGGAGGCCAGACAAAACTAAAAATCAAGCAGAAGAAGACTGTGAAGATCCAGAAAGACAGGTCACTATAATAAAGTAAAACAAGGGGTGATTAAAAAATTACCCTTGCATTTGGGTTCATTGCCAATGGGTATTTTTAAAAAGTAATTCTTTTTTTTTTTCCAATTGTTTGTAATTCAAAATTCACCTGAGGTTTGGTGCTGACTCTGCTGAAATCCTTGGGGACGCTATGGTAAACTTAGGAAAGGGCTGTAGGCAAACAGTCTGTCTTTGCTGTTCTGTGGTTTTCCTCATCTGTCACAGATAAGAAATGTCACGGATCTTCTGTTTAAAAAGATATCTGCACTAAATAAACAAAGGCTTTGTTGCCTGCAGCTAGCTTCAAGTCAGATGGTTGGAAACTTTTTCTTCTTGGGAGATAGGTCAAGTCAGACATTGATTTTCAAATAAAAATGTGTTAAATGGCCTCATCAATATCTTCTCTAGACTTGTATTGCATAAAGTTTCTGTAGAGATCTTTGATATTCCAGGACAAAGAAGTCTGTTGATAGCACATTTACCATCTGACTGGAAAATTCATTGCTTAACTCACCTGTTTTTAATTTGAATCAAATTCCTTACTATTTAATAGTAATTATAAATCTTTATTGGCTTCAAAAGCTTCTTTAGTTACTTAAGTTGCAGGTTTGTTGAATTTTGATTGCATAAATTAACTGAGTTTGTTTTTAATTTTATTTTTAGGTATTATTTGATGATCTTGGGCCATCTTTAATCCAGCTTTCTAATCCAGACATTCAGCATCAATTACTGTACTCATTTTTGCAATTCCTGGGAGTTCCATGTATAAGTAAACTCTTTCCTCCCAACCTCTATATTGCCATGGATGAAAATAATGTCTTTGACAACGTGCTTTCTGATGAAAAGCCACTAACTTCTATTGATACACCGCTTTCTGGATTCAACAGTATTGGTCATATGGACACGATGCTAAGGAGGAGACATCACATAGGCCACTGTAAAGATGGAGAGGAGTTCATACAGAATGTTTTTCATGTTCTATCCCCACTGTTTTCAGGAAAGGAAAAATCAAACCTGTCCATTTGTTGGTTACAGTATGAAATATCAAAGGTAAGGAGGAATCTGCATATAATTGCTTTTATGCTGTGTAACTTTCTTGTGCGTTTACATCTGAGTAAAATAAATACTGAGGAAAATTAAGTCTTATAGGACTGAGTATTCAAAGTAGTAAATGCCAACTAAGAAAAGGAAAGAAACAAACCCTGTTCTTCAGTCTGTGTTACATAGATGCGTATTTTTGTGGAATAAAATATTTGTTGCAGTCTTGGATAGATGTTAGTATATTGTCTCCTGCTATGAGATACTTCATATGCTAGGCAAGAATGGATGCAAGTGGTTTTTTACAAGGCAAAGTGTGTGAGCCAAATACTTTCATCAGTGTTCTGCAAAGTGCATATTCCCCAGTACCATGGTACGATCACCTTATCAGGAAACCCATCACTTCCTATACGAGTTACATTTGCAGTGTTATTGGAGGACGCAACACCTCATCACTTGAGGTGGATTTAGTTACGTAAAACTGTTCAAATAGATTCCCACAGAAGTGAAGTCAAGTTTGTCCTCTTAGCATTTAAGAAACTTTAACACTGTGTTTGCCATATGGAGAAGTTCCCTGTCTCTCACCCAAAGACTACCTAACCAGAAGGTCTCCAATGAAACCTGCAGGCTTTTCCCCCAAACACATTTCTGCTGTGAAAGCTACTTGGAAGGTTTAATTGTGCTGGTCATAAGTTGCATCTACCTGCATCTCATATTTTGATCTGAACCACTGCAGGTTAGCAGGTTAGCAGCTCCTTTTTTGATTGTTTGACCTTTGAAAGGAGTGGCATTTGATACTATTTAATGTACGCAGTGGCAGGCACGAGAATTATAAGCCTGCATAATTTGGGTATGTAGAAGGGAGCTGATGACACGCAACTCTTGACAGCTTTACTCAATAGCAACAGATTTGGCCAGTGATGAAACGCAGAATGATATGAAATCAAAGACAATCAATGAAATAAAAACAACAGCCAAATCTCACAGTGTATTTTTTGTTTCCCTTCTCTCACCTCTCAAAACACATTCTGCTTATTCTCCCCTGCAGGTAGTTCAGTGTATCCAAACAAAAAAGAAGAAGAAGCTGAAAGCTCAAGGGAGGAAAAGTAAAAAATTGGCCAAGAATCTCCTTAAAGCACCTGACAACAGAAATAACCTTGCTCTCTGGAAACTCTACGCCTACCTGGAATGGCTGCTTGGTAACACTGACGATGCTAGGAAGGTGTTTGACACAGCCCTTTGCACTGCAGGGACGGGAGGACTGAAGAGTCCCCAGCTGTGCAGCCTCAGTTTGCTTTACGCCCAGCTGGAAGTGGAGCTACTGCAAAGTCTAGAAGGAGCTGTTACGTCACGTGCTGTTCATATATTGACCAAATTGACTGAAAGTGGACCATACGTACCCTACAATGGACAAGTGTTATCTGTTAGTGTCTTGAAAGCTCGTAAGACATACGAGCATGCACTGCAAGATTATTTAAATAAGGCACCGGTTTCTGATCAGGATCTGGCCAGTAATTCTAATCAACTGGTTAACTTAGTTGGCTGTTACACAGTGTTCCAGTATTTGACTGTTGGAATTGATGCTGCAGAATTAGTATGTGCGCAGGCTTTGGAAAAGCTTGAAGCTTCTCATCCACAGAAATGTGAAAATACTGCAGAGACTTCCAGCATTCAGCATTTTCCCACTGCTCTTGAGGCTGTCACACTGCTGCGTGCAAATTTACTCAGATTCCACATGAAAATTAGTGTTTATCCTTTGAATCCTTTGCGAGAAGCACTAACAGAGGCCCTCAAACGGTTTCCTAGCAACCAGGCTCTATGGAGAGCATACATCCAGAGCCAGAGGAAGTCTCACAGTGCTAGCAAGGCACGAAGGTTTTTCGATGGTGTCACAAGGTCTACTAACTCTTTAGAGCCGTGGCTGTTTGCCATCCAAGCAGAGCAGATGAGAAAAAAACTTATTGAGAACGTCCAGAGGTAATATCTTGCAGCTCATTACAATTATGCTTTTCTTTTAATGTATCTGATTGCTTTACAGAGGAGAAGAAACACTACTATCGTTCTCATTTTGCAAATGAAGAAGCTGTAACTAGGCAGGGTTCTCTGTCCAAGGCTGGACAGTGAGACAGAATCCCAAACAGAGATACAGGCCTAGATTTTAGTCTCATGCCCTTTCTGCTGGATCAGATGGTGTACTGCTTGTGTTGGGCTACTTAGCACTGACATCAGGATGGTGCACATCTTTAAGTAATTTTTAACAGCTCCAGCAAGAAGTACTATAATAAAGAGCTGCATCACAGCTTCTTGCTGAGCTCATTGCCCTACTTCACTTCTTTGTCACAGCACAGTTATGGCAGATCTGTTTCCATAGTGAGTACTCGAGAGTACAGTTCTCATACAGGGCTGTTACTAGGTAGAGGAGGCTGGAAATTTCCTGAATTTGCAGCGTGGACTCAGATATTTTATTCTTGGGAAAGGAAGAAAAAGTTGGAGTTGGAAGGAATAGAAGTGTGTGTTTATTCTTAAAGCTTGCTCTCCTTAACTTGTCTACCCCCGCTGGGAGGTACCTTTCTAGTGCTACCTACGTACCCCCAGTGTTGGCAGCTTGGTTCGTTGTGTCTCCCATAGAAGCAGAGATTTCTAGGAAAATGTTATCTCGAACGTACATAGCTGTAAGCTTCCAATATTAGCACTTGATGAAATTACAGAATTATCAGTATACATTAAAACAAGTGTGCCCACTTCGTGCTTTGCCACAGTCTGGCAACAAGCATGCACCCATGATAGTGACATTCCTGAGCTGTCAGTGAGCGTGAACCTAAACTGTAATTAGAATTCAAATGTAAAGTAGGACTATAATTTGATTTGCTGTTAATTACAGACTGATGCTGTGATGGGTTTTCATTACTGTTACTGGAAACCCATGTTAAAATCCCAGAATGATTATTTTCTCTGTGATGTTTAGTTCTTTTCTGGATCATTCTCTGTTGGTGTAGCTGTTCCTGTAGATTACATTTCTACAGGGACAAGTTGGATGTTGTAAGAGTAGAGAGAGGACCTCTGAGTCAAGGAAAACACACAGGGTGAGACTGCCCCAAGTGCTGCAGGCTCCTTCCTCCAATGCAGACATCAAAGATAAGACAGTCTGTATCAGCTGTAGGTAGAAAGTAATTCTGTTTTAAAAACAAACAAACAAACCAATCCTCTTTTGTTATGCCTGGAACATGTAGGATTTGAAACTGTGAAGAATAAAATGGTTTTCTATGTAATCACAGTTAAGATTCAGAGCTGTAACCCAGGGCTTGATCCAAGACAAAGGTGCCAGGGGTGAATCTGAACAGACATCAAAAGGCAGTTTGCTGACATGGGCTCAAATTTGGGTTGCTGTGCCAAGTTTCAAAGGATGCATCATCTTGAATGAAGACTAAAATAAGTGGTTTAAGATCAGATGATAGCAGATCACTGTTCTCGGAGAAATTTTCTACTCCCTTTGAAGGAGCTGTTCTGTGAATACTGAAAAATTCTTTCATTTATCAGCTTTTAATGGATTTTTCTATTTAGAAAAATTACTGATTAGATTAGCAAGTGCTACAAATATGTTTTATAACATTCAGATTTTATAGCATGAAGTACAAACCCCTGTCAATGTACAGACAGTACTTTGATTTCTACCCTCTTTCATCTGGATGCGGTCTTTATCTTGTGTTTAAGTGACTGTTTTTCTTCCCCTCCACCCCCTCTGTGTTCCAGGGCAGATGTTGGTGAAATATATACTACTATTCCTGAAACTGGGTTAACAAATAGGATTATATCTTTATTTGAACATGCGATTCAGAGTGAAAATGGTACCCACTGTCCCTTGCTGTGGAGAATGTATTTGAACTTTCTGGTAAGAAGAATGTATCAGTTTTACTGTATTTATCGTATCTGGAATTTCTCATCAGCACAGTATATACAATACCACGTGAAAAAAGGAGTATGAAATGCTTATGTTGTTTTCAAGGTGTTACATTTTTGAATTGTAATGCTGCTTATTGTTTGCAGTATTAAGGAAAATTTAATTCATATGGATTAGAAGGAGCAATAGCTTCTGATAATGTGGTTTCGTATAGGCGCTAGCAATTTCTTGCCTTTCCAGGCAACCTGTGCCAGCGCTCAGGCACATATACAGAAGTGCTGCCTGATGTTCAGATGGAACCTCCTGTGTTCCAGTTTGTACCCAATGCCTCTTGTCCTGGCACTGGGCGACTGAGAAGAGCCTGCCTTAGTCCTCTTTGCACCCTCCATTCATTTATTTG
>JAOWBP010002559.1:38455021-38467362 GCA_028571105.1 Tragopan temminckii | reverse complement strand
TCCTCTTTGCACCCTCCATTCATTTATTTGTATGTGTTAAGATCCTCTTGAGCCTGCTTTTTCCAAGCTCAACATTCCCATCTCCCTCAGCCTCCCTCACTGGGAGAGATGTTCCAATCTTTGTGGTCTTTCATTGGCCTGCCTTCAGCACATCCACATCTCTGTTGTGCTGGGAGCCCAGAACTGGCCAAAGCACACCAGCTGTGGCCTCGGCAGCACTGAGCCAGCAGTTCAGCCAGATTTCAGCACAGCTGTAAGAGCGGAGCTTCCAGGAATGAAACACATTGCTATTCTGTAAAGGGAGAACAGGACACCAGAACTAGTTGCTACAACCAATGTATCAATGATACGAGAAAGAATTTCTCGATTTTAGGAACTGACATGGAATCTGGTTTTCAGCAGTAGTCAGAGCAAGAGAAAACGTGAACTTGTGACTAAAGAGCCCTTATTCTCCACACAATTGGTGTGTCTTTGGTATCTTGGAATATTTTTTTTTTGGAGTTGTCATAAAATCCCATACTCATAAGGTGTTTTTGAAAGCAGCCCTACTCAAAAGATTTCTTCAAGAGATTGTAAATGCTTTTACCCATAACTGGGATGGCTGAAGTTAAACAGACTGGCTCAGCATTCTGATCTCTCTGCCTCTTTTTGAAAAAATTCATAGCTGTGTTCTCCTTATCAAATAGTTGAGTGGATCGAGGGAAAAGTTGTAACTCTTTCCAGACGTGCTAATTTAACTTGCTCATTTTCATATGTAAAGGGATCCAACCTTAACAAGTTATACTGAGAAGTACACGTGTATATAATCTCTTCTGTACACAAAAGGAAAGCATTATCACCTCTGTGGTACCCAAAGATGCTCATGTGGTGGAAGTTCTGGGTTGTGAATTTGCACTGAAACCCCCTTCAGGCATCTCCAGTTGCACAGCGTGACCTATCCAACTGTACAGCTATTACTATTTGTAGCAGTAAGGGCTCCTCAACAGAGGAACACTGAGCTTTACAGTAGTAATTTCCTTGTCTAAAACAGTTGTTTTATTATTTCAGCCATTAGTGTATTGAAACGTGAACACTTTTTTCCTCACATAGGTTTCAGTCGGAAAAAAAGAAAAGAGTAAAGGATTGTTTTATAAAGCCATTCAAAGCTGTCCTTGGGCAAAGGTAAGCATAGGAATAAAAAAGCCTATTACCACTCTAGTTTTTGAATTTGTATTTTCTTTTAAAGTAATAATTTAGTAGTTACCATAATGAGCAACATACAAATGAAAGTAGACCTTTCCGAAGGAGGTCTTCCTGCAAGAAAGTTACACATCTGAAATGGAGACAAACATAACGATCAGCACAGAAAGGCGCTGCATGAGATGAGGAGACAATATTCAGTCCTCTCTGTGTGACCCAGGGGCAGCTAAGGCTTGCAAACCACATTTAACATGAGCACAGTGGTAGCAGAAGCATATAGGCAAGTTAAAACGCATTTAACTAACAGTGAGAGAAGTTGCTCAAGAGCACCTGTAACTCCCCAAGCGGTGTCTGTATCTGCTGCAAGTGATCCAGCACCTCTTGGTCAATACTTTAACACAGTTACTCCGTAAGAGTTGAACACGCTTGGTTAAACACCTACGTTGCTGTGAATGTCTAAGTATTGTGTGTGTTAATTTTAAGAAGTGTGTGATTGTTCTTGTATCCTTGCTACAGGGCTGTTTGCATGTCTGCCTGCTTTCCCTATCTGTGTTGCTCTGACAGAAAGATGGCAGATGAGAAGTTCTCATTCTCACATTGCCTTTCTAGGTACTCTACATGGACGCAGTGGAATACTTCCCTGAGCAGCTGCAGGAGACACTTGATCTCATGACTGAAAAAGAATTAAGAGTGCGGGTACCTATGGAAGAGCTGGATCTACTATTAGAGGTTTAAAAGAAGATAAGGATGAAGAAAATACAAAGCCAGTTCTAAAACTAACACTTAGAACTCTTTTCAAACAAGAACTCTGTTGTGACTTGAGTATTGTGTACTTCCCCCTCCCCCCCCCAAGTTTTTATACAAATTGCTACCAAAATGGAGATCTAGCTGCGAGCATTCTGGGATCAAGAACTTTACTTAGTCCACAAAAATGCATCCGTTCACTGAAGTAGTGCTGACTTCCACAGGCTACCCTCTTACAAACATAGTCCTGTTGAACACTGCCCACATTTCTTATTCTATTGTTTGAAGTTACATTCCCTAGAGTTCAGTAGAGATTCCATACATGCTAACTATAGCTTAATGAGCCACACAGAAAATAAACATCTGCCCAATGGGTACCCCACTATCTTCCAGCTGGCAGACCTCGGTAATCTCCTTCAGCTTGGTAGTATGTAGTTGTATGTAAGTACTAAGTCACAGCAAGTTACATCTGTTCATGAACAGTTGGTAAAAGCCAAGTATTATCTTCAACAGACACCTGTTATAGGCTTGTATTGGGATGTTTTGACAAATGACTTTTAATATGAGTATTTATGAAATACATACCTTAATTTTTATAATTCAAATGGAACTTATTTTTTCTTAATCTGACTCTGAATTTTAAAATGAAATTATCTCTAGAGCATCTCAATGCAGCACATTTTTAATCAGGACTGTATAGTTGATTACTCTCAATGCAAATCTAAGCAATCATCATAAGAGAAAGGTCTGTTCTGTATTCAGTCCTCACCAAAGAAAGCAGAATAGTGAAAGCACAACCTCAATGGCTAGCTTCTATTCCAAGAAACTTCAGGCAAGCTCATGGATAAACAGTATGAAATACGGTAATGATTTAACAGTATAATTATGCTATATTTATTCTGTAAGACAATATATGAAAATAACTGCATTAAGCATCCCTTCTCTTGACATTCAAGTACTCAGAAGTTAGACCATCATCTGAAACAGAGTAGCTCCAGCTACTGAGTGCCCCGAACTGCTTCAGAGGGTTTTAGGACAAAAGCAACAACTGGCAGTGAGAACACAGAAACAGTCAGGAGGCGCTCAGCTGCTGAGATCCAATCACATGGAAAACAAAGTCCTGCAGCCTCAACCTCTGCCTGTAGCAGCACAGCGCGAGATGTGGTAGTTGAGGCTACAATTCATGTATTCATCTTTCTAAAAGTATCTGAAATGTTACAGGGAACATGCAGAATTTTAAATAGCATCATAGCACTTTCTAAGAGCCTTGTAATAACCTGGTACTCCTAGGTGATGCTGGTTTTGCTGTAAATTTTCATTAAGAAGTACGTGTTCTGCTTATAAAAGAAGCAAAATTGCTTCTGAGAAGTTCTTAGCAATACCAGGCAAAGTATTCTCAGGTAGGCCAACAGTCATATATGGAAAGAAGAAAGGAACTCACCCAACTGGAGAAGAGGCTCTCCGGCCATACAGCAACCCTTCACAGGCAGCAGCAGAAGTACAAGAGATGTTCCCCCTTCAGTAGGTGGCCCTTATATGAGCCCAGGGTGGTTTCACCCTGGGTCCACCCCTCCTGGTCACATGGGGAGCACAGGTGTGAACAATCTGCCTGTGCTCCCTGAGCAGCCACAGCCCTTCACCAGGTGCTCAATCACCAGCTGAAGCTAACAGTGCCCTTAAAGTCTGTTATTTTTATTCCACACTTATTTATTCCACGCTTCTTTCATATACTGAGGAGCTCCCGAATTGGAGGTAGGAATTACTTTGTGCACCAAATCAAAAATTGTGGATGTTTAGTTTGTTTCTGCTCTCCCATCAGAGCAGAATGCCACTTCCTCAAGTTCTGGGCAGGACATGAAGGTAGGGGTGAGAAGGGCAGCACAGCTGTGCTCCTGTTGTGTTTCTTTTTTCAGTCACCTTTTTCTTCCATGCATTCTCCCTCTCGGGTCCTCCTCCTCCTTAGCACAGCTCTTCCCACACTACTTGTGCTGCTCACTCACTGGAGCCCCTGAAGTTACGTCCTACCTTCAACTCAGATCCTGCTGTATTTTTTCTGCATGGGGAATGTGCTGGCTTTATTAATCTTTTTTCTTTTTTTTCTCCTTGAGTTCCAAAATATTGGAGAAAGAAGCAGAAATTCTGCTGCAAAAGGTAAGAATTAAGTTTTTCAAACATACGCTGCTTCTTCAGCAACTCTCATGGCATTCAGTGTACAAGAAGGCAGTTCTAGATTTACCATAACATAGTGCAGCTTTCTTTCTCAGCTGCACCATCCTCTACATGGTTACTGCTTCCAGCATTAACAACCACATTCCCCCTTCCCCCTGCCACCCCCCCCTAAATAAAAAGTACAGCCTTGTTTACCACAAGTTATAAAGCCCCTGAGCTCCACAAGCCATGATGAGGCCAGCTGTCACAATTAAAAAGTGCTTGCCTAACAAATCCCTGGCTTTTTCTCATTCCCAGTGAGACACACCTCATAAGGTTTACAAGAATGGGTAACAAAACTTGCCTTCCTTTTTTCCCCCCTTTCCCTACAGCTGAAAACAACTTTATTTCAGGGTTCCTCTCATCCACATAAACACTCCAGTCACACATAGGGTTAGTTTTTAGCAATAAATCACATAATTTTAACATGAAAAACCAACAGCTCTTGGCCTTGCTGCTGCCATTGTTGTCACAGCACTGCAACACTTCATGTGTAACTTCCTCATTTCTGTAACTGGCCACGTTTTGCTCCCACAGAAACTTTCCACAGCAAAGACTGCATTCTGTATACCGAACAACTGTGCCAGTTACTCCTCATTGCCTCCAAAGCACTTCCATTCAAATAAATGTTTTATTGGGAAACAAACCGCCAGGCTTTATAACCTCTTCAAGAACGAGCATTAGCTGGACTATGTGGTTTTACATGAGACTGTCATCCCAACCAGAGTTCCCAATAGTCCCTGAACAGAGAACACTTAAAGATACAGTCCCTCTGGGGTTCCCTCCTGCTTCTTATAGAGAACGTTCTCTTTAGACTTTTTGAAGTCTTCATTTGTTACTTTCATTCGCCGTTCCCTCAAAGCCATCAACCCAGCTTCTGTACAAATTGCCTGCAACAGAGAAAGCCAAACAAGTTACTGGCTCTGCAGCCCTTCAAACAACACCTTGGAAGACAGTTTGAGCTACGTGAAAATTCTGCTGAGTTCGTAGTATTGGAAGATTGTTCGCACAATTTAAATGCTTTCATTTTGGATACGGGTCAGTAGCACCAAAGAAGCAGCACAGAAAACAGTGGACAAAGTTAGAGGTCCTCCTGTGAGGTAATGCATCCATGGCAAAAGAAAGGCAGCACTGTAATAATATCATTTCCCTCCTCCCCAGGGAACAGCTCTGAGCAGTGGGATGTTCTATTTTACAAGGAGGAGACTCTAACAAGAGCCCAGTTCACTTCACATACATGAGCTGCTTGTCTCAACCATCCTCATCTACAACTGCATTTTTACCTGCTTGTAATGTTGTCCTAAAAATGCTTCTTATCCTGTACTACCTTAAAGTAATGTTTGACAGCATCTTGGATGCTTCTGCAAGATTCCACTTCTAATTTCCACTTTGCTACTTATAGAATTTCATATTCAGCTAACACAGGTACGTATTTCTATCAGCACAACCTGCCTGATAATGATCTATTTGGTAACAGTTTCCCATTCGTAAAGCTGAGTATGGGGCACTCAGAGGAGGTATTTTAGAGCGATCCAAATGAGCCCCGGGGTGTTACCAGAGGAAATTGAAAGAGGAAAGTTTCAACATACAAAGTTCTGGACACAGTTCTAATGGGATTCATGTTTTGAACTGTAGCCAGTGGTGACACATACACACCTTAATATCTGCGCCACTGAGGTCATCTTTTGCCATAATCAGCTCGTCCAAAGTCACGTCATCTGCCAATGTCATCCTGCTGGTGTGAATCTGAAAGATTCGTTTCTTGGTCTTCTCATCAGGCAGAGGGAACTCTATTTTCCTGTCGATACGCCCTGCGCAAATGAAAAATTCACTCTTAGAGGTTTTTTTTTTGCACGCAGCTACTGGAAATAGAGCCGGAAGAACATCTCAAATTTAGACTGAGAGCAACAATCTTCACACCAGTATCATTCACGTTTTACAAAAGAAGCTGATCAGAGTTATGTAGAACCCTTGAACTGAACTGAAGAAAGAAGGCTCTGCATAAGAAATTCTGCTGGAAGTTCCTATCAGATGTTTCCTTTTTGTCAGTTGGGACTTGAGATGTTCCAGCTCCTATGGTTCCAACTTTGTAAGCATACTTGTCAAAGATATCTTCCATCCCCACACTGTGCCTGTTACTTTTACATTGTCTTTTCTGAAAGTGGTCAATGGCACCAGATGCAGTGCACCAGACAAACCCACACGGCGGTAAATGAGTTTACCAGGCTGCTGGAAGTGCCATGGTTGCTCAAGCGACAGTAATAATTTAAAATAGATGGTACAGCATGGAAATTCCCTTCCAGTTAACTTCAGATTACCCTATAGCTTGTCTTTTAACATCAGTAGAGTATTTTCTGCTCTGTACTCAGGCAACTGTTCTTGACATGAAAGGTAAGGCCACGATGGTGACAAAAACTTTTTGAAAAAGCACAGAACAGCACCTCAGCAGGTGTTTTTTCTGAATTCCTTGGGCCCATATGGAGCATTGACTGCACAGAGACATTCTCTAACAAATTCAACTTGAATTGTATTTGTTCTCTATCTTACCTCTGCTACCCAAGAAGAAAAGTATCTTCACACACCCTCCAGTAGTTGAGATTTACTTAAGAATGCTACCAGGAGGCTTACTTAGATCACTCCTTTGCACTGCTTTCTAACTTCTGATTTAACAGACCCAAATGCTCTCAGCACAGGTTGTGTTCCGGTACATTTTTACTGGCCATCTGAAAGTACTACCTGAGCCTTTTTGAGCTTTCTGTGCAACTCGTAATACATACATCAAAATACGATGTTATTTCTCTCTCATTCATCCCCCAGGTGGCAGAATATGGCAGGTCTGCAAGGAAGCAGATTGGTTTCCTTGCACTGAAATCCAGACTCATTGTCCAGGTTTAAAGTTCTCATTTATTAATCTCAATTGGTACTGCCCCACCTTCCCAGCTGCTGCAGATATAAACAAATCAGTGATTCTAAATGTATGTACTCTCCATTATTTAGCCTCCTTAACAATTACTTAAAAAGTACCTGTACCATCTTAATACAAAGGAAGAATATTTGAGTCATTCATACATACAGTAGAAATTAATGCAATTCTTCTGCCTCCATTTTTTCTCCCATTTGGAAACCCATGAACAGGGTCTGCTTTTAACAGACACATTAACACAGCTCAAATGGTGATTAAAGACAAACCACTACACGCATTCTTGTGACCAGCCCATATGTTTGATGAGCTACAAGTCCTTTCACAAGAGAAGTGTCGTAAACAGATCAGAATCCCCTTACCTGGCCTAATTAAAGCCGGATCCAGAGTTTCTATTCTGTTTGTGGCCATGATGACTTTAACGTCCCCACGAGAGTCAAACCCATCCAGCTGGTTCAGCAGCTCCAGCATTGTACGCTGGATCTCCCTCTCACCCCCAGAATTCGAGTCGTACCTTTGAGAGAGCAATCCAGTTAGAAAAAGCATTATGCCAACTTCAGAACACACTTTATTGATCTGCCACAAACTGACAAAGAAAATGGCCTCTAAAAAAACCAACAACCTATGTCATGATGGGTTATATGTTAAAATAGAGTTTTCTGTGCTTAAATTTACCCACTGAAAGCAAAAAGCAGGTTTTCAGATCGAGTTATGACAAATAGCAAATGAACAAAAACATAACAGGAAAAACCCCAATTCTTAAAAGGCAGCATACCAACTTGACAGAAAATAAAGCCCGCCACTTGCTTTCTTCATTTCTAAATTTCAGAGGTTTTCCCTCATGCACACAGGTGCTGGGGGATGCACTTTGGTGCTTTCTGGTTCAGTCACTGCACTTTGCAAATACGAGACCAGGTGATCTACATCCAAAAAAGCCTCACTCATGTTTGCGAACAAGTTTGAAGCAACAAAAAACATTTCTGAAGAATTCTGAGTGCTTGCCATCAGTCCCATCTGTTCTACGTATGCTGAAATACATGAGGCAGAAGCTCCCTTCTACTGGAGACTGAGGCTGCTAACTGCAGTAATACCTATGAACATCACTTCATTTACTTAAAGAAAAACACTTGACTACTTTAAAGACTATTTAAACTGGATGGCTCCAAGCAGCCTAAGGAATTTTGAAAGTAATACAACTTAGCTACAGGCTGAAGGATACCTTAATGTGACATGAGCAATGCTGATCAAATTCCACATCCATGACATTACACCATGCTACTTATCATACAATATTCTAAACCCTTAGCTGTAACTAAGTAGCTACCTATCTGGAGATACCCAATACATCAACATGCTCTGTGTTACACGTGCTGCTCTGCAGGTGAATCACAGCAGCCAGTTACTGTATTTGGGTATGCACTGAAAGCACACCCTAACTTACACAGTGACTCTCTTCCAGTTTAAGGCATCCTGTGATGGTACCAAGTAGCAAAAGAAAAAGAGGTCAGATCTCTGCCCGTATCTATTTAATATGAAAAAGCTGTGGTATTCTTTAGTATCAAAGAAATCATTTGAATTTTTACTTGTAAAACAAGTTGCCTGTATCAAAGGCATTACTATAGAAATGGTTACCAGAGCTCAGAAACTGGATTTGGCTATGGCTGCAGAAGAAGAGGGGCACGCACCTCTTTGTACCAATGGCATCGATCTCATCAATGAAGACAATGGACGGCGCGTGCTCCTCAGCCACGCGGAACAGCTCGCGCACCAGCTTTGGGCCGTCGCCCAGGTACTTCTGGATGAGCTCTGAACCAACAACTCTCAGGAAGGTTGCCGACGTTTGGTTTGCTACTGCTTTGGCCAGTAAAGTTTTACCTGTTTTTAATTGCAAAAAAATTTGTAATTAGTCGGCAGGCAGGAAAAAAAAAATTGTATGAAATCAGTGACGGACTTGGCAGTGGTTTAATGCTAACCAAGTGTAATTTATTTAACTAGGGCTAGCTCAGCACAGTGCTACAGATACCTGTGCCAGGGGGGCCGTACAGAATGACTCCTTTGGGTGGCTTTATACCCATCTCTTCATAGTACTCAGGGTGGGTGAGGGGAAGCTCCACAGACTCCTGCATCAAGAGAAAAACAAGCTGTGTCTTCATGAACAGTGAGCACTCTACAGAAGATCTGTGCAGTTCTTAATACAAGTAAGAAAGGCAAAAAGAACCAAAATAATTGGAAGACAAGCCTTGAAAAACACACATCTCAGATGCTTCCAATTCTAAGAACTATTCTATCCTAAGGCAGCTCTTTCTATTGCTTCTTTTCCACATGATAGACTGAAACAGTGAGCATTCTCCTTCCGCCAACCTCAGGCATCACACTGACTTTGGAAGTTGGCAGACTGGCTCCCAAACACTTATTCCCACAAATTTGGAGGGCCCTTCATTAAAGGATGCTTCCCAGTATGAGCTACCAGATACCACAGATGAATACTTGAAGAGCATTTGTTGACTCTGAATACCCATACAAAATGAAAGAGCCGAGTTTTCACAGAGTTCAGCCTGAGCTCTGCTGGAAGGAAAACAAAAATCCACCAATCCCCACCAACAAACAAACAAAAAAGCCCCACCTTCCAAACCCTTACATTGCGTGAAATCTGCACTTCTTAGAATTTAAACCACATCTTGCAACTCCAAATAACTTTACAAGACACACACACTGCAAAACAATAAATTACCACAAAAGGTATGAGCTCAGTGCTCTGTAGATTCCACAGCAACTGTGGAAGGTTTCTGCCTACATAGTTTGTGAACGGGGATACTACTAACAACTTAGAAGACCTTCTTCTAGGTCCAAGTGCCTGCCTAATGAAACTGAATTGAGAACTGCAGGAGCAAGATGCATAACACCATCACACGAACAGCAGCTGGTTCTGCTGTTACTCTTTCATACTCTCGTCATAACGGCTAAGTTTAGAGCTTGCTTAGCAGCAGAAGTTAACACACATGATTACCTTAATTTCCTGAATCTGGTTGTCGAGGCCACCAATGTCAGCATATGTTTCTTGAGGAGCTTTCTCAACTTTCATCACAGTAACTAAAGGATCTGTATCATCCATCAGGACTCCGATCACAGCATGAACCTAATTCAAGCATGAAGAGTTGTCAGAAAGCAAGTGGCGCTATGAACACCAGAACGAGCCTAAACCCAATGCCCATATGTTTAGGTGTATGAAATAAACAGCATTAATCTCAGATCGTGTGATCCTGTGACTCTCAGAACAGATGCCAGTTAAAAATAGCAGACCTTGTGCTTCTTTTTTTCACCTCACTTAACTTCACGTGACTCACCTTATGATTTAGCAATACAGAACAGCCTGGCTCTAGCAAATCCTTGTCCACAAAAGACAGAATACTGACATAGTGTTCTGATCCCACTGACGTGGACACGATGGCATGGTTGTCATCAATGATCTCCTCCAAGGTACCCACAGACATTGGCGTTCCCCTCAGATCGTCCACCTTTGATCTTTCTTCCTGTCGTCAAGAAAAATTCAAGAAACAACTCAGGAACACAGGCAAGAACATTACTGCTGGGTTCGCCCAGAATCCGTGTGTTAACTTCAGATAAAGTACGGCACAGTCAAATGCTGGCATTCTAAAGATTCACTCTGTTTCTCTATTTTACAAGCATTTAAAGTCATCTAAGTGTTAGACAACATTAGCTCAACAGTTCACACCAAAAAGAACAGAAGCTGCTTTTGCCACTTCTGTGTTGCTGCCCCAAAAGGCACAGAACCATAGGCCAGTAACAAAACTGGCTGTTTCAGTTCTATGGACACTACTATATGGATGAGCACAAGAACAATTCTTCCTTTCTCTGTTGAACTTGGAAAGACTAGTAAGATGCCAAAAATCGCTGCTGCCTCGTGTAATAACACACGCTTGGACTAAAAGCATTAAAACCCTTGAAGAAAATCCTGCTTTCTGAAAGCGAGTTGATGTTTAGTGAAAAATTTTAATGCACACAATATGTCTGGGTTGACTTTCACAGTCATGCCACTTCATTTCTATTGCCTTTGTGTGAAGTAGTTTACATGACAGCAGTCATTTCAGTATTAGCAGTTCACTCAAAACTCACCTCTTGTTTTTCTTCCAAAGGTTTCATTTGTTCTTGATTTCTGATAAATTCTTCCTCCATTAGCAGGTAATCCTTAATCCTCTCCAATTTCAGCAGTTTGAGTCTGCACTGTGTGTGAGGAGTCACTGTAATCAAAGCAGAACCACAGCATTTCAGGCTAAGTATGACATGCTATCAGCTATTCATTAATTCATTAGGAGAGTTCCTGCTTTAGGTTCTGATGATACCTTCCACACAGACAGCAATCATTACGATAAAAATCTTGTCCCACTAATTCTCGGACAAAAACACCTTTTAACATGATGTCTCCTCTCCTTTTCTCCTCATTTTGAAATCTCTCTCTCTCTCTTACACAGAAATGCACGGAACTCACCCTGTATAACAACCACCTTATCTTCTATTTTAAATTTATTAGAAATAGAACGACGCTTGGCCCTGCGGTGCGTGCATTTGTGCTCTGGGCCCCACCCGCAGCCAGAAGGGGCCGGGGCTCTGCATGCAGCAGTGCAGGCAGCCCACAGGGCCCAGGCAGGCTGAGCGCTTACCCAGGGGCAGCTTGCTGGCAGCATCTGGTCCCTTCGTCTTCTTCTTCTTCTTCCCCACTCTGGTTGGAACCGGAGGTTCATATTTCTTCTTCTTGTCCTTATGCGCAGAGGGAATTCCAAGAAAAAAAATTTAAAAAGTCAAGATACGAGCAGTGAAAAGTAAACACGGAGACGTGAGGTACACAGGCTGACAATGCAGCCGAATGGCTGCAAACCAAAGCCCCCTCTTTCACGATGCAGGGAGACAAGCCCAGAAACAGGATCACTCTTATTTTAAAGGGGATTTTAAAACAGCTTCTCACGCTCAGCGTAAGCCCCTGCCATTTTTCAGAAACACAGGGGGCTGGGACCAGAACTGCGCCACACGAGAGAAACACGGGGCCCAACGCTTTGGACGCGTCCTCATCCCTGCGCCAGCCGCCGGCCGCGCAGCTCACAGCCGCCGGCCGAGCTCCGCCAGGAACGCAGCGCCAAGCGGCGCAGGCCGGCAGCCCCGGGCACCTCCGGGCACCTCCAAACCCGAGGCGGCCCGGGAGGCCCGGCCCGCCGCCCCGCGCACCTTGTCGTCCTTCTTGCCACCGCCGGGCCCGTGGCCGCCGCTCTGACTTTGG
>JAOWBP010002559.1:38411579-38454476 GCA_028571105.1 Tragopan temminckii | reverse complement strand
CGGACGGGACGCGGCGGTGACGTCACTACGGCGCGCGGCACGGAACGAGAGCGAGGGGCGGGCGGCTGCGCCCCCTGGCGGCTGCATCGCGCCCCGCCGCCGCGGGGACGCTTCCGCGACGGAGCCGACCTCCACGCTCGCGCTAGCCCCGAATCCGTTGCAGCGCCAAGCGCTGCGCCGCTGTCCTCCTTGCAGGAGCTGCGGCGTTTCTGCTGAGGAAATCTTTCCCACTGCCCGTAAGCTGGCGTGGGACGAGCAGAAATCGCAACATCCAAAGTCTATGGGTGCTCTTGAAAATAAAATGCTTAGGAAAAGCGCAGTGCTGCTGGACAGTGGCTTGCTTGCGTGACCACTCCTACGTGTTTTTAGAATAGAGCAGAACAGGTCGTCACATTAAGGGTAATGCTTTCAGTACCGCGCGTCTTGGCTGTGCGATGGGCAAATGCAATAACGAGCCGGCTTGTTTGTGAGGGCCAACATACCAGTCTTATTTGTAGGGCTGCTGCTGGCTCCATGGAAGCTGCCAAGGACTTCCTGATGAGGAAACTGCATTTGTGACAAGGAGCGGAAGGGGGGATGTGGAGGTAAGTCATCTGAACGGGACACGGGATCCTTCCCCTGGCCTGTGTAACTCACTGAGGTTGGGAGGAATCACCCCAGATCCGCCCGCTGATGTGCCGCCGGTCTAGGATGGTCAGAACAAGCGTAGTGCTTCGCTGTTAACTACATCCACGTTCACATACGTCGAGCTTGTTCCAGAGCTGCTGTGCAGGACGCAGTGAGTGAGGAACTGAAGAAGAGACGCTGAAATAATTCCCAAGAAAGAGGAATACGCGAAACAACCCTTTCCCCTTATTTCCCAGGCAGCAGTATTTCTAAAGACACATATGGATGCTTTCTAAAAACTGTAGTGACTACTTAGAGCGTGGGTATGGAATTCTTAGACAGCACAAGCTGCCTGGCAAGGCTGTGCACAGTTAATGACTGAGAGCTCAGGGAAACAGACAGAGGGGAGAGCAGAGAGAGCTGTTGTTGGCGTAGGGAAATGGGAAGTCATTGAGACACAGAGAAACACGCAGAAAACCCTAACGTCCCTGATAACCCTGGAGTCACCAGCTTCACCAGGCTGAATTAAGAAGACGGGTTGGTTTTAAACGTTCCTCGCTGAAGTCCCAGCTCTGCATTAATCTGTTGGCTGTGGGCTGTAGCATAATCACCCCTCTGACGTTTTCTTCAGCCCTGCAATCTAATGCTGCACAAGCGTCTCGCCATGTTCACATCCTCTACTGAATAATTGTGGCTTCAGTTTTGTGATGCACATTCTGCTCCATCAGCCTGTAATTGCAGTGCTATCAGGAGGTAGGGCTGATATATCTGTCTGTGTTTTCTGTTAATAATGCAGATTGAATCTGCTGGATTAGTCAAATCAGTCATCCTCACTTGCAAACAAAAGTATCCACCCATGATTTTTTCAGCTGCTGAGACTGCTTTTTTGGGTTCTCCTTTGCTCACTCACACAAGGACACACTTACTGAGAGAGAACTTCAGAAATAAGAGCCAAGGCCCCAGTATGGGGCGTGAGCACTTACTATAGGGGCTGTGCAGAACTCTTCTATCAAAACAACCAAACAACTGGAGAAGGTCCTGAGTGCTATAGAATGAGTGTGGTTCTGGCATATGGAGTGAGAAATGCGTGGATCCTGTTTGCTTTGGATGTTGCTTCACATGGGCCTGTGTGACAACAGACAGGGTGATGACTCCAGGACAACCTGGAGATGCCGGTCTCCTCTGGAAGAGCTTAGGAGAAACAGCAGTAGGCATGGGGGTGCCATGGCTTTGCAACTGCATTTTATCTTCTGTACAGTCTATCATTTGTCCCTCCCCAGTACGTTTTCTCTCCCATACCAATCCCATATAAAGCCAACCTTGGCAAAGATGCTCAAATCTGGGGTTACAAGTAGTGACGCCATCCATTTCCTGCTGTAAAAACAGCTCTCCTTTTCAGTTCCCTTCTTCATTTACAGCAGATTCCTTTATAGTGCATAACACAAATGTTATGAGGGCTGCTCTGAAGGTAATGCCTCCTATGTTATGTTGGCCCACGACGTCAGAAGCGGATGTTAGTGGTACGGCAATAAAGGTTGAATCTTCCCATCAATATTCCATTCCATTTTGTTGCCGTGAGACAGATGGCAGCAGAGAGGCAGTGTGACAGGATGGTGTCTGACACAGAAGTGCAGATGAAGCAAAGGCATGTCCTTTAATTCCTCCACGCAGAAAAAATGGCACCTATTGGCATTTGTTGATACTTGCTGAATGTTGATGGAGACCAAATAGTGAATGTGAGCACAGGGAGGAGGCAGGTGGTGCATTTCTGCAGCAGTGACAGTGGGTCACTTCTGCTGGTACGGACTGTTATGAACACAGCATACAGGTTCTTGTTCATCGCTGGTGCAAATGCATACCTCATGGTGGTGACTGTTGAAAACCAGTGTTCTGCAGCTGAGAATTTGTTCTATCAAATAGTGTTCTTGTGCTCTTTGTATCTGTTCCATGGAATAGGAGGCATTACTTTCAGAGCAACCTACGTCTATGAGATGTGTGGTGGGATCATGGCACGGCTGTGGCTGCAGGCATCCTGCAGAAGTGTTGCCATTAATTAAATGTGAAAAGGGGACAGCAGTTGTAGCAATGTCAACATATTCTGCTGCAACTCTCAAAGTCATGTCAGCTCATGGCAAAGCAAACCTCCCCAGCCTGAGAACAAAAGAAGTAGATGCCTGCTCAGAGGAACAACATTCCTCTGTGAAACAAAAAGAATTCCACCTAGAATGATATGTTAAATTCTAGATATTGCACTGTAGGCAGTATTACACAGGACAGTAGCTATCACTGGATCTGATTTAATAAGAATTTGACAAATTAATGTTTTCTTATCACCAATTCTGTTTTTATTATCAATATCTGTCTTTGTCAGTGCATGCCCTTCACCCACCTGTGCCTCCCTATTATCAGTGTCAGAGACAGCAAGGTGTTTGCCATATATCATCAGCCTAGTGATGAAATATTCAGAGCAGAAAAACAAGAACAAGTGATGCACTGTGAGAAAGGGCCATGACAACATGACAATATTCCTCCACAGACACACAAGCGAGGATTTATGGTTTGAAATAAAATTCATTAAGCAGTTTAACATTCTTAGATGCTTATTCTCCTTCCAGTGATTGTCGAACAGAGCTTGCCAGCAGAGGCTTTTGTCATCAGGAATAGGTGCACTTTGCTCCAGGTTATCATGGCTTTCCCCACTGTTACTCATGTATTGTTTGTTGTTGCTGTTATTGATGATGTGCGTCTGTGCAGCAGTCATACAATCTAAGTGTCTCCCTAAACAGAAAGGTCACAGCTGCAGAGGAAAATGAGTTAGACGCTTACAAAATATAGGCCAATTTAGCTCTGCCCTAGCTACTGCTAAAGAGAGAGAGCTAAACAGTGACAGAACGGGATGTGATAATGCAGATCACCCAGGAGGAAATATTTAACATTGCAAATCCAACATAACCAGGAAATAAAATACAGCTAAGCTATATCTAACTGCATACCAGATGTATATATGGCAGGGCTCGCGAAGAACAGTGTGACAGTTTGTGAACGCTTGAAAAATATAGCCACCAAGAAGGGAGAGGCAGAATGTACTTGAGAATGCCGGGGTGACAGAAACAGAACATAGTCGTACTGCTCAGAAATAAACTAGATTGAGATGAGACTATGGAACAGTCTTCTAGAAAGAGTATTGGAAATCCAGATCCTAAAGACATCTGAAGGCCAATGAGCCAAATGTTTGGGCACACACCTGGCCATGTCTGGTCCTGGCACTGAGTGGCTCTGGGCACAGAGCAAGGACTTTCTGGTACCCAGCAGTGTGCCACCTCGTTTCCTCCTGCTGCCGCCTGCTTTGCTGGGTCTCCCACATCAAGAATTATTCTCTTTGTGGCCTTTGTAGCTCAGGATGCTACTTTTGTAAATGCACAAAGTATGTATAAGATTTGAAAATGGATCTCTCGAGCACATTTAATTGTGAGTGAACACTGCTCAGTGGAATACATAGGTCGCTCTAAAAGTAATGCCTCCTGTTTATTTCCATGGAAACTACGTAGTTATGCTAGATTCCAAACTGTTAATATGCTGCTGTTAAAATACAAGGAATTTTTAAAAGAACCTAATATGACTCATTGCCTTGTAAAGAGACTGTCTCTGTTTTTATTGACTAACTGCGAACTGTGTCTCCCCACTGTAATTGGAGCAGCTAAGCTGTCTTTCACCTTGTGGCTGGGGTATTGGTTGTGTCACAATAGGATGAATAGCACTAGAATAATGGTAGGCAAATGTTAATCTGTACAGTGAATGGCAGCACTGCCAATTATGGTGTTTGTGGACTTCATTGAATGTCTGCAAGTAATTTAGCATCATCTGCAAGACAAGCTAGAAGCAGGAATCTCTACAGGTGGATTTACTGCCCCAACCAGAAGTATTTTCCAGTGATCCTACTGCCAGTTAAAAAGTGATTGGCTATGTAATTATGGAAATGGTTGTGAATATTAGATCAACAGGCTGACAAAAGTAGCCAGATTTTAGTCTCTGGCACAAATGAGATTAACAATTGAGAAGTCCACTCATGGAGACTAACCAGATTTCCTGTACAACATAAGCATTCTTTATTAAGCTTGTCAAAGGAAAAGGCCACAGGGTATCCTGAAATAGCAGTTCCAAGAAAACCATTTCATCTGTTTTTCTTTCTCTGAATAGGTCAGTGTGTGGTCTTGTCCTGGCAGTTTGTTCTGTAGACTCTGTCAGCATGGAATGACAGCCAGGTCTGAGCAACTCAGACCTGGCAGGTAAGAAGGCACGGCTGGATCACTGCTGGAGAGGGGTGCCTGAATCTGGAGTGGTGAAACCCACTGGGGTTCTGGGCCAGCAATGGGAGGTGGGTGCGAGTACAGTTCTGTACAGCAGCCAGGTCTGAATTGCAGCACCCAGAAACCTTTGATGTCCCAGGACAAGTGGGCAAAGGTTCTGGCCAAAGGCAGCACAGCCCCTGGGAGGGCAGTAAGCACTGTTCCCCTGAGGTTCATAGCACTGAGTACCTTCCATTCCTGCCAGTCTGCAGAGTCCAAACACTCTCCTCTAAAATAGATTCTTCTCAAAGCTCTCTGCTGTCTCCTCCTAGTGATGTTGCTGTGAAGGCCAGCAATAATCCAGCCCCATGCTAACAGCTGCTGGCTGTGATGCCTGTGAGCAACATGGGCAGCACTGCTAACCCCAAATCCTAGACATGCTGTAAACACCAAAATGAGAATCGTGATTTTTTTTGTGATTTTTAAACTCACATTTTAACAGTTCCTCTGCCCTCAGCTTTATCACACTTACAGCATGCACCAGAATCTTGTGTTCTGGCTTTTCTGTGTGACCATGAGAGTATAATTTCTTCTACAAAATAAGGTTGAAATGCTCCCAGATCACAGTAATGCGTGGGCTGGGACTTCCCAGGGAAGTGTTCAATATCCTCAGTGCACCAATAAAACCAGCAGTGCTGACAGTAACCCTGATCACTGCTGATTGTTCCAGCAGCAAAGTGGAGAGCTTGCAAAACAATGATAAAACAGTAGGAGCTGCCTGGCTGTACAGAGGGCAGCAGCAGCTGAAGTGATGAAAGGAGAGGCAGAGCATTATGGTGGCATGCTGCCTGGCTGCCGGCTGACATACCATGGTTTTTGGCTGATTCCTGTCACCTGCAGCCAGAGAAGAGATTTCCTGAAGGGACAGTGAGAGTCCGAAGGAGACATGTAACAGTGAAAAGAAAGAGATGGGATCATTTCTTTTTCCTCATTAGCTTGTGGTAAGAGCATTGGGAAGTCACGGTTTACATACACCCCCCCAAAAAAAAGGAGTGTTGGACAGCCCTGGGTCTGACACATCCTCCGTTAAAGCAGAACCAAAGCCAGCAGGAATACAATGTCTCTAGCTGTGCTACCAGACTCCTAGAGGAGGAGAAGAGCTCAGGGGGAACTCAACCTGTCAATCACATTATAGTGCCTTGGAGCTGTAAACAGTTCTATTTCTCCCGTGGTGAAAGAGAAGTAAGGAAGGAAAACAAGCCTCAGAGTTGCATTTCTATAGTGACACGTCCTGTTAATGCCATGTGTCCTATAGGGCCATCCTAGGCAGGCTTCCCAGTGCCACAGGCCCACTGTAGAGCTCTTGTGTTTGCTGCTGGCAGCTAAAGGTCAAACAGCCAAGTGGTCAGAACTTTTTTCCTTCTATCTTCCATTTTCTATGTATTATGGCTGAAGATACTCACTGACAAACTGCTGACTGAATGTTTCCACAAATGCAAAGGCCAGCCTAGATTTCATCCCTACCTGTGCAACCTCAGGAGAGGGATACTCTCCCAAACCTGCTGAACAGCTCAGTTTTGTCAACTCAGTCTTTAGCATCTCCACACAGCTCATGTGATGACCAAGCATCCCACTCACAATGCACTCTGAAGCAGGAGCATCAGCCCCAGAGAAGCTGGGCACAGAATGGTGACCCACTTCCCAGAACAGCCACTGAGGAATGACCCAGTACTGGGAGCATCCAGAGCCTGCAGCCACCTAGAAGCTCATGATGACCAATCCAGAGAGAAAGCCACAGACTTCCACACTCACACTCCTAGCACAAGCTAAATGGAAATGGACTGAAACTATTCCCACCTGAGCATGAATGTAGTACTCAGGACCTGAACAGGTTCCAGCTGTTAAGTTAATTAAGCTTGCTGAGAGTAAATCTGCAGCAGGTCTGACTAAGTGGGCCTTGCCCACAGTGAGAGGTGGCCAGGGCTGAGAGCTCAGATGGAAGTCCAGGAGCAGCACTAACATAAATATTGAAGGATCCTTGCTTCAAAATGTAGAATTCTGTTAAGGGTTGTACATTCTTTTTGTTTGGCTTAGGCACGTGAGACCAGAAGCATTTCATGCTGCTCAAGGATTATGTTACTGAGCAGCTACTGTGACAATTAGCATTAATGGAAAAATCCTCTTTAAAGCATGTTTCAGTTCCCTGTCTGAACTCTCCCTTTAGCTCAGTTATTCATTTCCTACCTAATTACCAAGCCATATTTCCTCTTTGCTACAAATCCTCTACTATTTTATCCCTTATAAAGAGCTAGTATGAAATGTCACTTCCTTGCTGCTATATACCTAATGTGTAAATTGCTTCAGGAATTCAGCTGGGATAGATTGTTAAGCAAAGCTCATTAGTTTACTCGCCTGGATTGCCCACGCAGTTCTCTGTAGTGGAGAGTGTGGGTGCAGAGAAACACCACTGATTCCCTCTTGCCAGGTGCCAGGTATTGCTTCCCAGCACACAGCCCTGCCTTCACTGCAACCAACCTGGTGCTGCTTAGCAAACACCAGCACGGCACCTTCATTAGCAGCTTCTTCAGAGAGGGAAAATACCATATTGGCTTTGAGATTGGACTAATTTATCAGCAGTGTAAATGTTTCTCCTAACTGCAAGCTGACATCATGTTTGGGAACTACAGGAAGGATCTGTAAGCCAGTAGAAGCCATTTGATGCTCACCTTTCCACTGCTCACTGCCCACTCTAAGTTACACTGTTGGTCTGTTTCTGTGCTTCTTTCCCAGATTACAGGGACATGGGGTCTCTCTGTGGTTTCAACACCAGAAGTACACAGGACTGCAATGTGCAAGAGATGGGAAGAGTTACCACAGTTGCCAGAGCAACACTGGAGCTTTATGGGGGGAACGTGCCAGTCTGATCTAGAAACTCACAGCAGCTCATCTGCCCTTCAGTTTGGGTTCCAATCTGCAAAGCCTTCCTTTTATTCCTTGGAGACAAGGAATTCAGTGATCCTTTTCTCCCTGTGCATTGCCTGGGCAGCTCTGTCACTGCAGCACGCCTGGTGCCTTTGTTGTGCCTCTGGGTGTGTCAAATAGCTTCTTATCCAAGCACTTTGCACTGCAAATGCCAGATAGTTTACTTACACTTAATTTGGTTTTTCATAAGAAGCCTCAGCCAGAAACCACATCTTTCAGATGAGAGAACAGGGTTGTGTTGCTAATTAATGCCCTGCCAATTGACTGCACGGAGCCTAAACACCCAGCACAAGTGGCCACGTATTACACTCTGATCCAAATTTGCCCAGGAAATCAAATGGAAATTACACTGGTTCTTTTTTTTAAAAAAAGGAAAAATTAAATTAAAGTAAATGTTAAAGATACTCTGAGGCCCTCTGCTGCTCTTAACAGTACGTTATTCCCACTGATTCATCTAGAGTGCTTGAAGCACGTCCAAGCTATGGCATGGAGTGAACCGATGCTCCCGACTTTTCTTTTTCCTTTCTGCTGTGAACATGAGCCCCACTGAACTCAGCCTGAGCTTGCCAGGTGGCATGCCCTTTCCTAAGGCAGGGTCAGGGCTGGCAGCCATCCTCCTGCAGTGAGGGGTGACTTCTCATTAGGGTGAAAAGCACAACAGTGTCAACATAAGGACTTTTACATTTCGCTCTCCCCTAACTTTGCATCATGGTACAAACTCGAGATGCCAGCTGGAAAGTGACTCCTTCCCCTGGCAGCAGCCTCTGAGTCCTTATGTGGAGAGGCACGAGGGGAGCAGCATGCCATGACACAGCAGCTCACGGGATCTTGTTGCACGTGGTGTTTGTGCATGGGAGATAACTCAGGGTAACTGCGGTGAAACCCCTTACGTCTTTTTCACACTTCTGCAAATCGCTCCGAGAAGTCAGCACGAGTACCTCCGAGCAGGCGTGTGCCACTGCCACATGCACTGCCATCTTGGAGGGAGTGCAGTGGCTCACCCCTCCAGGACAGCTGTGCCACCAACATCTTGCACCACAGGCTCCAGCTGCTCTGTTCACTCTCACAAGATGCTGTGGTGTCGATCTGCATCACTCTGTTTTTACAGAAATAAAGAGTTCCAGAACAGGAGACTGATGCTGGAAATGCAGTTGTTTTGTATAATGTTACCCAGTTTTTAGATCTCCTTCTTAATCACTGGAGAGGGCTTTATATACCAGTACAGGGCTCTGTATTTGGGGGTGGAGACAGGAATGCTAAAATGGATCAGAAGGGCACAACTGCCCATAAAACTGTGGCTACACTGCAGTCAGAAGCTAATGGTGACATCCATTGGAACAGCGTGGAGAAAGGAGGCTTTTAGAGAGAGGATCTCCCTGCTCAGAGGCATTAGCATTTCCTCAGATGACTAAAAAGAGCATTCATATCAATCTGATGCCATTACGTTTAATGGAGCTGAATGTGTGACTTCTGCTGAAATAAAATAGTCTTGCAGCAGTGGGAGGAGAGACACACACACATTTTGCATTGTAGCAGCCTCATGGGACGGAGAAGAAGGCTACAGATGCTGCCAGGCTAATCGCAGAATCACGATTACTTTGTGTATTGCAGAAGGGAGCATGAGATGGGTACTTAGATAAATTCCCTGGGGAAGGTGAGTGAGGCAGAGAAATTTCCTGCAGCGCTGCTCTGCTGCCTCCTCTTTCCTCTTTGCTTTCAGAGTCATGACATTAACTGAAATATCAGAGCCCATGTCATGAGGGTGTGGTAGAATTAACCTGCCCAGCAAAACAGCTTCTCTCCCCCAGATTCAGAGTTTTAAGAGGTGCCATGTGCAGGGGCAGATCAGTAGTGATGTTTGCATAGGGCAGAAAACATCCCAAACTAAATACAAAATAGAAATCGACCTGTGGTTATTTTCCAGAGCTGGGCATTTTATGATGGAGGGCCATTCTGGGGTGGAAATAACATAGCTACCAGCTGGGTTTGTACCATGGCTCACTGCAATTACTCTATTCTTTGTGCATTTTTTCATCACACCATTCAAGTAAATTTTGAAAGAATAGATGATGATGTGACTGGCAGTCAGCTCTCCTGTTATAATTACGGATCTCTGTTCAGTTCCTTATTACTCAAGGAATCTTCAGTTTGACATGTCTCTTTAATTAATCCACTTATTTTCTGAATTACAAATCAGATTTTCAATTCCTCAATTTATCAGGCTTGGAAACCGTTCGATTCATTCCACAGCACAGAATTCCCATAACATCTGATTACTATAGATTGGCTGCACATCACTGTCTCACGTCTATCATGTGGGGTTCATCCATTTCAATAATCAGAAGGAAAAGGAAACATTTTGTATTTAAGTAGCATCATTTGGGGCCCAGTTCAAAAGAGCATTGAAGTCCATGTCTATGGCCCAGCAGGTCACTAGGACTCAGTATGTGTTCCAGCAAATGCATGGCATGCTGCTGTTTCAGGGCAGGACCTGGAGGAGCTGAGCTGTATGAAAACAACATATCTGCACCTTACAGCACATGTCACACAGGAGAGCCACAATGCACCTCCAGCAAAGGTGCTTATCTTACAACATTACACAGATGCTCTCTGCAGGAGTTTGGGGATGCTGGTGGATTCAGCATCATCTGCTTCATATTTCTGAGAGTCTTGGACAAGAAGAACTGCTAAAGTCTTGCTGCAGATGACTGGTGGTACAGAGTTGAAGGTGCACGTCAACTGCTGCAGTGTTCTGCTGCAGCCCCCAGGGCTGTGAGATCACTCTCTTGGACACTTCTTTGGCAGTGCTGGAACCCTGCAGTGCTGGAGCTGCTCATGACTACTCTAAGGCAGACAATCTTAACACATCTCTTCAGAAAAACATTTGTTTCTTTGCTGGCTCGCTGTTTTGAAGGAAGAAGGGAGAGCCATTCAAAGCTATCATCATCAAATTAAAATCCCAGATTCCTTTCCTGCATGATGGACAAATTACTGCAAAGCAGGATGCCATGCAAGTTTACAGCATGGAAGCTGGCGCAGAAGGCCTGGCAGTGACATATCCACGCCCAGCACCCTTGCTGGCAATCTGTGTTCTGCACAGCTGAGCTAGGAAGGGACAACTGTGGTGCTCAGGTCTTGGGAGCAAACCTGGAGCTATCGGGTCTCCCTGACTGCAGTCGAGTAGAAGTTAATAAAGTGTCTCAACAGTTACATTCATTTGGACAGACAATTTCCTTGTCTTATAATTTGTAATTACTTTTGGGTCCATAAAGATAAATCAAAAGCACTTAATGCAGTGCATAAAAGCTACTTATAACCAGTGCTTTTCTTCCATAGGTCTTAGTGAGTCCTACAAAAGTAAGCTACTGCAAACCATTCTACTTTAGTTACTTTTTCCTCAAACCATTGCTCTGAAGCAACATCATCCAGACAAACTCTTAATTCCGTATGTGATGCACTGCAGTGCATGATGCACTAATCCCATGTAGAAAAACAGCTGAGCTGTGCTCCAAGCCAGAGACTTCACACCTCCACTTGGGGCCCACACTACCATCTCCCAAGCCTTGAGTGCACTGGTGTGTTCTGGGTGCAGGTGTCACTCTGGCTAATGAACAACAATGTACATATGCCTTGGTCAGTCCAGGGCTGAAATGTTATTGTTTGACATGTGGATCAGTGCTAATGTTCACAGACCATGATAGTGTGTTTGATCACAAGAATACTTCCTACAGTCTCTTCCAGTTGCTAAGTAAACGATATTATATTCAACAAATAAGCGGTTAAACTAGGAGAGCTAATATGAACTCGGATAACTGTAGAAAATGTAACCCACTATTTCACCTTTTCTGAGGACAGAACTCAACTTGTAAAAGAGAACCATAAAAAAGCCACTCAAAGCAAGTACACTGATTTATTCATTATATGGTGGAAAGATAAATACTCTTCTACTTTTGTATCTCAAGCATAACAAGCTTCATTAGAAGTCTATTCACAGCTCATAGCAAGCTATAGACTCAAAAAGATTTAGTGTACTTCAAGGGAGGTGTAAAAGCCATTGTCAGACAGCAAAGTTGTAATTAGTCATCTTTGGTGACTAATTGGCAATTACATTATAATATTATTCTTGTTTTTCTGTAAATACATGGCAGCCTTAAATTGATGAAGAACAATATTAGCTGTGATCTTAAGTTGCTGAAATACTCTGATATATTGTAGTATTTAATGTTAATGTTTTCTGCACTTGTTTGAAGTCATTTCTTGTCTATGACTTGCTCTGGAACAGATGGCAGGCATTTTTATTTCTGAATACTGCCGCGGTGATGAAGGGTCAAGGATCTCTCAATTACAGTACACCTTTGCAAAATGCAACAGCAAATGGAAAGAAAGCGTGTTGTTTTCCTCTTTGGCACATGCAACCAACCAGCAGACCAAGCAACTCCAGCACAAGCCGGAGCAAAACAGCCATCCATTTCTGCTGGTTACACATCTCTCTTTTTCTCCAGAGGTTAATGAGGAAGATGGAGATACAGAGTGAGTTGACAGGATAAATATGTTTGGGCTGCATAAGTAAGATGTCAGTTCCAAGGTTTGATTAGAGACATCTTGTTTGGGCAACACTTGTTTTTAAAACTGAAGATCAGCTCTGTCAGTCACAATGAAATCTTGACTCAGTCACGGATATGCCCAAATATAGGTGCTAAGAAGATTCTAAAGCTTATAAAATGGGACCCAGTGGGTGACTCATTTGTATATTTGTTAGGAAAACACTGAACATTTCTGTTTAAAGAACACCCATTATTATTGGTACCACAGGAAATAATGGCCTAGACAGGCCCCGTGGATTGTATCAATGTGACAGCCATTATTATATTCACTGGGCATGTTCTGTAATTACTCTATATTTAAGTGGCTAAAGCCTCTTCCTTGCACTGCAGCACTCTGATCAAGGCTTGCTGCATACCATGTGCTCTCTCAAAATCTCCTTCTCCTACCATAACTGCTATCAGCAAGCCTTGTGGTCCCAGTACAGGGCATTCTGACATATTTGTCTAAGGACAACACTTCCTTCTTTTCAGATATTCATACAGCAGCCTACATAAAACAAGAGGTCTGAGAGCTGTTCCTAGGAAGGGAAGACTTGCATCTTGCCAGGCACACGCACCTCATGAGCTACCTACAAGCCAGTCTGGGTTGTTTCAGAACCTGATAGGTCCCACATTCGACAAAGTCATTCCTGTTTCTGTGTCATGCTTCATTTACTCCAATTTGCAGGAAGTATTTGGATGTTAAATTTGATTCGATCCATTATGTTTCATTTTTGTTGAGAATCTTTGACTCACCATTCATTTCAATTCTCTAGCTGCTTGCACAGTAGGTTGCCCATTGTCTAGGCCTCTGAACACCTCATCATCAGTTTAAAATTTGGCAGACAGGTGAGCTCCAAATCCCAAGAGACTTTACCAGGTGATTAATGTCGTAGCTGACAACTTCCAGCTGCTGCTACTGGGAGTTTTGGTTCTACAGCACAAACATCTCATCCAATCTTCACCATTTTGTGTAATAGGAAGAGAGACTGTGTGTCATACATTGCATGTGCAATTAACTGTAACTTTGATCAGTCTAAGGTGGAGAAGTTAATATTAATCAGCCTATTAAGCCTGCGCACTAAGTCCAAAGTTTCTGAGTTCAAGTTGTCTATCAGCCTTTGTAACTGAAGCCTTGTTTGGTGAGAGAGGAATTTGCAAGCCTCTGTGCAACTTGTTTGCAAGGACACCTCGTTGGCAAGCCTCTTTTATCTCACTCCCAAACAATGTGCTTGCCTAAATACACTGGAGAACCCAGGTGTGGGGCTGCCCCCTGCTCACACAGCAACACCATTTCGGCATCAAGAATCAATGTTACAGGGGACAAAAAGTCAATCAGACATCTGAATAGCAGGATCTGGCTCCCAAGAATTGCATATATTTTATAGTACAAGTGCTTACCAAGGTATACAGCTGAATATGTCCCTGCATAAATGATTTACAGGATTGCACTCCCAATTGCTTGGTATTGAAAGACTTGCTTGTCACTAACCCTGAGCGTGCACCAACTCTGACTTCCTTCCTGCACCTTTTTTAAAAATTCCATCATTGCATTTAAAATACATAGGAAGAAGATGATCTAAAACTGTTTATAATATGATTTGAAGCATAATTAATATTAAATTTGTACAGGATGATGAAACAGAGCAGAAAGTAACTTTGATTTTGAATAGATTTGTTTTCTGATATCTTAGTAAGAGAAGGAGGCTGAAAACCAAGTTCTTCTTTTTATAGTGTTTTACTCAAAATGCAATTCACTTGCAGCTATATGAAGACACACAGCTCCTGTACAAGCCTGACCATTGTTGACAAAAAGTGAAAATCCATTTTCTGGCCTCCTCTCAGGAAAGGCTGCAGGGAAGGTCCTGGTTCTTTCACCAGCCATCCCTAGGGAAGCAGCATGATGTTTTTAGTCCTAGCTCTAGGATATTAAAGCTACTACAGGGAAAAACAGTTTTATTGGATAACTATCCAACAAACAATTCAAGTGGTTTTCTGCCTCTGGACCGGCCCACTTATCTTTCTCAAATTAACAGCTTCTCAACTCAAATCAAAATACTTCCTACTGTAAAAACCACTTGTACTGTTTATTCACACCCATCAGGGTGAACAGTTTGCTTTGTAGGCTCAAAAAGAAATAATTATAAAGGAAATCATCATATTGTCTATTTTCATAGGCAATCAAGGGAAATGTGGCCTAAATGAGACAGCTTCAAGGTGAATTAGAACTGATTGAAAACTGTATCAGAGAGTAGCTATGGTTAAAAAAATGGGCTTGGTATGGTTCTGTATTTTCAGCAAAGAGCAAATATGAGTTCGTATTCCATTTTCTGGGATGAATCCCATGGATGTCATGGGATGTTTCTGAATAGCAGAAGTCAAGAAAGGAGGGGAAAGGTACTACGAGGGGTGCAGACACATTCCAAGTTCTCTGGAAAAGGCACCATGAGAGTTCCCATCTTACTGACAGCCAAAGTAGCTGCTGCTCAAGCAGAACAGATCTGCACTGCAGAAGGAATTGTAAGACCACTGAAAATTGACTTTCTTTGAATATAAGAATTTTTGTGCTTCACATGTCAGGACTGATTACATCAATTATGTGAATGATTAGGTCAGAACAATGATTGTGGAGCCTTGCTGCAGCTCTCATCTTGCTCTATGATTGAGTAAATGAAGAAGATTTTCAACCTATTTCTCCTCCATCCAGCTTCAAAAGCATGGCTAATGTTTTATGTAACTAAATTCCTTAAGCTTAGAGGCTTGGAACCTAGCCAAATATCTTAAAATTAGGTGAGATCACCAAAAGGCATCCTTGTACCATTCTGGAGAGCCAAGTTTATACGGTGCAACAAGCTGTGCATATAATGTTAATAGCATGCAGCATACTCCACAGTGGTACATGGCTTGCCCAGCTGTTCGTGATGGCATACAGTAAACACAGTTTGGGAACTCCTGGAGTAAAATTAAGGAGTAGAAGTCCGAGCTAGCAGACTGCAACACTAATTATGCTCATTAACATTTCTCCTTCTATCATTTTGCCTACAGTAAACTATGACATATGGCAAGAACAGGATGAAATTTAACGAACGAGTGCCAAAAACTCCCCCTTCCTTCATGTTAAAAACAGAAAGATGAAGTGGTAAGCACTGACAGTATAGCTGTTGGGGCTCAGCAGGGATATATAACACTATGTCTTTTCATCATGAACTTAAATGCTCCTTCTTGTACTTCCATTAGTCATCTGCCAATTTCATCACCCATGAGCACAATTTCAAATTGTGTTTGTAGTTCGGGCAGTAATACAAGAAGCTTTTACAGCAAAGAACCATTAATGTAGTATTGATCTACAGGTATTTTGGCCAAGAACTTTTCACAACAGGCAAAGCTGAGAAAACCTGCCTGAAACCAAGTACTGATGTCAGACCAACCATAGCACACCAGCAGTGTGAGAACTGCTGCTGCAAGCAGACACGATTTACAAAGTGATCTTGCACTGCCTTGGAATGTCTCATACTCTGGTGTTAGCCTTTGAGACCTCAAATTACTCATAGATTACATTCTGGGAAAACAGTCACATTTCTGTACTTAACAGTACTCAGAAACTTGGCAATACTGAGGACAGAAGACCTTGGTATCTGTGCTGTGGCAGGTTACATATAAATTCTTCCAAGAACGACCAGCACCTTCACATGCTTCTCAATGGGCCATCTGCACTCTTTCCCCTTGCATGTCCTCCTGTTACTCAGTGTATGGCTTTGCCACACACCTTTGCAGTGTAAAAAACAGTTTTTAAGGTGAACATTTTTCACATTCAAGTATTGATAGCCTCAGATTGCATGTCCTTGAGCAGCCCATCAGTGTGCTGCAGACCCCACTCACTGCCCTGGAGGAGGCTTCCTGAACCTCTCACACACTGTGGTGGTAATTGCCACCAAGATGCCAAACCGTACAACACAACAGGGGTAAAGTGTGTACACATCAAAAGCAAGTTCTAGCTAGTCCTGGCTGTTTGCGAGGTTACATACATCAGTGTAATTCTGCTTCCCCTTACATTGAATCTAATGGTTTAATGTTCACCGTGCTACTCATTTTAGGCCCACTAGCACCTCTCATGAACTGAGGTGGGTGGAATGGGAAAATGTAGAAATGACTGTTTCAAAGCAATAAAACTATCATTCAGATGAAGGATGTTAATCTATTGCACTACGAGAAAGCACAAAGCAATAATCCACTGTACAGACAGGCACCTTAACATGAAATGATTAATAATTTAGTCAGAGTTAATTAAACTTAGGTAGTTTTTCACATGAGGAATGCTTTACCAGAAGACAGAGAAATACCTTTGTTCTTCTTATTACTGCTGTTATCATTTTATTGAAGTAGTATCATGTCACTTTATCTCCTAAGAAAAATGAGTACTTTTCCACCAACTTTGCAAACTGCAGCTGAGTGGAATGTAAGTGTTTACACAGGTGTAATAGAGAGTAATTTATTAGAAGTGAAAAATGTATTTTCCCTGTACATTTGGAAGGATGGAGAACAGGCAAACTAGTTATGGGCCAGCTAGGATGTTGTATGATGACAAGGAAGGTGGTGAAGGTGGTGAAGATGGTGAAGACAGTTCAGAGATGAAGGTTTTAGAGAGCTTATACTGGAGACCTTTCTCCAGGAACATCCCAGTTTTAATACTACTGGTGTTATGCAACTTTTGCAGATGTTTAAAATGTTATATTTGATTTATGGAAGTCTGAAGTATGATTTCTTTCACACAGAATGAAGCAACACAGTAATATCATCTGGACAGAAACATTCAATATTAGACAAGCTAATTATTTTAGCAAAATAAACTGTACTGTTTCTGGCCATAAGCTACATGTTAAGTGAAAGATATTAAAGAGAACTTTCCCAGATAGGCAGATTATTTCATAATTCTCCTTTAATAGAATTCAGACAATCTTATCTAAGGCACCTTGAACTGGATTCTGCCAGATATAGACGTGAATGCACTGTTACTGTGGTCCAGTATTATATTCTTCTCTTTCAAAAAAATAAATGAAAGTCCTAGTTGTCTATTCTGGAATGCTGTGGGTGGGTGAGTGTATGGAATTAGAGAGTATGTTGGAGAACTTAAGTTCTTGAAGTTTTTTGCCCCAGTGTGCTCCCTATCACCTCTCAGCTTCAAATGCATTACATTTTAAATACACATAATTTAAAAACATTAACTATAGTTCAGGGAAAAATATGTGACATCAGAGAAAAAATGTTATTTCTCAGTAGTACAGATTTTCAAATCTACAGTTCTAAGTAGTTTGTAGTTTGTGTTACCGATAGGCAATGTAGCACTCACCACCATATTTCAGCTGCCTCTGTAAGAATGTACATTTGCAGAGTCCAGTTAGCTAACAGGCCACAGACAAGTGGAAGAGGGAAGGAACAGTTTCCTTCTGAAGTGTTTATGTGAGGAACAGAGAATAAAAATGAGTGATGTAGTGAGAGGTGGAATTACCTCCCTCCCCTTATGGCCCCATTTTATTATTGTCAAAGGCAGCCTGCTCTCTGAAGGCTCAAAGTATCATTGTGTCTTTTTCACTGGACTCAGATAATTTTTGCCTAGAAAAAATTCAGTTGAGCCACTTGAGATTGATGAGATTTCTGATTTTTGTCCTGAGGTGATGCAGCTGCTATACTCAGTGAACAGAAATTGCAGGGTCTTACTTTGATAAGCCAAGGTAGTCCAGGCTGATAGGAAAAAAAATCATTTCTACAGCTTATTTGCTCCAAAATGCTTCATTAATAAATACACTTTTGAATTTCACTTGCTTCATATTCAGAAGAGGTGCATTGACAAGACCTAGGGATGTTTAATTGGGTTCTGTCTTTCCCACAACACTTGTGCTAGTGCAACAATTAGTACAAAGTCCTGCGGCCATTATGAGATCTGATTCTTGAAGTGGTGACCTTACTTTCAGTGCTAAAAGAATTTTCCAGTTTCCTTCCCACGACCCAATACTCAGACCTTGCCCAGTGCCTCTGCCCACAGCCCAAGTTCAGTATTTCTGCTAGAATGGAAGACGTTTGATATAACTTCTACTTCTCTCTGACCAGTTTGTTGACTTGAATGATTCCTTAACAACTCTGAGCACATTACAATCCAAAGAGGCACCAATAAGTATGACGTATGTGCAGAAGTCTTAATATACTTTATCCAAGTATGGATGTAACTCATTATGGCACATAGTTGAATTTAACTCTCATCTTTCAGAAGAATGAGGTAGAGAGGACTGGAAAGCAATGTTGGCAAAAAAGATTTGCCAAGGTAGTCACTGGTGACAACAAAGAGAAATGTCTTAAATACATCTGGGAAGCACCTGCACTCTGGTACTTTATTTAGCAGAGCTAGTAAGGTGTCTAAGCCAACTTGTCAAGAATCACAATATCTGTGAATTACCTTGCAGCTTTGTGACATATCCTCAGAGTATTAGTTATTATGGATCAAAGCTATTTGAACAAAATGAGTGCTTAAGGTAGTGCTGCTTTGGGGATGATTGTACAACTACAATAGGGAAGTCTAATTAGATACTTTATACAGGTATTCTTGGAACACTGGAAACTGTGCTGGGCTTTCTCAACATTTTTGCTGCAATGGAATTGCTTGGTTGTGTGCTACATTGCTAAAGCTGGAGCAAAGTTAAACTCCTGTTGCTTGAACAAATGCTAAGTTGCTCTTGAAGTAGAATGATCAGATTTTTATGTACTGTCAGTGAGACATTCACCATGACATGCTGTGAGGTAATATCCACAAAGTGAAAGGTGGACATGGATTTGTTAACAGCATCACAATTAAATGAAGCTGTCATCCCTTTTTCTACTCCATATACTTCTGCTACTTGTTTCTCCAGCAGATGAAGTAAGAGTAAGTAGTTGAAAATATTTTTACAATAAGTCATTAAGAGGCAAACAGTTCTATAAGATGGGATAGTGGCATAGCAGTAACAACAGCAAAAGCATAAAAAAGGATTAGGAATAATGAACACATTAAGATTTGTTTAGATGTAACATAAGGTGCACACATGCAAGCAAGAGATAAAAAATGTAGTTTTCAAAGGGTATTTAGCTGGGTATATCTCTGGGACACACCTTAGTCATTCCTCTTGCACAGCCTGGTCTATGAGGTTTTACTGGGAATTTCAGTTCAACCTCATTTCATTGATTGTTACAGATATAATAAGAAATAAGTGTCATCATATGTAGTGCTGTCATTTAATCCATGAAGTGTTATCATTCTCTTAATCATCATCATAGGAAACACAGGTAGGTATGGGAAACATTTGCAAGACAAAGGAGAAGTTTTGGAGGAGCTAATTCAAATAAGCTAAACTAGATTCCTTTCTGCAGGAATCTTAGAAAATCTTGCATAAATTCAGGTAATTTTAATGTCTAGGAACGATGGATGTTTTTACTGTAGATAAAACAGCATCATGTGCAAATAAAACCATTGCAAGTTTTTAAATTAGCTGTCTGGACAGCTATAGCAATGAAAATGCAACCTTAAGAACATTAGCAGATACTGTGTATGCACAGCAATCACATGGGCAGAGTCTGTAGTTGCTCTGGCCCTCAGCTCACAGCAAAACCCAGCCTGCCAGATCTTTACTAGGCTGTTCCTCTGCTGCAGTCATGCCTGATTCTTCTTATCTGAACACACTCTGGATCTCCTCAGTGTTGTTTATTTTACAATCACTGCCTCTTGCAAATTAAATAAAAATATCCAGGATTTTGAACTATGTGCATATGTTTGCACTCCAAAACTGAATGGACAACCTCATCTGTAAAATCAGCAATTCCAAAGAAAAATGTTAAACGTTTGTCTAAGATAAAAGATGAAGGCAATATAATCTTTTCCTACAGTTATTAACAAAGAAGACAGAATGAAATATTCTGTTTTTCCTGCAAATTAAGCACGGAAAGCAGAAGAATGTTTTCTTTTTCCTTCTGAGGTCATCTGTCTCATCACAAATTCAATTTAAGCAGGCTACAAGAACAATCAGAAAGAAATGGAACCTACAATCATCTCCATTCCAATCAAACATTTTAAGTCAGAAGTAGCAAACTGAAGTATAGGAAGATATGGAAACTCCTTCTGCTCCTAATTATCTCAGATAATTAGCTCATAAGGGTGCTATGTTGCTATATGCAAGGGGAAGGAGGAGGGCCATAAATGCAGAGGAAACTGCCAGCATAATGAGCAAATTTCCATGATTGTCCATAGGTTCCTATCAATCTGCATATGTAGACTTTCTCTGAATACAGCTTCTAACATTCAGGTCTAAAATAATAGTGAAGAGATCATTTACATTTATTTTCATCAGCAACAAGTGGCTTTAAACTATCACAGTGGCACTGGCATGCGATGAACACCTTTGAGTCAATTAGGAAGAAACAGGAAGTAATCAGTAAATTCTGGGAATCTGAAAAATAAAATGAAGATAAGTTTAGCAGGAAGGTCCATGGAACTTGACATGGTGAAGGGTAATCTCTTCCCCCTCAGCTGCTCTTACTATTGGAAAAAAATATGTTGGCAAAAGTTAGTATAACTTTCTTGGCTACTTCATAGAGTAGGAACAAGACTTTCAGAAAGAATTAGAGTAACCAAAGAAGAAAATATCCAAATGTAGTAAACAGCCAAATTCTACCTCAACACTTCAGTAGGACTACATTCAAAAACACTAGGAGAAACCAGTCTGTGTAAACTGTGTAAATGTCAAAAGTAACATTTTTAGTTGGAAAAAATGGAAGAACTTGTGGTTGTTTCATCTGAAGACTGCAATTCTTAGAACTCAAAGATCAAAAGAGAACAAAAGATTATTCACTAAATAAAGTCAGAAGGCTATGATGGTATAGCAAGGCTGTGCAGCTAAGCACCTTCATGCCACTCTCTCACTCTTCCTCCTCGACAGGAGCATAAAATATGATGACAAAAAAGCTTGTGAGTTGAGATAAGGACAGGGAGATCACTCACCAATTACCCTCATGGGCAAAACAGACTCAGTGTAAAGGAGACTAAAGTAATTTACTGCCTATTACTAACAGACAAGACAAGTGACAAGCTAAATTAAACCAAAAACGCCTTTCCCTTTCTCATCCATCCTCTTCTACCTCCTCCCTGTTGAGCAGCACAGAGGAACAGGGAATTGGGGATGTGGTAAGTCCATAACTCTTCATCTCTGCCACTCCTTCATGGTCACTCTCCACATGGGGTCCATCCCATGGGATGCCATCCTTCCCAAACTGGGCACACATGGGCTTCCCACAGGCTGCAGCTGTACAGGCAGTGCTCCAGCACAGATCTGTACTACGGGGCCCACCCTTAAGGAGCAGAAGGCTTCAGCACAGGTCCTCATGGGTGGCAGCTCCCCCAGCCCTCCTGCCCCACTGCAGACTCCTCTCCACAGGCTGCAGCTCCAGCCTGAGGCTGCTCTTGTGGGGGCTCTCCATGGGCTGTGGCCTCCTCCAGACTACATCCATTGCTGCAACATGGGATCCTCCATGGCTGCAGGTGGAGATCTGCTCTGTGTGGTGCCCATGGGCTGCAGAGGGACAACCTGCTCCTCCACGGGCCTCTCCTGCTTCAGGGAGCTTCTTTTCCCGCTCTGCTTCTGCTCTGCGCCTGGAGAACTGCCTATGCTCCTTGTGCACTGACCCTGGTGTAAAGGGGTGAAATTCTAATCTTCAATACCCCTAGCTTCCCAGAAGCTACTCTAGTCAGGTTGGCATTGATATAAACCAAGGGTAACATCAGGTAATGACAAGCCAGCAGCATGTACTCAGAACTATTAATATCAAACAGCCCTACTGCTCACTGTAAAGCACAACATATTCCTAACAGAGTGCTTTTAGTTGATATCAATTGCACTGAAAATAAGGAACAGCAAAAGGGAATGAAAATAATATTATTTTCAGTAAAGAAGAGCCAAATTCACACTGACACATGCATTCATCCTTCTATCTCAAGTTGCTAACCTACTTATCAGGCTTGCTCTATTATGGTGCCACAGTGGTCGACAGTGAAAATGAAAGTGGCACTTTGTTTTTTCAGTTAGCAGAGAAGAGTATTTAGTCACTCACGCTCTTCATTAAAACAGATCACACTGATTTTTTTTTGCCTTAGAACAAATCCTTTCTTGGTCAAACCAACCAAAAAAAAAAAAAAGGCAATGGAGTAATATCTCAACTGTGACATTACTTATTATTACTTATTGCATCTCCTCTGTATCAGCATGCTAGAAAGATGAAGAAAGCAGAGGTGTGAAACATGCTGAGTTTTCTGCTGCAGAACTGAGCTCTCTGCACAGCCCTGGTCCCACAGCTTTCCCTGGCCATGCCTCAGTAGCACATCCAGTGACTGGATTTGATTTACACTCATCTCCAAGTTTCCTTTGAAGGAAGTGGAGGCAGAAGTGGAGAGGGTGATCTGATCTGATCACCAACAAGCCTCCAGAATGGCCTACTGTGCCCAGGCCCAGAACCCCACATCAACTCCAGGATTGTCAATCCCTGTCCCAGCAAGACTGCAGCAGGGCAGGGCTCCAGCTTGCCATACCCTGGTCCTGTCAGCTATAGGCCTTGCCAAGCCAGGATCACACATAGGCCCTCATCCTGGCCCAGCTCTGCGCCTGCAGCCACCCCCAGGGCTGTGTCTGACACCAGTCTCCCTTTGCAGGGTCTCATCCAGACTCACCAAACCCTGCACTTCTCCGGCTCCTTACTGCTCTAATACATTTGACCCATGAAAACACTTCTGGTTTGTGTTGCAAAGTGCCAGATTCTATCATGACACCAAGCCACCTGCCATTGGTCTCCATGCCTCGTGAATGTTGTTCTTTCCACCTTTTTAGCATTCTGCAATGGTATTTGGGAAAAACAAACAAACAAACAAACAAACAAACAAACATGTTTCTTAACATTTGTAGTAATTTTGGTCAGCGTTATCTTAAAAAAAAAAATGCACACGTGATAACATTGCTGTCCTTTATTGAATAGAAAAATACTAGCATTCTAACTTCTAGAACACTTACAAACCAGTTCTGGTCATGAAAACAAGTGGGTAGTATGCCATCAGGTACTCTCACACTTTTCACCTGTGGGAGCAAAAGTTGGTGACAATAGTGTCAGATTTTATACTTCCTTATTGCTTGCAGCATGCTTCACTAATCTTTCTAATAGCAGCTCAATAATTGAATATTTCTCAATGAGAAAATGTCAAATTAATAGGTAGTTCAAGAAATAGTGGAAAAATTACTTCAAAAAAGACTTGAATCTGATTAAATGTGAGTTTTGAATGATATTGCAGTTGCCTGTCCTCATAGAACGTTACCCTAATCCTTGATGCTTTCACACCCATTCCCATTCTTCACAAAAAGTAAATAGCTTATAAAGTAGAATATGATGATGGAATGCAACACTTCAAATGCAATTAAAAAAGATTCATACTGCTACATATATTAGCACACTAGCAATTATTCCCTTTACAGGTCTTGTAACATAAATGTACTACATTTTACCCCTACTGTTATTCCAGTATTTAACTGCTGCATGAATCAGAAATGTGGGCTCTCCAGAGGTCTTCAGAGAAAGCAAAAATTTAATAAGAGAGAACTGGCCTAGCATTTTTCTTAACATTACAAACATGGAAGAACAAGGACTGAGGAAACATTATTTTATATCACACAATTAATTATATAAACATCCATTTTACAAAATTCTGCTATGTTCTTCAAGTTTATTGTTCTGCATCTTCTAAACACAATCTGAAACGTTGATTTTTTCCTTTTCCCTGCTTTTCTTTTCTTTTTTTTTTTTTTCCTTTAAATTTTAATCCAATTCAATCCTTACTAATTACCTCAGTGGAGATAACCAAATGGGTCCCAATATTTATCCATCCTGCGGTCACGCTGCAGTGCAGCTCAGGACTCCAGTGAGACATGTGAGCCTGGCACAGAAGAGATCTACCCTCCTTAGTCCCTGTCATTGCTCCTGATGTAGGGCTGCCTTTTCTCAATCACGCATTTCTTGTACCCCTTTTTATTCTCATACAGGTGTGCCTTAGAGGTTAGCAATTAGTGATATCTGATTTGAACATTTTAAATTGCTTTTCATTGGGCTTTTATCTTTCTACATCTGTGATAATCTTTTTGTCAAGGTATTACGATAATAACTAGGATGAAGACACACATCTAGTCAATATAGTACAATAACAGATTCTTAATACAATTTCATATGCTGTTTGTTTTCTGATTCATGTTGCACCTTGAGCAGATGTTGTCGTTCAGCTGCCTTTGGAGATAAATTCAGAACCCACTTCATGCAGTTTAATGTTCTTCCTTTAATATCAAACATACTCAAGTGGTTTGTGGTATTACATCCACTAACAACACAAATGCCACAGAGTTGTCTCTAGCTCATTCTGTGTGAAGTATTATTCTTCATTTAGATTTTCCACTAACTCGTCACCCTGAAATATTCCGACATTCATTGCTGGAATACTCATGATTCTGATTGACTATTAAGAATATTTATGTTGGCAGCTGGACTGTGTCAGATATAGGTTCCCTCCCCTCCATCACAATACCTGTTTAGGTTAGAGGTTTGTTATGTTTACTGGCTCCTGCTCACACTTTTTGTCAGTAATGAGCTGGGAACACAATTGTTGGGATTCTTTGAATGTAAGCTCAGCCCTGCCTATGAAGCTCAGCAAACGAATTATTTCAGCGGGAGTTATGTACTTAGGCTTTTTAAATCTGCCAATGTCTTCCATGCAAAGGTATAAAAATACTTCTGAAGATCTGATTGGTTCTGTGCTGCCAGTAATTAAAGACCCATGGTCAGAAAAGGGCAATAGAATGTTTGGAAATGCAGACCCCTTCAGAAGTGACCAGGCTTCCAGAGTTCTTTCCTTTAATCTATTTACCTATTCCACCTTTAATCTATTTATCTATTCCACCTTTAATCTATTTATCTGGCAGTTTGTCCTGAATTAACATTGGAACCTTTTGGCTATTTTCAACCACATTTGATGCAAGGGTAGAAATCTAAAATATATTAACTGTTCACAAATTTCCTGAGGAGAACTGACCAGGAGAGAAGCGTACTTGAGGGAAGAGCTAGAGCAGGCTGATCCCTGGCCTATCAGCAGCCTGCCCAGCTTAGGTCCTGCAGAATAGGGGGCCATGAAGGAGGCAGTGGTATCAAAAATGAGGAAAATTAGACTATCACAGTAGGCTTGCAATGGATACAGGAAGGAGCTGAAACTGTCTGAGTATGAGGGTGATTAGGTAGAGTGTCATTGAGAACAGAAAGAGGGGGACTGGATTGTTTTGCTGGTTGTTTAAAGAATAAGTGGGCATTAAATTCATTTGGGGGGAACATCAGACATAAATTTGTATGAAAACTGTTAGTTCTGCTGCTCATGGAAAAATTTTCTTATGGGGATTTTTGCTAATAGGGAAAGCTTTTTAAGTAAAGGAAGGTCTGAGCAGAATCCTACAACTTCATCCTAAAGCTCTTCCAAAAATGCCCATCACTGTGAGCAGCTCCCCAAGACCATGGGCAGCAAAACTTTTAGTGGTGGTTGGGCAGACAGCCTAAGGTGATATTTGTCAATCTTTCAGCTGAGGAAATGAGTGAATACTGAACTATTCTGGACTTCATTCTCAGAGATAACAACAGTCTTTCAACCAAGACACAATAGGTCAGGCTGACGGTTGAACTTGATGGTCTTCAAAGTCTTTTCCATCATAGATTATCAATTCTGATTCCTTATAAGCAGACTATCATTCTGTAGATCAAATAATGGCCCCTGGGGAAAAACCTGGTGCACAACACAGTAAGGCATGAGCAGAATTAACATTTGCACAGATGGTGGTAAAAGCAAAGCAAATAGCTAGTCAACTTTTCTCTGGATTATTTTCTGAAGTGAAAATACTTGTGCTATATGCTAGATAAAGAGCCCAGTAGCAAAGTCTCCATTGATTTCACTGAGGCTGAATTAGTTTCTGAGCTGAGAATGCAACCAAGCCCCACATGTGGAGCCAAACTAAAATCCTCTGTTTATTTGCCAGAGGGGTAATACCCTGATTATGGTTTAGTGCTGGCAGAAACCAACTAACCTTTTCAATCTTTGCCATCTCTAATAAGACTACCAACAATAATGATACCTAGGGATCAAAATACCATCTGCTTTGTATTAGGCTGAGAAAAACAGCTGCTTAGATGCTATTTACAAAGGAACGTGTTAAACTTAGCCCTAAACATTTGCCCAAATGGAGTAGCTACAGAGGAAGGTCTGTCACTTCCTCTTGGTAGGGGAAAGTAGTCTGTATTTCATGGAAGAAAGGTACTTCCAGGACACTTCAAATAAAGTCTACATGTGAAAGGAGGATTGCCCATTGCATGACAGGGCACAGAGACAGGCAGGAGCCTGCTGGACCTGCTTTGAACAGGGTTTTGGGCTGGATGGCATCCACAGGCTCCTTCCTGTGGATTCACCAAATAAATTATTTGGTGAATTTCTGAACTAGTGGGTCTGGAGAGCATTATCTGTTTATTTCTGTCCCCATACACAGGATGTAGACAATGTGACAGCCCAAATGCCAGCAGCCAGCAGCTGCCCCTACTGCAGCAATCTGGTCCCTAATGGTCCCCAAGCGTCTCCATGCCTGCTGTGTAGACCTGGTGACCCCAGTCTTCTTAATTCTAACAGGCTTAGCATAGCACCCACTCTTCAGATCACCAGTTCATTTCCAACATTTAAAACAGATAGAATAATGAAGCTTTAAAGTTCTTTTATTTGAACTCTGAGTAAGACCAAATCTCTTTGGTGGTATTAAACTCTGACACAAACTTCAAATTAGCAAAAGGGAGAGGACCTCAGCAGCTCCAAGCAGCTACATTTTAAGGTTATTCAGGGTTATTTAAATTTTTCTTCTTATGCATCTCTTTCTTCAAAAGGTACCAAAGAACAAGGTTAAATTTCTCAGAAAAGACCACAAACAGAAAAACTGGCAACATTCCATTGCTTTGAAAGGAGAATAGCTTTGAAAGGTATTTCTGAAGATAAAGTTTGAAAGCTAGGGCATCCTGCCTTCCTCTAGCAACTTCTGTATGGACACCTAATAGGAAGTCCATTTGGAATCCAGAAAATGGCACACTTGCTTGGAAAGCAAGAGCATTAATTCTTCTTTTAATCAAACTTTTCCTTTATAAAACAATAGGCAGAGTGAAGAAAAAGATATTTCATTTTGAACAAATCCCACCTGCCTTCCAAAATCTTAGAAAATTTATATTCTATGTGATTGCAAATAATTTCAAGTCATGAAAACTGTAGGAAAACATTAGAGCAGAACTGTAGAAGAACTAAATAGAAATGAGTGTGTCTACTCCATGAGATCATCCTTCTATTTTTAAGGCTTCCAAATAGCTGCAGTGACTGGGTTTTTCTCTGGTTTCACATGAAATGTATACATAGGTTGTATCAAAAAGCTTCTGACTACTTGCTATATTTAGCAGCATTTTTGCCCAGTGGAAAGACACTTGGTGATTCTCCACAGCTTGTAAATGAAATTTTACAAAAGAACTTTCTTACTTCTTGAAGAAGTCCAAGAAATTAAGGCGCTAGCCAAATTTTACTAAACTAAGTCAAAATAAGAAAAGTTGCAAACTGAGCTGCTATTCCACAAATAGGAACATTGGGGGCAGGGGCAAACAGCTCTGCTTCCAGAGCCACAGCCAAGTGGCCAACCTAACACCCAGAGGAAATTTATTCAAATACAATGTTAATGAGAAATCGCCTTCCCCAAGACGACCTCTTTTGCTTGATTAATTCGGTCTGAGAAACTGAGCCAGTTTGTTTTTCATGCCCAGCCCAGCAGATTATTTGCTATTCAATTTCTAAATGTGTCAAATATAATTAAAACAGGCAGAGGCCAAGATTAAATCAAACAAACTGTAAACACTGCCTGTGCTATTGGGTTGATGCAAAGCTTTCACCATAAAAGGCTTTTAAATAAATGAATTCAGCTATTATTGTATGGCAGCACAGAAACCTTGCTGCTAGTGTCTGAACTTTTCAGGGACGCTGTCAGGTCAGCTTAGATTCAAAATGTAGAACATAGCTGGGTTATGAAATTGCCCAAAGAAAATGCGTACCTGACTTCTGCTGAAAGTCAAAGTGTGGCAAGAGGTGAACTGATTTCCAGCAGGAATTAGATGCCTTTGAAAAGCCTGTTCATATCCTTGTAAACAGAAAACCATGTCCTTTGCAGAGATAAATGAATGTAACGCCTTTGATACAAATTGAACAAGTTTCACAAAGCCTATCAAAAAATCCCGAGAGCTGCCCTTACTTATGGTATATGATCATATTTTTTTAACATTAAATATTCCATTTTATTGTGCAATAATGATATTTCACAAGAATTATATTGTTACGGCGTGGCATAACTTATAAGCCCAACTTCCAGTAAATTAGTTCATCAAGGACTTTCAGTTTCAGTATGCCAGCCTGCAACTTGCTGCTTAATCCACTTTAGTGGCTTTAGTGGTACTCCTGACCTGAAGTGCAGATCCAGATACATCCAAGGTTTTCACAAAAACATTTTTGCATTAAAAAAATAAAGCCCACATCTCATTAGCCATAATGCAAATTCATATCAGGAAATGGGGAAACTAATTCTGAAAGCAGGTTCCTGTCTTCTCGGCTGAGATTTTAGTTCTAAGCAATATGAATTAAAATTTAAATTTGCTTTTGAAATAGATCCCTAGCTATCTGACAATATTTCTTTTCATTTCTCCTCATCACTGCTTTCATTTGTAAGAAATGTGATGTTGCCTGAATTTCTGTTGTTTATTTTTTTACACAGGATGGACATTTGTAACTCCCATGATAAATTCTTCTTTTTTTGGCACATCTATACTTCTATCTCCAAGTATTATGTGTCTTTAAAAACTTGATGTTACATTATGAACTGGGCTTTTGGGGCTTTCCTCCACTGGCTTTAGAAAAACAACTGCAGTAGCACCACTGTAGCACAGCAGAAGTTACCTTTCCAGTCTTGAAGTTTTTTTTTATTTTTTCAAATCCCTAATATTCTCTAATGATTCTTTTGGCCTCACAGGGAAAGCATTCAGCAGAGCTTCTAACTAAGTCAGAGGTATTTTGGGGACAGCATGACTTTGTGATACAAGGTGGCACAATCACAGAATGTACAGCCCTTCGTCTCTGGAACGGCAATTCACGTCTGAACAGAGGTGATTAGGTAAAACTAGTGCACTTATTCCCTCTTTACCTTCGGTGGACAAGAAATCTGATCACAAAACCACTGTAGAGTGCCTTGTGATGGGCAGGCTTGGGTCATGTAAAAACCATAGCCTGAGAGAGAAGGAGAGCAAGGCTGATGAACAAAGGCAGAACTAGTGCATGCCAAAAACCTCTTACAGCCTTGATCAAACCATTTGCTTGATCCCCTGCTTTAATAACTATAGATGGTTTCAGATATATTTAAAGCAGCTGAGAAAGTTTTCTCTGTGGTGATGGATAATGAGAGGTTGGTATCCCAAAGAATGGAAAGGAGCAATACTCTGGCTCGCACTTTGGGAGCAATGAGGATCACCCTATGACCATCCTAATGATCTGCTACCAGGCTTTGTCATATTCTGAAAGCTGAAAAATCTCTAGTGAATTGACTAGGCAGATTGTAATGTTTTCCTTATTTCCATTAGTTCCCATGCATTTTTCTCTCCTTCAACATGTTTTCTCAACTATTCGCTATGAATATTGCCTGAAATATTATTTCTGCTGTTTCACTGTGCTGTGCTTAGATCTCCACAACCAAATTTTGAAAGCTAATTAGGTAGGGAAGGATCGAGGTTAAAATCCTATATAGCATCCTGGTCACTAATGATGATGCAGAACTGTAGAATAAAATGGAGTCAAGGAACTTGCGTATTTTGGTTATTTCATGTGGTTTTGCCTTGATCATCTAGGAAAGGGGGTAGCACTGAGTATCTTCTGTCTACAGCACTCAGCAAAATTTGACATTTTCAAGTACATCAGATTTAATAACCAGCATAAATGGAGATGTTAGCTGCACTTTCCAAGGTTGTGGCTGTTCTGATCAGGATGAGAGCTCTGCTTAAGCAATGGGTGAAGTCCTAAATTATTTCTCATAGTTGGCAGCATGAGGAATACTTCTGCAACACTGAAATCTTAGGGTTACAGGCAGTGAACAGAGACACTGCTGAACAAAATCAGAAAGAAGTACTTTTTTCATTTTATATTCAAGTATTTTTATTCAGTATGGTTGGGACAAAGCTTTGGGAGAAAAAAAGAAGTGTAACAGTGTAATAGATTTTGGATACTATACTGTAATTAAAACATATCAGCAGCAATTTTTTGAAAATACGTCAAACCACCAGAGACAAATGCAATTGCTTTTCTGGCCAGAGTTAAGGTTTGTGAGCTTGCTTTGGATCCAAGCAAATGTGGAGGGACATTTCACTGCTGCACAGCTGAGTTGACAGTAGGCTTGCAAGTAGTGGCTGCAGTTTGAAGCTCTCCTTGTAACTAAGGACAGCAAAATCTGACTTACAATTGGAATATTTTAACTTTAAAATGCCAGGAAGAGCATGCAATTCTTTTTCATGTGTTAAGTGCAGTTGTTTATTTTCTGATTTTGCTTTATTTTATGAAAGATTCCAAGAGGTATGTTTCAAATATTGCTTGAAATGAGTTTTGAAATACTATCTTACAGTATTAGGAACCTAAAAAAAAGAACTTCGAGGCAGAATGAAGAAAAAGGATGTGATACTACTCTGTAAGCTGAAGAAGCTATCTGCATGGGGCTCCTTTAAATGTCCAAAAATTGTAGTATTCTGGAAGGTATTGTAGCTAAACAGAAGTGAGAAAACGTTCAGTCCCGATACATGTACTATTCTCTTTAGGGAGAATTGGATCAGGTCCTTTTGTGACTCAGTCAGTATATTTACACTTATATACTGTTCAGCTCTAATGCATTGCATGGTTAAAGAAGAACTAGGAATTCAGCCCAGACCTCCTTAAATTCTCACTAGACTCTATGTTAATTCAATCCCTTATTTCTCCAGTTATCTAATAGAAAGTATGATTTCACTGTCATTAAACATCACCCAGTTTCCTGTTTTCATATTCTTCTTGCTGTTATTATGCTTCTCATTGAAGTCTCCTTTCTACTCATAATGAACACTCAGAGCATTTCATTGAGAAAAACGAGAAGTTAAACGTTTTCTAATCCTCTAATCAAGACCCTGTCATTATCATTACTGAATGCCAAAAAAGAGGTGAAGAAAGACAAAACTGCACGAGAGGTGAAAAGGACATTGCTGAAGTGATTTTGTGACCACAGTCACTTATAATAATGCACCGAATGTTGGCATGGCAATCTAATTGTGTAATGAAGCCTGTTCTGTAAACCCAGTTACAAGTTACATTACATAATGTTGATGCTGAACTGCTTCAGTCACAATTGAGCATAATACGAACAGAAATTTGTAAAATTCTCTGGTTGTTATTGTACAGTAATTCAAACAGCTTGTCAGTATGGCATTTTTTTTTCCAATTAATTGGATATTTTTGAAACAGAAAACTGTGATTCAATTTTAGAAGAAAAAATAGCCATGGGAAGATCACGTGTTTCATCAATAGAAAGAAAGAAAAAAAAAACAAAAGTAGACTAAATTTTTATTTTATCACTTTTGACAGTATCCTTTTAAAGGGAAGATTAAAATAAATTCTAAAGGCCAAATTCTCCTCTCATTCAAATCACAATAGCTCCAGAGTACTTAGTCCACCTTTCATACAATTGCTCCAGATTTATACAATTTTAATGGCAGCAGAGTTTCACAACAGGAATACATTTCAAGGAGTGATATTAAAAGAAAATAGATGTGTTTTTTTCCTTCTATTTTCAGTTTTCTTTTCTACTCCACTGAATTAGATCTAATTAGATCTGCATTATGACAGAGAAAGGCTTATAATGATTCCTCCTTTAGTTTTAAATAAGCTACCTTCAGAAAACAATTATTAGAAGAGTTAAGACAGAAAGCTCAAAACAATCTTTGAATTCAGAATACGTTCAGAAGATACTCTTGATTTGTTCCAATACAGATTTTGTATCCTGAAATCTGTGTTTCATAAAAATAGAAAAGCAAAGGATGTGAAAAACTGATTTGAAGGCTAAATTGAATTTCTCCTGCAGTGGCCTGTTGGAGGCACAGAAGGGAAGGGAGGAAGAAAGGCTGAGACTGGTGCAATTCATGGAGCCATGATATTAAGTGACAGCCCAAAAACGTGTGAGTGGTCTTCCAACAGAAAGTATGCTTTTCACATCCACCTCGGCCTCTCCTTAGGACAGTACTCTCCCTAGGTACCTCCATATGATCCACGTTGTTTTTGTATGTGTTGAAATGCTTCACACTGCTTCACTGTTATTCCTGTACTATTTTATAATACTGTTCTGTATTATATTACCTATCCACACTTGTCTCTGCCAGTCTGTTATTCATAATTGCTAGGGCTCCAACTCCACCAGAGAATCCATTTTGCTTTGAGCTCATTTGCCGTGGGTAGCCATTGGCAGTTTCAGACAGCTGTTTCTGCATGATGGCCAGTGAAACTTTGTTGGAGGCTAGGAAGTCCTTCATTGAGATCATCTCGCCTGACAGCCGGCGTCCATCTGTGTCGCTCTCATTGACGATGTCAGTCTCAATGGAGATGTTTCTCCGGCCGCGCACGTTTCCTGGCATTACCACGTTCCTCCGCGACCGAAATAATTTTCTTTGGCATCTATGGCAGCACCTGCAGTCCAGCTTCTTTAATATCCAGTTTATAGATTGTTTGATGACGATAGATATCACGTTAAATAAGGAATAGATGCAGCAAACCCCCATGAGTATGAAGACAAAATTGCCAAAGCGGTAGAGGCCTTGGCTCTCATAGTGGGTGTTCTGGCTGCTGACCAGATCACCAAAGCCAATGGTGCTGAAGGCCACGAAGCAGAAGTATAGTGAGTCAAAGTAACTCCACCCTTCAATCGGTGTGTACATTGCAGAGGCACAGCAGGAGATGATGAGCGATGCTACACACAAAATCAGCATGACGTAATACACTGAGGGCTTCCAGCCTGCCAGGCTGTCCGCCTCCGAGGTCCCTGAGCCCCGCCGGCCGTCGTGAGGGAGGACCCCTTTCCTCCTCAGCTGTCTCTCATGGCAGGACTTCATGACATAGGCTATGACAGTGATCAGGCGCTCCAGGAACAGGTTAAAGAACAAGATGGTCCCTGCACATCCTATAAGGCCATAAAATATAAGAAAAATTTTGCCTCCAACGGTGGCTGGGGTGGTCATGCCAAACCCTGGAAGACAAAACAGAAGGGTTTTTTAAAAAAAGCCATTAGTTACTGAACAGAAGTTTTGTCCCAGGCTAGACAGAGTAGAAAGAGGTACTGACAGCAACTCCTGGTAGCACAGCCAGCTCTGGAGGAAATGGAGGTCACTCCCCCAGACAGCTACCTGCTTGAGCTTCACTGTGTTCCTGCAGCATGCGGAAGGTAGGCCATGCAAGCCTTTCCTCCAGAACCAGAATGAAACAAAAAGGAAGAGAAAACACACAGGAAACAAATCAGAGTTTAATTTTTGTCTTGTTGGAAGGCTCACTCTGCTGTTGTTGTACCTTGTTTCATTTCTAGATCCAGGATTATCACACTCACTACTTGTCTCTGAAGCTGTTCCATGCAGGGGTCCAATCCAGGGGCAGCTGTCACCTCCCAGGCACAGGGTCTGTCCCCACCACAGTCACACAGCCCAAAATAAAGTCTCCCTGTGTCTCACCAAGCTGTGGCTAGGGAATGGATGGCACATGGGCCAACAACAGCATGGCGCCGTGGCACAGCCAGGGAGCCCAGCAGGCAAAGTGCCTCACAGCCCTGCATCCAATCCGGTGTCAGCCACCAATTATCAGCTTCTTATTAGTCACTGCTGAACTTTTCTTGTTTGTCCATGTCCTGCTCCATAGCTCAAATCTGTACTTGGATCTTAACCAATGTCTCCTCTGGTCTCATTCCAGTTTGAGGGATTTCTCAGGTCTGAGGTGCTTCATGTTTCTCTCATCTCTCTCTCTTACTAAAGCTTGCAAATAATACTTATGTTTTTGTTAGATCATCTTGTCTTAATATGAGGTTACTGAAGAATAAAGAGTGAACAAGCGTGTTCAGAACACTGACCAAATTAGACTAATATACATGCTAAGTAAGTTTGCTCCTGTTTTAATAGGGTCTGGAGAAGATTAATAAGGGATGAAATAACTAACCAATGAAGCCAGTCTTGCTAGGAGAACAGAGAAATCACATTGGGCAAGATACACATTTATTTGTTTCCTTCTTTTCACAATTGTGAGATGCTAACTATAAAATAAAGAAACAAGACTCTGAAAAATAAAGGAAATTGTATTTGAATCATGGTACATTTGTGCTCTGAAGACAGACAACCGCAGCATGAAGAAACCATGCTTCCAACTGCACTCATTCTACCACAGGAAACCTGCTATAGCACAGCTCCTTCTTGGACGTGGCTTCTGCTTCTGCACATTTAATGACAGCCCTCAATCTCACCCCACTCGCCTCACTCCTGGCTAGGTTGTGGTGCTGCTGAGGATGGTCCTGTTGACCTGCAGTCCTGCTGAGCTGTGGTCCCTCTGAGCCATGGTCCTGCTGAGCTGTGGTTCCTCCAAACAGTGGTCTCTTTGGGCCACATTCTCCAAACCCCAGCTCCCAGAGGACCTGAAGGAGGCTCTAGTCTCCTCATTAAAGTTCTCTGCTGGAGAGAGCTGGACTGCAGCTCTGTAGTGTGGAGAACAGGGCTACAGTACGGAAGTCACAGAGACAAAATATTCTTCATGACAGCTTTTTGCTGTCATTCGTCTTGGCACACAAATGTTTCCACTCACCTTTTACCTTCCCCCCTCTCTACGAACTGATTTCCCTACAATCCTTGTTTGGATGCTGACTTATTTTCTCTGCAGCCTGTTATATACCAGTCATGACCCCCACCCTGTGGAAGACATGCAAAGACTAACAGACACAGGGAACCTCTGCAGGTGGGCCCTGCCCATAGTGGCACTGAGACTTGGGACTGTTTCATCCTCACCTATGGGCACTGCCTGGGGCCTCACTACTGGAGCCAAAGCCAGAACCTGAGCTCATTAGGTTCAGTTGTCTCTGAGCCCTGAATCACCTGGTTAAGGCCCATAAGCAAAGACTTCACAAAGAACCCAAAGAGGCATGATGGGAAATGCACAGTCACCTGTAAATACCTCAAAATGCAGGACATGGATTGAGAGAGGCAGTGAGTCCCAGAGTGGCTCTATCACATTCAGCAGAAAACACAGGTCTTTGTACTGTCATTCTCAAATCAAACATCGGAGCACATACTACATTCCAATGTGTAACTAGACTTTCTTAGTTGCTAAGCATTGCTTGTGGGGAAAAAAATAAACAACTATGGGCTTAGAAGCAATTGCCATACTTTGCTCCCCAGCTCCACTGCAGGAGGCAGCTCTCTGCTTGCTGAGGGGTGCCAGCTGCCTGGGATCAGGATTTCAAGCAGGAGCAACACCACACAGCAGAGACATGGCATTGCCCACTTGGGTTAGAGCCCTGCCCCTGACAGTGGTGAGTGGGCAACACTAGGATATATGAAAGGATATAAGAAAGTATGAATAAACAAGAACATATAAACAGAGGGATCTTTCCCTGGTATATATCTTTCCTGGAATCTGCAGTTCAGAGGATTTCAGGACATCATATTTAATAATTTCTCCATCAATCTTGTCAAATCTTCTTTCAAATCATTTATACTTCTGGTCTCCTGAGGCAGTAAGTCCCACTGTTTAATTGTGCTTTGTGGAAAAGAAGTCTTTCTCTAACCTGCTACCTGACAATTCATTTCAGGCTTCCTACTTTTTGCTTTGTTAGCTGTTGCGATAACATTATCCACTCATCTTCTCCTTTCACCATCCCCCTTCTGGGTTTATAGACTTCTATTATTTCCTCCTTTCTCATTTCTTCCCCAGTCTGAGGAGGTCTATACTATTTAGTCTCTAGTTTCTCTCTGTTAAGACATATATCTAACCAGTACTATTGCCTTTCTTGTTTCTTCCCTACCTTATTACTGTCCTTCAGAGAAAAAGAAGCAGAACAAGAATGATATACAATATTTTAGATTACTCAGACATGAAGTACAGAGGAGAAGCCAACAGAAAAATATACAGATGGGGAATGACTTAGTGAGCAATGAGACCACCTGATCCATAGAGCCCAACAGGGAAAGAACAAAAATTTAAACTGCAGCCTGAGAAGCAAATACAGAATGAAATTACGAAATCATATAAAAGAGGAAATAAAAGCAGTGGCTGACAGTTGGAGATTATTTGAAAACACAAGGTTACTTTTTGTGGTGAAGAAATAAAAACAGGAAACAACTGCAGGAAAAAACTGCTAGTGATATGGAATTTTTATGGTATGAGAAATGCTGGTGAAATGTAAAGAACATTATTTTACAAATAGAAGAGAATTATTTCATGTGGAAATCAAGATGATAGTTAATCAAATAGGAATCAGGTCATTCTGAGCTGGAAAAGCGGAATGTTTTTAAGCTACTGGAAAGCGTTTCAATCGATTTGTTGGATATGTCTGTGGATATGACACTATCTTATTAGCAACAGATATGCATATCGAATTCTACACAGCAATGAAGATGGCCTTCCGAGTACAAATTTCAGAATAGAAATTCTATTCTGAAATTAGTACAATACTGATTTGCCTGTAACCCATGATCCACTTATTACACCAAACTGGTATTGTATTTCACAATATTCAGCTGTACCCTACTACATTCCTTGTAGCTTCATTTTTCCTTCACTATTGTCATTTTTTGACATATTGCTCAAAAGAGTACTCAGACTTGTTTCCTGAATATACAAAAATATCTTTAGCAGAGCTACATTTGCAGAAGCTGGAAGGAATTCAAACTCCAGAGTCAATAAAAGTTTTCTAAAGCACTGCACACCTCCCACTCAGAACAATTTTGCAGATTTGGCTTGGTAGCAACACTTGTTGAAGTCTGTTATTAGTGCTCTAAAACCCACCTGTGTGTTCAGGATATACTGTGTGCCTATTCCAAAAGGACATAAGGATGCTTACACAAAAGAATGATAAAGGAAATGTAAATACATCAACAGTGTAATGTAATCACGTTCCATGGTTTCGTAAAGCAAGTAATGAGTCTAATCAAAGAAAAGCAACTAACTGTAGTGCTTACCAACAGTCAGTTGGAGAGGAAGGACTGATGTGCAACAAGAAGTCCTGAAGATGAACCCTCTGGCAGAAGCTAAATACCAATATTACACAAATGCTCTCTTCAAAGAGTAATATGTTTATATTGAAATACAACAAGAGAAAATGAGCATCAACTTTCTATAATTAATCAAATCTACAAAATGTCTGGTTCATCTAATTTTTTTCCTCAATATCCTGATTATCAGCCTTTTAAAACCCAGAAGAGCTAAATTAAAGCAATCCCAGAAGCTGGGCTGCACAGCGGTCTCACCCAGCCATCCTCATCCTACCCTCATCTCCCAGCCCCATCCCATTGCATTCTCCTGACACATCTGCAGGGCATGGCCGAGGCGACCTGTGCTCCCCTTATCCTGATGTCCTCTTGAGGCCATGGCACACTGCCCCCAGGAATCCAGCTGTCTACTGCAGGCAGTTATTATGTCATATCATCTCTATTGTGAACTACTCCAGTGCTACCAATCGCTGCTTCTCCAGGTCATCACACACACTTTGTCTGCCTGGAGGTACACCATTTGCCATATGTTCCTAATTCTGGATTTTCTGACATTCATGTATTATACTATTTAAACTTTCCATTTTCATTTCCTAGTCGCTTAGTATTGTGAAAGAGTAATCAACTCTAACCCTTCATGAATGAAGCCTGGAGCACTGAATATAATATAACATCTGTATAGGAAGACTAGGCAGACATGTAGATTTCACACTCCATTTTGGCTCACAAGATTGGGTCTTTCTATTGTTCTGCAAGATAGCACTTTTTCTTCTTTTTTCCAAGAGGCTTCATTTCCCTTCTGAATGTGTGTGTTGGGTGCTTTCAGTAGCACAGTTTGCTTCTCTTGCCTTTCCCACAAAGAAGTGGGTAGAAAGAAGGGGTAACACTATAGCAACAATAATGAATCACTGTAATGCTAGAAATATAATCACCAAATGGCTTTCCAGTTCAATCGACAATCAGAGCTCTTTGTGTGGTTTCTATATTCCCACTGCATTTCCTATTTATTTGATTAATTCTTTTCTTTGTTTGTCTCTATCAGCTCTAGTTTGGTCGTGATTCACCAGGAAAACAATGAATTTCGCCAGTGGCACAACAAAAAAATGATCAAGGACGACAAAAGGTGCAAACCAAACTAAATAGGACCAAGAGATTTGACTGCAATGAAAACTGTAATTACTTAAGATAAATATTAGAAATCTTGCATACCTGCAAAGTTGCTGACCCTCTTTCCCCCAGTACACATTCTGCACTGAGCTATTTACATAGGGATACTCTAAAAGAGAGGCAGGAAAAACAACTTTAAGAGAAGCTGTACTTGAAAGATTTTATTGAGAAAATGTCCTGTACTGTTCCCACAGTGTGCAGACACTATTAATTTGGCAAAAATCACTTCTGTCATGATAGTTTATTCTTGTACTCTCCGAACAGGACAAGTAGTGCTACCAAAATTCTAGTTCTGCTAGAATAATCCTGTCACCAATAAGAACTCTTCTAGGAACAGCTAAAGCACTTCAAATTATCCCACATTACTCCCCTTTTGACACTCTCACACCAGTAAGCTTATAACAGAACCCTGTTCTGGAAAGAAAGGAGGACATCAACTCCTTCCCAGCAAGAGAAGAAGAAACCATATAGAGGACATGTCTATGGGAACAGGCGTGGGACTGTCAGAGCTATCTGACAGCTGTACTTGGACTTGGGTCCAACCTCTAACATGGAAAATACCTAGCACAGTTTATCTTCCTAGCTGCATGCACACATCACAAACATGCACATGCACACATCCCACTTTGATTTCACACCAGTGGAAGCTCTGCATCTGAGCAGAGTTTGTCTGGTGACACACTGGTGGTCACATGTTGTCACAAATGTTTCATCATCCTGACCATTTCACTGACTGCAAGGGGATAATAAGCTAGCTGAGTCCTGAAATGCTCTGTTAGTGCAACAATTATTTGACAAAATAAGATTTTCTCATGGGCAGCCTGGCGTGCCTTAGTATCCCTTTCACTGGCACTGCTACTCTCTTGCACAGATAGCTTCGTGATAGAGATGTGCTCAGCCTGCCAGGAACACAGGGGATATGTGACTGTAGCAGCTCCTCTATTTTTCTGCTCCTCTGCTTCGTGATCTGCCTCAGTGTTGCACCCAGGCATCCCCAGCACTCCTTGAAAGCTGTAAATGCCTCCAGGGCTATTAGAGCTGAGTCATATCTGCAAATCCAGCACTGTGCTAAGTGACCAGCTGCTTGGTGACCTGGGACCCTCCCTTCAGTGGCAGCACTGCTGCTCCATTCTGTGCCAGCCTACACCCACGATGTCATGCATGCAGCTCAGCTCAGGCAGACATGGAGAGATTGTAACCTACTGCACAGCTCCTAGCAGCACTCAGTCCTAAAGGGCAATAGTGAAGTTGAAATTAACAATTTAAGATGCTGTGATGAAAAAACAAATGTAGTTACCCAAGTACAAATTACAGTTTCTCACATATCTTGATACCTTCTTACCTCTCTAACTTATCTGGAGAGTCATGAAACCTAGCAGAAAGCAATACTGCCATTGTTTCAAAGCCCACTGAATTATTTTCAAAGAAATGAAACCAAACCACATGATACAAAACCTTTTCCTTCCTCTAATGGCAGCAAGGAGTTGAACTAGTAAAGTTCAACTATCACAGAACCACAGAATGGCCAGGGTTGGAAGGGACCTCAAGGATCATGAATCTTCAACCCCCCTGCCACATGCAGGGCCACCAACCTCCCCATTTAATACTAGACCAGGCTGCCCAGGGCCCCATCCAATCTGGCCTTCAACACCTCTAGGGATGGGGCATCCACAACCTAAATTAGTAAAAAACTAGTAAATGAGTCTGACTCACTCCAGTAACTGAACTATCCTATCTCATTCAAATACTAATCTTAGCTGTCAACAATCATGGAAAATACATATGGGAAATAATTACAGTATTGAAAGTTGATATTAACGATTCTTCTGTGGTTCTGCTAGGTTGCTTCATACACATTCCTGAGCCACCCATAGCATGCAGGAGCTTCTAGAGTGGCTCTCACACTGGAACTCGGTGATCTGGAGGCTTTGGCTAACTGGAGTCCTCAGCTCTGTGAAGCCAACAATGCCAGGCTATCCTGGGACATACTTGCATGCCCTGCCTGGCCCCATACAACAACAAAATTGTGGGATTTCAAGACCTCCTAGATTGAAACTAGGCTGACAGCTGTCTGTCTTCAAACCCTTTTCTTCCTGGAGGCAGTAGGAACCTTTGGCTCCTCTGCCATACAAGCTTTTTTGGAGGATGAAAAGACTACATTTAATGTCTTTATTCTCTACATGCCTTTGAGACGTAGAGAAAACAGTTATTTCCCATCCATTTCCAATATGCACACACCAGGCAAGCATACGTGCACATGCACACTCAGGCACAGGCACATACACACACATATACATGTCTCAAAGCCTTCCTTAGCAGCAGCATGAGGGCAGCTCTGCACTGACAGTCACAAGGAGACCCGGGACAAAAGCTTGTCGCCAGCAAAACATGCACACCAATGAGACCCAGAAAAATGAAGACAGGGATAAAGCAAGGGCTTTTAGACTACACTTTCTGGAGTCCTAGGTCAACGGCCCAAGCCTTTACTGCTTTGTAATTTTTCATATCTCTCAATTCACAAACCAGCCTTTTCACAGATATTCAAGCTGTACCTTCTACATCAGTCTTTTGCGCAAACAGAGTGAACTCATGGACTCAGATGTGCAGATCAAAAGGGGCATCCTGGTTTTGTCAGTGAGCAGGTCAGGAGGCCTGGGTGAGTTGATGCTTGCACTAAAGTTAGGGCCAGCTGAACAAAAATGGTGAGGCTGAGGGAGAGGAGGAAAATAAGCTTTGAGGACTGTACCAGTCTTATGTTCAGTCTGTGATACCAGGGACATAAGGATTTGTGTGAGTGACTATGCATAACATTTCTTTGTCTCAGAAAAGTCTCCTGAAAACTGAATCATGTAACAGATGTAGAAGATTAGTGTCATGATAAGTCTATGAATGAGACTTTGAGGGCAGAAATAGCAGACTCGTGGGGTTTTCACTAATTTGGTTTTGGAGAGCAGAAGTAAAATTGTTTTTGTGTTAAAGTATATGATGCAATGTCTGTATTTAACACAGCGAAGTTTAGCTCACAGTGAGTCACTGTTGAAACCTGCCTATGGATTTGGATAGCTGTTACTGCTTCTTCTCATTTCAAATACATAAACTGCATGTTCTGTATTGAAAAGAAACCTAGCTTAAGAAAAGCTCTCAATTTTAAGAAATCTAAAAGGCTTAAATAAAATAACTGCTAAAGGTACAACACTGGGAGTAAAATATAATAAAAATTCAGTATTAGTAGATGACTTCTTTATGGGTCTGTTGATACCTCAGTTACAAAGTCTATGTAGTTCTTAAATAATGTATGACCCTTTCTGAGATACAGCCTCTGTAATTTTCATTATTTTAAGTGTGTTTAGGTTTGTTTTCTTTTTCGTATATGATAATTCATGGGAACCCTGCCATTCTGCCGTTCATATAACTAAGTTTATATTTTATTTAAGGTTTGTGCTAGGTCTTGTGTAACAGAAATACACAGCCTTGTTACAGTTCCATTGCTACCATAAATTCCATGTATAAATATTTTACACCTACCTTCTGGTTTCCCTCCACAATTTTTATGTAGTTTTTGAAGCCTGAGGTGCTGTGCCCAATGACTTTCCATCATCTCTTGATAGATGTGTAAGTCTGCACACCGTTTGCATTACTACAGGGCAAGAACAGAGCTAAGTTTTGAAAAGACATTGTAACTATTTTATAGTTACTTTTTATGACTTGCTGAATCACAGAATCACAGAATGGCCAGGGTTGGAAGGCACTTCAAGGATCACAAATCTCCAACCCCCCTGCCACATGCAGGGCCACCAACCTCCCCATTTAATACTAGACCAGGCTGCCCAGGGCCCCAT
>JAOWBP010002559.1:38387820-38399746 GCA_028571105.1 Tragopan temminckii | reverse complement strand
ACCTGCATTTAAAAGTTGACTTTCACCTCCTGTTGCTTTGCAATTATATGAAGAACTTATGAAGAAGTGACAAAGAAATAGTCATTCCCTGTTTACACTCCATTGCCATTTTTTTCAATTAAGGATGATTTTAAGCAAGCCTAACTTTAGTAAATGGAACTAAAATGTATCAGGAACTTTCACATGTTCAGGTTTCCAATTATTCCCTAGCATCATTAAACAGGTAAGAAATCTGCTAGCACCTGATGGAAAACCCTAGGACATCTTCTCATTAGACACTATTCTATCTAAAGACAACATTCCACTTTCCTGACCAGTTTTTTTCTTCTTGCACTTAATACAGGCACAGCATGCTAGAAAGCAGCAGTCTCACTTTTTAAAAACATTTTAAACATGCTTCTCTTCCCTTTTATTTACGTGCATGTAAACTAATTGGAACATTGCAAGAGAGAATGATAGTTTAGCTTTACAAAGAAAACAGAGACCAGGAGAACATTTCACCTTAAAGCAGATGCACGTGTGCACACACCAGTGAAGCACTGTGCTCACTAAACTCTCTTCTCTCCCCTAACCCTCCAACATGAGAAAGTATTGAAGAAATTCAGTGAATTAAACTGAAGTATATAAAAAAAAAAGAGAGAGAGAGAGAAAGAGAGAGAAATGAATATATGCTTTCTATGTCTTCTTAAAAGACCTGTATTTGCTTTTGGCAAGCTGGATATGATGCAATCACTGGCACTAATAATTAGTAAGCAATTTCTAGCAGGGGAATCTAACATTAGACATGGCAGAATACTTGAACAGTTCCATTCATACAAGCTGAGTCTCACCAACTTAAAGTAACAAAATGCAGGATACTGCCACTTTTGCTCCTCATGGAAAGTTATGTATTTGCACGTGAGCAATGAACACTTTTGATTCTTATTCCTAAACTCTGAAATTCCTCTGGTTCTCACAATGATTTTTACCATCTTCCAGGATGTATCCCACTGAACGTCAATGAGCAGTATTGAGCTGCTATGAAGAGATGTTTCCCTTAGCTTGACAGACAGAAATTAAAGCCTTGCTGTGAATTGTGCACAGATGGTGAGAGGCTTATGCCTTGAAAAAAGTGAAGTGGTGACAGGAAATGGGAACTTCAGCTCTTTTAAAAACAGTTGTTGATGGCACATTCAGATAACAAATGAGTGTGCAATGTGTGCAGTAAGACTCTCAAACACACACACTTCCTTCCGTTTGAGTTTGCCACCAAAAGACTGTAAACACTGCCATTGTTTTACGAATGACTGTGCTTAGTTTATCCTTTGGTGAGGAATTACTGGCTTTAAAAAACGACAAACAGAAGTATTCTGCGGAGATCACCTTTGGTTCTCCCAGAAATAAATCGTATCTTCGCAACTCAAATGAAAAATAATTCAACAGTCAAGTATTCCTCTTTTTTCTTCTATGTTAATAGCACAGCAATAGATTGCTGAAAGTGAGAAAAGCAACAACAACAACAAAACATGTTTGTAATTGCCGTCTGTGGCTCTTCTAATTATTTTTTGTCCAGTTATTCTGCAGCTAGTGAAAGCAGGTATGAGTTCCGCTTTTATACCTAGACACATTCTCAGGTAGCAGTATACAATGCCATAAATCTTGGGCTGCAAACACTACAGGAAAAAAACTCTGCTTTAATGGAAGTAGAAATATTTCCTTCAAATAAACCCTGTCTACCACAACAATGCATTCATCAGCATATGAAATGGTAAATAGATGATAGAAAAAAACATTAGTGTTCTTTCTAAGATTTAGACTGTCCCTGGAGAGTAATGCAGAATCAAAGAATAGCTTCCACGGAGCATCTTTTCCCGTGTCTTGCTGCCTACAATACAGAGCAATGTGGGAGCAGTGACTTCTCCCCCCTGTATCACATGAAACTGAGAAAACATGGCAAATAAAAAAAAGGAAAAACTTGTGAACTTTTTAAGTATCTTGTCTTGCTGTTCATGTCTGACATGTTACATAAGATAGAAGATTGTGTTTAAAGGAATTAAATTATTCAAATTAAGGAAAACAATACTACTTTTTTTTTTTTTTTTTTTAACTTTTGGTCATATGGTTATTCTTGCTGGCAACTCTTTACATTGAGAAGCAATGAAATGTTCAGCAGGAAAACAATTCTTCATAAATTCTGAATGGAAATGATTGTGAATGTCATTAAATGAAGGTGAGACCAGGTTTTTAAAATGGCATTCACTGCACTACTCTTGTGCTGTTTGTCTTCCAAGGAAGATAGACACGGCATGACATATATATGTATACATATATATTTATAAGCGTCTGAATGTCTAACACAGTTTATCCTGCAAAATTTCTTTCTGTGTCAGCTGGAGATCAGGTGAGACTCCAAAGCATAATGATTAATATACCTCACAAAAACAAAACTTGAAAAATCCAAAGAATGGTCTCTCTTTATGGATATTCTCAATAGGGATGCACTCAGAAAATTTCACAGCAGCCAAAGAGCTTGGTCTGTGCTATGTTACTGCCTTCCTGTGCCTTCGTTAACTCCATTACAAAAAGTCTGTTTACACTTGGGGCAACACACTGATGAGTCAGACAGCAAGACAGCAAATCTAGTGACATATAAATGTGCTGTAAACAACAGATGCAAAACTTTGCACAGATGACTCATCATCTAGCAAACAAAATACATATTCTCTGATAGGGATGACAAAAACTGAGGGGAAAAAATACATAAAAACCCCAAAGACATTTTAATAGCCCAGTTGAGGAATCTGCTACATAATATTTCAGTTACGTTACTTTTACATTATATAAAAAGATTTGGTGTTCTAAAAGCTTGTTGCTGTGCATAGCTTTTCCATTTAAACGAAGTTTTATGGTATTCTAGAATTTAAAGTGCAATCCTTATTAAATCAAAAATCCTAACCCACTGAAGTTATTGAATTGGGTAAAATACATCATGTAGCAGGTTCTGCACAAATCGTGCTTAGAAGATATTCCTCATAGACACGTAACAGATTCCAAAAGCTTTTCTTTACTAGAAGGGATGTTTCATAGGTACCTCTTCTACTTTTGACTGTGCTCATTGATCCCTTGGCATTTGCAATCATAGGGCATCCCCCCGCAAACATGGCACAAGTGCTAATTTGGAAGGAAACAAGAAAAGATTTGCTGCTTCTTTAGTTGCCTGAAATGCCACTTAACAGATGAAAAAAGCAAGAACACTCTACAGTATCTTGTAGATCACTACTGATTCAAAATCACAATCAGGCACCTAGTAGTTAATGGAATTTCCCATTTTTTCCTGATATTCAACCTAAACTTATCCTTGTTAAATTCTAGCTCATTGCTATTAATCATACTTTTTTTTAATACTAAGTAAATCGTCTCCTCCCATATGTTTACATTCTAAAATATTTATAGATCATTACCAATTTATCCTCAGTTTATTCTGTACTATCAAACATTTACAGGCTGTTACTTTTACTGCCCCTTTGTGTGTGATTAACACTGGCCTTTTTAAAAAATAAAAAATAAAAAAAAAATTGTCTTATCTATTTGCACTGGACTCCCTGGAAATTTGTGAGGTTATCCTAGCTTGCCTTTATTTGTAAAAAATGCACGCAAAATCGGAAAAATTGAAGGAAAAAAAAAGAAAAAAGAGGACTGGAAAGAGCCCCACAAATTACTTGTGCTTACCCTGCACAAGGATGGAGTTGGCACTCCTGTCCCCAGAGGTCTCCCCCACTCCTGGGCACAGGAGGAGCTCCAAGAGCATCCCCAGCTCCATGCCCACCCTCTGGCACCACCCGTCCTTTCTCTCTGGCCACGGACAAGGATGGTGGTAGATGTTCAGTCTGCTCTGCTGCCAAATCCTTTGGAGCACGGCAACACCTTCATGGGTTTCTGGGAGACTCCAAGAGACACCAGCCTGAACCCCAGTCATGCCAGCAGGGAAGTTTGGGGTGCCAGAGAGAGAGCTCCCATGGCAGAAACATGCAGAGTAGAGAGATGAATGTCTTCCTTGTGCCTCTCTGTCGCTTCCACAGAACACAATGAATTGACTGAAGGATAACTGGGCTTTTTGGTTTCCAGAAGTTTAGAGTAAATGCGTAACTTGCATAAGGATGATGTATCCTTGGCACCAAAGCATCTATCACAAGGACAAGGTACTGCTGCTTTTACTGTTAAGGGAAATTCTTGTTTTTTAAAAGAAAATACTACCTGGAATCCATTCTTAGAAAAACAATGTTTTATTTTTTAAAAGTCCACGAAGTCACACAGTTTCCTTCCTCCCAGTATTCCTGAAATCACTGACATATGTGCACTTACACTGATCACATGAATGTATTTATCAGGAGACTCACACTGACTGGAGGCTAATATTGCCATTTGCTCTAAAACTCAATTTCCACTGACATTCATTTTCTGGACAACCATCTATTAGCAGAGCTAACTCTGGGCAGCCCTATTGAGCACTTAGGAGAAAAGTCTTTGTGCAGGTCCCTGCTAGATCTGAGCCAATTCTCCAGAATCCAAAAACAGCCTTGGTGACAAAATACACAGTTAGCAGTAAATTTATCCTGAACTCAAGGTGCCCCAGGTTTTAGACTACAATGGCTTTTTTTTTTTATCCACAGTTTTTCTCAGATGAAGACAGACTCTGAATCAAAAATTTGCTACCAAGCATCAATTCTAAAACACTACTCACACGTAGGCACTGCCAGTATTAAAGGCTAATTGCTTAGACTGTGGCCTTTCCAATTTTGTAATATATCCTGGCAATGGACAAAGTTAAAATGCATACTGAGTGCTAAAATGTCAATATCAAGGTTTATGACAAGGTTAATTTTACTACAAGTAATTCTGCTGTTACTATGGTAAGTGTGAATACCCATCACTGAAAGCACAGCTGTGCAGTGCTGCAAGTGCTCACACTGTTATCCACCCAATTATGGAAGAACAAATCATCCCAGGGATACTTAACCCCCTAGTTCATACAGAAATCCTGCATCCACATCTAGCTTTTCCCTCATAGGAGAACACTGCCACCTGTATTCTTGCATACTGGTTGATGCTCTGAGGCTTTCCTGACAGCTTCAACACATCATTTGGATCTGATGGCTTCTAAAGCCATCTGTATGTACTGCATTTCCTCCTGATTTAATTCACAGTCTGGGAGACCACAACTGGGCCTTCAGTTTTGCCCAGGGAGTATTTCAGTTCTGAGGGGAGAAAAAACAAACAAACAAACAAAAAAGAAAACAGAAGAAACTTTCAGACTGTGCAAAAAAAGAAAAAAAAGCTGAAGAATAGACAACAAGTAAAAATGGAAATTAATTTTTAATGAACTTTAGTCTATAATGAATTAGTCTAATACAAATCTGCCTAATGTTGGCCAAACACTAACCTCTTCAAGGAAAGACAAGAGGGGACACAACTAAAAGATGCTGACTGGCCATGCCAAACAATTTTATCATTGAAAAGGTGTAGTGCTCAGTGACAATCAAAATAGCCAACATATGCTAAAACATAAAGAACAGAAGGTTAAATTAAGCTAAAGTACAGAGGAGGCCAGTGTGCTATACAGGTAATTAAAGATAAGCACTTAAGCAAACACCCCGCTGGAGTGTGCAGCATGGGGCAAAGTCATGCTCACAACTCTGGTGCGCTCCCAGCTTGGTTATCATCATCAGCTGCTCTCACAGTGAGAGAAAGAGGATTTGATATAATAACAATAATCATAAAAAGCACAGAAAAACTTCTGAATGAAGAGACTGAAAGGCTATGGCTGTTAAATTTAAAGATGTACTGTGCCAGAGTGAAAAAATACAAAATGGTTTAAAGAAAGCAAAGTGTCTTTGCTCATGTTTTCTTCTAACCCTAGAACTAGAGGATATGTGAATACAAATGCATCCTCAAATACTGATGAAAGTAATAAATATATTCACATTATATAAATGATCTGAGGCAGGGGCTGCACTTCACCACGCATCTGCACAATGCAGCCCCAAAGTGGGTGCATCCTCTGGGTATGTGAGATCTGTACACTACTGCAATTTAAATATGAATAAATCTAATCAGTAAGAATAGCAATAATATATCACAGAACAGTATCATTAAAATAAGAGGGAGTGGAGAAGGGAGGGGAGCGGAGCAGAGTGGAGAGGCTAACTTCCTGGGCTATTGCATCATCACTGGGTAATGATTTATTTTCTAAAATTACCAAAAGTTAAGAACATTTTATTTTCATTAATAGGAGTTAGCCAACTGAAGCCAACTTGCATTTGTCACAGCCTAACTTGTCAAAGCTTTGCAGAATTGTTTCTAATATCTTCTAATATCTTTCTAGCAAAGTGAAGTGAACCATCTGATCTGTAGTTGCTCAGACAACAGGAGCTCTCCAACTTGGTCACTATGGTAGTCACTGGTCCACTCCAAACCTGCCACTGAACCTGTTGCTAATTTTGGCATTTTCTTCACAACTCCTGCTGTGTACTTACCTAAGCTGCTCATTGTATGCCTCTTAACTAGCCAATGATTTCTTCAGCAAACGATGACTCCAGCTGTTCCCTGACAATTCGTTAAATTCCAACCTTCCTCTTCTAGGAAAGCAACAGCAAAGCATTTTTCCCATTGTGTCATGGTGCTCTTCTAACCTCTAGCAGCAGATGAGCTCTCTGATGACCATTCTGTTGTCTTGGTTGCAGATGAACCAGTGGTTATTTCATACAAAGAGAGCAGAGAAGGCTCCTCAAGAGGTCACCAATACTAGTGATGAGCAGTCAACAAAAGCTCCCTTCTGCTTACCCATCACTTATGGGCAAACTCTGAGGCAAAATGCTTATTACTGCACATGTGGCGATATGGAGACAGCCTCACAAAGCTGAGCCTCAGAAACATTCTCCTCATGTTTTTTCACCCTAGCAGAGTATCAAAGATGATTTATTTTTGGTTACAGAGCTTCTTAGGGAAGCAGGGAAAGCTAACACAGGGAGATTATTTAATTTCTGTATCAGCAAAGGCTCAAATCAGCCTCATTTATGCATGTTGCAAAGCAACAGGAAGAACGCATGTAATATCAATGTGCTTACCCTTAAGAAAAACTCATAAACACTATAGTTGGGCCCTGTGCTCTGGCAGGCTGACACTGTTCCGTGTCCAGAGTGACACTGCAGAGCCAGGGGATGGGGATAATATCAAGGCCATACTGAAAGTTCCTTTGTTCATTTTTACCAAAGGTACAAGGCAAAATATATATATATATACATAAGAATGGTTGTTTTTCACTTCTAGCAAAACACCCTGTTATGTCTGCTTACATTTTGATGGCATTTTTGCCTCCTGCTGACAGTGGATTCTGCACTTTCTTCTTCATGTATTTAGCCTACCAGGATTCTATGATAGTCGGATTTTGTATTAAAATTATTGTTTCACTGGTAATAACAACACATAATTAATGAATATTTTAGGTCTGTCATTATTTGCAGTTGAAGGATGATTTTGCTAATAAATCCAGATTTATTCAGATGCCCATAAAATATGAACTAATCTTAGACCTTTTCATGGTATTGCACGGAACACGCTCAATTTTCTTTCCTTTTTCTGAGTGTCCCCACATAGGTGAGGACATATTGTACAGTGCACCAATATCTCTACTGACAATGTACAATAGCAAAGACATGTCCTGGCATCTTTAAGCAAATAAGACATGTTCTTACAATGAGGTCAGACTGCCCCCATTTCTCTTCTTCTGTTTTGAATTATTCCTGGACAGAAAGATAAGCAGTGCTTGTCCAAGACCAGAAGGCATCAAACCGCCAGATGCTTGGACACCAAGTCAATCCACACACGGGTGCTGTGAAGGTGGAGTATAAAGATTCCATGGCAATTAATAAGCGTGAGGAAGTCCTACAGTCCTAGCCATCTTCACTTCTTACAGTATGAATTCTGAATTCTAATTCTGAAAGACAGAAAGACCTACAGGAAAACATTACTTCAGAGCTACCTAAACTCAAGAGTTCAATACGTTGCAATCACAATCATCACTGACTTTATACAAATGGAAACTCTGTCCATACAGCCCCAAAGGACAATTTCACTCTCATTTTCTACTTAAAATACCTTTTAAAGGAGACATATTTGAAAGACGATACTTCTTCAGCATTATAAAGATTTAAGTCAGGCCATAGCATTGAGCGTGCTTGGCAAGCGTTGCTTGCTACTTTTTAGCGCATTTCCCATTCCAAAACACTGATACAATCTCATGATATTCCAGAATTAAATGCAAATCACCGCAACTAACACAAATGGATGCATCATCATAAAAACACCAAATCATCCATTCCCTAAAGTCACTTCTTTCCTTCTAGATCACAGATTTATTTTTAAGAACGCAAAACCACTTTTCAAGGTAATACAAAAAATGGGATAAAGAAAAAATGCAATCCAAATCTGCATATTTAAGAAACTGTGATATTATTACATTCTCCTTTCTTAGCATTAATGAATTGAGCATTGAGAAATAAGAGTATTGCTGAGTTTCTAAGTTCAGGATTTTCTGGACTTAAGTAACTACTACCAGGTTCTAAGACAACAGACCTTTGGGTCAAAGTGCATTCAGACCCCAGCAATCATCAGCTGCACAGCCTCTGTCAGTGAGGAACTAAAGTCAACATCAGCAGTGGGTTTCATATCCCAGTGTGCAGAGTGCACTAGCATTGCAAAAATGGGCATTCACTGGTTTCTTTCCTAGTGGCAGAGATACTACTTTCATTGCTGTATGGCTTCTGAAGAGAGGACAGAAGCCCTGGACGATTTGCATTTGAATACGGACACCATAAGTACCTGACAGCTGCAAACTCAAATTCACAATGTCATATTGTCATGGGTACAGGACTACATGAGCAGTAATATTTTCCTAGTAACTAACAAAATATTATCAGGACAGCTGGTTTTCTTGCAAATGACTGTGCTAATGTTGTTTCTAGCTGGCACTACATATTGGTTCAAAACAATGGTTCCCTATTTTTAAATCATTCAGACCCTCTCTCCCTTGCAGATACCTGACTCTAAATACACTTAGCCTCACTGCTTCTTCACAAAGTTATCTAAGCACCTAAATATGGGTTGCCATAAATATTCTGCAGCAACTCACTATCCGGACTTGGTGTGTCAGCAATCATGTAGGCAGATAGCTGAACTCTCTTTACATCTCTTGACTTATACTTGTTGACTCATTAGGCATTGGCAGTTAGGAGTTCTGATCAAAATCACTAGTGGTGGTATGTAACCATATTGTATTCAGTGGGCGGTGACTGAAGCAATCAATCACCTAGGAATTCAGAAGTTCAGCTCTAAGTCCTATCAGCCACAGGGAGTTTCCAAGCCTTGCTCGTTCTCCATAACATCCTCTAACCACCAACCAAACTCAAGGCTGTGACAGAAAAAACTTTTCTTAGAGAACTTGGGCCATGGTGTGGAATACAACAGAAGGAAAAAGGACAAGAAGACAATGAGCTGCCAGAAAAGATGACATCTGGATAGCATCTCTGAGGTTCGAGTCTACTTCTTGGGCTGCTTATGGATTTTGTGTTACAAGCTTCACTGAAGGAAATACACAAACAGCTCTGGAGAACATCTTGGTTCAGACTCCTGAGCAGATGGTAATAGGGACTGTGGTAATGTTACAAACTGGTTCAGATCCACACCCTGCTAAGTTTCCCAGGGCCCAGGTGAGCACACAGAGCTCATCACAACCCAGCAGAAGAGCCTCCCTTCTCCTTCCAGCCAAGGAGAGCAAAATGTTGCCCACCACCTGTGCAGAACCAATCGGAGGAGATACCACCTGACTACACAAAAGCATAACAGTAGCTACTTAGATTCATCTAAATCACCCTGTACAGCTAAATGTTTCGTATCCTTTTGTAAGCTAGCTGTCTAAAAAAATTATTCTGACCATAGTCTTCAACCATTTCAAAGAAACCAGTATCAGTAACAGGAAAGTTGACAACAGAGGTGTGGAAGAGTTTCAAAGAGACATACCAGCATTTCTAAAACTTTGTGATTCTGATTATTGGACAAGAAACAGTTGACAAAGCAGCCAAAGACATTTAATACAGCCAGGAAAAGCATATACATACAGCAGGGTTCTTAGGTATGAAATCAAGATAGGCATAAATATTAAAAGAGAAAAACAAGAAATAGTATCTCCGTGATTTCATGTGCTTACCTGGATTCTGCTGAATCCCTTTCTTAACTGTTACACTGACATCTCAATAGATGATCAAAAGCTCACTTCCCAGTTTCACTGGCTTCTGCACAGACAGCAGCCATATGGCTGTTCCTTCATTGCAGTCTCTGAGGCGAGGCCCATTCAGATTGACTTTGTCACCTCTACTTCTTTATTTCACCAGTATAGCCAAGTCCTAACACTGGTAGTCATCACTAACACATGCTACTAAGGGATCAGCCCTGCCCTGGGACAATGAGATACTTCAGAGGAATCTGCTCCTGGAGGAACTGCTCCTGTCAGCCCCTGAACCTATCACAAAGACAGCTGGCTCAGGTGAGGCCCCTTAGGCTCCTCCAGAGCTTCATCCTCAGAGAGCACTCTTCAGAAAAAACGAGGTCTGATTTAAGCAGTCTTAAGCCTCAGTCACACCTCTGTTACCACCAGGGACAAGGTAATGTTCAGGAATGAATAAACAGACAATGAGGAAAGAAAAAGGGGGGGGGAGAGGAAGATCAGGTACAAAGTGTGTAGCTGTTGAAAACAATTTTTTATGAAGTGGGCAAAGTATGTGAATGAGACTGTCTGTAGCAGTGCTGGCTGGACTCCTGTTGTCACCAGATCCACTGAGTTTTGAAATAAAAACCAAGACCCAGAGAGGCTCTGAGGGGTGACTGACTTCTCTGACTGGACAGTTACAAGCATTACATTAGAAATAAAATTCTGAAATTAAAATTCACTCTGCCATAGCCTCTATTTGGCTCATACAAAATTTCTGATTTTAGAAAACTGAACAATACTAGTATGCAGTATTTCAGGGTCCAACCCATCCTATAGTATTAATTGTGCAATGTTTAATTATGCAACTGCTTTGCTGAGAACCTTTTTCTTTTCCATTGCTTAGTTTTTTACAACCTTGAATAGAGTTACTTTTTTGGATATCCTCTTAAAGGGCAAGTACTAAGGGCAGAACATCGCTAGAAAATCAGCAGTTCCATTTGAAGATGTTGCAGTCAAAAGTCTTTCCCATTCTTTCAAAACAGCTGTTATTCTAACTACTCAAAAATTGGTTTTAACATGATTGAGGCTTTTGCTTCTCTACAGATCCTTGTGCTGCTGCCTAATTAGTGAAATAATCACAATTTTATTTACATCTACCAAAAAGCATATTGGTAAAGGTTGCCATAGATGTTTAATTCCAATCTTGCAAGTTAACATGGCACTGTAATCTTAACTTTTTCTGCCTTTCTGTCTCACTGCTACTTGGTGCACTAATTAGCAAAGTTATTCCATTTCAACATTTTAATTAAGTGGAAGTCAAACACAATGAGCTGAAACATCTGTGTAACTGATGTCTCACAGGATGCTTCTTTCAAGTGAAGGCTATAAGAGACTTCAAATACTGCTATGCACCAAAGCCATGACGGGGAGATGCACATCACTCTGCACTTCCACGCTGTCTGCCAGGAAGGCACCAGTCAGTATTCTTCACAGTCAGTAATAAAATAAAAATAAAAATTGAGGGAGACAGCTGAACAAAACACTTTTTTCATATTTGCAGCCATAACTTTACCAAGAGTGTGCGATATACAATCATAGAATCATAAGGGCTGGAAAAGACCTCCAAGATCATCTAGCCCAACCATCAACCCATCCCCACTAAGCACATTAAATCATGTCAGGGAG
>JAOWBP010002559.1:38326055-38348367 GCA_028571105.1 Tragopan temminckii | reverse complement strand
GCACGGAAACTGCATTTTTTCATGACAGAATTTTTTCTTGAGAGGTGGACACTCCTAAGACGAAAACTAGGACTTCACTATTGAAGTAAGACTGACAAAATTCCAAGTGTGTTAGATAAGACAGCATGATCAACTACCACAGACTTGAAGCTTGTTTTATATGGGAAAGCCCCAACAGATACCAGGAGCAGTGGAATAGATTCAGTGGACAGCCTACACTGATCTATTCAATCTGATACGAACTTGCAGGCATACTAGGAGGTACTGTGCATAGAAAATCATCATTTTTTCTTCCCTTTTGCTACTACAAACGTTATAAAACAAACATTTTACATCCCATTATTTGCTCGTCCAAACTGAATTTTCAACACTGGCTCTTCTACACTGCAGGAAGGGTTTAAACTGCTTGCTACTTCAACTAATGGCAAAAATAACAGAGCAATGCAGCAGGAGATACTGATCTTCTCAATATAGCAGGGATTGGAATGGAAGGAACAGGAATACCTTGACTATCTTCTCCAAAAAAGACTGATCTAGCAGAAAAATGGCTTTTACACATTCTAAAATTAACCCCAGAGAGCCCTTTATAAACAAATTTAGAGTATGCACGTGAACAAAGAATACAACCAAACTACTGTAAAAACTTCAATGAAAATTTAATGCAATATAACCTCTCTTTCATAAGGAACAGAATTCTCTGCAGTCCCTAAACAGTGGTCCAGCAAAGAAGAAAAAAAGCAGTCCTAACCAATGTCTTTTTCTTCTCTCCACCTGATGACCAGAAGGCTTTATCTACCTTGTGAACTGCTTACCCATGAATAGTTATCAGAACAGTTCTTTACTGTTCACACGGGATTTGTAGTGAAATAACTGAATTTTCTGTGTAAACAAGCCTACAGGCTTCTGCTAAAGGCTGGAGCAGACGCTTAACAAGTATTAAATGTGTTTTTAATCATCAGTAAACTTTGCTTTGACTGAAACTTAAATCCAGTGTCCTTTTGATGCAGTATAAGAATGAAAATATACTCCTATTTTTAGTAACTCTCAGTTTCTTAACAAATGGCTAAAAACATTTTGTTTCAGCTGCTAAGACTGATGCCAGCAGAAATAAAAGCTTTAACAATTTTCATCTGAATGACGACTTCCATAACTCTAGGTGTTTAATGGCAGGTGGGTCAAACTAATTTCAAGAAGGTAACACATTAACTTCAAATTGCTGAAACTTTGTGACTGCTTAAGAATCTTATCTTTCTGATCATTAAATGCTCCTTAAAGTATGTTTCTCTTCCACAAAATTAAGCTTGATTCTAGAATGAAACTGAGTTATTTAAAGAGAAACCTGACAGAAGTGAGGTCTTAATTTTTAGGAATGAGGAAGAAGGTTCACATTTTTTTCCATAAATTTTACATCTGGAAGAGATTCTGGTGATCCTCCCTATTCTGCTCCATGTGCAAGAAATTCTACATAGAACTGAAGGTTCAGAATGAAATGAATGTAAGTCTGCTGTTCTCACAATTACATATATTTTCTTCTTAAAGCTTGCAGATCACTCAGATGTGAAACAGGTACCGTCAACTTTGGCAAAGACTTATGTTAACTCGAGTACTCCTTGTTTTCTACCCATTTGATGCATGTTTTCCAAAAGCTCGTAATCAACAGAAAAGCCAGACTCAGAACAGAAATACTGCTTCTATATAAAATGACTGCTCAATCTCACCTGTTAAGGTTGTTAAAAAAAACAACAAAAAGATATTCATTAAAAACAATTATTCTACTACAATAAATTCTCTGCTCAGCAGTATCTGGAGATGACCACAGCCAACTTCTTAGAATGTTATTTTGTCCCTTTAGGTCAGCAGGATTTAAAAGTCCTTGCACAAATTATTTTTGCACAACTCTTCATTACTACCTTATTAATAGTTGTTTACTCCTGTGGTGCTGGAGCTCGGGTGCAACAATACCAACACCAATGCTTCCTACTGTAGGAATTCAGATTTTTTTGCTTCAGTCTCTAATCAATCAATTTCTAAAAGTTGTCTCCCAAAGAAACCATGGCTGGAGAATGATGCCTGAGATTGACAATGTTAATCTTACAAAGACCACACTACAACAGGAATGCCTTAGTAAGTGTCAAGACGAAGATAAAAGTTCTTTAGCTACAGTCAGAAACTATCAAATATCTTTAAAATTAGTAAATATTAATTTGGGAGTGTGTTACTGATCAACAGAAGTAACTAAATATTATGCGAGTATCCATGAACATTATCAAGGAAAGATATATTCTTCAGAAAAATATTCTGAATGATTTTTGGCATACAAACTTTCTCAGCCAAACTTGCAACAAATCCTCTGAAAAAGAAAAAAATCTCACAGAGAAAGATTTTTGAATCACTTCTGATCTTAAGCTATCTGCTGTTCATAATGTTTTGGTACCAGTAGGTTCCCAAGGAAGAAGCAATTAGCAACAAGAACAAGCAATTAGCAACAGGAACAAGAGACTTGCATCTTCCCATTATTAGGCAGCAGGTTTAAGAAAAAAAACAACCTAAACAAAAAAATGGATCACTTTCCTCAAGTACAATGCATGATTAAGCCACAGAAATCAGCATCACAAGATTCTGTGACAACTGAAACAAAGCAAGAGTGATATTAACCTGATGTGTTAATAGATTAAGTCAAGCTATGGTTAAAAACAGTGATCTGGATACAATATTAAATCTGAAAAATGTTTAAAATATATTATTGGGAACATATGCTAAAGAGCTAATCACATGCATAGTGTTTATTGCACCAATCCCCATAATGTAAAAAGGCTGCATTCACACTGGATACAAGATAGGCCAACCTCATGCCTCACTGGAACATTTTCATGTCTCCTAGTTCTCGGCTCCACAGGCTAAACTAATGGATATTTGGGGTAAAACTTGTCTTCAATGTACTGAGAGTGTTATCCCAAGTTTGGATGGTACAATCCTTCAGCAAACTCTTACTAATGAAAAAGTTCTTAGACTCACATAATAATATTAGAAAATAATTAGAAGACCACCTTGTTTTCAGAGCAGAAAGCATAAGAAGAAACTGTCACGCAGCTTCGCAAATACTACAAGCTTCCTAACAAAGAAACACAGGAATTAGTAACTAGATTATTCAGTCATGTTTGATATTTGTCAGTACTAGGACATTCTCAACATATCTCAGAATTTGACTTGAGCTATGAACTTACAAATGCTGAAGGCAAGAAAAGGACTCCAAGTTCATATGAACGAATCATCAATTGGGTGCCATTTTTCTCCAGAGCTCCCCATGCTGCTTTAGATAGATTGGCACTGCAAAGAGAAAGCATTTCAGTAAGGTATAACCTTCACAGCAGAAAATACTAAAGCTGTAGCAATGCACTTCTGGCAAGAGGATTTCACTTCAAATCACATTAGTTTTTAATGAAAGTAATTTGAGTATTATTCCTAACTGTTATTTTTACAGCAGACTGGAAACAGCAGAAGCAATACTCAGAAGGACATTGATAGAACACGTGAAAAATTATACAAGCTTGCTCATATCATACAGATCTATAAAGAAAAGGTCAGCCTTTTGAATCTACTCTGCACATTTCAGATAGAAACTCAATATTGGTAAATGCTTCAACGTGACAACATTAGAAAATAAAAGGCTAGCTAAATTATGACTAGTTATAAGACATTTAGTATAGAACATTTTTGCAAGTGCAAAACAGAACAAAAGGCTAAAAGCAAGAGATATTTTGATACATTTATAAACACAAATAAATATCAAACAAGCTTATCTTCGTTTTAATGTATTATTCAGCACCATGTCATTGCTAATCCTTCATTACTATCTGCTATAAAGCAGATAAAGTTAGCATCAAAAAATGCAAAAGTTCTCACAACCGACTTCTGCAGAATAATATCAGGTCTAAACAATACATTTTAACCAAAAGGCATGCTGAATATTTTTCAATAGCAGCATATGGTGGGAGAGAAAAAAAGTCAAACCAAGGATAATTTCTGCATTAGGTGAACCAGCATCACATGTGAATGATTTACACACTTTAACAATCACCTTAACTGCTACTACTGTAGACAGAACCATCAACAAGAAATGAAATTTAAAAAACCAAAGTAGAAAAAAAAAAGATTGAGTAACTGAACATTTATAAGAAAATATACAAACACCATAAGCTATTGTATTTGGGTTACACAAAAACCCCTGCTCATGGGAATGAAACAAATCTATTTTTTCATTCACATTAACAAAACCTTCCCTTGTATCAAGGAATTACTTGCTGATCCTTTTGACTTTTTTTAAAAAAGAAAAAGAAAACAAGTAGACAGAAGTATAGACTGAATACCTCCTATACTTCAAGCTAGACTGCTGCACAAATTAATCTGCCAAAAGATCAGATACCAAATATCAGCTATCTATACATTTTATAGCAAGAAGGCAGCACAAGCATAAACTAAGCCTCAACTCATTCTATTTTGTTGCAGTCAATGAACAAACCAGTGTATCCAACATCAATCCACAAACAGTGTGTATTAAGGAACATCAGCAAAAGGTTTAGGAAGTTTTTATTACTTGAGTTGATGATGGATCCTGAAATTGGAAGTTAAAGCCCAGAGAAGATTGTGGAGCCATTGCCAAGGGTTTCTGAGGTCATAATTTCAATGCACAGCCCCGAAAGGCTAAAACAGATGCCTTAAGGGTACTGATAAAAAAAGTTAAAAAAAATTTTTTTGCACTATATCAAGCCATGATGCATCCATGTCTCAAGTTCTGTGTGCAGTACTGTTTTTCACAACTTCATGAGAACATATGGAGTTTAGAAGTACAAAAAGGCAACTGAAGTGCTTAAGAAGTAGAGGTTGATTTTTTTTCAGGAAGCCAAGTTTAAAACAACAGAAACTTCAGTTTGGGGAAAACGAGCTAAGGTATATCTTAAATTGACAGAAGTCATTAAAGAGGCAGATACAATGAGTGTAAAATTGGTATTTCCCCATTCTGAGCAAATACAACAAAATTAACTGCAAAAAATGGCCAAACTCAGGTGCTCTTTGCAAATAACACTTCCTGTTTGCTATCATAGGAGAAAGAACACTACTGAGCTAGTCCAATTGTGAAGCTGAAGAACAGAAAGCCCTATCATATCCAGCTTACTTGGTAATTCAATTGTAAAAACTGTGTCTCCTCCTCGAGTTTCTGAAAGCACAGCAGCATACAGAACAACAAGGTCATAACATGCTACTCTGCATGCTCAAATACAGACTTGCAGAAAGAATAAAAGTAGCACCCAGGATATATGCATAAGATTTATTTTCTTCTGCTGATCCACTATTAAGAAATTAATCAAGTGTTTCTTACAAACTTTCCACATATTTAAAATTAAGTATTTTCTGAAAACGCATGCTTAGAATGACCTAAGTAAAAACATCTTTCACACTTAAAATTCTCACAACTAATTATTTATGCTACTTAGAAAAGCTAGACTGCTTTGCTTATTATAAGCATTTTTCTAATGGAAAATTTATATTGTTAAGCTATGCATGTGTGTGCATATATGTATACATGCTTACATACATGCATATGCACACACACACATTATATTTATATATATATATATATATATACACACACACACACACTTTTTTTGGCCCTACTTTAAGGTCTGTTCAGTTTCCACTGAAAGTTTCATTTAAATCACCAGTAAGAGGACCTAAGACTTTCTATAGAAGGTCTCTAAAACTAAAATGAAGAAGGAAATATCGACATAAATTTTTTACACTACTTATAGTATTGTGAGGATTATGGCAGTAACTCACCTGTGCCTGCAATTGATGAGAACTTTTTTTTAAGCATAGAATGAGAAGTGTATAATTAGTCATTTACCTTGTAACTAAAAACCATGCAATCTTCTGGAAGTCATGAGAAGGTCTCATGTATGTCTTGATGTGAGGCATGGCATGACTTCGACCTGAGACTTCTGCTGACCATTTGCTAGAAATACAAAAGGAATGTTTTTCAGATTTCTTTGTTATAGAAATATATATATATATATATATATATANNNNCTTCTCCCCCCCCCACTGTAATATAATGCCATGTTCTTTTATAATGCTATCCTTCTATACTACATTTAATACTTGTGTACCCCCACAGAAAGGCTAAAAATACTTTTTTAATATTTAAATCCAGCCTTACTCAAAGCCAGAGACAATTCTTCTTTTTAAAAACAAAGCAAACATTCCCAGCGTATCAGGAATCCCTAACAAGTTTTCCATTCTATCTCTCCAGACAGCTTTCAAGCAACCAAGTCCAAACTCCCAGCCAATTTTTCTTCTTTTCTTCTTTGAAAGTGATAAATGCTTATGCCTTTAAGCAAATGAGCTTTGTCTTGGCACCAAACTAACCCTTCCAAAATTCCCCAAACTTATTACAATGTATTTATAAATGAAAGAGCGGCATGAAGCGGATTGCTGACATTACTCTTCCACTTCCCTTTTCTGTGCCCCTAAGCCATGGAGAAACGCGAGGACTTAAGGCAGCAGAGGTCATACATAAACCAGTTTAAAACAACATGCCATTGCTGGAGTATTACAACATTGATGTTACTGAACTAAACTGCAAGCAATCAGTAAAAGATAAATGATTGTATGGAACTGAAGGTGTGTAACATGGTAACTATAAGCACTTTTACCTGCAACCATTAAGTCCTTGCTTAAAAATATGGAAGTGAGAGGACTTCCAAATACACCTACATCAAATCAGAGATTTCTCTTCCTTGGATTTGTGGCAGAGCATGTTATGTTCCAATCTTGTTTCCTTAATTTAGCTTTCTTTTCTAAAAAGTTAATCAAAAAGAGTTTATCAGCTCTGAAAAAACCTCGAGTGAACTGTGTTCACCTAAAGGCCTAAGAAGATTCAAGAAGGGGAAGGCCTGGAATTATTTATTTACTGAGGCTGACTTCCAGAACTAACTTACATATGTGTATATACTGCTCACATGGATGTGTGTATATCTGTACGTAATTATGTTTTTCTCACTAATATATATAATTATCAGATATAATTATTCAGATGCTTTCAGTAAAATAACTGCTAAAGAGATCTTTTCACTTCAGCCTAAAAGCAAGCATCTCTCTGAACTGTGTAACAGAATGACAAAAGAACTGGAAGGTGTTTCAAACAAGCATAATATCTGACATTTAATAAAGCTAAATTTCAACTTCACCATGAAACTGTCCAGGTGTGTTTTAGAAAAAAAGAGCCAAAAGATCACAGAAGGCCTGAAGATACAAGATCAGTTGTTTTGCACGACATGGAATAGAGCACATAATAACAAAGCGGCTAGTTCAAGTCAAACTGACTTGATGTGTTTAAAATTGTAAACTTTTCATCAGTGTAGTTAGCAGAGGATTTACAAAGTACTGAGCTCATGTTGCAGTAAATTTTGAGCAGATTCAGACTTACAAAGCTCAGTTCACCATAAATACAGTAAGTTACATGAAACTAACTTCGATAAATTTTTATGGAGCAAAACCACAGCTTACATCAATTATCCCATTGACAGATGGGTCACAGAATCATGGAACCCAGAGGCCCAAGTGTGGGGTGACGAAAAGGAGTTATATATCAAAAGCAACTACTTGAGCAGTAAAATGTGCTAGCTTTTTAAAATTCTTTTACACTTCTAGGACAAGAGCTCCTTATCACTAATACATCTTAACTGACTTCAGAGCACTATTCCTGACATTTTTTATCAGCAACATTACTATTTCCTTCCTCAGTATTTTGTGGCATTTCAGTTTGTTTTTATTTACACTGCCTATAATTTCTAATACATACAGTGGCAATTCCACTGTGAGTCAAAGCACTGAATCAACTTATTTCCTAGTTTTAAACCAACAGTTTTCACTTGTCCTATCCCTCCATTTTTCCAATAGCTTTTTTTGTGTTTTATTTTTTCACAGGGAGCGTGGTGGTGATAACCCTATGAATTCTCCACTATGAATTAGTTATCTTTTGCAGTATAGAAAAATACTCACTTGTACTGCACTACAGATGAGAATGTTTACAAACTGTTGCTTTTATATCCACTTAGCCACTTGCAACATTTCAGAGGTATGATTTCTTTTTTAAATGTTTGATAAATATCTGTTTCACTTCCCAGAGATTTCTGAGTTTGAAAATAAGGACTGCAATTTAGTCAGAAGACATGGAACAAATATTATTCAATACTAGTACCTGATATTTCTGGCACAAAGAAGATAAAGAACCAAACACAGCCCACCCCACTTCTACAAGTGGAGCTGCTGAGACAAGAAAGCCAGATAATCCTAACAGTCTGAAAATTAATTCAATGCAAGAACATAGCCAGGAATAACTCATTTTCTACATCACCTCTTTCATCATGTAGTTCTTAACTTCAGACAGTAAGCAAGCTTTCTATCTTAAGACACTGACAACAAGGCTTGAACACAGTTAAAAGAACTCATAGCATTAATCCCCACCATAATAGAACAGTAGGCCCCCCGTGCAAATGCTCCACATTTTTCATCTTTTATGATGTTGGGTGAACAACACTGTAGCTCTTCAAAGAGGACAGACTATTCTTCAAAACTCTAAAGACTGAAGAATACACAACACTCTAGAAATACACAATGCAACTATGATTTGGCAATGACTTGTCAGTGACAAGCCAAATAAGCTCTTGTCAAGCTAACTGTTCATTCTTTGAAAATAAAAATTTGACAAGCAAACTGTATAAACATTAAAAAATGTCAATCATTAGAGTAAGCATTAAAAATACAATGGTTTATGCATTGTTAAGACTGATCAACTGCTTCAAAAAAAAAAAGTAACAACAAATCACTGATGATTATATTTCTCTCCTTTTCAATGGATAATACTGAAAGGAAAAAAGTGGCTCTATCACAAAAAAATCCAAAAAATATACCACTTACACAATAGCTAATTTAACACAGAAGTTTAGCATTCTTTTGCTATTGTAAGAAACATGAAATCAATACTAAGTTGAGTTCTCGTTCTTTTGAGAAATTACTTCCAAGAAATCACAATTCAGAGCTGCACTCCAGGTTAGATACGCTCAACTGTCAGTAGAGTTAGAAAAGCAGCCTGCAGACAGGATAAGATTTGCATGTCTGGGAAAGAGGTTCTGCTTCTTTAGGTGAGAATACAGACCACCATTTTCCTACTCCGTAAATCCCTCTCTCCTTCTGAAAAGAAGATACCCTTTCTCCCTCTCTTTAAGTATAAAATATTTCTCCTCTTTTAACCCTGGTAGGCCCCCTCATTTCTTAAAAGTTTTGTATTATTTTCCAATGAGCTAGACAAATTCCTCTATTCTCTTTGCTTCTCAAAGTCTTGTTACTATATCAAGCTCGTCTTGTATTTAAGTACTACTGAAACAGGACCAACCATTGTCTGTCTCTCCCAGATTACCATAGATAAGAAACACAGGATATGTTAACAACTTCCATGCAGGCTCTCCTCAAGGGGCAGTGTCCTGTATTATTACAGGATAAGAATATGCACCTAGACTGTCACTGAAGAGCAGATTATGCAAGGTAACTTGTTATCCACACCAGGTGGTTTTGATAAAGCCTTTTTGTTGTCAGAGCAGGATATGAATACAGTCAATGAGACAGGTATGTGCAGTGCTCTCACTGAGCAGGAATAAAACGTTACTTGTTAATGAGATCATTCATTACATAAGAGACTTACTGAAAAAAAATATATTTTTTTCCAGTAAGATTCTCACAAAGTATATGCTTATCATAGAAGACAAATTAAGGCTGGACATTGGCCAGTAAGACTCACAGGAGCAATCATGCTTGCTCCAGAATAGGAGATACTCTGGGCAACTAGCAATTGTATTCTCAGCCTTCTCAATATACATCTTTACCAACTCTGACTGTACATCAGTATGGGTAAAGTATCTTAACAGAGCAGCTTCCACTTGGAACAGTTAAACTTTCTGGTGAAAGGAATGGAAAGCTGTGGTCTTGTAAGAGGTTACCAGATCTTTATTTTTATTTTTTGATTTGTGCAAAACAACTTTTCCCTATTGTTCTCAAAAACAACAACACATTTTTAAAAAAATTCAGCCTGAGGGAGACATCTGGCATTGAATTTTTCAGATGTTTAGAATATGGCAAAAATTAGTAGTAAGTGAAAATAGAAGCTTTTAATGGAAAACGTCAGGCACCTTTAACAAAAGACAGTATTACCATAACTAGCTGCGAATTTTGCAGTAGAACTGCAACACTCGAAACAAACAAAGCCTTCCTAACCCTGCTGTGTCTCAGCTGAACTTCTGAGAAGACTGAAGCACAAGTAGAAAAGTGAAATTCAGCTGAATCTTAAAAAAGTAACATGATTCCAATTCAGAGAAGGAAAGTATTAATAGAAGTTATGGAATAGAATGGAATGCAAAAATCTGGCAGTGTCTTCCATCAGCAACAGCACTGCATGTAATTTTTACAGGTTGGAATAAAAAAAAAAAAAAAAAAAAAAAGCACCCTTTGACTATACTTTGGAGATGAAATCTAAACTTCGGAGATGATAAGGAAATAAAGGCTTTTATCTTAAGGAGTTTAATGATACCTCACTTCTCATCACATTTACTTTTAACACACAAGTACTACAACATCATAAGTTTAAACACATTGCCTAAGAAAAAACAAAGAAGTTTCACTTACTGAAAATAGGAATGTAACCACAGCTGTTTCTGTGCTGTCTGTATGCTGTATGGAAGGGAACCACCAGCTTAAGGAGAAGAAAAAAAAAAAAGATAAAGTATTTGCTTTTTGAGAGACATTCTGAAAGCAGCAAGGGACTCGCGAACGTTATGCCTACCGTTCCCATGACTTATTTTTTGAAAACTTAAATGCTCCAGAAATATAAAGTAGAATATAGCGGAATATACATAGTAGAATTTAAAGTATTTTTACAATGGAACAAGTCCCCAAAGACTAGATAGCAAATGTACACTAGAAAAAAAGAGAACTGGTATACAGCCTCTAGAATTAAGTCCTATTAAAAGAAATATGTGGGTAATTTTTTGTTCTGACACTTCTTTTTAAAAATCAACAAATTGCAGTCATTACTCACACAAACCAGAGGGAATAAAACAAGCAGCATTCAGAAAAAAAAACCCACAAACATTCTAAAAAGCAAGAACTCTTCAGGTGAAATTGCATGTCTTAGGCTAGCACACATTGCAATTTCTCCAGCCAGTATTTAGGTCCCTCTGAATGGCAGCATCAGTCAGCTGTTGCATCAACCACTCCTCTGATTTTGTATTGTTTGCAAGCTTACTGAGAGTGTACTTCACCCCACCATCCTGGTAAGAAGTTACTGAACACCTGACACCAGTATCAATGCTTGGCACACACCACTGGTGGTGGATCTCCAGCAGGCCTTCATGCCACTGATCACAATATTTTAAGCCTGGCAGTTCAGCTAGTTCCAGTCCTTGAACTTCAGTTTATCTGTAAGAATGCTATAGGTGACAATGTCGAAAATCTTAATGAATATACTTCATCTAGAAACGACCCAGATCTAGATCCAGTGCACTCCTCTCATTCATCAGTCTAGCCAACCTATCACAGAAGGACATAAGCTTGGTTAAGTAAAATTTTTCCCTTAAAAAGAAAAATCCATGCTGACTATTCCCAATTATTTTCTTATCCACATATTTGGACATGGATTCCAGGATTCCTTATGGCATCACCTTCCTGGGGATCAATGAAAGGCTGACTGGGAGATACCCCAGATCCTCCCCTCCTTATCCTTACTCCTCCTGAAGAAATAATTTCTTTCTTTCAGTCCTTTCTTGCCATGACCTTTTGAAGACTAATCATCAGCAATGACACTAGACAGCTCCCTTTACTGTAATGTTCTGTTTGATGCAGTATCTCTTTCAGGTTGACTGAGACTGTGCTTTCTACACAAATACAATGATTTAATGAAGATAAATGTAGGAAGACTGAACAGACCAACAGCACATTGCATTATCAAAAAAATGGCTAATGAGCAGTAAAAAAACGTTCTGTTAGAACTGATGTACACAGTGACACTGCTAAGACAACAGGAGATAAATAAATAAATACAATAATAAATATTATTAATAATAAATATAAATACAATAAATACAAACTCATAAACTTGAATATTCTGCCAAAATCAAAGTATGACTGGAATTAGAACACTAGACAAGAGCTGCATTTTCCTATACGATTACACATGAACACGATTACACAGATTTACATGTTATATATGCACCAATACCCAGAAAACTTTTATTTTTTTTTTTTTTAATTCAAACATAACAGCACTGGAGTCAGAATTCCATTAATACAAACAGAAGAATTCTGCTGCCACCTATTCAGCCAAGTTGTCAGCAAGTTGGCAACTTTAGGTTCATTCAACAGCAATCACTGAAATGACTTTGCAAGACATTGTTACCACAAAAAGCTAATAAAATGGATTTCCTTTTGCTCATCTGCTTACCAGGATAGCCTTCCAGACTTTGCCTCACATTGTTCACAGTAGGATAAACCTTCATGGAGAAAAAAGTCATCTTTAATAATGTAGCTTTAAATGTACATGAGATTAATTTTCAAACAACAAAAAAATCACCGTAAAGAAAACTTGTTATCAATCTAATAAACCATTAAAAGCTTCATTTTTTTCAAAACAAATAAAATCACACTGGAGTTTAAACCTAGTACCTAAAAGACATACCAAATGAATCGGAACATCACATTTAAGAAGAGCTGCCACACCACTGCCTGCAGCCACCAGGCTCTCCTGGAATTCTGAGCACAGCCATTTGGACCCATCTGCTCCCAGGGAACCAATGCTTGAGAACTGTCCTACAACAGGCCAAGACTCCTGTGCTGGTATTGATGAAGCATGCTCTTTCAAAAGCTGTTGAGGAAAATTAAAACATTAAGACATTCAACAAACAAAGAAAATCTTAAGTAAGGGTTTGATATTGCTTCCAATATCCTCTATAGTCATTTCTGACAACAACCTGGCAATTAAGAAAGACCCATTAGGTACTTGGGCTTGTTCAGCCTGGAAAAAGAGAAAGGCTGTGGAAAGACCTAATTGTGGCTTTCCAATATTTAAAGGGAGTTTATGAACTTGAGGGAAATCAACTTTTTACACAAGTAGATTGTGACAGAACAAGGGGGAATGGTTTTAAATTAGAGAAAGGGAGATTTAATTAGATGTTAGGGGGAAGGAGTTTTTTCGTTTATTTTTTGTTGTTGTTTTTTGTTTTTAACTGATTCAGTGGTGAGGTACTGGAACAGGTTGCCCAGAGAGGTTGTGGATGTCTCGTCCCTGGAGGTATTTAAGGCCAGGTTGGATGAGGCCCCATAGGTAATCTGATCTAGTGGCTGGCAACTCTACCTGTGGCAGGGGGTTGGAACCTGATGATCTGTGAGGTCCCTTCCAACCTAAGCCATTCTATGATTCTATGATCTCCAAATAAACATACTGCTCTTTTAGGAGAAGATGAAACATCAAAATTTTATCCAAAAGCATTAAAGCCAACCTTTAAGTAACCAGTAAAAAGAATGCTAGGATCTCTTCCTATAACCGTGAAACAAGAGTTTCAGAAGTCTTAATTACAAGTCTTTTCACATTTGGTGATAACTGATCTTAAAATACCCTAAAGCCCAAGCTATAATGGAAGGAAAACAGAATAACTGAAAACTAAACAGTTTTTTTAAAGCTCTTGTTAAGCTGTGAATGGAGTTTAAATGTCACATTAAAAACAGATGGATATAAGCACATATAAACTTGTATGTAGTAGAAACCTTTTTCCCCTCCTCTATAGAAAGGGCTTATGTCTAAAGGGCCTTAGTGTAGTGTTACCAGATATACCTCCATTGTTATTAATTAATCTTTTTAAATCACAGAAACAATGCCATAATAACATTTTTTCCTCTAGCTTTTTTTCTGTTTTATTTTGTTTTCACTCCTGGTCTTACTGGCAAGAAAACCCATGCGGATATTGGACTCCTAGTCACAGAAGACTGGTGTCCAATTTTTTAAATAGCAATATAGGAAGCCATCCGAATGATGGCGAATCTTCACACAAGCAAATGACACTTTGAACTGCAAGCTGACCTGGGTAATAGGGCTGAGGAATACGATGTGCAGGATCTACACTGTTGTAAGCTTATGCTTTTGCTTACTTAAACTGTATCAACATATTACAATATTGTTGCATAGCTGCAAAATTAGGAGAAACTAATGAATGCTCTCAAATTACATTCACGTTAAAATGATATTGATAAAAAAATTTAAAGTACCTTTCTGAGCCTAAGATGACCCCACTTCTCTTTATCAATACCTTGATATCGCCCAGGGGTAGAACCAAGCAGATATACTCTATAGAAAGAAAAAAACATTTGTAGCCTTACCACCCAACAGTGGAAATCAAATCAATGGGAAAAGCTACTTTATGACCAGGAAGTAGAAGGTAGTGCACTTCTTAGCAGACAGCCATGCCTTACATTAGCATCAGAAACATACCTGCATACATGCTCTGTCTTAAAGTGAAAATGCCTGTTCTTAACATAATTCTCATTATAATATCCTTTGCATATATATTCCTTATACAAGAGGAATTATAACGACTCAGACTCTTCTACCAGTAATTTTATGAAGCAAACATCTAACCCAGACTGACTTAAAATAAACTTTGCATCTCTATCTCTTAAGGAGATCTCTGTCAAGTTACTGATTCAGTTTTTCTTCATTTCTTTAAAACATATGCTTATAAAACTAGAAGTTGATCAATTCAACATGTTTGCATAAGAGATTTAAATGGAATTCAATATTACAAATAAGAATGACAAAAACGATATGCACGCATACTGAAGTGATAATTTATCCAGATACAAGAGTGATTCAAAACTTCAAACTTTAAAAAAAATAACCTACGTGTGTTCTACACAAAACACAGAAATTAAACCATTTAAATAGAACCCAAACTTTACAACTATGGGAGTAAATCTGCTTTGGACCACTTCACGTTCTTCAGTTTTCAGAATGAGCAGCTCAGGAAGTCTGTCAGCCCCACAGAAAACTGCCTGAAGTTAGACTCATGTTAGAACACTTAAGTGTGAAACAAGGTAATCTTACAGAACTGATCAATTGTCTAATAGCTCTTAACAGCAGAATCCTTAAGCTTGGGGGGGGAAGCATGCAAGTTATTATAAACATAAGATATACCTTGTCTCTGATAAATCATGTTCTCGAATAAGATCTATCCATTCCTTGAGCACAGGAGAACTGTAAGCCATCAAGTAACTTATTAGGTCAGATTTAAAATTAGTTTCAGATTCACCAGCAGAATCAGATGATCCCTGAGGTAGCCTTGGATATAAAGGGCTTAGCCATATTCTAAAAAACAAAGCCACAAAAACAAGGACACCACATGTTATCAAAAGGTTTAAGTGATTAAAGCAGATGTGAAGGTCCTAAAAATAATACTTGACATATTTACTTTACTGTGATGCTACTAACTCTGAAGCAATTTGCCAGAGTCATCCAGTTTTACACCCAGTACCACAACCACTAGTTATTTCACTTGAAGACAACCAATTTAATCACATTTATCCATGCAGATGCTTATAGGTTTCACTGCTGTGGAAAAGGCCAGACTCAGACATAAAGGTACTCCTCTAAAATGCATCAGAAATGCTCCAGTGACTAGAAGAACTATGGCCTTCATCTCCACGCACCCTGAACTCCATGGGGGAGGAGGCTTTGCCTACAATGTAACAAACCTTCACACAAACACAAGAAGGATTATCATTTACCATCTCATGTCAGCTGAGGTTAATATGGTCTAAAGGCTTATTTTCCAGTAAAGATGAGGCCCAAATGGTATTTTCTCAATCATTTTGACACACAGCTTGGCTTAGAAAACAATACATGTGTTCAATTTAATTCACATAGAAAATAGTGAAAAGCAGGTGGCTGAACTATTTCAATGAATTTACTTATGTAAAGCCTGATTTTCAACCTATTTGTTGAAATTAGTGTTCAAAGACAGGAAAAGTTGTGTATCTAGCACAAATAAGAAAACAGACTAATACAGAACAAGTCATACAGACTCATTAATTAATAGCAGAGAATCAAAAGACCTACCAAACATCGTTGCTTACCCCTGAGTTTTCTGGTGCCAGTCTTCAGCAATAAGATTGGATGTATGTATCACAACTCGAAAACCTTCTTCATATAATAACAACATCATTTTCCTTAAAAATAGGATACATAATGAGATTTATTCATGAGCACAACTCATCATCTTGTGACAAACCTCCAGAAGCAACCAGAAACTCTTACAGAACAATTTATTTGCTATGCTCTTTTAAATAGACTTACTCCTTTGCAGATACAAAGATGTCCTCTTACATATTTAAAAAAAAGTTCTACAAAATGATTAATTGATAAATAAATACTGCATTGTCCTGAAACCAAAGACCTTCACTATAAAGAACATAAGATCTAATCTGTTCTTAGCAGTTACTTGCTATCTACAACATTCCCTTTGTGACACTCCTACAACGTTAAACTCAAGTTCTGCTTTGAAAAGACTAAAAAAATTTATCAGTAAATGTTTCCAGTTCGCTCACATTAACTCCAAAAACAGAGTTGTAAAACAGTGTTCTGACAAATCTGCTAATGACTGATAAAGTCTGCACTATAGTTTTGGTATTAAGGGATGAGTTATTAACAGCTAGTACCTACAGTTCATTGACTCTAGTTGCATAATTGGCACATCTAACACTTAATACTTCATTTGTTCCCTCAAAGGAGAAAAATCTGATCATTTATAAATAGAAAATAATAAAACAGCGATTTTCCTATAAAAGTCAGTTTTGCAGCTTTAAAATAATTTGAAGTTACATGAAATAGACACGTATAAAACAAGATAGACATTACTTTCAAATTTGATCAATATGCATTAGGCATTCCTTCAAACTTATTTCTTCGCATCCAGTAATTTTCCTGTTCTCTAGATACTTTCAGACATTAAATACCAGTCACTCTGTGCCATCTTTAGAAAGGGAGCTTTCTGCTACATAAATGTTACTTACGTATGGTGAGTTCCAAATGCAATATCCAGTTTGGCCTATAAAATGAAAGATTTGATCACTATAAATGAGTTAAAAATTCCTGTTGCGTACTCCTAGTATGTAACATTATTATTAAAGAGGGAAGGGTCCTTCACCTTCATTTTGTTTCATTTCACTGCTCTCTAGTGGACAGATCACAAAATACATTACTTTAAAGGTGTTAATTGAGGAGGAAAAAATTGTCCCTATCACTTGCTAGTACCTACACTAGCAAGTCTATCATATGGGACATCACATTCAATTCCTGGTGTGCGTGTGAAAAAGACGCATTATATATAAAACCAAGTTTGTTGGTAGCATATTTGAAATCTTAATCTCATTAAAAAATTAGTTGCTAGTTCACTATTTAGCATTAACACCCAGTTAGTACAGCACACAGCAGCTCAAAAAACTTGGCCTTGAGAACTCACTAAGTGTGGCATTAATATTGCCATTTCCAGTAAGCTCATATTTGCCAGACCATCCGAGAAAAAAAAGGAAGATCTCAGTATCATGTTTTCAAAGAAAATATCCCCAACTCCATAGCTCTCCCAGCAAAATCCTGATCGTTGGCAAGCTGCTATAACCACATCACTCACTCAGGCTGAAGCCAACAACTTTATGATGGAGACTACGTGTAATAATATTTTCTTCTTTAAGACCTATCTGGGCTAAAAACAATTCTTTGATTAAACTTCAGATCACAGTGACGCAAGCATTAAGTTCTGCATCTTCAACAAACAGTACTTCCTTCTCAGCCACACTGAGAATTACAGTGCAGTGTGTTAGTGGAGACAGCAGGCACCTCTTCTGTAAGTCAAGACATTTTTAAGGCAGCTATTCCGTGCAAACTTGTTCTGGGTGGCAGGTGTGCAATTACACACCTTTTAGACCATAGTTTACATGTTCCTATGGTTCTGGCAAGTATATTCCTTAACGCAAAATAATAAATTCTCAACTTCCCATACAAGGTGTTTCTCCTCTCACAAGAAGATCGAACAAGATAAATGGCTTAAATTCAACCAAAGGATAACACAAATGTCAGTTACCTGACAGAAGCTAATGTTCTCAAAAGGGCGTGCTTGTGCAAGCAGTTCAGCTTTGGATTCTCTCTTTTCGCCATGAACTATCAGCAATGGCTTCTTCCTGAAATAAAACAAGATTATTATTAACGCATCAACTGAATTAGTAATCAACCCAAAACAGTCTTTGATAGAGCTATGGCTTCTGGTCCCTAAATCCAATGACCTATTAGAAAGATGGCACTAAAGACTATACTAACTACATTAACTACGTCTTAATGGTTTCTTCAACAGAAAGACAGAAAATAGAAAAAAAACATATAGAGTTTGGATCTGTAAGGCAATGTTACTTTACAGAGAAGATGTGAAGGAGAAGGCTAGGTCTATTCCAGCAGTAGTTTCACATAACCTGCTGTACTGAATTTTCAGTAAAATGCACAATAGAAAAGAAAATTCAGTATCATAAGTGTACTTCATCTGTGATAAACTGCCATTGTCAGAATGTCATTTAAAGGAAATAAGAGCTGCTTCCACAACAATATACAGCAACTCTACCCATTACCTATCATTCCAATCTCTTTCACACACTTCTCTCATGCTCTTCAACGTAAGAAATTTTCATTCTGTTCTCACAGTTCATCTACTGCACTGCTGTCTTGGTCTGCAACAGGGTGACTTAAACATTACCTAATAAAAAATCAAAACCAGCCATACTGAATTGTCAGTACTTAACACTGTCTCATAAAAAGGCAAGAAATCAGTACAGAAATATAGTGGAATAAGCGTAGAATAAGCCTATACACACACAAACGAGAAACACTGGTTTATCATTCAATTATAAGATGAATTTACATGAACAGAGTGATTTGGAAATTGTATTATTTCATTTTTGTAAAGCAAACATACCTACCTGTATTCCTGCGGATACTGTCTCACGAGCCATGCCACGTCTATACAGTAGTTAAACTTGTATGTAAGAAGGAAAATAAGCTCATTAAAAAGAAGTAGCAGTTTGTCAGAATGACTGAGTATAGAAAAAAATGCTTTCTACATGAAGTTATTGTTCATTATCACTTACATTATACAAACACATAATGATGCTCCATCACACAATGACACTACAAAACTGCAATCAGCATGTTTTAACAACGGGTTCATTTTTCAATTTCAACGCTTTCTTTCACATCTCTTCATTCACGAATAAATTTAAGTTACTCAAAAGCACGTAGTAGTGTTCATGAAGTTTAGAATGCAGACAAAAATAATTATATGCACATAATTTAAAAGCTGACGTGCAGTGTGCCCTCTGCCATGTGTTTACACCAAGAACAAAAGTAAAAGCTTCCATTCAATAACAAAAATCTCATGCCTAGATTGCAAAACACATTGTTTTATCATTCAATTACATGAAGATGCATTTTTCAGTTGCGCATTTCCAGAGCACAAGAGAGAAAGTAGTTTCACATCTGCTTGAATTCTAAGCAGAACATAGAATCATTTTTATTTTTCATAAATCGATGTGCAGTTGAAAGCATTCAGTGCTCCCTCAGTATTTTAATAAGGTTCCCTGCTGAAATCAGCTATGTGGCAAAAACATGGATTATCACGTACAGGTTTGAGGACAGGGGAAATAAGCAAGCAATGGCAATTTAGCAAATAAGAAACTCACCTGAGCAGAAGATACAAGGGTCCCAAAAAGAGGAGACAAAATATCTATTAAAAACATTAAGACACAATTGAGTATAGAAAGCTTAAGTGAACCTTTTTTGTCTTGAACAGCATAATTACTACAAGTGCTAGATTCACAGACTGAGTGTAACAGACATTGACAAGTCTACTGAGTAGAACATTCAAGTCCCTGGTTCTGCTATGAAATGCTAAGAATTCTATGACTCTATGCTTATGGTCATATGGTTTTAAATAGCATTACCCCTCTCAAAGCAGAGCACCAAGTTCAAAAACTTACTAGGAGAAAGACCAAGACCAGGTAAAGAAAGGGACAAACTACTTTCTCCCCTACAGAGGGTCTTGAAGAACTGTGGCAAGTTAGAAACAGAAAGGGCATAGTTAATACTATTATTTACCCACTGCAGTCCATTTGTGCTAGTACTGACAGCAGTCCTAGAGCTCCTTGCTTTTTTTTTTTTTTCCTGAGAGAGAGAAAGGAAGAATACAACTGCCCACTGCTTTGATATCCTGTCGCTCAGAGATACACAGACCAGAAACTTAACTATGTGGGGAAGGCTGCACAACAAACTGATTGCAGGATATGTGTATCCTTACTCTATATTTTATTGATGGGAACACAGAACACTAATCACACCGAGAATTTAAAACCTCATGAACTGAAAGCACAGCTGCAACTGCAAAATGTATTCAACAAATAGGTTATGGGATACTGTGTCTTTACTAGAACTTCTCTATAGGAACTGTTCTGCAAGTTAAAATAAAGAAATAGCCTCTGCACCAGCTCAAGCAATCACATAACAAGATAATTACTCTTAAGAAAAGACTGCCCAGAAGCCAGAGAGTCACAAGGTAGGTAAAACTGTACAGGAGTAATGCAAACAAAGCCTCAGACACCAGGCTACCTACGGTACTGCTACAGGGGGCACATAAGATCGAGGAACAGTTACAGATGAGTTGTATGACAAAAACAGACTGAGGATCTACACAAGGAACTACAGAAGTTTCCTATCTCATTTTACTACCTGTGCACAAATCCCCTGTTAATGATTGCTTTTGATTTAGGCTTGCAACACATGAAGTTTCTCTGAATGTAGGGATGGTTACAGGCGCACACTGCTTTTTACCCTTGTATAAAGTAAAATTTTATAAAGTAAAATTTCAGTCACCTGGCATTCCCAAACTACCAATGTCATACACCGCAGCCTATTCCACCTCTGACTTATGCTCACTTTCAGTTGCACTGATGTGTGACTGCGACCTCGAGCCACAGAAACTCACAAGGCAGTATCGTGTACTGTGTCAAGTAACAGTGACTTACTGGGTCCACACCACTTGGCAGCATAAAGACAAGCACAAACAAGAGGTAACAGAACCAGTTCCTATGACACTGATACTTGGAGTATGAAGCCTCACTTAAACCAAGGAATCTTTGCACTAAAAAAAAAAAATCCATAAGCTAAAATTAAGTGTCCTCTTGCATACAAGACCCTCCCATCCAAAAACCCACTTCTGCGAGAGCCACTTGCTCACCTTTTATGTGCAGGGCTCCAGAATTATAGCTCTGCTCAATTCCCCTAACTTTGGTGAGAAAAAACCCAAAGGGGTTCCCTCCACTCAGCAAATCCCAGGTATCTTGGGGTTCACCAGGTACTTCATTATAGTCCTCTGCTTTCACATTCTTTGAATGTTCATCTTTGCAATGACTCCGAGGTTGCTCTCTGGGTGCATCACACTTTTCCTCTTTCAGTATTTCCTTGCTGGCGTGCTTCTCCCGGTCTTCAGGCTCTTCATCGCTACTAGAAAGGCACCATCCCAAGCTCTCCTGGCCGGGCCTCTGCTTTTCTGCAGGAGGTGTTTGTGCAGGGAGACGCGTGTCACTGAACTTCAGTGGAGAAGCCTTCCTCTTGTGAGCGGCCCTCCTGGCCTCAGAGCAGGGGTACTGCGGCCCGCTTGCTTCACTGCGTGGGGCACTCAGCAGCGAGGACGTCGAGGGCTTTTCACTGTCAGAATTCTCTTCAGTGCTGTCCTCGCTGCTGGACACAGTCCACCGCCCGTGGGCGCCCTCCTGAAGCATGTTGCTACAAACCAAGAAGAGACTAAAAGCCACGCTGTTTCTGTTTCCCTTCCCAGGCTCCGCTTGCCCGTTATAGTGACCTCCACCCCCCAGATTTGACACGATCCTCATATGCAAAGCAATACGCAATAACGATAAAGCTGCTCCCAAGAAACAAAGCAACGCGGGCAACAGAAGCGGCCATCAAGTAGGAAGCAGCTGCGCAGGGAAACCCGCACGTGAGAAACCAGCTCGAGCAAGGACACGCGCAGCAAAGCACTCAGAGAGCAGGATTTGCCTCACGCAGTACTCCTCTCATTGAACCCAGCGCTCAGAGGCGCAGCCCATACTGTTACTGAGAACGAGA